>JAOTON010000404.1:0-617240 GCA_034440635.1 Lepas anatifera | reverse complement strand
CCATGCATATATTTGGAACACACACACATATACGTACATACTCACAGGTGAAAAAAGAGCACACGAGGCAACAATAAATGCAGATAAGGTGTAGTGTGTATGCTCAATTAGAAAAAATTGGCGCAGGTGGTTTGTATCATAAAAAGAGAAAAAGACAGGGCAAGGGAAAAGAAAAAAGTAAAAAAATCATGGGTTAGTGTTTATTCACGGCCAGTGTGTATATGTAATCGGCCGAGTGTATATTAAGTGTAGTTAAAAATTATGTAAAACCAAGGCTCTACTGGGCCCTAGCATAGGTGTATGCAGAAGTGCAGTGATTGAGGTCAGGAGTGGCCTCCAAAATTCCGGGATAACTATAGGCATAGGTATAGGAGGGAGCGTTGTCCCGGACAGAAAAACTATACAGTGTATGGTTAGATAATGAATTTTGGCACTAGGCATTTGCACAAAAAAATCCTTTTCATTTTCTCTTACCACCTGCCGGTCTCAGGGAGGCCCGCTCTGCAGAGTTGGTCTAAGGGGGCTCCGATATTTCGTCTCAGGGGCCCTTTAGAGCTGGTCGTGTGGGAGAGGAGAGGAGGGGCACAGGTTGGTCTAGGGAAGCCCCCCAAGAGTTGATCTTCATCCCACAAATGTAAAAATAGTCTTGGTGGCTCCCAGAGTTCTTTCCCCGAAGATTGTCTCAGAGGCCCCCAAAAAGTTTAGTACTTGTGGCAATTCACCAATTCCTTAAAAAGATTGGAGACTGTATCCGGAGGTTTCAGTTGGTAAAGATTTACCTGCTTAACCCAAATTTTTCACATGGTAATGGTCAAACAATTCTGCTTGGGGACGATTTAAAAATATTTACTTTGAAAAAATTAAAGGAAATATCCATCCCTCGGTTCAAACAAGGGCTCTGAGAGTTTACCGCCTGGGGTACCCAAATTGAAAAAATTTTTACTCCGTCATACATTTTGGGGAGAATTTTCCACTCACTTGTCAGCACATTCCGAGCTTAATTTTCCACTCGACACCCTAGCGCAAAACCTATTTTGGGTCACTGATCCCACCCGAATGGCGATACACTGAATCGTTATTGCAGTGTGTCCTACGCAAATGGTTTGCAGCTCAAAACAAACCTGAATACATCCATCCTTGAATAATTTCACCTGGTATGCCTAGTGGGATAGCTTCTCGCTGTCTAATGCCTGCTGTGCGCTGTGATTCTGTGCAGATTCTGTCTTCATCTTCTGCGCCAAAAGTCCATTTACCTTCACTTGATACTGGGCACAATGAACTTCAACCAAATCATCCGTCATTCACTTCAGGGATCGATGGGCAGGCCGGTGGTCGATCTGGGTATTGCAGCAGAGTGGGATGAACGACGATCTTCCCCGTTGTTGAGGGGAACACATGATGAACTAAACGGCGATTCCTTTTTGCAATCACGAGAAATATATTAGCTACACCATGCTGAGTGAACAAAAATTATATATAGTGTGAAAGCTCTTGATGGAAATATTCCAAATATTTGCCGCCTCGGTAGCTCAGTTGGTAGAGCGTTGGGCTCCGGTTCGCTGCTCAGGAGCATACAGTGGCAGTGAATGTTCAGGATCGGTTCCCCTGAGGCGCTCCGGTGTTCAATCTTTAAATAAAAAACTGGTCTTTATTTCGATCTTCTAGCTCATCCCGTTCCTAAGGTAAAGTTCAACATGTACCAAAAATCAAGTTCGTGCTGTGATGTATTAGATCCAATGCCTTTAACCTAGGGATTCAACGAGGACTCCAATTATGGGTCAACCGACCTGGCATCTTCCTGCATATTGCACAACATATGCAAGGACTACGCTTCAAGACTTCTTGTGGGACAGCGGCTTCGTTCGAGTTTCAGAGACAGATAAAGTTGACGTAAAATATTGTTTTAAAAACTGTAACTGTAAAAACTGTAAGTGTTGAAACAAACAGTACAAAACAAAAGTACTGGCTTCAATAGTGAGTTTTCTCTCCGTAACTGGTCGATTCTCGATTAGAAGTGTTTTTTTAAGACCTGGCCAATCCAAGATTGACCATTCAAGCGTCGGACCCCTCCAAAAAGGGGATGGGGGACGTGCTCTTGCCCTTTAAGCTCTTCCGTTGTATGATCCGTCTCAGTGTCCTCGATCAGTAAAACAGGTGCCGTTTTGTAATTCTAGAAGCTCAGGAAGATATCAACGACTACCCAAAAGTCTGTTCTGGGGTAACTGCCATCTCGGTTTGTTCAGTGTTATTTCAACTTGCTCGGACATTCGTGAGGTGGTGATTACTAATGGACTAATCTTCGTCTGCTGCTTCCTCTTCAAGTCTGGCTGTAAATGGGTATGACATATGTAGGTCATGTGCACTGTATTACCGTAAGCCATACCACTATGCAATATTGTATAGGCCACTGGTTTTAAAGACTGGTCCTTCTTCGCGCTTCGTATATGTACCGTGAAGGAAAGCGCGTGCTTGTTGTCCACAATCGACGTCACCCAGCCTAGGAATGTGCCTTTAGACGTGGCGTCGACAGACCGAGGTCTTGATTATTTCTGTCATTCTCTGAATATTTTAAAAATTATCATAGAGGATAGAGATAGACGTACTGCTGTCGGGATGTTTGCCAGAGACAGAACAATATGCGGGTGGTCTCCCTTCGGTGATCGACACTAACGTTTAATGCAATAGAATATACCTGATTAAGTCAATCACACCATGATACTGAGAACAGACGCAAGAAAGTGCAAAAATTTCATTATGATAGAGCAGACTGTTATCTTCCAGACCGTGGTATGAACACAGGTCTTGTTTTCACCTCTCTCCTTCCCCTCCCCTGCCCCCGTGCTGGTCGTCGTCTCGCGCGCGGCGCGCCGCCTCGGGTGTCCGAGCACCTCTGGCAGCCGCCAGGCTCAGTCTGGTCTCTGAGAGTTGAGCTGTGATGTGAATGCTGTATTTTCTATTAAGTTGGCTATTTTAACTGTCGTACAAGACTTGGTGTGATGAATATCATAGACAGCATACAGCTTGAAAAATAAACTTATTTTGGTCAATGTTTTTATTTTAGTATTTGAACAAAACATGCAATTTAACTATGATGTTACAGTAAGCAGTACTCCATGCCCTTTTCCATACTCCGTACTCACATATTTCATTCCATAGCGGTGCCAGTGTCACTTAATGGAGTGGCATGCCTCTTTTGCTTGATTTAGAATGGAAACGTTTTATTGTTGTGTCAAGTGCAGAACGTAATAAAAAGCCATAAAGCGGGGCTGCCGTGCTCAATGACTTGAAGTGTAAGCCAAAAACAAAAAAGCAAATCAAAACAAAATAACTACAAACGAAAACGCATGCTTGTTTTCTGGCACCGCCATCACCTGGTTGCAGAATCTGCGTTTAGACGGGTTATTGGCAGACCAAAGTGCTGACAGCGTCTCTGTCATCCTCTGAATTGGGAAATAATCGGACATTGGCACAGAGAAATTGAAACACGCATAGGCGGATCCAGGATTACCGATCGGAGGGGGCACCTTCCCGGGGCGCCATCCGGACCAGGGGGCGCCACTTATGACCGACAAAACCTATCGGTGGCCGCCGACTTTCGTATCCTGTGGGGGGGGTGGGAAGTGACATTTTAGGGGGCGCCATCAATCTTTCAGGGGTGCCGAGGGTCTATGGGGGCACGTGCCCCCTTGCCCCCATGGATCCGCCTATGGAAACACGCGTGATAAACTGTGTCTACATGGCTTAGTGCAGCGACTATTGGCCGCTGTATTGAGACACAAAGAGAGGAGGAAGTATTGCATTAATCCAGGTGAAATGCAGTTTGTTTTTCAGTTGCAAGTTTGAGACTAAAGTTCCAGAGGAGTCTTTGAAACACAAAGCCATTTGCAGTGGTAAAGGGGGCATTCCAGGACAGATCGACCAAGGCTTGAAACCACCATATCTAGAAAAAATCTGAAACTTTGTCTCCGGGGTAGTTTTGGGCCAGAAACACGCCTGTGAGAATCTTAGCCCCCTCCGACCAATGGTGACCGAGTTATAGCCCGAGGCATTTTCGGGAGGTCACCTTGTAGACTCATCTTTGATGCTTCATAACTCAACAACGCATAGCCCGATTAACAAGTTTTGTATATCATTGAACTCGTCTTGAACCATGCATTATTTTGAAGAAAAAATTCAAATTTCAAAATTTTGGCTTTTAATTCGTTTGACCTTTTCTTAGATGACCTAGCTTGACCTTTTCAACATTGAAATTGACCTTTTAAACACCTCAAAAATTTTGCTTCATCAAATATCTTTCGATAGAAAAAAATGCGTTTTTGCTATAAGTTCCAAATTTTTAGCACCTAAGGTAGGTATGCAGACGGTTTTTGACCACTGCGGTAGTACAGTCTTATGTTTAACGCCGCAAACAAGGCGATTGCTTTTGTAATCGGTTGCTTGCAATCATACGGCATTGTCTTTACGAAATTTTCATCGTGAAAGTGTCAAAATATATGAGAATTAACACGCGCCCACACAAGGGGGTGGGCAACCAGCCTCTTCAGGTTTCCACAGGTAGTAAAAAAGACCTTCGCGCAGCGCCACCGTACTTAATGTAGCTCTAAATCGAAATTTTTGCAGCTTCTGGCAAAATTTTATGTCTGGGTCATACTAGGTCAGACGGCCAACCCAGGTCAAGAGACCTAACCTCGAAAAAAGTTTGGGAGGTGCATCAATAATATCAAATCTAGCCTATCGTCGTTAGATTCACATTACATAGTAAGGTCGCCGAGCACGATAATTTTCGTAGCAGGATTTCTATGTCGATAACCGGGAGCAGGGTCAGGGTCATGATCTTTTCATTAGAAATGCATGGAGCAATTGGTAAATTTTGATAACTTGAGAGAATTGAGAATTGTCGAGAATTGCGATGGACGTTTTATTTTTACGTTGTCGTGTCTGACTTGCCTCTGCAGTTTGATTAATATTCTTTTTGCCATACAGACCTAAGCCTGGCTCTAGGTCAAAGCAGGTTAATTTTGACATTTGACTAGGCAATATTATAAGATACATAATCCGTTTGGGCTCAACAAGAGTGTTCCAATGGTGCTGAACGTTTCTTTCTACGGCTCTCCTCTGTCACCTATTATGCCACAAAATTTAGGTTTCCACTTAGTTCCTGTAAAAAATACTGTGACCTCGAGCAAACTCAAAGGTGACACGACCAAACGATTGTATGTAACATATTCGGTAGTGGTTAAAACTGGCTGTTTAGCGGCATCACTCCCAGTGCACTGTGTCATTATTCATCTGGGATTCTGGGATCCGTGTCAGCTATGAAATGATCACCTTGTAAAAATATCATGAGGCAACCTGTTCAAGTGACCAAGTAGAATGCGTTACAATTTCAGGAAATTTTTTCCCATATATGAGCAGATTCAAATTACTTTTTGGGAATGAACGCCTTTCAGACACGTTACATTGCATGAATCCTCTCAAACGTATGCTGTGCTGCACTGGGTCACCTTGTATCGATATTATTTTTCCATCTCCAGGAACGATGTAATTGTGTGAGTTAGTGGTGCCCATAGGATAAGTTATACTTGTTTCAATTATGGAGAAAGCCGCGACATCTTTGTAAATTTTCGTTTAAGGCTGAAAGGTCAATTATTAATAAGTTCATTTGCCCTCGTCTCCCTCGAAACAATGGATCCCTTTCTATCACTTTTAATGACTGCAATTTTTATTTTCATAAATATTGTCCAAGTTGATGCCAGTTCAGTTTTAGGAGTAGGTGTCTCACTAGAGTCATCAAGGGACTGTTTACGGAGACCCCGACCCCACCACTCAAATGAGCAACTCCCACGATGAAGTGTTAATCAATGAACCAAAGTTGAAAGTCCCACAAGGCATAACGACGACCGTCTACCTCAGGTCACCCGCCCTCACTAGTCAGTTGCCAGCTGGCCTTCAGTATTTACGGTACCTACCACCTCCCAGCTGACCTAAATTATGTTTTCAGAAGTTGCAAAATGTTGTGTTAGAGGTACATGGAGTACGGTGGCGCTGCACGAAGGTGCTTTTTTACTACCTGTAGAGGCCTGAGGAGGCCGGTTTCCCACCCCCTCGGGTGGGCGCGTGTTAATTGTCATATATTTTGACACTTCCACGATGAAAATTTCGTACAGACAATGCCATATGATTACCAGCAACCGATTACAAAAGCAATCGCTATGTTTGCGGCGTTAAACATAAGGCTGTACTGCCGCAGTTGTCAAAAACGATCTACATACCCACCTTCGGTGCTAAATATTTTGAATTTTTAAAAAGAACACATTTTTTTCTATCGAAAGATATTTGATGAAGCAAAATTTTTGAGGTGTCTAAAAGGTCAATTTCAATGTCGAAAAGGTCAAGCTAGGTCATCTAAGAAAAGGTCAAACGAATTAAAAGTCAAAATTTTTAAAATTTTTTTTTCAAAATAATTTATGGTTCAAGACGAGTTCAATGATATACAAAACTTGTTAATCGGGCAATGCGTTGTTGAGTTATGAAGCATCAAAGATGAGTACAAGGTGACCTCCCGAAAATACCTCGGGCTATAACTCGGTCACCGTTGGTCGGAGGGGGCTAAGATTCTCACAGGCGTGTTTCTGCCCAAAACTACCCCGGAGACAAAGTTTCAGATTTTTTCTAGACATGGTGGTGTCAAATTGAAATTTTTTGGCGTTTTGTCCTGGAATGCCCCCAAACATTATATTGGCCTAGAATCACTTGTATCGGCGACCCTAAGCTACCTTTATGTCAAATTGCATCCACTTCCATTCATTATGAGGACTTCAAACCATAGTGCAGGGGCGCAGCCAGAGCTTTCGTATGGGGGGGGCACACCAGCTTTGAGGGGCACCCCGGGGAAAAAAGGACACTTTTTAACGTAACCTAAAAAACTTACTATATCTTTGTTTATATCATTTTTGGGCATCTTTGGTTCAATAAGAATGCAAATAAATCAATGACAGAGAAGGAAAACTCGATTAAAACTAAAAAAGGGAAAAAAATATCACAAAATGCCATGTAAGTAGCCAAAACACTACTTTTTTGGTAGATTTAAGGACAGCCAACTCATGCAAGTACTTAACATCAGAGAAGTCAGCGGAGCATGTGATATCTGTTACAATGTGCAGGTTAAGGCAAAGTGGAGCCGAAAATTATTTTGTTATGCCCATTGGTTTTGTCGTGACGAGTGAGCCCTGGCTGAATGCGGATTAAGTTCCTTGCCTCCCACAATCGCCGTGGGACGAGGAGTAGCATAGTGTCTTTGGAAGAACACATTTTTGCTGCCGGAAAAATTTGGGAGATACCTTTGAATGCGTTTATTAAGTTTCATATTCTCAAGGCTCGGTCCCAATTAAGAGTAAATAAAAGGTGAACAGGCCGGTGGTTTGGATGGGGATGGTGTGACAGTGATGAAAATTGTAAAAACTATTTCTTCATTTAAATTTATTAGTAGAAATCCTCGTTTAGGGGACTGTGCTCTGATCTCAGGGGCACATGCCTTTTTATCATCCCTTCCCAGAATCCACCAGTATAATAAATTTATATAACCAGGGGTGCCTAGGTATCACAAGTCGTTTTAGAGATTCCTCATTCCTCGTTAGCTCCGTTTTACAAGGGGAGTTTCCATTGTAATCTTATTCCCCATCTATTCAAGACCAGCTCTGGGGCCCCCAAGTGTGGATCAGAGGCCTCCAGAACAGCTTCCCCCATCCCCCCCAGTTGTGCGTCCAGGGACTAGACTAGCTCATTGACCCCGCCCCAAGATGAAGGGATTTGGCCTTGTGTTATTTTTATCTATCTATTCAAGACCACCTCAGGGGCCTCTGATGTAGATCAGGGTCACATCACCCAGGGACTAGACTAGCTCATTGGTCCCAGAGATGAGGTCATCAGACTAGCTCAATGGGCAACAGATAGGCTCAAAGGGCCTTAAACCAGTTCAAGAAGCCCCAGAACAGTTTAAGGCGCCAGAGCACTTCAGGGAACCTCAAGCCAACTTAAGGGGCTCTCACAAGCTCAGCACCCAGACCAGCTCAGGGTACCCTCAGAACCTAGATCCGCTCTTGGGCCCCAGATCAGCTCTTGGGGCCCAGGGGTCGAAAAAACTGACCATTTTGGCATTCTAAATGGTGACAGCCCAAGATGGACAAGGTGACAAAAATTAGCTGATATGTCTGCTCCAGACGAATAACGGAACAAATAGCCAAAATTTGCACATGCAATTTAAACTCGCAATGTTTTTCAACAACTAAGATGGTCCAGGAGTATCCCTTGATATCCTAATAACTCAAAACGTGCCACATTTTGCAGCCTGGGCTGGTGACACATTTATGGTTTAGCATTTTAATGGTGACAACCTGAACACTTCTTTGGCCCCTGTTGGGGCCCCAGATCAGTTCAGGGGCCTCAAGTCAGGTCAGGGGGCAAGATCAAGTCAGGGGCACTAATTCAGCTCAGGAATCCCTCACCAGCTCGGGGCCCAAGCAGTTCAAAAGCCCCAGAGCTGCTCAGGGGACACCAGATCGGCCCATAGGGCACCAGGTCAGCCTAGGGGACAAACAATCAGATCAGTGGTCCCCGACCAGCTCGGGGCCCAGATCAGCTCGGGAATACCAGATAAAGTCAGGAGACACTTAATCAGCTCAGGAGCCCCATACCATCTCAGGGGCCCTCACCACCCCTGTGGGCCCAGCTCAGCTCAGGGCCTGGGAGCTGCTCAGGAAATCACGTAATTAAACCAGGAGGCCCGGTTCAGCTTAAAGGGCACCATATTAGCCATGGGGCACCAGACTAGTTCAGAGGGAATAAGATGGGCTCAGGAGACACACTGATGACTCAGCAGGCACCAGATCGACTCAGGGGGCATTAGTGTTGAGTTCAGGAGGCAGTATACCTGCTCAGGGTGCACCAGATCGATCAGCACAGTGGGCATGTTCAAGTCAGAGGCACTAAATCAGCTCAGGGATCCCTCACCAGCTCGGGGCCCAATCAGTTCAAAAGCCCCAGAGCTGCTCAGTGGACGCCAGATGCCCATAGGGCACCAGATCAGCTCCGGGGACAAACAAACATCAGTGGTCCCCGACCAGCTCGGGAATACCAGATAAGTCAAGCTCAGAGGCCCCATACCATCTCAGGGGCCCTCACCAGCCTCTGTGGGCTCAGCCCAGCTCAGGGCTTTAGGAGCTGCTCATGAAATCACGTAAGGAGGCCCAGATCGGCTTAAATGGCGCCAGATTACTCAGGGGGCACCAGACTAGCTCAGAGGGCATCAGATGGGTTCAGGTGGCACCAGATCGATCCGCTCGGGGTCCAGATCAGCTCCCAGCCCCCCAGACTATGGCAGGAGCCTAAATCAGCTCAGGGAGCAACATAACAGCTCAGGGGACACAAGGTGGTCTCGGGGCCCACCAAACCAGCTCAGGGGGGGGCAGACCATCTAAGGAGACATCAATAATCGGTTGAGGGGGCACCTAATCAGCTGAAGAGGCACCATATTGACTTAGGAGACAGAATCAACTTGGGGAGGCATGAGATCAGCTCGGGGGCCCGAATCAGCTCAAGGGGCACTAAATCAGCTAATAGGGCACCAAACAAGCTCGGAAGCATTTAACTAACTCCGAGGGCATTATATAGGTTCAGGAGGCACAATTATTTGCTCAGTGGAGCACTCGATTGACTCAGGGGCACCAGATCAGCTTAGAGGGCAAGTAATCAGCTCAAGGGACCAAGACAAGCTTAGAGGCCACGAGATGAGCTCAAGGAGCACCACATCGGCTTTACCCGTACGATTATTGGCGATAATGAGGCATTAGGTGGACACATACTAGGTGCCCATACTCTTCCCGGGTGCTTGGAAAGGCGACCGAATGCCCTAGCTGACCGAAAAAGGTATTAAGTTGTCCAACAATAGTTTAAATCGTTACATGCGGTCCAGTTACATCAAGGTTCAGCGGCGTAGGGCACTAAATTTCGAGCGGCACGGCCCAAATTGGGTACACCACCTGGCAATCAAAAGGGCACCCCGGCAGTGATGGGGGCACGTGCCCCCTGTGCCTTCCTGGCCGCACCCCTGGACAGTAGATCAACTCCGGGAGGCATTAAATAAGTTCAGGGGGCCCGGATCAGCTCAAGGGGCACTAAAACAGCTAAAAGGACACCAGGCAATCTCGGAGGCATCAGTCTAACTCAGAGAGTATTTTATAGGCTCAGAAGGCACACTTATTTTCTCAGGAGGACACCAGATTGACTACGAGGGCACCAGATCAGCTCACAGGGCACATGATCAGCTCCAGGGGGCACCAGATGAGCTCCGCCCGTACGATTATTGGCGACGATGAGGCATTTTCTGGAAACGGATTACGTGCCTATACTCTTCCCGGGTGCTTGGAAAGGCGACAGAATGCCCTAGCTTACCAAAAAGGCACTTAATTGTCAAACAATAGTTGAAATCGCTAAATGCAGTCTAGTTACATCTAGGTTCAATGGCGTAGGGCACTAAATTTGGAGCGGCACGGCCCAAACAGGGTACACCACCTGGCAATCAAAAGCGCACCCGGCACCGATGGGTGCACGTGCCCCTGTGCCCCCTGGACAGTAGATAAAAGCCGGGAGGCATTAAATAAGTTCAGGGGGCCTGGATCAGCTCAAGGGGCACTAAAACAGCTAATAGGACAGCAGACAGGCTCAGAGGCATCAGAATAACTTAGAGAGCATTATATAGGTTCAGAAGGCACAATTATTTATTCAGGGGAGGGGGGCACCAGATTGACTACGAGGGCATCAGATCAGCTCAGAAGGCACATGATCACCTCCAGGGGGCACTAGATGAACTCCACCCGTACGATTATTGGCGACGATGAGGCATTATTTGGAAACGGATTACATGCCTATCTTCTTCCCGGGTGCTTGGAAAGGCGACAGAATGCTCTAGCTGACTAAAAAGGCACTTAATTGTCAAACAATAGTTGAAATCACTAAATGAGGTCTAGCTCCATCTAGGTTCAACGGCGTAGGGCACTAAATTTCGAGCGGCACAGCTCAAAGGGGTACACCACCCGGCAATCAAAAGGGCACCCCGACACCGATGGGGGCACGTGCCCCCTGTGCCCCCCTGACTGCGCCCCTGCCATAGTGAGAAGCAAACGTGTTCCGAGAAATTTAGCTCATTGAAATACCGTTTCGGATGAATTACTCAAAAGCCGTTGGAGATAAGTGGGTAGTGTAAATGAATGAAATGACTGCAATTAACTTTCCTATTCAGCCATGTCAATTGTGATCTTGTGAATGACATGTGCTCGGAACCGAGAAACTATAAATAAAATGTTTTCTACTAAAATTATATTTATACATATGAAACAACGAATTTTAATATCACGATATCCATCTCCAATTATTATTAGGGGAAAGCAATGTTCTTTCATTATTTGAAATGAAATCGTCAAATCGGCGCATTAGATCGCGAGATATTAGGATTTAAATTAAATTGGCAAAATGCAGTCCTCCGGCAAAATGGCAAAAACTAGGTCAGAATTTTACGTTTTTCACTGGAAACTATGCCTAAGCACAAGAAAATTGACCTAGCTGCCTCCAGGTGGCTGTCTTTAAACTAGATGAAGCGTACCCTCTGACTTATCGAGCTTACAAGTCGGCCGTCAAATTTCAATCGCTTTTTTGCTTTTATTAGAAATACTGCGTTTTGGCGTAATAAATATTGGCGGACAATTTCGAATTTTTTTCTTAGGTGATTCCTGTTGCTTATTCAAAAGGAGGCAAGTTTTAAGTTCATCACTTAAGAAATAAAAATGAGAAAAATACAAAATTGAAAACATTTGTTCCAAAATTTCTCAAAAACTATTTTGAGTTTAGATTTGGGGCCTTGGTTTAGGCGTCTAGCGTAAAAGCGCTATCACCCTTTAAAATTCCGGAGCCCTGGCATCAACTGTCAGAATCGCCAAGCGGCCAGAATAGAGCCTCTTGAGAAATCTCAATCTGCTTTGCTCCATGAACTTCGTCATGCGGCTCTGACCTTTAAAAAACACAGATTAAATTGTCAGTAAGGCAAAAATGACGATGGATATGCCCATACGATTTCTCCAGACCGGCCGAGCATTGGGAAGTCTGAAAACAGACCCAATTCTAGCAGCATATTTCGGCAATGCTCGGTCCATTCTTGATTACGGTTGCGTCATTTGGGGAAAGGCTGCTCAAACTCATTTGGAAAGGTTAGACAGAATTCAGCACAAATTTCTTCTGTGGCTAGCTGTCCACGTTCATACATCTCGGCCTTCCACCACGCTTTCTTATTACAACTTGTTAATTTTATTAGAAATTGCCAGCCTCTCGCAAAGAATGTGCCAATATAATATATGCTTCGTAAAAAAAATAATTGTGGGCAAAATATATTCCGCCTTCCTGCTCAAGATCGTCCCCTTCCACGTTCCACAGCGTCGAACTAGGTGGGCACAGCGACAAATTTTTATGTCCCCTTTGGTCGAGTTGAAACTGTAACGCGAGGTGTTTTTATTCGTGTCTTACTCTCTTTAAATGATTTTGAGTGCAAGTGTTCTTATGCCAGATCTTAAAAGGGAATGTGGCACCTTGGTCGAATCCTGGAATTTATTATAATTAGGGAAAATGCACAATGAACGCAATATTTTAGTTTTTAAAATGCACCTCGAGGGAAAAAATAATTATCCGCCTGTGGGTGATGTCATGATCTGGAAACTACTACCATATTCCATAGGCTTCAAGGGCTTTGATTGACTAATACTCACCATGACGTCAGCATATGTCGTCACACCAACAGCCATTACAAGTGTGGCCTGCTGCTTGAGGTACATGAGAGGTACATTTCAGGTAGTTTTTAGTTTTTCTCTACGGAAATTTTGAGTTGCAAGACAATTAATATGTAGAGTACCAGGTTTTTCGGCGTGCTTTACAACTTGGATATATCACTTAAAATCACGCTATCAAGGTGTCACATTCCCTTTAAAGGAGCTGTGGTGAAGTTCGACAAGCAGCACTCATTTTTATTGTCGTGTGGCTCTTATTGTTTGGGTGGAAGCTTTTACCTTTTATCTTGTCTTTTCTCTTGTGGTTTTATCTACTAATCTTATATACCCACTTTTATTATTTTAGAGTCTTTATATCATGATCATGTTTTATCTATACGGAGGTTTTTAATGACATCAAAAGTTAGGACAAGTGCATAAGTGTCGCCACCGGCAAAAAGTGGGGGGGCAGCCAAACTTCAACCTGATGCTGACAAAAAACTTTCAACATCAGGACCAAAAACTGTTCGAATTTGGGCTTCTCGCTGCATTCCGCAGCGGCTGGATATAAGAATGTCCGGTTGTCTCATTTTGACTGAGATCAGGAAATTTTTGGCCAAAAAGTGGGGGGCCAGGCCCCCCTGGTCCCCCCTTTTCCGACGCGTATGGACGAGCGCTTAGTTTTGTTTCCCCATGTCGGAATGTCATGAATATCATTTGTATCATTTCATTGTGAATATCATGTCTTTTTTACTTATTTGACTTGAACTATAAGTGGGTTTTACCTGTTGCTCATTTACATAAATAAATACAAACACAGATACAAATGCAGGAGTGTCCGAGATAAATTTCACCAGTGTTTGACATGATTATCGACAGATCTAACCCTTTGCTTTTTCATTCAGGCCTGCCTATTCCGTTCTGGACACATATGAGCTGTACATTGTTTGACATGCATAATACGATTTGTGTTAACAGTGCAATAATGGTATTGCTCAATACATCGGAAATGGTTTAACAATGATCTCGCACGTGTATAAAATAAATCATACATCACCAGTAACTAGCGTTTCTCCGGCCTGGACGAACACAGGAGGCATTCACTTACGCTGCAATACCTTAACACGACTATCCGAGAATGGTGTAGCAGGTATTTGTTATTACCGAACAGGGGCACAAAACCTACAATGCTAAAGGCTCAGTATAAGGCGTTCTGCGCAATGCACCTTTGACCGCCTCTTAAGTATGTGGATAATTTTGTGGGAGGGGTGTTTAAGTAAATGTCGCAGAGCAAAGGGGGAAGCTTATTTCGAGGAATGGGTCGTGGAGTGTTGCAACACTTGCGAGGGTAGGGTGGCGGCTACGGCAGAGAGGCCGAGCCTGCTTGTTGGGGTATAGTTGGGGATTCAAAGGGTCCGCATACCGAAAAGATAAGACTCGCAAGCTTTCCGATAAGACACCATCCGCCAGGTTATGGCCCTCACTCCAACGTGAAATTTTCCTACTATGCGAGTACCCAGCATTAAGATGTTGGCTGAATCATGTAGCTGAATCAAATTAATTCAATGCATATTGCATTTAAACACAACTTACACCGTAGGCCCTCCCTAAGCTTAGTAAAAACAAGATATGGTATAATATTTAATAGTATCTATCAGTTCCGTAAAAGACGTGCAACCGCCTTTACTATTCTTGCTCTAACTATCTAAAGAAACTTTAATCAAAGATCGGCCACTGGTCTACCATGCTACATGAAGCATGCCTGGCTGCTCTTATTCCAGCTTAACACGGCCATGACCCCTGAGGAGAAATCAACAAAATCAGCGCAGCCAGGCATCATTCATATTGCTTTAAGTGCACGAATGTGTAAATATCCTTAAACGGGCGGGTGTTGCAAGTCAGCCGTTGGGAGCCTCAAGTCTGGTGAT
Organism: Lepas anatifera; assembly: GCA_034440635.1. Taxonomy (NCBI): domain Eukaryota; kingdom Metazoa; phylum Arthropoda; class Thecostraca; family Lepadidae; genus Lepas; species Lepas anatifera. The sequence goes on along the minus strand of JAOTON010000404.1, from coordinate 602,506 downwards.
CGGTGATAGAGTCACCAGAGTTCCAAATGAGTCGCATGCTTAACATTCCCTTTGATTAGAGTTCACTAGATTGTTTGAATTGGTGATTCCTCTTATTTTCAGCTGGCTTCCATTTGAGCACTACTAAGGGGTTATTTTAGTGCCCACCCCCAGCCCTGCTTCAAAGATTCATTGATTCGCTAATGGCTTATACCTCCAGTAGACTGTTTTCCTGGTCAAGGCATGGTTCGCATTCCAGCACCGCCCTTCATCAGCTCGCCATCCCCTTCGTCAGCCAGGCCCTCGCGCAAAGGAAAATCCTGGATGCACGCCTGCAGACTGTCTGTCTGTTCTTGCTTGGTGAGCGGGTTAATCACATTATGCTGGGGGATAATGAAATGTCTGGAGAGCATGTAAATGCCTGGATATTATGACATCGTGGCACATCTGGATATCACATTGTCGGAGCTCTGCGGCCCCGCTTGCCGAATTTTGGCTGGAAGAATGCGTGGAATCGTATCAAGAAAAGCGGTGGTAAACTTGTTTTATGATGTTTTCATATTTTCTCCCTTTTATTTAATCACTGGATAAAGCCCTGTCAGATTTTGCTCATTTACAGGACAAAAAATATATAAGACATTTGAAAAACATTTTAACATCAAGAAATCTAAAGAATAAAAAAACACGAAGCAAGTTATAAGTCTAAAAATAGTCTGTAATTTGGCCTTTCATTTCGACATATATGCCAATAAGTCATCAAACACAGCTTCAAACCTTAAACTATTGCCTGGAAATGAAAACACGTACCATTCCGTTTCAATTAAAGTGTAACAACACCAGTTTTATTCAGTATTTCATGAGATAATATGAAAAATGATATTCCCGGCAATTTCACACGACAATCTTAAGGGTTTTTTGCTCGCAACTTTGTAGAGAGGTTTCGAAAATACAAATTTGAGAAAAAAATGTGCATTTGCAAGACGAGAATTTTCAGCCTGCATGCAAGACATTTGGACGTGTCGTTCGGGATATCAGCAAAAAAGCCATATCAACGGGCAATCATTGTTTTTACCATGCGACTACAGTGCAAGTGCCTAGTGAGTTGTTTGCTCCGACACTGCATTTTTTCCCAGAGTTCTGCACCTGGCCAATGTTTTAGTCCTGACATGACCCTAAATGTTCGCTTGTTCAACCAATTTAAACTTAAAGCTTAGCTTTGAAATTTGGCACATATAGAGCCAATGAATGGGGGTAGCTATGGCAACGAGCTCCGTCTCCTTATTCACCCTAAAAACTGAGAAATCAGCAGGGTTATTTGTGACGACGATTGAGCAACTTCCCTCAGGCTGCCCGAGGGGAAGTGCTCGAACGGCCGGTAGAAGGTAGAGCTTGCAAGACGAGAGAAGCAGTGAAGAAGATTGAGAAGCTTAGCAGTGAAGAAGATTGTGAGACTTGTGCTTGAGATAGAGCTCTGAAATTTTGTACCAACGGATAAAAGCAATCGGGCCAGGGGTGAAGCCAGGATTCAATTTGATGTGGTCAATTTTTTGGTCACCCCATTAAGTCTATGGTGAAAAATAGAATGGACTCGTTTTCAGGAAATACTGGATAGATAAGGCTGAAAATTCTCAAACTGTCTATTCTTACCACGATCTTGACCATAAAGTTGAGTTTTTGAGCATCTGACCTCTCAAAGGTCATATCAGGTCACGGGAGCAGAGAGTGGTTGTTTTGCCAATAACTTCTAACTGAATTGAGATAAAACTCCCATTTTGTTTGCATTGTGTTTATATTGTCACGGGGAGTCGATTGATATGCAGCATGACCATACCAGGTCACTCTGTGACCCTGACCTAGGCCGAGGTCAGGTCATTTTGACTATTGAAACCATGACACGTTTATTCAGCAGCATCACATAATGACAGACACGGGTACTCTGCATAACGGTAATAGCGTAACAGTACTTGATGAAGGGACAGAGAGGAGGTGATGAAGTTATCCCAGGAGTCGTCCCACACATGAGGGAGAGAACGCTAGCGGTGCAGCTCACGAACCCCACTCCCCCCCTCCCCCCGAGACCCCCGCGACGGAAGCGCTGCGGCCGCGCAACGAATCACGGGCGGGAGCGCCACCCGGCCACGACAGCGGACGGAGCGAGAACGACGGAGGGAGCCCGGTCAGGTCAAGGATAATATGACCTAGCAAGGTCATATTATGCATCATTCGATTCGCCGCGATGAGAGGAATCCAATGATGCATAAAGATTTGCTCTAGCTTTGGGCAGATCTAGAGAGGGAAACGTACACTGCTCTGTTGTAAGCCTATGGAGCCTTCTTTGACCTATGCTGACCTCAATATTGATCTGACGTAAAAATTCTACCTATAAATTCTCTTCGTCTTGGCAAGAGCTCTCGAACGCCGCCCGTAATTTTCCTTTAGCTTTCGTGGGGATCGAGATACGGAAGGGGGCGAAAAACGCCCCCCAGCGGGGCGCGTCATGCAAGGGACCCCAGCGGGGCGCGTGTTAAGTTAAGGTAATTCATCATTATTCAGTGGCGGATCCAGGGGGGCAAAAAGGCAATTGCCCCCCAAACGGAAAAGCTCGGGGCAAAACTATATTTTTGCCCCCCCAAAGCGATCGACCTCCTTTTCCCCGACTCCTTTTTAGCTTGTAAGCAAGATTTTGGTGCTTCAACTCTCAACTTCAAACATAGTTATTGAAGTTCAGTGTAAATATTGGGGCTTGGATAGGAAAAAAGTATCTCTTGAGTTCATATTTTTCACCCCGTGTGGTTTTTTTGCTTTTCGTCTCCAGTTCCCAAAATCCTACCGAAAAGGCATATTGTAACGCAATTTTTCACTGCGCGGCGTTTTTTTGCTTTTCGACTTTGGTTTGCTCCTCCCAAACCACCCGGCTAGATCCGCCACTGTCATTATTATCATATTAAGTTAAGATTACTTAGCCTGTAGTTATCTTAGTTATGACCCTAGGCGTTAGCCTGTTGACCAGCAAATTTCTTAGTGCTGAGATGGCCCTAAATGTTTGCCTGTTTATATAAGTGTCTCCACCGGCAAAAAGTGGGGGGGGTGGGGGGGCAGCCAAACTTCAACTTGATGCTGACAAAAAAATTTCAATATCAGGACCAAAAACTGTTCGAATTTGGGCTCCTTGTTGACTTCTGCAGCGGCTGGATATAGGAATGTCCAGTTTTCTCTCATTTTGACTGAGATCAGGAAATTTTTGCCAAAAAGTGGGGGCCAGGCCCCCTGCCCTGCCACTCCTTTTCCGACGCGTATGCCTGTTTACCCCATTGAAACTTTAAACTTAGCTTTGAAATTTGACTCAAATGGAGTCAATAAACGGGGTAAACTAGGGAACGAACAGCTGAGGGCACACCACTTATGAGGGGCACCCGGGGAGAAAATGGCACTTCTTAATGCAAGTACCCTAAAAAACTTGTCATGACATTCGCCTATGCAAGTGTTGAAACCAAAATCGGAAAATGTGTTAATGCTCCCCCTCCTGGCTCTGCCACTGCTGCAATGTAATGAGCATCGCAACCGACGCAACTACCATGCACGGCACTAAGCCCATCGCCCGACGACAGCACTGGGGCAAAAAACTGCGTCTCCTTATTTACCCTTAAAAACTGAGAAATCCGTAGGGTTACTTCTGACGAAGATTGAGCAACTTCCTTCAGGCTAACCGTGGGAAAGGGCGCGAACGGCCGGTAGCAGGCAGGGGCGCAGCAAGAGCTTTGGTATGGGGGCACATCACTTTTGAGGGGCACCCCGGGAGAAGAAATGTCACTTTTTAACGTACCCTAAAACATGGGCGGATCCAGGATTGCCGATCGGGGGGCACCTTCCCGGGGGGCGCTATCCGGACCGGGGGCGCCATCTGGACCAGGGGGCGCCACTTATGACCGGCAAAACCTATCAGGTGGGCGCCAAATCCTATCGGTGGGCGCAGGATTTCGTATCCTGGGGGGTGGGAAGCGAAATTTCAGGGGGCGCCGTGACCATTTCAGGGGCGCCGAGGGTCGATCGGGGAGGGGCACGTGCCCCCTTGCCCCCTGGACCCGCCTATGCCCTAAAAACTTATGTCATTCGCCTATACAAGTGTTGAAACCAGAATCGGAAATGTGTTAATGCTCCCCCTCCTGGCTCTGCCACTGCTGAAATGTAATGAACATCGCAGCCGACGCAACCCCCATGCACCGCTCTAAGCAAATCGCCCGATGACAACACTGCTGTACCGATAATTATATCACGTTTCTTGACTACGCAAGATAAAAAACTAGATAAGAAAACTTAGATAGGTCCCATTTCCTGCATCCGCCCCTGCTGCGACATGATGTTCATCGCATGCGAGCATGCGAGACAATTCCTGTGCAGGACGGCCAGCCCAGGGTAGTAAAGGACGGCCAGCCAGCCATGCCATCGCCGCCCTTGACCGCCGCCGTTACTCCTCCGCCCTTGACTTGCCCTCCGCCAGGCGTCGCCACCGGCCGATGTCAATTGCCTAACACCCCACTGAACCCTGTAAAAAGACTCGTTTTATTCACCTCACCTCATCACTATTTTAGACATTTACTCCTGTTTCGGGTGCTTATTTCAAGGTTTGAAGTTTTGTACCTCGGCCTGGGCTTATGACGTAGGAGCCGGGACTTTAACAGTATACTAAAAAACCTTGGCTCTGAAGTAAACTTTACTGTGGAACTTTTGATCGTGGGGAAGAATTGATCGTGGGGAAAATTGAGCGTGGGGAAAAGAACGAGGAAGATTTGTACATGGGAGATTTATCGTGGAACATCTGATATGACCCGCAAATTCGGGTCTATATCAGATGTTCCACAAATCATATTTCCCCACGATCAGTTCTTCCCCTCGTTCAATTCTTCCCCACGATCAATATTTCCCCACGATCAATTCTTCCCCACGATCAAAAGTTCCACAGTAAAGTTTACTTCAGAGCCAAGGTTTTTTAGTATACTGTTAAAGTCCCGGCTCCTACGTCATAAACCCAGGCCGAGGTATAAAACTTCAAACCTTGAAATAAGCACCCGAAACAGGAGTAAATGTCTAAAATAGTGATGAGGTGAGGTGAATAAAACGAGTCTTTTTACAGGGTTCAGTGCAGTGTTGGGCAATTGACATCGGCCGGTGGCGACGCCTGGCGGAGGGCAAGTCAAGGGCGGAGGAGTAACGGCGGCGGTCAAGGGCGGCGATGGCATGGCTGGCTGGCCGTCCTGTACAGGAATTGTCTCGCATGCTCGCATGCGATGAACATCATGTTGCAGCAGGGGCGGATGCAGGAAAGGGGACCTATCTAAGTTTTCTTATCTAGTTTTTTATCTTGCGTAGTCAAGAAATGTGATATAATTATCGGTACAGCAGTGTTGTCATCGGGCGATTTGCTTAGTGCGGTGCATGGGGATTGCGTCGGCTGCGATGTTCATTACATTTCAGCAGTGGCAGAGCCAGGAGGGGGAGCATTAACACATTTCCGATTTTGGTTTCAACACTTGTATAGGCGAATGACATGATAAGTTTTTAGGGCATAGGCGGGTCCAGGGGGGGCAAGGGGGCACGTGCCCCCTCCCCATCGACCCTCGGCGCCCCCTAAAATGGTCACGGCGCCCCCTGAAATGGTCACGGCGCCCCCTGAAATTTCGCTTCCCACCCCCTTCCCCCAGGATACGAAATCCTGCGCCCACCGATAGGATTTGGCGCCCACCTGATAGGTTTTGCTGGTCATAAGTGGCGCCCCCTGGTCTGGATGGCGCCCCCCGGTCCGGATGGCGCCCCCGGGAAGGTGCCCCCCCGATCGGCAATCCTGGATCCGCCTATGTTTTAGGGTACGTTAAAAAGTGACATTTCTTCTCCCGGGCTGCCCCTCAAAAGTGATGTGCCCCCATACCAAAGCTCTTGCTGCGCCCCTGCCTGCTACCGGCCGTTCGCGCACTTTCCCACGGTTAGCCCGAAGGAAGTTGCTCAATCTCCGTCAGAAGTAACCCTACGGATTTCTCAGATTTTAACCCTCGCCCCACCGGGGGCCATCGATGGCCCCCCTAAGGTTTTTCCGGGATAGCAGAAAATGACGAGGCGCAGCACCGCGGTTGAGGGCTCTACCTCTCACTGCATCATTTTCCCATCATCCCTGAAATTTTTTACCCCGGGTCACCCAAGGTCAGGTCACCAGACGAGGTCAACCAAGGTCACCTCACTTCACGTTTAGAGCTCTGTAAGAGCTACATTTCAAAGTCGATCGATTTGAAACTTCCTACACTTTATGACCCCTCCAGGGTCTACAAGGTGTATATCCGGCATTTTTCGATTTCGTGCCCTGAGGTCAGGTCACGAGGCGACCTCTCCCATTGGAAAAGCATGGGGAAAAGCTATTTCATGATATAAAAGCCACAAAAATGATTGCAAATACTCAGACTGCTCAGAACAACGTTTTTGGACACCCTTTCACGGATCCCAGGGGTCATATTTGCCCTTTGACTTTTCCAAGGTCATCCAAGGTCACCAGAGGTCAAAAACAGTATTTTGACAATAACTTTTGGCCTAATTGAGCTAGAGCGGTGAAACAAACACCATCGTGTTTGTCTTGTCACTGGCTTTCATTTGATATACGGCAAGGTCACTTTTTGACCTTTCGTGACCCCAGGTCATATTAGGTCACGAGGTGACCTCTGGCGGTCAAACCACTGGCGGGAGGTCTTTACGTTCCACATAGCGGAAAAGTACTGGCAATTTGCTATCAAATGTACTTTACCAGGCCTCAATAGCTCTAATGACATAAGAGTTATGCCCAGTTTGCTTAATCATTGCATATTTGAGTGAAAATAGCCGATCTTGACCTAATTTGACCTCTGGAGGTCAAACCATTGACCTGAGCACTAAAACATGCGAAGTAATTTCTTACTGAATTCACGCGAGCTTTCTATTGCACTTTGCAGATTTGCGCTAACGCCCATATTTTCGAGTTAGAGGGGGCCATCGATGGCCCCCCGGTGGGGCGAAGGTGGCGCCGGACCCCCGGTGGGGCGCGGGTTAAGGGTAAATAAGGAGACGCAGTTTTTTGCCCCAGTGCTGTCGTCGGGCGATGGGCTTAGTGCCGTGCATGGTAGTTGCGTCGGTTGCGATGCTCATTACATTGCAGCAGTGGCAGAGCCAGGAGGGGAGCATTAACATATTTTCCGATTTTGGTTTCAACACTTGCATAGGCGAATGTCATGACAAGTTTTTTAGGGTACTTGCATTAAAAAGTGTCATTTTTCTCCCGGGGTGCCCCTCATAAATGGTGTGCCCCCAGATGTTCGTTCCCTAGTTTATCCCGTTTATTGACTCCATTTGAGTCAAATGTCAAAGCTAAGTTTAAAGTTTCAATGGGGTGAACAGGCATACGCGTCGGAAAAGGAGGGCAGGGCAGGGGGCCTGGCCCCCACTTTTTGGCAAAGAATTTCCTGATCTCAGTCAAAATGAGAGAAAACTGGACATTCCTATATCCAGCCGCTGCAGAAGTCAACAAGGAGCCCAAATTCGAACAGTTTTTGGTCCTGATATTGAAATTTTTGTCAGCATCAAGTTGAAGTTTGGCTGCCCCCACCCCCACCCCCACTTTTTTGCCGGTGGAGACACTTATATAAACAGGCAAACATTTAGGGCCATGTCAGCACTAAGAAATTTGCTGGTCAACAGGCTAACGCCTAGGGTCATAACTAAGATAACTACAGGCTAAATAATCTTAACTTAATATGATAATAATGACAGTGGCGGATCTAGCCGGGTGGTTTGGGAGGGGCAAACCAAAGTCGAAAAGCAAAAAAAAAAAAACAAAACGTCGCGCAGTGAAAAATTGCGTTACAATATGCCTTTTCGGTAGGATTTTGGGAACTGGAGACGAAAAGCGAAAAAAACCACACGGGGTAAAAATATGGACTCAAGAGATACTTTTTTCTTATCCAAGCCCCAATGTTTACACTGAACTTCAATAATTCTGTTTGAAGTTGAGAGCTGAAGCACCAAAATCTTGCTTACAAGCTAAAAAGGAGTCGGGGAAAAGGAGGTCGATCGCTTTGGGGGGGGTGGGGGCAAAAACATAGTTTTGCCCCGAGCTTTTCCGTTTGGGGGGACAATTGCCTTTTTTGCCCCCCCTGGATCCGCCACTGAATAATGATGAATTATCTTAACTTAACACGCGCCCCGCTGGGGTCCCTTGCATGACGCGCCCCGCTGGGGGGCGTTTTTCGCCCCCTTCCGTATCTCGTTTCCCACGAAAGCTAAAGGAAAATTACGGGCGGCGTTCGAGAGCTCTTGCCAAGACGAAGAGAATTATAGGTAGAATTTTTACGTCAGATCAATATTGAGGTCAGCATAGGTCAAAGAAGGCTCCATAGGCTTACAACAGAGCAGTGTACGTTTCCCCCTCTAGATCTGCCCAAAGCTAGAGCAAATCTTTATGCATCATTGGATTCCTCTCATCGCGGCGAATCGAATGATACATAATATGACCTTGCTAGGTCATATTATCCTCGACCTGACCGGGCTCCCCTCCGTCGTTCTCGCTCCGTCCGCTGTCGTGGCCGGGTGGCGCTCCCGCCCGTGATTCGTTGCGCGGCCGCGGTGCTTCCGTCGCGGGGGTCTCGGGGGGGGGTGGGGTTCGTGAGCTGCACCGCTAGCGTTCTCTCCCTCATGTGTGGGACGACTCCCGGGATAACTTCATCACCTCCTCTCTGTCCCTTCATCAAGTACTGTTATGCTATTACCGTTATGCAGAGTACCCGTGTCTGTCATTATGTGATGCTGCTGAATAAACGTGTCACGGTTTCAATAGTCAAAATGACATGAGCTCGGCCTAGGTCAGGGTCACAGAGTGACCTGGTATGGTCATGCTGCATATCAATCGACTCCCCGTGACAATGTAAACACAATGCAAACAAAATGGGAGCTTTATCTCAATTCAGTCAGAAGTTATTGGCAAAACAACCACTCTCTGCTCCCGTGACCTCATATGACCTTTGAGAGGTCAGATGCTCAAAAACTCAACTTTATGGTTAAGATCGTGGTAAGAATAGACAGTTTGAGAATTTTCAGCCTTATCTATCCAGTATTTCCTGAAAACGAGTCCATTCTATTTTTCACCATAGACTTAATGGGGTGACCAAAAAATTGACCACATCAAATTGAATCCTGGCTTCACCCCTGGCCCGACTGCTTTTCTCCGTTGGTACAAAATTTCAGAGCTCTATCTCAAGCACAAGTCTCACAATCTTCTTCACTGCTAAGCTTCTCAATCTTCTTCACTGCTACTCTCGTCTTGCAAGCTCTACCTTCTACCGGCCGTTCGCGCACTTCCCCTCGGGCAGCCTGAGGGAAGTTGCTCAATCGTCGTCACAAATAACCCTGCTGATTTCTCAGTTTCTAGGGTGAATAAGGAGACGGAGCTCGTTGCCATAGCTACCCCCATTCATTGGCTCTATGTGTGCCAAATTTCAAAGCTAAGCTTTTAGTTTAAATTGGTTGAACAAGCGAACATTTAGGGTCATGTCAGGACTAAAACATTGGCCAGATGCAGAACTCTGGGAAAAAATGCAGTGTCGGAGCAGACAACTCACTAGGCACTTGCACTGTAGTCGCATGGTAAAAACAATGACTGCCCGTTGATACGGCTCTTTTGCTGATATCCCGAACGACACGTCCAAATGTCTTGCATGCAGGCTGAAAATTCTCGTCTTGCAAATGCACATTTTTTTCTAAAATTTGTATTTTCGAAACCTCTCTACAAAGTTACGAGCAAAAAACCCTTAAGATTGTCGTGTGAAATTGCCGGGAATATCATTTTTTCATATTATCTCATGAAATACTGAATGAAACTGGTGTTGGTACACTTTAATTGAAACGGAATGGTACGTGTTTTCATTTCCAGGCAATAGTTTAAGGTTGGAAGCTGTATTTGATGACTTATTGGCATATATGTATGTCGAAATGAAAGGCCAAATTACAGACTATTTTTAGACCTATAACTTGCTTCGTGTTTTTTATTCTTTAGATTTCTTGATGTTAAAATGTTTTTTTAAATGTCTTATCTATTTTTTGTCCTGTAAATGAGCAAAATCTGACAGGGCTTTATCCAGTGATTAAATAAACAGGAGAAAATATGAAAACACCAAAAAACACGTTTACCACCAATTTTCTTGATACGATTCCACGCATCCATCCAGCCAAAATTCGGCAAGCGGGGCCGCAGAGCTCCGACAATGTGATATCCAGATGTGCCACGATGTCATAATATCCAGGCATTTACATGCTCTCCAGACATTTCATTATCCCCCAGCATAATGTGATTAACCCGCTCACCAAGCAAGAGCAGACAGACAGTCTGCAGGCGTGCATCCAGGATTTTCCTTTGCGCGAGGGCCTGGCTGACGAAGGGGATGGCGAGCTGATGAAGGCCGGTGCTGGAATGCGAACCATGCCTTGACCAGGAAAACAGTCTACTGGAGGTATAAGCCATTAGCGAATCAATGAATCTATGAAGCAGGGCTGGGGGTGGGCACTAAAATAACCCCTTAGTAGTGCTCAAATGGAAGCCAGCTGAAATTAAGAGGAAACACCAACTCAAACAATCTAGTGAACTCTAATCAAAGGGAATGTTAAGCATGCGACTCATTTGGAACTCTGATGACTCTATCACCGATCACCAGACTTGAGGCTCCCAATGGCTGACTTGCAACACCCGCCCGTTTAAGGATATTTACACATTCGTGCACTTAAAGCAATATGAATGATGCCTGGCTGCGCTGATTTTGTTAATTTCTCCTCAGGGGTCATGGCCGTGTTAAGCTGGAATAAGAGCAGCCAGGCATGCTTCATGTAGCATGGTAGACCAGTGGCCGATCTTTGATTAAAGTTTCTTTAGATAGTTAGAGCAAGAATAGCAAAGGCGGTTGCACGTCTTTTACGGAACTGATAGATACTATTAAATATTATACCATATCTTGTTTTTACTAAGCTTAGGGAGGGCCTACGGTGTAAGTTGTGTTTAAATGCCATATGCATTGAATTAATTTGATTCAGCTACATGATTCAGCCAACATCTTAATGCTGGGTACTCGCATAGTAGGAAAATTTCACGTTGGAGTGAGGGCCATAACCTGGCGGATGCTGTCGTATCGGAAAGCTTGCGAGTCTTATCTTTTCCGTATGCGGACCCTTTGAATCCCCAACTATACCCCAACAAGCAGGCTCGGCCTCTCTGCCGTAGCCGCCACCCTACCCTCGCAAGTGTTGCAACACTCCACGACCCATTCCTCGAAATAAGCTTCCCCCTTTGCTCTGCGACATTTACTTAAACACCCCTCCCACAAAATTATCCACATACTTAAGAGGCGGTCAAAGGTGCATTGCGCAGAACGCCTTATACTGAGCCTTTAGCATTGTAGGTTTTGCGCCCCTGTTCGGTGTAACGATTGCTCTTCCTCCTTCGTCTCCTCGCTATCTTTCTCTCTCTCGTCTCTCTCTCTCTCTCTCTCTCTCTCTCTGTCACCTCCGGCAGTAGCCATAAAATAACTATCCTCTTGTTGCACTGTATTAGCAAAGTCTTGAAAGTGAAGAGCAGTCACCGACAATCTTTATATGAAGATAAAGATTGCCCACCAGGCGGTATCACACTGAAGTATAGATCCCCGAAGACGGCCAGCGACTAAGTCCAAAAATAGCACTTGGAGAGCGTAATGCAGAGAAGTACAGGCAGAGCGAGTGGCACGTGATAGTCTAGTCCCGGGGGCCGGGGGTACTAGGTTTTAACCGACGCAGTCCTCCGGTAACTCGGGCGTATCCGGCACATAACCGGAGGTGTTGAATATTTCGGAGCGTAATACCACATTAGCTCCAACACATCCGTCACAAAACCGGATAATGACTCACAGCCGATGATACCGAAATTCACACAGTCCCACAAAATAAAGAATAACAATTCATTGACAATTTCCCATGAATATGATTGACAGAATTTACCTCTACATTCCAGGTGGTGCTCAGTGTAGTAACTCAAAACAGGGGTGTCAGACCTAGTGTCTGAAATCGCGACTTTGCTATTCGAATTCGATATGGGGTCAAATTTATGTGTACAAAACCTTTTCAAGTATGGGAAGAATGTAGAGCAAAAACGAGAGCTACGCCGGTAGGCTAGAGCAAAAAACAGCGGCTGAGCTTGTATGCTGCAGCGACAGACATCGCGGTTCCCGCGCTTGCCATCTGGTCAGACAGTCGATACAAGTTATGTGGTATTTTTGTAATGGTGTACCACAGGGCGGACTACAGCGCAGATCGCAGTGTCGGCTAGTGAGGACAAGAAATATAATGAGAATGCTAACCAGTGCAAATCCACTGCCGGCTAGATTGACCGGCTAGATCGAATCATTACACACCTCCCCCACACACAAATGGACATTTTCAGTCATCCTGACGGAAAATGTCAGCAACCGAAGCCTGAAAGGCGAAGATTGACCAGTCAGACAACACCTACAGCACGAAGTACCAAGGCAAAAGCCATGGCCAAAAGTAAGGGCGCAGGCCCTGCGGCACTCAAGACGCACACATCACCGACGGCAATGGCCTGAAGGACCAATGACGACAGGTGCTATTCACAACGGAACCACTGGCAAGGACGCAGGTCCTGAACCGTACAAAAACACACGAAGAATGGACAGGGATCCATTACACGTTGGAATTGTTGCCTCACACAGGCCTTTGAGAAAAGCGGGGGAAAGTAAATGGTCGCAACCCAGACTGAACAGCTGTGCCAGGTGGCGCCAGTGATTCAACAGCAGAAACCTCTTCATCGGTTGTCTCACTGATTGTGGGAAGCGGGCATGGGCGTGCCGGAGGGCATGCCGTCGGGGCAAGGTCATTGTCAACAGTGGGGTGTGACAGGGGCTCTCTGAGTTCCATGGCTGGCTCGTGGGGTGGGGTCGCACGTATAAACGATGGCGTGGCTGCACGTGGCCTACCATGCCTCCGGGGGAGAAAACGACAACACAATACCATGACAGGAACAAGGAGTGTCAAGCCGCCCACCACTGCAATAATTATTAACCAGGGGACATCCGAGGACGTGTGCACCGTCTGCAAGGGTGTATTCATGATTTGATCAAAGTATGGCATGGCTGGAATACCCTGAACATGTAGGGGAGGTAAATCAACAAGATGAGTCACATTTAAAAGAGCGCGGTGCCAATGGGGCTTCCAGACAGGGAGCAATGGAGGCAACAATTCGGACGCCTTAACTTGAGGTATCTCGAGAATGGTTTCGCGAGCATAGTAAGGTGGCAGGTAGAATGAACTGCTGGATGCAGAGCACTCTGGTTTCAGTTGAATAGTCGAAACAGTTTGCGAAATGGTAAGGGTGGGGTTGGCAGTACGTGAAGCGCAAACAATAGTAATCTGGAAGGGTGCACCAGTGACCAAGAGCCATCGGCCATGAGTCAGATAGAAGGCTTGAGGTACCCCAGTGGTGGAGCGCAGTAAAGGGAGGCACAGGCGATCAATTTGAACCGTATTTTGTTGGAAGAGTGCGACGACACAAGAAGCGGATGCGCTGGTTGAATAAGCAGGCTCGTTAATTGAACAATAAGGAGTATTTTCCAAAAGACATGTTTCAACTTCAGTGTCCGAAGGTTGAATGTAGCGTTGACGGGAGAGTGATATCAACAAATATTTTGGTTCATCGGGGAAGTAACCGAGCGACACATTAAGTGATGGATGCGGAACATAGTACGGAAAGAACCGAAATACCTCAAATTCATTCACTGTAAGCAACAAGGGGATGTAAAATAATACATGAAATACGCCATTTCGAAAGGCAAGCTTGGTACGGACATGATTAAAGTAATGACGGGGCTGAGTATACGGAAGGGCAAAATTTGTGGGTAGTTCCTTCTCAATTTTGTGAAGCAAGTTTAAAAACACTTTCTTAGATAATATCCCATTGTGAAGAAAACCAGCTTGAGCAAACGCAAGCTTTTCTGAAAAGATCGCAAGTTCATCATGAACATGGCGAATGCCACGGCTTACCATGAATATTTGGTCGTTAATATCTGTAAGCGCAAATATAATTGAGAAAACCTGAGAATCAGTAAGAGAACTGCTAAACAAGCTTTTGTACGATTGTTGAAGATTAAACACAGCCGCGCGGAGGTTTTGCAGGGTACGACGATTTTGAGTAGAAGTTATGATAGTAGAGTTCAGTGCCGTTAAAGTTCCATTAAAAGCATGAGCCAAAACGGTTTCTTTTCTATTAATAGTCACTAAATTTCGATCTAATTCTTTGATTTCATCATCTGTAGCAGTACCGAAGAGGGAGTTCAATATAGAGCCAATGCCATTGATAAGGCCGCGTCGGGATCTCGTACGTGATTGTAATAAGATGGGAGCGTAGGTTTTGACCAAGTTGGTGTGTTCAGTGTGAAGTTGTTTGATAGATCGGATAGTATTATTGAATGTCAGTTGTAAAAGATGTGTGTCAGCGCTAGTAAAATTGATTCGTTCTGAAAGTGACAACGCAAATGCCCACAAATCATGGATCAATTCATTAGTCTTTCTAAGTTCATGACGGTAGGGTTGGGTGGTCAGCGACACGGTTATAGCCCAAGACGAGTAGCTTGGGTACAATTTACCAAGGGGAATGAACAGATGGGCGGCTTCTGAAGGTGGGTCAGTGGTGTTGCTTGCGGAAGTCCAAGCGAGGCTTCCCAGAACGCAGAAGGTGACGACGAGCCAGCCACGGAGGGAGCTTGTCCAGGTCATGTTCGGGTCAGAGCGTCTGCCGACGACACGAACACATTACTAGCTACATCTGATATTGATGTCCAAAGTTCATTGCGAAATGTTATCACACAGTAATGCGAAATTCATCCAGCAATGTAACGTTACATATTCAGTTCATGTAGAATATGTCCAGCAATTGAGAGCACGACATCCGAAATCATCCACCAGAGTGACGGGTGGTCTATATGGGGACCTCCCGTTTCATTACATGTCATTGGACTGTCAACAACAACATGGACAGCATCTACATCAGCCGTAGAACTGTCAGAGTCAGACTGGGGACAATATCGTTTAGCAGTTAAGGCAGTTTCAGGTGGTGAACTGCTCCGTTTCACCGAAACCCTTCTCGGTACAGTCGCGTCCTGTAAAGGACCGTCTAACCCAGTGCTAGGCCTAGATCGTAAATTATACCCATGCGACGCCGGTGCGTCCGAGGAATGTGACTCTGGAGACGAGTCCGGCTGACTCAGCTGCTCTCCGCTCCCTGCTCTATCAGAGGATTGAGTGGGGTTACTTATAACGGTGGGCGGGCTGTCAGGTTCTGGGTTAGTCATCTCTTCATGGCAGTCTCCATTACCATGAGAATCCGCCAGGGTTATTGGCGGCGCAGCCGCCTCACCTGCTGTGAGGGGGCTCGGAGTTTCCGAGTCCTCCTCCGTGCGACCTACAGTGGTCCGTCGAGAGCATTCACTCTCGTTCATGTGCCCCGAGGGTGGGAAAGAGGATGGGTGCCCAGCGCCGTGCGCGGCGGCAGGACTGCATTCCTCAGTCGGGCCCAAACCAGGGTTCGCTGCGTGGTCATAAATTGCGTTTTTATGACCCGCCCGATCGGCGAAGGGGAGGCGCACGCTTCTAAATGGATTTCGGCGCGGTGGAACAGCGGTATCAGCGTCATTAGAATCAGTAACCTGGATTGGAGGGCTAATTGTATCGTATGAACGATCCCAGATATCTTCAATGTCTCTGGGCTGCAAATTTTCTGAATGCACTACTTTTGTTTTTTGAGTAAGCATATTTTTGATGCGGTAATTTTCCGGACCTTTTTGTTCCAGCACGCGATAATAAGGCTTCCATCGGAGGGTAAGTTTGCTTGAATTTCCACGAGCCACAGTTGGGTCAAAATAGTAAACAGCTTGTCCAGGAGTAAATGAAGAGGGTTTAGCTTTCCGAGCAATAATTTCTCGATTTCTCTCTCGAGTTTCTTGAATATTTCTGCTTACGTTTTTGTACGCACTGTGTAAACCTTCAAACATTATGGGGACATACTCTTCTCCCATATAATGCTCTCGTGGTTTAAGCAATGTGTCAATGGGAAGCGTGGCCTCTCTGCCATACAACAGAAAGTAGGGAGTGTAGTTTGTAGTCGCATGTTTGCTCATTCGATAGGCTGCAAGAGTTTGCGGTAAAAGAAGGTCCCAATTCGTTTGACTCTCATTCACGTGCTTGGAGATCATATCATTGATCGAGGCATGCACGCGTTCGGCTGCACCATTGGTGCACGGATGAAAACTAGACGTTCGAATTTTGACAATGCCAAGAGTTTTAGTGAGCAGGTCAATGATAGCATTGCAATACTCAGTACCCTGGTCACTGAGTAAAACACGAGGAACACCATGACGGGGAATGAATTCTTCGCAGAGATAACGAGCTATGGATTCGGCCGATTTGTCTGGGAGACAAATAGCTTCTGGCCAACCGCTAAAATGATCGACTATTGTGCAAATATAGACGTTTCCTCTCGGGGTCATGGGAAAAGGTCCCGCCGTATCAATACCGAGGATTTCCATGGGGTAAGATGGAAGAGGCATGTTTTGCATTGGGCGGCGTTCTTTGGTCAGTTTCCTCTGATTACAGAGCTCACATGTCAGGACATATTGTTTGATATCTTTTAACATGGTAGGCCAAAAGTAGGACCGTTGAATTTTATCTATGGTCTTTTCAACACCTAGATGCCCGCCAACGAAACCATCATGTAGGCTCTGTAGCACCACTTTTCGGAGCGAAAGGGGGACTACCAATTGTAATTTGGTTTTTGGTCGAGTTTTTGTATCTAATTGAAGGTGAAAAACAATTTCATCTTTCAGGAGATATTTCTCTAAGCTGGGTTCCTGAGAAGTTTCTGGAGAATTTAATTTGAGAGCAATTTGTCTGATTTCTTCATCTTCTTGCTGAGCCCTTCTGATATCATCTAAAGTGAAATTTAGGTAGTTTGGATTGTTTTCGCTAGTCTTTTCCTCATCATCATCCCCATCTTCTTCAAGCATAATGTCTGCTAGAATGGCATTATCAATGACCTGTATAGGATTTGGAGCCGGGAAAGACGTTTCTCTTACGCCAAAGTGATCATTCATTGCTTGATTGGCGTGATCAAGGGAGGAGCCGGATACACCAATTCTATTTGGACGTAATTTGTCACAAACCGGCTCGTCCTTGTCTACTACATCTACGGTACCTTTCCAATCGAACCTTTCTCCATCATCTAATTCTGTCACTGGAGGGGTATTTTTGAGACGAGACAACGCATCAGCGGTGACATTGTTGGGTCCCGTAACATACTGGATGTCACAACCATATTCACCCAAGGAAATGGCCCAGCGCTGTATTCTAGGATTTTTCATTTCACTCGTAAAAAGGTGTTTAAGTGGTTTATGATCAGTAAAAACAGTTATTTTAGTGCCAGACACAATGGGACGGAGACGTTGCAAGCAGTATACTATAGCAAACGCCTCTCTCTCGATAGTAGGCCACTTACGTTGAGAATCAGTTAGCTGATGTGATACATACTGAATGACTCGGGCACCCCCATCACTGCCTTTCTGGGTCAAAACTCCACCAATTGCAAATTGACTACTGTCTGTGTACAATTGGAAGGGAAGACTTATGTCTGGAAAAGCCAAAATAGGAGCTTGAACCAAGTGCTCCTTAAGTTTTTCGAACGCAACTTGAGCTTCGTCTGTCCATACGAAACGTGCATTTTTCTTCGTCAACTCTGTGAGCGGCTTAGCTATCTTACTAAAGTCCTTCACAAACTTACGATAGTAGCTAGCCATTCCAAGAAAACTACGAATGTCCCGTACTGAAGTGGGCGTTGGTATGTTTTTGACCGCTTCTACCTTTTGAGGATCAACTGATATTCCTTCATCAGAAAGTACGTGACCTAGGTAATTTAGTTGTTTCTTCAGGAATTCACACTTTGAAATTTTCAGTTTCAAGTTTGCTTGACGGAGGCGGTTAAACACATCCTTCAGGTGCAAAAGGTGGTCCTCAAATGTATTGCTATAGATGATCAAGTCATCCACAAACGCTATAGCATACTTTCTAGCGTCACCAAGCACAGCATTCATCATATTTTGGAAGATCGCAGGCGAGGATCTCAATCCAAAACAGCAAGTTTTGTGTTCCAACTGTCCAAAGTCTGATTGGAAAGCAGTTTTTTCAGTATCTTCCGATCTTAGGCTTATTTGATAAAAACCTGATTTTAGGTCTAGGCAGCTGCGAAATTTCGAATTTCCTAATGAAGCTAAGATATCATCAGTCGCAGGAATGTTTGCAGCAACTGGTACTGTAATTGCATTGAGTTTCCTGAAATCGATGACTACTCGATATCCTCCATCCTTTTTAGGTACCATCAAAGCGGGAGATAGCCACGGAGAGTTGCTTCTTTGAACAATACCAGCATCTAACATTTCTTTTACTTGTTCATTGAATTGGGCCCTTTGCGCTAATGGAATCCGGTATGGTTTTTGGGCTATAGGAGGGTGATCTTGAGTGTTTATTCTCATCTCAGTAACGTTTGTTACTGTTAATTCAGTATCTTTTTGAACAAAAATGTCTAAGTTGCATTTGAGAGTTTCAAAAATTTTTGATCTCTGGGGCTCGGGAATGTGATCTAGACGAAAGGCTTGTAACTTCTCCTCTGGTGTGGACACTTCGGAGTTTTTGGTTGACTCGACAGAAGAAACCTGATGGCATCCAATTTCATTTGGCTTGGCCGTCCCAATTACCTGTCCCTTTTTGAGAGTGACGAATCGACCAGTTTCATTAACCACAATCCAGGGGACATTTTTATTTTTGCTAGTTTTAACTAATGCATCTGGTAACAACAGGCCAGGTTCGTTCACAAAACAGGGAGCCAGGGGTAGCTGATTGATTTCACACTCAATATTGGACTGACGTTTTCCAGATATATAACATTTTAACCTGGTTTGCTGATAGGGTCGAACGGGTGCGTTCTCAGCTACTCGAACCAAGAGTACTTCACTTTGATCAGATTGGCTTACTAGAGGGTACACAGACTTTCCAATAGATATAACTTGTCGTTCAAAGTCTAGTTGAACTTTCCGAGAGGTGAGGAAATCGATGCCAAGGATCATATCCTTACCAAGGCTGTTTACTACAATGAAGGTTTCATATCTTTTTACCTTGCCCAGAGTGATGCGTATTTTTACAGTCTTTTGCACTTTAAGTTCATGGCCAGAAGCCGAAATAAGTCTTACTTTCTCAGTTGGCGTTGAAGTTTTGACAAGCTTTTCATCACATAGTTCAAGAAACTTGTCATCTATCAATGAAAATGA
Source organism: Lepas anatifera (assembly GCA_034440635.1). NCBI lineage: Eukaryota > Metazoa > Arthropoda > Thecostraca > Lepadidae > Lepas > Lepas anatifera. Next base: position 583,115 of record JAOTON010000404.1, on the reverse strand, counting down.
CGCTCCTGTATCTACCAGAGCACGGAAAGAATTCCTTCCAATAGAGATAGTGACATAAGGACAGTTTGCACTCACCTCATGCACAGTTTCAAGTTTTTCTGCGGTTTCAATTGAAGTAGAAGGGGTCGTGTGAGGCTCTAACAGTTTCCCGAGCGGGGCTGCGGTGGTCCCCTCTGCACACCTGGAGCGCGCTGCGCAGACTGAGCGGCCAGGAATTTACGGCAGTTTCGGACTAGATGACCGGGGAACGAACAAAAACGACAGATCGGGGCGCCGTCTGCTGTAAAGCGATTAGGCCCTGGAGGGTACCGCGTTGACTGGGGACTGGTCTGCCAGTCGGGTCGGGACTGTGACTGCGCTATTGGCTGGCCGGTCGCAGCGACACCGGGAGGGGCAGTACAATAGCGGGTGAGGTTCTGCGGTCGCACCTGGGGTGGCGGACCATTGAAAGGTGCCGGCGGCGGGGCAGGCGGACGCTGGCTTTGAATGGCCAGTATCTCAGTCATCATGTGACGCAACTCCGCAATTTGTGAAGCTGAGTCCGAGCGATCAGGGGTTTGTACAGAACTAATGTCCATGGGTTCACCTTCATTTGTCACCTGGGCGTTTCTACGGTCAATGCGGCGGTTTACTGTCTGGGTTTCCTGAGCTATTTCAAAAGCGTCTGACATCTTCTTGGGATTTTTCCGAATGAGTGCATTTCTAATGCGGTTGTCAATCAAGGCGTCAGTGTAATACCGAATCAACATTTCACGGATCATCTCAGGGAGGTCATCAGGCATTTTGTCATACGCATCATGTACTAGTCGCACGTACTTGTCCGTGAAATTCTCCAAAGTTTGTCCTTTTGTCTGTTTGACTTTACTCAACTGATCCTTCAGATGGATAGGGTCCTTCAGTCGGTTGAACTCAGCTACAAAGGCAGCTCGTACGTCATTCCAAGTATAGTCAGAGTGTTGCGCCGTGTAAGTGTCCAGAAAGCTCTCGGCGGCGTCCGATACAGTGAAAGAAAGCGCAAATAGCATTGTCCGGTGGTCATTTTCTAGCTGTCTGAACATACGGTCTGTAGTGTGGAGCCATTTCGTCAGTCCTGAAGCGGACAGTCCGTCAAAGGGTTTCACTTTCTGAAGAATCATAGTCAGTTTCTGGGTGTTGATTTCTATTTGGTTGGCAATCAGACTTTGTCTCTGCAGTTCTGAATTTCTCTGAATGAGGTCATGCATGATAGTAGCTGGATTTTGTTCAGTAGGGTTTGCTTGGGCCATGTTTACTTAGTGAGGTAAAACAATTCAAACGTAAAATATCACCCGTGTCCAAAACAGCTGATTCTACTATCTTAAGGTTAATAATCCTCCATTTCTCAATTTACGTGCTTATCTTAATACTCTTTACACAATTGTCCTTATTAATGAATAACACCCAATGTTGAATGCAAAACAAAACTAGAATATGAGCAAGTCACAGTCAGAACAACACAAAAACAGGTATGGGACAATACCTTTTTAGCCGTGTCTTCCGAGTCTGTAGTCGTTGTCTTCTGGCTGGCGCTGTCGAGAGTGGCGGCTCCGCCTCCTGAAGTCACGGGGTCGGGTTCCTGTCTTGTAATTTGAAACGTGGGTGCTACCAGTGGATGCTGTAGTCTGGACTGGCAAAACACCAGTCTCGTGAGGGCTGAAGGGAAGGTCGGGGCCTGAAGAGCGGAAGTCGTCCAACTCAGGCTTTGAAGTCCCTGTTGATCCGTCGGTTGAGTCTCGTGTTGCAGGTCACCAGGTTGATTCTCGTCGTGCAGGTCACCAGGTTTGGTCTCGCCATGCAGGTCACCAGGTTGAATCTCGTTGAGCAGGTCACCAGGTTAATTGTCGTCGTGAAGGTCACCAGGTTGAGTCTCGTCGTGCAGGTCAGCAAAAGAGGCTTGGAAACTGCGACAGGAGTTGCAGAAGGTCGGATATGAAGCTCCCTCAGTCCTTTTCTTCTAACTGGGAAGCCAAAGTGAGAAGTCGGCGTCTTCAAAAGGAGCGGAGAAGACGGTGAAGTGTCAATCCTAAAGTGTTGCTTTTCCTCTTCCTTCGCCTGGTGCAGGTTTATCCGGGTCACGGCACCAGTGTAACGATTGCTCTTCCTCCTTCGTCTCCTCGCTATCTTTCTCTCTCTCGTCTCTCTCTCTCTCCTCTCTCTCTCTCTCTGTCACCTCCGGCAGTAGCCATAAAATAACTATCCTCTTGTTGCACTGTATTAGCAAAGTCTTGAAAGTGAAGAGCAGTCACCGACAATCTTTATATGAAGATAAAGATTGCCCACCAGGCGGTATCACACTGAAGTATAGATCCCCGAAGACGGCCAGCGACTAAGTCCAAAAATAGCACTTGGAGAGCGTAATGCAGAGAAGTACAGGCAGAGCGAGTGGCACGTGATAGTCTAGTCCCGGGGGCCGGGGGTACTAGGTTTTAACCGACGCAGTCCTCCGGTAACTCGGGCGTATCCGGCACATAACCGGAGGTGTTGAATATTTCGGAGCGTAATACCACATTAGCTCCAACACATCCGTCACAAAACCGGATAATGACTCACAGCCGATGATACCGAAATTCACACAGTCCCACAAAATAAAGAATAACAATTCATTGACAATTTCCCATGAATATGATTGACAGAATTTACCTCTACATTCCAGGTGGTGCTCAGTGTAGTAACTCAAAACAGGGGTGTCAGACCTAGTGTCTGAAATCGCGACTTTGCTATTCGAATTCGATATGGGGTCAAATTTATGTGTACAAAACCTTTTCAAGTATGGGAAGAATGTAGAGCAAAAACGAGAGCTACGCCGGTAGGCTAGAGCAAAAAACAGCGGCTGAGCTTGTATGCTGCAGCGACAGACATCGCGGTTCCCGCGCTTGCCATCTGGTCAGACAGTCGATACAAGTTATGTGGTATTTTTGTAATGGTGTACCACAGGGCGGACTACAGCGCAGATCGCAGTGTCGGCTAGTGAGGACAAGAAATATAATGAGAATGCTAACCAGTGCAAATCCACTGCCGGCTAGATCGACCGGCTAGATCGAATCATTACATCGGTAATAACAAATACCTGCTACACCATTCTCGGATAGTCGTGTTAAGGTATTGCAGCGTAAGTGAATACCTCCTGTGTTCGTCCAGGCCGGAGAAACGCTAGTTACTGGTGATGTATGATTTATTTTATACACGTGCGAGATCATTGTTAAACCATTTCCGATGTATTGAGCACTACCATTATTGCACTGTTAACACAAATCGTATTATGCATGTCAAACAATGTACAGCTCATATGTGTCCAGAACGGAAGAGGCAGGCCTGGATGAAAAAGCAAAGGGTTAGATCTGTCGATAATCATGTCAAACATTGGTGAAATTTATCTCGGACACTCCTGCATTTGTATCTGTGTTTGTATTTATTTATGTAAATGAACAACAGGTAAAACCCACTTATAGTTCAAGTCAAATAAGTAAAAAAAGACATGATATTCACAATGAAATGATACAAATGATATTCATGACATTCCGACATGGGGAAACAAAACTAAGCGCTCGTCCATACGCGTCGGAAAAGGGGGGACCAGGGGGGCCTGGCCCCCCACTTTTTGGCCAAAAATTTCCTGATCTCAGTCAAAATGAGACAACCGGACATTCTTATATCCAGCCGCTGCGGAATGCAGCGAGAAGCCCAAATTCGAACAGTTTTTGGTCCTGATGTTGAAAGTTTTTTGTCAGCATCAGGTTGAAGTTTGGCTGTCCCCCCCCCCACTTTTTTGCCGGTGGCGACACTTATGCACTCGTCCTAACTTTTGATGTCATTAAAAACCTCCGTATAGATAAAACATGATCATGATATAAAGACTCTAAAATAATAAAAGTGGGTATATAAGATTAGTAGATAAAACCACAAGAGAAAAGACAAGATAAAAGGTAAAAGCTTCCACCCAAACAATAAGAGCCACACGACAATAAAAATGAGTGCTGCTTGTCGAACTTCACCACAGCTCCTTTAAAGGGAATGTGACACCTTGATAGCGTGATTTTAAGTGATATATCCAAGTTGTAAAGCACGCCGAAAAACCTGGTACTCTACATATTAATTGTCTTGCAACTCAAAATTTCCGTAGAGAAAAACTAAAAACTACCTGAAATGTACCTCTCATGTACCTCAAGCTGCAGGCCACACTTGTAATGGCTGTTGGTGTGACGACATATGCTGACGTCATGGTGAGTATTAGTCAATCAAAGCCCTTGAAGCCTATGGAATATGGTAGTAGTTTCCAGATCATGACATCACCCACAGGCGGATAATTATTTTTTCCCTCGAGGTGCATTTTAAAAACCAAAATATTGCGTTCATTGTGCATTTTCCCTAATTATAATAAATTCCAGGATTCGACCAAGGTGCCACATTCCCTTTTAAGATCTGGCATAAGAACACTTGCACTCAAAATGATTTAAAGAGAGTAAGACACGAATAAAAACACCTCGCGTTACAGTTTCAACTCGACCAAAGGGGACATAAAAATTTGTCGCTGTGCCCACCTAGTTCGACGCTGTGGAACGTGGAAGGGGACGATCTTGAGCAGGAAGGCGGAATATATTTTGCCCACAATTATTTTTTTACGAAGCATATATTATATTGGCACATTCTTTGCGAGAGGCTGGCAATTTCTAATAAAATTAACAAGTTGTAATAAGAAAGCGTGGTGGAAGGCCGAGATGTATGAACGTGGACAGCTAGCCACAGAAGAAATTTGTGCTGAATTCTGTCTAACCTTTCCAAATGAGTTTGAGCAGCCTTTCCCCAAATGACGCAACCGTAATCAAGAATGGACCGAGCATTGCCGAAATATGCTGCTAGAATTGGGTCTGTTTTCAGACTTCCCAATGCTCGGCCGGTCTGGAGAAATCGTATGGGCATATCCATCGTCATTTTTGCCTTACTGACAATTTAATCTGTGTTTTTTAAAGGTCAGAGCCGCATGACGAAGTTCATGGAGCAAAGCAGATTGAGATTTCTCAAGAGGCTCTATTCTGGCCGCTTGGCGATTCTGACAGTTGATGCCAGGGCTCCGGAATTTTAAAGGGTGATAGCGCTTTTACGCTAGACGCCTAAACCAAGGCCCCAAATCTAAACTCAAAATAGTTTTTGAGAAATTTTGGAACAAATGTTTTCAATTTTGTATTTTGCTCATTTTTATTTCTTAAGCGACGAACTTAAAACTTGCCTCCTTTTGAATAAGCAACAGGAATCACCTAAGAAAAAAATTCGAAATTGTCCGCCAATATTTATTACGCCAAAACGCAGTATTTCTAATAAAAGCAAAAAAGCGATTGAAATTTGACGGCCGACTTGTAAGCTCGATACGTCAGAGGGTACGCTTCATTTAGTTTAAAGACAGCCACCTGGAGGCAGCTAGGTCAATTTTCTTGTGCTTAGGCATAGTTTCCAGTGACAAACGTAAAATTCTGAACTAGTTTTTGCCATTTTGCCGGAGGACTGCATTTTTGCCAATTTAATTTAAATCCTAATATCTCGCGATCTAATGCGCCGATTTGACGATTTCATTTCAAATAATGAAAGAACATTGCTTCCCCCTAATAATAATTGGAGATGGATATCGTGATATTAAAATTCGTTGTTTCATATGTATAAATATAATTTTAGTAGAAAACATTTTATTTGTAGTTTCTCGGTTCCGAGCACATGTCATTCACAAGGTCACAATTGACATGGCTGAATAGGAAAGTTAATTGCAGTCATTTCATTCATTTACACTACCCACTTATCTCCAACGGCTTTCGAGTAATTCATCCGAAACGGTATTTCAATGAGCTAAATTTCTCGGAACACGTTTGCTTCTCACTATGGCAGGGGCGCAGTCAGGGGGGGCACATCGGGCACGTGCCCCCCATCGGTGTCGGGGTGCCCTTTTGATTGCCGGGTGGTGTACCCCCTTTGAGCTGTGCCGCTCGAAATTTAGTGCCCTACGCCGTTGAACCTAGATGGAACTAGACCGCATTTAGTGATTTCAACTATTGTTTGACAATTAAGTGCCTTTTTAGTCAGCTAGAACATTCTGTCGCCTTTCCAAGCATCCGGGAAGAGTATACGCACGTAATCCGTTTCCAGATAATGCCTCATCGTCGCCAATAATCGTACGGGTGGAGCTCATCTGGTGCCCCCTGGAGGTGATCATGTGCCTTCTGAGCTGATCTGATTCCCTCGTAGTCAATCTGGTGCCCCCTCTCCTGAATAAATAATTGTGCCTTCTGAACCTATATAATGCTCTCTAAGTTATTCTGATGCCTCCGAGCCTGCCTGCTGCCCTATTAGCTGTTTTAATGCCCCTTGAGCTGATCCGGGCCCCCTGAACTTATTTTATGTCTCCCGGCGTTTATCTACTGTCCAGGGGGGCACAGGGGCACGTGCACCCATCGGTGCCGGGTGCCCTTTTGATTGCCAGGTGGTGTACCCTGTTTGGGCCGTGCCGCTCCAAATTTAGTGCCCTACGCCATTGAACCTAGATGTAACTAGACTGCATTTAGCGATTTCAACTATTGTTTGACAATTAAGTGCCTTTTTGGTAAGCTAGGGCATTCTGTCGCCTTTCCAAGCACCCGGGAAGAGTATAGGCACGTAATCCGTTTCCAGAAAATGCCTCATCGTCGCCAATAATCGTACGGGCGGAGCTCATCTGGTGCCCCCTGGAGCTGATCATGTGCCCTGTGAGCTGATCTGGTGCCCTCGTAGTCAATCTGGTGTCCTCCTGAGAAAGTAAGTGTGCCTTCTGAGCCTATCAAATACTCTCTGAGTTAGTCTGATGCCTCCGAGCTTGCCTGGTGTCCTTTTAGCTGTTTTAGTGCCCCTTGAGCTGATCCGGGCCCCCTGAACTTATTTAATGCCTCCCGGAGTTGATCTACTGTCCAGAGGTGCGGCCAGGAAGGCACAGGGGCACGTGCCCCCATCACTGCCGGGGTGCCCTTTTGATTGCCAGGTGGTGTACCCAATTTGGGCCGTGCCGCTCGAAATTTAGTGTCCTACGCCGCTGAACCTTGATGTAACTGGACCGCATGTAGCGATTGAAACTATTGTTGGACAACTTAATACATTTTTCGGTCAGCTAAGGGCATTCTGTCGCCTTTCCAAGCACCCGGGAAGAGTATGGGCACCTAGTATGTGTCCACCTAATGCTTCATCGTCGCCAATAATCGTACGGGTGAAGCCAATCTGGTGCTCCTTGAGCTCATCTCGTGGCCTCTAAGCTGGTCTTGGCCCCTTGAGCTGATTACTTGCCCTCTAAGCTAATCTGGTGCCCCTGAGTCAATCGAGTGCTCCACTGAGCAAATAATTGTGCCTCCTGAACCTATATAATGCCCTCGGAGTTAGTTTAATGCTTCCGAGCTTGTTTGGTGCCCTAATAGCTGATTTAGTGCCCCTTGAGCTGATTCGGGCCCCCGACCTGATCTCATGCCTCCCCAAGTTGATTCTGTCTTCTAAGTCAATATGGTACCTCTTCAGCTGATTAGGTGCCCCCTCAACCGATTATTGATGTCTCCTTAGATGGTCTGCCCCCCCCTGAGCTGGTTTGGTGGGCCCTGAGACCACCTTGTGTCCCCTGAGCTGTTATGTTGCTCCCTGAGCTGATTTAGGCTCCTGCCATAGTCTGGGGGGCTGGGAGCTGATCTGGACCCCGAGCGGATCGATCTGGTGCCACCTGAGCCCATCTGATGCCCTCTGAGCTAGTCTGGTGCCCCCTGAGTAATCTGGCGCAATTTAAGCCGATCTGGGCCTCCTTACGTGATTTCATGAGCAGCTCTAAAGTCCTGAGCTGAGCTGAGCCCACAGAGGCTGATGAGGGCCCCTGAGATGGTATGGGGCCTCTGAGCTTGACTTATCTGGTATTCCCGAGCTGGTCGGGGACCACTGATCTGATTGTTTGTCCCCGGAGCTGATCTGGTGCCCTATGGGCATCTGGCGTCCCCTGAGCAGCTCTGGGGCTTTTGAACTGATTGGGCCCCGAGCTGGTGAGGGATCCCTGAGCTGATTTAGTGCCTCTGACTTGAACATGCCCACTGTGCTGATCGATCTGGTGCACCCTGAGCAGGTATACTGCCTCCTGAACTCAACTAATGCCCCCTGAGTCGATCTGGCGCCTGCTGAGTCATCAGTGTGTCTCCTGAGCTCATCTTATTCCCTCTGAACTAGTCTGGTGCCCCATGGCTGATATGGTGCCCTTTAAGCTAAACCGGGCCTCCTGGTTTAATTACGTGATTTCCTGAGCAGCTCCCAGGCCCTGAGCTGAGCTGGGCCCACAGGGGTGGTGAGGGCCCCTGAGATGGTATGGGGCTCCTGAGCTGATTAAGTGCCTCCTGACTTTATCTGGTATTCACGAGCTGATCTGGGCCCCGAGCTGGTCGGGGACCACTGATCTGATTGTTTGTCCCCTAGACTGACCTGGTGCCCTATGGGCCGATCTGGTGTCCCCTGAGCAGCTCTGGGGCTTTTGAACTGCTTGGGCCCCGAGCTGGTGAGGGATTCCTGAGCTGAATTAGTGCCCCTGACTTGATCTTGCCCCCTGACCTGACTTGAGGCCCCTGAACTGATCTGGGGCCCCAACAGGGGCCAAAAAGTGTTCAGGTTGTCACCATTAAAATGCCAAACCATAAATGTGTCACCAGCCCAGGCTGTAAAATGTGGCACGTTTTGAGTTATTAAGATATCAAGGGATACTCCTGGACCATCGTAGTTGTTGAAAAACATTGCGAGTTTAAATTGCATGTGCAAATTTTGGCTATTTGTTCCGTTATTCGTCTGGAGCAAACATATCAGCTAATTTTGTCACCTTGTCCATCTTGGGCTGTCACCATTTAGAATGTCAAAATGGTCAGTTTTTCGACCCCTGGGCCCCAAGAGCTGATCTGGGGCCCAAGAGCGGATCTAGGTTCTGAGGGTACCCTGAACTGGTCTGGGTGCTGAGCTTGCGAGAGCCCCTTAAGTTGGCTTGAGGTTCCCTGAAGTGCTCTGGCGCCTTAAACTGTTCTGGGGCTTCTTGAACTGGTTTAAGGCCCTTTGAGCCTATCTGTGGCCCATTGAGGTAGTCTGATGACCTCATCTCTGGGACCAATGAGCTAGTCTAGTCCCTGGGTGAAGCATGAGCTGCTCTGTGACCCTGATCTACATCAGGGGCCCCTGAGGTGGTCTTGAATAGATAGATAATAAGAACACAAGGCCAACTCCCATCATCTTGGGGTGGGGTCAATGAGCTAGTCTATTCCCTGGACGCACAACTGGGGGATGGGGGAAGCTGCTCTGGAGGCCTCTTATCCACACTTGGGGGCCCCAGAGCTGGTCTTGAATAGATGGGGAATAAGATTACAATGGAAACTCCCCTTGTAAAACGGAGCTAACGAGGAATGAGGAATCTCTAAAACGGCTTGTGATACCTAGGCACCCCTGGTTATATAAATTTATTATACTGGTGGATTCTGGGAAGGGATGATAAAAAGGCATGTGCCCCTGAGATCAAAGCACAGTCCCCTAAACGAGGATTTCTACTAATAAATTTGAATGAAGAAATGGTTTTCACAATTTTCAGCACTGTCACACCATCCCCATCCAAACCACCGGCCTGTTCACCTTTTATTTACTCTTAATTGGGACCGAGCCTTGAGAATATGGAACTTAATAAACGCGTTCAAAGGTATCTCCCAAATTTTCCGGCAGCAAAAATGTGTTCTTCCAAAGACACTATGCTACTCCTCGTCCCACGGTGATTGTGGGAGGCAAGGAACTTAATCCGCATTCAGCCAGGGCTCACTCGTCACGACAAAACCAATGGGCATAACAAAATAATTTTCGGCTCCACTTTGCCTTAACCTGCACATTGTAACAGATATCACATGCTCCGCTGATTTCTCTGATGTTAAGTACTTGCATGAGTTGGCTGTCCTTAAATCTACCAAAAAGTAGTGTTTTGGCTACTTACATGGCATTTTGGTGATATTTTTTCCCCTTTTTTTAGTTTTGATCGAGTTTTCCTTCTCCGTCATTGATTTATTTGCATTTTTATTGAACCAAAGATGCCCAAAAAATGATATAAGCAAAGATATAGTAAGTTTTTTAGGTTACGTTAAAAAGTGCCCTTTTTTCCCCGGGGTGCCCCTCAAAGTTGGTGTGCCCCCCCCATACGAAAGCTCTGGCTGCGCCCCTGCACTATGGTTTGAAGTCCTCATAATGAATGGAAGTGGATGCAATTTGACATAAAGGTAGCTTAGGGTCGCCGATACATGTGATTCTAGGCCAATATAATGTTTGGGGGCATTCCAGGACAAAACGACAAAAAAATTTCAATTTGACACCACCATGTCTAGAAAAAATCTGAAACTTTGTCTCCGGGGTAGTTTTGGGCCAGAAACACGCTTGTGAGAATCTTAGCCCCCTCCGACCAACGGTGACCGAGTTATAGCCCGAGGTATTTTCGGGAGGTCACCTTGTAGACTCATCTTTGATGCTTCATAACTCAACAACGCATTGCCCGATTAACAAGTTTTGTATATCAATGAACTCGTCTTGAACCATAAATTATTTTGAAAAAAATTAAAATTTTAAAAATTTTGACTTAATTCGTTTGACCTTTTCTTAGATGACCTAGCTTGACCTTTTCGACATTGAAATTGACCTCTTAGACACCCCAAAAATTTTGCTTCATCAAATATCTTTTGATAGAAAAAATGCGTTCTTTTTATAAATTCAAAATATTTAGCACCGAAGGTGGGTATGTAGATCGTTTTTGACCACTGCGGCAGTACAGCCTTATGTTTAACGCCGCAAACATAGCGATTGCTTTTGTAATCGGTTGCTGGTAATCATATGGCATTGTCTTTACGAAATTTTCATCGTGAAAGTGTCAAAATATATGACAATTAACACGCGCCCACCCGAGGGGGTGGGAAACCGAACTCCTCAGGCCTCTACAGGTAGTAAAAAAAAACACCTTCGTGCAGCGCCACCGTACTCCATGTACCTCTAACACAACATTTTGCAACTTCTGAAAACATAATTTAGGTCAACTGGGAGGTGGTAGGTACCGTAAATACTGAAGGCCAGCTGGCAACTGACTGGTGAGGGGGTGACCTGAGGTAGACGGTCGTCGTTATGCCTTGTGGGACTTTCAACTTTGGTTCATTGATTAACACTTCATCGTGGGAGTTGCTCATTTGAGTGGTGGGGTCGGGGTCTCCGTAAAAAGTCCCTTGATGACTCTAGTGAGACACCTACTCCTAAAACTGAACTGGCATCAACTTGGACAATATTTATGAAAATAAAAATTGCAGTCATTAAAAGTGATAAAAAGGGATCCATTGTTTCGAGGGAGACGAGGGCAAATGAACTTATTAATAATTGACCTTTCAGCCTTAAACGAAAATTTACAAAGATGTCGCGGCTTTCTCCATAATTGAAACAAGTATACCTTATCCTATGGGCACCACTAACTCACACAATTACATCGTTCCTGGAGATGGAAAAATAATATCGATACAAGGTGACCCAGTGCAGCACAGCATACGTTTGAGAGGATTCATGCAATGTAACGTGTCTGAAAGGCGTTCATTCCCAAAAAGTAATATGAATCTGCTCATATATGAGAAAAAATGTCCTGAAATTGTAACGCATTCGACTTGCTCACTTGAACAGGTTGCCTCATGATATTTTTACAAGGTGATCATTTCATAGCTGACACGGATCCCAGAATCCCAGATGAATAATGACACAGTGCACTGGGAGTGATGCCACTAAACAGCCAGTTTTAATCACTACCGAATATGTTACATACAATCGTTTGGTCGTGTCACCTTTGAGTTTGCTCGAGGTCACAGCAGGGCATATTTTAAGGAATTGGGACTGGTGGGCATTCGGCTGAAAAGGGCACAAATTCCCACTAAAAGGGCACTCCTACAGCATCAAATGACTGGTGACTGGTGGGCACTGGGCCATCCAGGGCCGTTCACCGGTGGGCATAGCATGGGGGACTGGTGGGCAAAATGCCCACCACTTTGTAGCTTAAAATATGCCCTGGGTCACAGTATTTTTTACAGGAACTAAGTGGAAACCTGAATTTTGTGGCATAATAGGTGACAGAGGTGAGCCGTAGAAAGAAACGTTCAGCACCATTGGAACACTCTTGTTGAGCCCAAACGGATTATGTATCTTATAATATTACCTAGTCAAATGTCAAAATTAACCTGCTTTGACCTAGAGCCAGGCTTAGGTTTGTATGGTAAAAAGAATATTAATCAAACTGCAGAGGCAAGGCAGACACGACAACGTAAAAATAAAACGTCCATCGCAATTCTCGACAATTCTCAATTCTCTCAAGTTATCAAAATTTACCAATTGCTCCATGCATTTCTAATGAAAAGATCATGACCCTGACCCTGCTCCCGGTTATCGACATAGAAATCCTGCTACGAAAATTATCGTGCTCGGCGACCTTACTATGTAATGTGAATCTAACGACGATAGGTTAGATTTGATATTATTGATGCACCTCCCAAACTTTTTTCGAGGTTAGGTCTCTTGACCTGGGTTGGCCGTCTGACCTAGTATGACCCAGACATAAAATTTTGCCAGAAGCTGCAAAAATTTCGAGTTAGAGCTACATGAAGTACGGTGGCGCTGCGCGAAGGTCTTTTTTACTACCTGTGGAAATTTGAAGAGGCCGGTTGCCCACCCCCTTGTGTGGGCGCGTGTTAATTCTCATATATTTTGACACTTTCACGATGAAAATTTCGTAAAGACAATGCCGTATGATTGCAAGCAACCGATTAAAAAAGCAATCGCTTTGTTTGCGGCGTTAAACATAAGGCTGTACTACCGCAGTGGTCAAAAACCGTCTGCATACCTACCTTAGGTGCTAAAAATTTGGAACTTATAGCAAAAACGCATTTTTTTCTATCGAAAGATATTTGACGAAGCAAAATTTTTGAGGTGTCTAAAAGGTCAATTTCAATGTCGAAAAGGTCAAGCTAGGTCATCTAAGAAAAGGTCAAACGAATTAAAAGTCAAAATTTTTAAAATTTAAATTTTTTTCTTCAAAATAATGCATGGTTCAAGACGAGTTCAATGATATACAAAACTTGTTAATCGGACAATGCGTTGTTGAGTTATGAAGCATCAAAGATGAGTCTACAAGGTGACCTCCCGAAAATGCCTCGGGCTATAACTCGGTCACCGTTGGTCGGAGGGGGCTAAGATTCTCACAGGCGTGTTTCTGGCCCAAAACTACCCCGGAGACAAAGTTTCAGATTTTTTCTAGATATGGTGGTGTCAAGCCTTGGTCGATCTGTCCTGGAATGCCCCCTTTACCACTGCAAATGGCTTTGTGTTTCAAAGACTCCTCTGGAACTTTAGTCTCAAACTTGCAACTGAAAAACAAACTGCATTTCACCTGGGTTAATGCAATACTTCCTCCTCTCTTTGTGTGTCAATACAGCGGCCAATAGTCGCTGCACTAAGCCATGTAGACACAGTTTATCACGCGTGTTTCCATAGGCGGATCCAGGGGGCAAGGGGGCACGTGCCCCCCCATCGACCCTCGGCACCCCCTGAAAGATTGATGGCGCCCCCCTAAAATGTCGCTTCCCACCCACCTCCCACAGGATACCAAAGTCGGAGCCCACCGATAGGTTTTGTCGGTCATAAGTGGCGCCCCCTAGTCCGGATGGCGCCCCCGGGAAGGTGCCCCCTCCGATCGGTAATCCTGGATCCGCCTATGCGTGTTTCAATTTCTCTATGCCAATGTCCGATTATTTCCCAAATCAGAGGATGACAGAGACGCTGTCAGCACTTTGGTCTGCCAATAACCCGTCTAAACGCAGATTCTGCAACCAGGTGATGGCGGTGCCAGAAAACAAGCATGCGTTTTTGTTTGTAGTTATTTTGTTTTGATTTGCTTTTTGTTTTTGGCTTACACTTCAAGTCATTGAGCACGGCAGCCCCGCTTTATGGCTTTTTATTACGTTCTGCACTTGACACAACAATAAAACGTTTCCATTCTAAATCAAGCAAAAGAGGCATGCCATTCCATTAAGTGACACTGGCACCGCTATGGAATGAAATATGTGAGTACGGAGTATGGAAAAGGGCATGGAGTACTGCTTACTGTAACATCATAGTTAAATTGCATGTTTTGTTCAAATACTAAAATGAAAACATTGACCAAAATAAGTTTATTTTTCAAGCTGTATGCTGTCTATGATATTCATCACACCAAGTCTTGTACGACAGTTAAAATATCCCACGTAATAGAAAATACAGCATTCACATCACAGCTCAACTCTCAGAGACCAGACTGAGCCTGGCGGCTGCCAGAGGTGCTCGGACACCCGAGGCGGCGCGCCGCGCGCGAGACGACGACCAGCACGGGGGAGGGGAGGGGAAGGAGAGAGGTGAAAACAAGAGCTGTGTTCATACCACGGTCTGGAAGATAACAGTCTGCTCTATCATAATGAAATTTTGCACTTTCTTGCGTCTGTTCTCAGTATCATGGTGTGATTGACTTAATCAGGTATATTCTATTGCATTAAACGTTAGTGTCGATCACCGAAGGGAGACCACCCGCATATTGTTCTGTCTCTGGCAAACATCCCGACAGCAGTACGTCTATCTCTATCCTCTATGATAATTTTTAAAATATTCAGAGAATGACAGAAATAATCAAGACCTCGGTCTGTCGACGCCACGTCTAAAGGCACATTCCTAGGCTGGGTGACGTCGATGGTGGACAAACAAGCACGCGCTTTCCTTCACGGTACATATACAAAGTACGAAGGACCAGTCTTTAAAACCAGTGGCCTATACAATATTGCATAGTGGTATGGCTTACGGTAATACAGTGCACATGACTTATATATGTCATACCCATTTACAGCCCGACTTGAAGAGGAAGCAGCAGACGAAGATTAGTCCATTAGTAATCACCACCTCACGAATGTCCGAGCAAGTTGAAATAACACTGAACAAACCGAGATGGCAGTTACAGAACAGACTTTTGGGTAGTCGTTGATATCTTCCTGAGCTTCTAGAATTACAAAACGGCACCTGTTTTACCGATCGATGACCCGAGACGGATCATACAACGGAAGAGGTTAAAAGGGCAAGAGCACGTCCCCCATCCCCTTTTTGGAGGGGTCTGACGCTTGAATGGTCAATCTTGGATTGGCCAGGTCTTAAAAAAACACTTCTAATCGAGAATCGACCAGTTACGGAGAGGCAACTCACTATTGAAGCCAGTACTGTTTTGTACTGTTTGTTTCAACACTTACAGTTTTTCCAGTTACAGTTTTAAAACAATATTTTACGTCAACTTTATCTGTCTCTGAAACCCGAACGAAGCCGTGTCCCACAAGAAGTCTTGAAGCGTTCTTGCATATGTTGTGCAATATGTAGGAAGATGCCAGGTCGGTTGACCCCATAATTGGAGTCCTCGTTGAATCCTAGGTTAAAGGCAATTGGATCTAATACATCACAGCACGAACTTGATTTTTGGTACATGTTGAACTTTACCTTAGGAACGGGATGAGCTAGAAGATCGAAATAAAGACCAGTTTTTTATTTAAAGATTGAACACCGGAGCGTCTCAGGGGAACCGATCCTGAACATTCACTGCCACTGTATGCTCCTGAGCAGCGAACCGGAGCCCAACGCTCTACCAACTGAGCTACCGAGGCGGCAAACATTTGGAATATTTCCATCAAGAGCTTTCACACTATATATAATTTTTGTTCACTCAGCATGGTGTAGCTAATATATTTCTCGTGATTGCAAAAAGAGAATTGCCGTTTAGTTCATCATGTGTTCCCCTCAACAACGGGGAAGATCGTCGTTCATCCCACTCTGCTGCAATACCCAGATCGACCACCGGCCTGCCCATCGATCCCTGAAGTGAATGACGGATGATTTGGTTGAAGTTCATTGTGCCCAGTATCAAGTGAAGGTAAATGGACTTTTGGCGAAGAAGATGAAGACGGTTTCTGCACAGAATCACAGCGCACAGCAGGCATTAGACAGCGAGAAGCTATCCCACTAGGCATACCAGGTGAAATTATTCACGGATGGATGTATTCAGGTTTGTTTTGAGCTGCAAACCATTTACGTAGGACACACTGCAATAACGATTCAGTGTATCGCCTTTCGGGTGGGATCAGTGACCCAAAATAGGTTTTGCGCTAGGGTGTCGAGTGGAAAATTAAGCTCGGAATGTATGACAAGTGAGTGGAAATTTCTCCTCAAAATGTATGACGGAGTAAAAATTTTCCAATTTGGGTACTCAGGTGGTAAACTCTCAGAGCCCTTGTTTGAACTGAGGGGTGGATATTTCCTTTAATTTTCTCAAAGTAAATATTTTTAAATCGTCCCCAAGCAGAATTGTTTGACCATTACCATGTGAAAAATTTGGGTTAAGCAGGTAAATCTTTACCAACTGAAACCCCCGGATACAGTCTCCAATCTTTTTTAAGGAATTGGTGAATTGCCACAAATAAAAAACTTTTTGGGGGCCTCTGAGACAACCTTCGGGGAAAAGAACTCTGGGAGCCACCAAGACTAACATTTGTGGGATGAAGATCAACTCTTGAGGGGCTTCCCTAGACCAACTCTTGTGCCCCTCCTCTCCTCTCCCACACGACCAGCTCTAAAGGGCCCCTGAGACGAAATATCGGAGCCCCCCTTAGACCAACTCTGCAGAGAGGGCCTCCGAGACCGGCAGGTGGTGAAAAATGAAAAGGATTTTTTTCGTGCAATACCTAGTGCCAAAATTAATTATCTAACCATACACTGTATAGTTTTTCTGTCCGGGACAACGCCCCTCCTATACCTATGCCTATAGTTATCGGAATTTTGGAGGCCACTCCTGACCTCAATCACTGCACTTCGCATACACCTATGCTAGGGCCCAGTAGAGCCTTGGTTTACACTTAACTACACTTAATATACACTGGCCGATACATATATACACTGGCCGTGAATAAACACTAACCCATGATTTTTTTACTTTTTTTCTTTTCCCTTGCCCTGTCTTTTTTCTTTTTTATGATACAAACCACCTGCGCAATTTTTTTCTAATTGAGCATACACACTACACCTTATCTGCATTTATTGTTGCCTCGTGTGCTCTTTTTCACCTGTGAGTATGTACGTATATGTGTGTGTGTTCCAAATATATGCATGGATATAACTAACCCAGACGAAATTACAAACTTTCTATCATGGCAATAAACTCTTCCAGACTCTTGCTAAAAGTTTTTTTCTTTATCTGTCAATTCCCCTGCTCCTCTTCAGATATCTACTCACCTTTATATGAATAGGTATGCTGCTTTCTATCAATTTAATCGAAGCTACAGCCTTCTTTCTGTTGTTTCTTCCTTTCGTCTACAATCAGCCAGGCGCGGCGGGTTGCGACAGCGTCAGATCGACTACTACTTTAAATTTCTGATCGCTTGCCGCTTCTCGGTCGCATGAGCTACATAATTTGCATTTCAAAAATTGCTGTAAATTAATTTTCTAAATCCTTATAGACTAGAAAATTATACAACTAAAAGCACACCAAGAGGAAGACTAACAATTTTTTGTCAATAACGAATAAGAAACCGGCCTTTCAAAAAGCCTAAAGATGCCGCTTTTGTTTACTAGATGTAAAGACGGCGATTTGGTAAGTCCACGCCGTAGACCAGCCATACAAAAAAGTGTCGATGTTTGAAGGGTAACTGGATGCATTCTTGTTGCCCCAAAAAATAATTTAATGAAAATGTAGAGTTTCAATGTATTCAAGTACCGGACACTTTCAGTTCAACTTAAATATCAGCGTATTTATGCCTAGGGTGTCGTAGGGTGTCGTGAGTGGATTTGGGTGTCACAGGGCGTGGACGCAGCAATGAAGGGCTGATATGGATAAAAATTATTTTCTTCGCAATAAATGGTCAATTTTCTACCATACAATGTCAAAAAAATATGCTGCTTAGCATACAAATTTCAAGATAATTGCTTTTAACAACAAAATGACCAAAAATGGTTTTCACTATTCTCCGTACCAGAAATACAAAAACAACTTTTCAAGGGCGTAAGCCTAGAAATAATGTGCACAGATAAACTGCTTTCCAGAAATGTATCTTTCAAAGCGGTCAGCTCATTTTTTGGCCCCACAAGGCTAGGGTGTCTAATTTTCCACTCACAAATGTTGTGAGTGGTGGAATTTAGTGGCGGTGTTCACCCATTGGAACTTTCTCCGGTGGGGCAGGGGGCACTGAGCGTCTTGCCCGCGCCAGAATTTCGATTCAGTTGTTCCACTGAAATCGGTGGAGATAAGGATGGCAGGTATAATTGGCCAGAAAATAGAAATCTCCAGATTTTCTTTCAGAAAAGCGAAAGAAGCGCATAAGAGCCGAGTTAATTTGGCGATCTTCTAGTCGATTCTGCTACTCTCTTTTTCCAGTGGATGTTGGTAGAGGAGGCAATGGAACTGGCCCTTGTAGTAAGTATTGTTGAGTAAAATTCAATAGTAGTAAGTATTGTTGGAAGTGAGTGGAAAATCCAGCAAAACAAATATAAAAGTGAGTGAAAAATTCTGCTTGAATGGATGCCGTTCTGCACCCAGCACCCCAGGTTTTAGGACACTGGGTGGGATACGCAAAATTATCATGCAAAGTAAAGTCGGATCACTAAGCGCTTCTTTAAGCAGAGCGTAACACAGGGTAGAAGTGTGGTGCAATCAATTGAATTATACCGAGCATATCACAGGCTCATTTGCGCGACACAACAATTCGAAACGATTGTTTTGAGAAATCACTAACTAAAATTAAACTCGTAATTTAATAACGAGCCACAGATGATTCATGTGTTCCAAAGGACATCATACTGAGCAAGGCACCCGCAGATGTTTCCCCAGAAGGATTGTGCCGCACAGGCATGGGTAGCGCAGCAGCACGTGCGTCTGAGTGCCCACTTCTTTCCCACACATCAGGCAGATGGCCACGAAGTACGCCTTGCTGCAGCAGTGAGAATAGGTAGGTGTCGGCCGGTGTCCCATCCGGTTGA
Organism: Lepas anatifera; assembly: GCA_034440635.1. Classification (NCBI taxonomy): domain Eukaryota; kingdom Metazoa; phylum Arthropoda; class Thecostraca; family Lepadidae; genus Lepas; species Lepas anatifera. The sequence continues at coordinate 564,008 of JAOTON010000404.1, read as the reverse complement.
GGTACTGCTCCAAGCCTGCCCAGCACCCCACTTGAGACTGGCGCACCGTGACTGCGGCGTCACGATCGTGCCGAACGCCGGATGGCAGCGCGTGGTCCCGCATACTAGTTCAGTGCAAGCCGTTAGGCCAGTAGTGCTTCGCCGACCTGGAACTGTTCTCGCAAAAGGTCTTGGGGTCGGCTCCGTCGTCATCTTGTGGTAGAGCCCAAGTTTTTTTTTGACCAGTGTGTCCACCAGTTAATTCCGCGGTAGCCCGCGTTGCGCTGGCATCCACTGTAGCGCTTGCAAGCACTGCATATGTATAGACGCCTCTCATTTGACCGGATAAGAGGTCCCAGGTTCACCCTCCCATGGTAGAGCGTAAGGATAACACACTCCTGTACAGTGCCACAAGAGCGACCTGCGAGTTCAGGCGGGTGACCATTGACCCATCATTCAGTTGCTTGCGGAGTCCAACGACTAGCTCCAGCGCGATTGTAGGTACTGAGTTCTGCATCGGTACTAGAACAGAGAGTCCGACAAACAAGGACGCTGGTTTCCCGCGTCTGGGCGTCTGGAGCACGATTGCCGTTCATCCACCACGGGAAACTTCCACCTCCGCGAAGCCATCCCATGACAGGTTATTGTGTGTTGTGTTGTCCCCTGGGTCCTCTAAGCAGGACCATAGCCCAGAGGCTCCCTGAAACTGAGGTAGCCTCTGGCCAAGGCGGCCACCAGGCCGTCGCCCCACAGCTGCTCGGGGTCGATGTTTATGACTGTGGCCTGCCAGATGCAGGCGGGTGCCGGCGAGGGACAGACATCGAACAAGCACATACACAGGCGTGTCCGCCTCCTTCCTGCAGACGGCGTATAGCGCCGTTTGGTACCACTTAACGAGGCATTGCGCACAGTCCCGCGAGGGATGCTTGCCGATCCGGTGCAGGTATCGGACTGATTTGCTCCAGTTGCCAGCTCTCAGTCGGTCCACGTCGGCGACTGCATTGCAAACCTCGCCGGGTATGGGGGGCGGCAGTCCACCCCCCCCATGATTCTTTGAAGAGGACAAACTTCCTCCACTCCTTGTTGACTGATCGCGCGAGGACCTTTGTCACGGTACGGGCGTGCATTTGGACGGTGTTCTGGGGCAGGCCAGAGGTCTTATTCACCATTGTGTCCGCCCTCTCATTGCCAAGCAGGCCGCCATGAGCGGGACCCGCTGCAGGTAGACTTCCTGTCTACCTGCAGCGGAGAGGAATCACCCATATGGCCGCTCCCAGGGGTGTCATCTGTGCCACGACACCCCAAGCGAGCAGGGAGAGGACGACTTGGGAGTTCTTGCAGACAATGACCGGGGCCGTGACTGGTTCTCACCCTAGGCGATTGAAGTCAGCTAGTGCGGCTCGCAGTGTGATGAGCTCCGCTCGAGTGCTGGAGCACAGCTGGTGCACGCAACACTGGAATCTACCCGGGCGGAGGATCAGTAGGTTAGTCAAGTGTTGTTCAGCGGTCGTGCATCGGACTGAGTACGGAGCTAAGCGGTGGTCGCCCAGTCCTTCATCCAGATCAAAGAGAACGGACTCCCGAGTCAGCCACAGCTGAGCAGTGACTCCCAACAACTTCTCCACCGCGGTATCAGCCAGGCCGGCCTTGCTCAGGACCTCTTGGCCTAACCCCACCACCCCGAGGTAGAGTACAGGTGTCTCGGGGCTGTCGTGTCCACCGTGACTCGGAGCGGGTCTTCTGCGGGGAGCAATTTTGCTCAGCAAATCACGCACGTGGCCAGGGCGCGACGGCGAGTGGACCGTTGGTAGACCCGCTTCCACCATGTGTGAGCCACAGGGGCCGACAGCAGGAAACCTGTGACCACTCTGGCTGCAACGTGGAGCTCCATCTCAACCAGCTCGACGTGGGAGGGGGATGCCACGGGTAGCCATGCCCGCACGACGAATTCCATGTCACTTCGCACATAGTCGCTAGCAACGGACCTGAGTTGCTGCTACCGCAGACCCCACGAACGCGCTATGAGTTACGCAGTAGTGCGAGGAGTGGTGTTCTTCACATGATAGGTCGCGACGGTCAGCAGCGAGAAACAATGAAGCGGTGGAGTATGCAAGGGCGCCCTGACACATCCACTGATTGCTCCTCCGTGACAGGTGTTTCCTTGAAAGCACTTCACTGAAACAAAATTTGCGTTAGCAATTAACAGATATTGTCATTGGGAAGAAAACTGAACCATTTCGACAACATGTCTACTTTAACAAGCGCATGAAAAGGGATCTGAGCCACCTTCGATTTGACGGCGGGGGAGATACCCTCAAATATTGTGCCCAACCCTCAGTTAGACAGAGGCAGACAGAGACAGCCAGGCAAAGAGGCACTAGAGTTTTAGGGTGCATCGGCTGCTAACGCAATGTGTGGGACGTACAGAAAGCCACTGACATAGACAGGTAGACAAAGAGAGACGGACGGGCCAAATAGGCATGGCACTTTTAGGGTACACCGGCTGCTAGGGCAATGGGCAGGCAGGCAGGCAGAAACAGACAGAGAGAAACATACAAACATACATTGAAATTTTAAGCCTGTTGGCTGCTAAGGTTATGTGTGGGCCAGCCAGTCAGCCAGCCAGACAGACATACAGATGGACAAAGGCAGTCAAAGGCAGATACCGACAGATATAAATAGATAGACAAAGAAAGACTGTCAGACAGCCAGGGACAGACCGATATGGCTCGACAGATTATACATAAATTTAGAGATAACCAGACAGACAGAAATAAATAGATACAGACAGACAAAAACAGACCAACAGCCAAAGACATATAAGCAGAGGGCGCGGTAGTGGAGTGGGCAGCCTAGCTGGCCGGCCCGCAGCCGACCCAGGTTTAAGGCCCAACGGCTCCCCTGAACAAGGAGCAAGCCCGCTAGCGACAAATCCTTCCAAAAGGGAAAGAGTTGGCGACGCCATATGACCCTGGCAGTTGGTGCGTCGATAAGCCCCAAAAATAATATAAAAACATTCAGTCTGACAGACATAGGCAGAGAAAGACAGCCATGCAGAAAGACCGAGACAGATAAATAGAGATACAGACATAAACACCCACACACACACGAGAGAGAGAGAGAGAGAGAGAGAGAGAGAGAGAGAGAGAGAGAGAGAGAGAGAGAGAGAGAGAGAGAGAGAGAGAGAGAGAGAGAGAGAGAGAGAGAGAGAGAGAGAGAGAGAGAGAGAGAGAGAGAGAGAGAGAGAGAGAGAGAGAGAGAGAGAGAGAGAGAGAGAGAGAGAGAGAGAGAGAGAGAGAGAGAGAGAGAGAGAGAGAGAGAGAGAGAGAGAGAGAGAGAGAGAGAGAGAGAGAGAGAGAGAGAGAGAGAGAGAGAGAGAGAGAGAGAGAGAGAGAGAGAGAGAGAGAGAGAGAGAGAGAGAGAGAGAGAGAGAGAGAGAGAGAGAGAGCTGTAAAGGAAGTGACAGCTGGAGCCAGTTCAGTCTGTAATGCTGAGAGGAGAGATGGATTCATCTGCCAAAGGGTATAGCACATCGAACTGGTGCTCAGGATCAAAGCTGGACCTCCTTGACATCAGGGATGCGGAGCCGAGACAATTTTGGACGGCTCCGGCTCCGGTCCGGGGTTATGATTTCGGCTCCGGCTCCGGCTCCGGGTTCAAGTGTCCTAACGGCTCCGCCTCCGGCTCCGGGCATAATAGTCGGCTCCGGCTCCGGCAATGGCAATGTTCCTATATCCAAAATGTGATCGAAACATTCTCAAGGGCGTGAAAGTCCATCAGACACAAAGTGACTATGTATTTGTACGAATGAAAAATGGCGACTGGATGAACGAACGCTCTTGACCAGATGCCAAAGGCCAGTGAACCTCAAAACTGGACCAACCTACACTGCAGTGCAGTCGTATGGCAAACTGCACTGCACTGTTATGGCAAACAGAAATATGGGTCAGACATGACCGCAAACCCACATAGAAAATTAAAGATACAACGATCAAGTAAAGCTTGGACAGCCCGCAAAGAAAAACTTCGATGAGCTAACAGCAGGGTCGTTCAAAAAATATTTTTTTACTTTCAGATTCGAACCTGCTTCTTTCCCATTATATATTCAATTCTGATTTCAATGAGCCACATTCCAAGCATCTACGACAGCGGGAAAGATCGCCTCAAAACGGTTAAAGATTTCATGTTTCGGGCGCAATTGGCCCTCCGGCGTTGCAGTTTCCCCTTGTTAAATTGGGATGAAAGGGGTGCATAACCTACCAGTAAAGACAGCCTGGCATGTGCGTGCGTATAAGAGCGGTAGATGGGATTTAACATGCAGGCATCTACTTGTCAGATGTATTTGCAGCGCAATACAAATACATGTTATTCCACAAAAGACCTGAAATTAAACGATTCCGCACCCTAGATCTAAATCCCGACAGAACAGGAATGCCTTCCGGAGGCGAACCTTTCTCTAGTAACTATCGCTGGAGAACGTCGTGAGGCAGATGCTTCTGCCTATTCTCCTGCAAACTATTTAAGAGCTCTGGTACTGATAAAAGAAGATCCTGTTTCATATTTTTACCCTTTAGGTGGCTCACGAAATCCCCCACCAGCTTCACACCACGTTCTGTGGGACCATTCACGACAGTAAGTTCTGGAATACCTCGAAACAGGGGAAGCTATACCAGTCACCAGCTTCTCAACGGAGCCATTTCATGTCAGAATCTTTCAGATTCAGGCGCTCGAATACCATCCAGCTTTCAGGAATGAGAAATTGGGAGAGGCTTGGTATCGAGCCGAGCTCTTCATAGCCTCTGTCGGAAACTTTAGCCTACCTAACTGAAAGGTGGATGGTTTTGCTGTTTAGGCCAGGTACTGTATCACTCACTGCCTTTTTACCTTCAGCATTGTGATTCTTATTTACGAAGCAGATTATAACTTTCTGGTCACAAATAACAGTTGCGTTTGCACATTGACTTCAGCGCCTCTACACAATACCGGAGTATTATCTCGAATTGCGCAAGCTGGTTTACGTGTGGCTGTCAGGAGAGGTTGTCTCCAACAAATGTCTGTTTAGAAGACCCGGAGCTCACCAGCGAGCCATTTTATGGAATATAGGACACTTTTGGCATGAAGTGCGCGCTATTACTGTGTCAGATTCCGTTCATCATTCCACAAGATACTTAAAGACAGAATATTATAATTTTTGGAGTTTAACAACGAATCAACTGCTCAGGTCATATGGCATCAGAGGAGAGAGGGAAGGAATTAGCTCGGGCTAGAGCAGGGCGCCAGATTCTGCCTCTGGGTGGGCTCAAACCCACGACACCCAGCATATAATGAATGTCATTGGCCAAGCCGAGCGCAAGCGCTAACCGACTGGGCCACTCAGACTCCGAAATAGTTAGCGGCTTTCCTTATAAGTGGTTCTAAACCATGCATTTGGGTTCCTCCGTCGCGGATAGTCAGCTTTAGAGCCTTCTATGAGCCTCAAAGCTATCCATAAAATGCAATGCAGTGCTTTCATTAAGTTAATATAGAAATCGCCCTGAATGTGCTGAAGTCAATTTGTCATCAGCTGTGGTATCTGTGCACAGAAAGTTATATTCTGTCGCGCTGGTGAGAACCACCATCGTGGAGGTAAGGAGCCAGTCGCACAACAATTGGCCAAAACAGCAAACGATTCACATTTGACTACGGCAGGCTTAAGTTTCCGATAGAGGCTATGAAGAGCTATGTAAATGGTCGGTACTAAGCCTCAGCCAGCTTGTTACTCCTGACAGCTGGCTGGTATTCGATTGCCTGAATCTGAAATATTCTGACCAGAAATGGCTCCGTTGAGAAGCTGGTATAGCTTCCCCTGGTTCAAGGTATTCCAGAACTTACTGTCGTGAACGGTCCCACAGAACGTGGTGTGAAGCTGGTGGAAGATTTCGTGAGCCACCGAAAGGGTAAAAATATGAAACAGGATCTTCTTTTATCAGTACCAGAGCTCTTAAATAGTTCGCAGAATAGGGAGAAGCACCTGCCTCACGACGTTCTCCAGCGATAGTTACTAGACAAAGGTTCGCCTCCGGAAGGCATTCATGTTCTGTCGGGATCTTGAGTACAAGGGTGCTGAATAATTCAATTTCAGGTCTTTTGTGGAATACCATGTATTGGTATTGCGCTACAAATACATCTGACAAGTAAATGCCTGCATGTTAAATCCCATCTACCGCTCTTATACGCACGCACATGCCACGCTGTCTTTACGGGTAGGTTATGTACCCCTTATATACGAATTTAACAAGGGGAGACTGCAACGCCGGGCGGCCTATCGCGCCCGAAACATGAAATCTTTAACCGTTTTGAGGCGATCTTTCCCGCTGTCGTAGACGCTTGGAATGTGGCTCATTGAAATCAGTATTGAATATATAATGGCAAAAAGTGGGTTCGAGTCTGAAAAGAAAACAAGTTTTTTTGAACGACCCTATGCTAACAGTGTTCAACACACAAAAAAAACACATCAGATAAGCTGATGGCATAATTCATTTTCGAGAAAAATCGGAACCAACCACCCTACTGCCCAGGGCCCAGCAGCTGGTTCGCTCACTAAACCACCCAATCGCGGTTGGAGCGGGGCAGCAACATTGCCTTCAATGTGTCTGATCTTAGTCTGGACCTGAGATCAGTAAGCAGTAGCTTCATCGCGGAGAACAACCTCTCCACGGACACCTGAGTAACTGGTAGCGCGGCCATTACCAGGCTAGTCGCCTGGATGATGGCTGGATATTTATCTAAGATGTCGCATACGGTCGCTCTCTTTAGGCGACCCAGGTTTTTGAAGTCGGCTAGTGCCGCATCGAGTGACGGGGATGCTGTTTTCTGCGCCTTTTGCCCTGGGTTCTCGACAGACCTAGTATAAACTACTTCTCCGAGTACATGATAGCTCTCCTGGGGGGGAGGTGGGAGAAAAGGTTTTATTGCTCGACAGACCTAGTGTAAACACCTTTTTCAAACAATTTCTTCGGCCTTTGGGGGGCCAGAAGAGAGTCTGTCCCCCTTCCAGGGCTTTGGGGGGGGCATGACAGGAATGGCATCCCACCTGCGTCTGTCAACAGGGGCGGATGCAGGCCGACGGTATGGGATAAATCGTGAAAAACATATGGTTTTTTAAGAAAATCGCCAAAAATTGGGCAGTTTGGGGGCAAATGCCTTTTTTTGCTCCCCCTCATGGATCCGCCAGTGTCCGCCAATGTTTTTATTTGTTGCCAATTTCTGCCCATGCTAAATGGCCTAAATGACATTACCTGCCCGAGAGTGAGACCGTATACGGAACACCCTAGTTGGAATATTTCATTAATCTCGATATACATAACATATTGAGAAAATGTAATATTTCAGGTGAATAAAGGTGTTTCCATGCGACATCTCACGAGGTAAAATGTGACCATTTCACGTTTGACTTTTGGTAATTTGAGAGCTCTTTGGGAGCCGGAGCCGCACCCTTTCTGACGGCTCCGGCTCCGGCTCCGATCAAAAATGTTTCGGCGGCTCCGGCTCCGGCTCCGGGCAGAATGGTCGGCTCCGACCGGCTCCGGCTCCGGCTCCGCATCCCTGCTTGACATAATAACAATAACTGTTGGGACTTATTGACGCACCAACTACCAGGGTTATATGGCATCGCCAACTCTTTCCCCGTTGGAGGGGTTTCTTGGGAGTCAAATTGCTCCTTGCACAAGGAATCTGCCGGGCCTTAAACCCGGGTCGGCCGCGTGGAGCCAGGTTGCTAATCACTATAATACCATGCCCACACCTCCTCGGCATCACAAAACTGGCCATCAAGTACATTGCACTTGCAGTCATACTGGAACTCTGCATCTTAGGCATCAAAACATAGCTAGACAGATTTAGGGTTGCGGGCCAAAGTACTCAAGGAAGAAGTTCATAACGGGAAGAAGTTATGCCTAAAGTAGGTACGTACGCAAAAGTACGTATGGCTAAAGTACGTAGAGATAAAATACGTACCTAATACGCGTCTAATAATCGTAATGGAAAAGGTTCGTATGGAAAAAGTTTGTACGGGTTAACCTTCGCCCGGGTGGGGAACTTTTTAGACCCCCTCGGGTTTTTCCGAAGTGACCAAAAAACGGCGGCCCGCAGCGCCGCCAAACTTAGTATAGCTGTTCCTTCATCATTTTTACATCTTTCCTGAAAATTTTAGCTCAACGTCATATCAGGTCAGGTCACCAGGCCAGGTGAAGTGACCTCACCTAAAAAATTCTCAGGACTGCATAACTAAAAGGAGGGTTAATTGATCAATTCGAAACTCATACCACATAATGGGCTCACCAGGAGCTACAACATATATTCCGGAATTTGTTATATTGGTGACCTAAGGTCATGTGCAGAGCATGACCTCCCCGTTGTAAATACATGGGGAAAATAACGAAATGAGTTTTTTCTCAATAAGTATGGATTGAATAAACTTCCAACATCGTTTAAGACTTGCTCTTAGCCCATTTCTAAAGTTGATACCCAAAATTTTGACTTGTGACCTTTGAAAGGTCACGTTGGGTCAAATAAGCATTTTTGGTGTTTTACTGTACACATTTTTAGTAAACAAAGATATAACTTTCATTTTTTCACCAAAGTATTTACATAGTCACTGCAAGTCAAATGATATACATCATGACTATACCAGGGCAAGTTGGATCAGACCGTTGACCCGGATCAGGTCAAATATCAAATTTGACCTGGCATGGTAATATTATATATCATTTGATTTTTATTGATGCGAGGATTGCAATGGTGCATCAGCTATTGCTGCATCTTGCTTGGTTTGGAAGTTATTGGCGAAAAAGGAAACGCCTTTATGCGTGGGTGGCTACGGACATTCCCAAGAACATTTCCAATATTCAGTGACCTGAAGCTCCCTAGGCTTTGACCTGACCCGAAAATCATTGCCACTGCAATGAAAGAGCAGCTCAAGAGCTTTCGAATGGTGTTAAATAAATGTGTCTAGCTATCACAGTTTCTGAGATATGAGGTTTCTTTAGTACACCTCATATTAGTGATTTTGACCTATTTTGACCTCTTGTGACCTTGATATTGACCTGACGAGAAAAATGATCTAAGTATTTTCGATATAATTTTTGAAGATCTTTCAATTGCCGTTTTGCGATTTTTTCTAGCTCTTTGTTTTTGAGATCGTGGGGGGTCTTTTTTAGACACCCACCAGGGCGAAGGTGGCTCGTACCCGCCACCGGGGCAAGGGTTTAAGTACGTAGGGGTAAAATGTTTGTAATGTAAAAAGTTCGTATGGAAAAAGTTCGTACGGGTTAAAGTACGAAGGGCTAAAATGTTCGTAATGTAAGAACTTCGTAAAGAAAAAGTTCGTACGAGTTTAAGTACGTAGGGGGGGCATTCCACGACATTTCAGCACAGGCCTTACGCCCTTGTCTCCGATTTTCTTAAAAGAATATGAGTATAGGGTTATCGGCAGAGGACACATAGAAAAACTAACGCAAAGAGGAACTGAGGTCTGCATGGGACGTTTTTTTCAGCCTCCACCCCCTTCTCTCCAGTTTTTTTCTGTTCCAATCCATTCAATCCCTAAAATGTCAGAAAAGTCCGTCCCATTCCGTCTCATTCCATCATTTTCCTTGAAATCTGGCCGAAATTTCGTTCCATTCCACCATGTTCCTAATGAGCCCTAGGAAATTTCTTCCCATTCTTTCCATTTCTGCAAAATCCTATCCCATTGCATTCCATTCCTATTCCATGCAGACCTTGGTGACCAATCCAGCTTGCAAGTGCCAATCTCTACTACATCGTACGATGCCATTGGTGGCGCACTAGAACAACAGCTTACGTGAGTTTGGCCTTTCCCGAGTCCTGTCAAATTCTCTCGGCAGAGAAAATTTGCGAGTTTTAATACCAACGGGATCTAAATATCACAGGCTTATTTGTTTCCAAAGAGGAAAAACAGAATCTGAACTAAAAAATATGTTTCAAAGGGCTCATTTGGTAAACGAAATACGACACTATCACGGGATAACCCATCAAAACGATGGTAATTTCAGAGTTCGTTAAATTTCTAACGAGGAGGTCAGAACTGTCGTGATCGTACGGGAAGAAGTTTTGAGGTATCATGACATGAACGTGTAGTTTTGCTTACGTACTTTTGGCTTACGAGTTTTTTGCCCCTACGTTCACTTGCTTACGTATTTTTGCATACGTACTTTTGGCATACGAGTTTTATTTTCTACGTACATATATTTGCTTACGAATTTATGCGTACGAAGTTTATATGTACTTTAGCCATACGAACTTTGGTCCGTAAATGCGAATTTAGTGTGACCAGCCTTTACCTAAATCAATTTCTCATGATGCAAAGAAGGAATACGTAATAGCCTAAATAAATGTTCCCATTTTTTCATTAAATAAGTAAATAAAAGTTGATTAGGCATAGCGAAGTAAGGCTATTTTGGTATCAAAGTTTGTAGTTTTTTAAACAGTTTTTAGTTTTGTAAATATGATAAAAAGAGCCTAAACATCTGTAAATGTAAAAAAATGTGTTCGCGATAATAAATGATTAAAATCCTTCAAAATAGCCCAAAAAATGTATTTACTATTTGAAAAAGAGATGGGTTAAAAGCCAAAAAAAACATTTTTGGCTTTTTACTATGATTTATTGGTAATCTCGAAATCATAGGGCAAAATTTGATTTCTCAATTTTTCATGTATTGACAACCTATTGTGCATGCGTGCCTTATTAAAACCAAACGAGCTATACAAAATTAATCCTAATTATGGGTCCCCTTGGGCTGGGGCCCCCTTGAGGTGGGCCCCCTTTAAGGTTGGTCCCCCCCACTTTTCAAACCGTTCCTATGCCCCTGTGCCACATGCTGGGCAGCAACTGTGTGGCACCAGTAGAAATATTTTTACAGCCTACAATTTTGCAACTTTGTTTTTCTTTATTATTTTAATAAGCTTTCCCTCAAATCTTTTAAAAAATGTTTGCAATTTTTTTCCATTGTTCTTTACTGTTGGGGCTGGATCATGCAGTGTAGATGAATATTTGAGGTAACATTCAAAGACAGATTTCTTAATTCAAAGTAGAACCCCACTCAAATTTTAATATGAAAAGAAAATAACCCAGTAGAAAGCTTCCCCTTATCGTTTCTAGATTCCTGTTGGGTTTTCTGGAAAAATTGTTCCAACAGTTTCCAACCTTGAGAACAAAAATTTCCAAATATGGTTTAATGATCCCATTGTTTGGAACATAGTTATTCTCCAGTGTGCAAAGTATTGCTCTTCTGATAAGATCTAGTCTATGTGAGCGCCCTTGGAGACAGGAGCAAGTGGTGTGAATTTCATGACCTGGTGCGAATTTGTGAGACTGGTGCAAGAGAGGCAACACTGAAAATCAAACAAATAAATAATAAATGGTAATAAAGACACAGGAGTAGCCTGTGAAAACTATCAAACTAATAAGGGAGGTAGCATTTCATCATGTGGGTAAGAAAGGGTGCATTTTTCTCCCTGTAATTTGGGGATTGGTGCTAATTTTAAGTGACTGGTAGTGCAAATTTAAGTGATAATTTTAGATGGCTGCAGTGACTCATCTGACCTGCTGCCATGCTTCGCAAACTGGGTCATTCTTGGGAATGCTGACCAAAATTTCTCCCACTTATGAGGGCCAAAATAAAGATAATTTTGTGCTATCTGTTCTTGTGTGGTGGTTATAGGTACTGTTCTTGTATGATGGTTATAGGCCAGTCTGCAAAGTATGGCAGCAGGCCAGACGAGTCCCACCAGCGGCTGGTGGCACTTGTCCCCACCTGGTCCCACCAGTGGCACCAGGGTTGGCAGCAGCCGGCAGAGTGGTTTAAACCACTGGTTTAAACCGGTTTAAGCCGGCTGGTATAAACCCGGTGGCAAGAAGTGGCAAAAACTATGAAATACTAAACATTAACTGATATTCGCGTTAGATTTGAATGTAAGGGCTTTTTCTGGGGTGAAAACGTATATTACTGTGTATTGGGAGCCTTCAGCTTCATCTTCTTCCATTTGATCACACAACTTCAATAATCTGTTCATACCAAATGGTCTTTATGGCTGGAACCAATCCATTGACAGATCCAGGGGGGAGGGAAGAGGCCAGCCCTATAAAGTCGAAAATAGTATTTTTGCCCCCCCATGGCCGGCAGCAAGAAATGTTAGAGGCAGTCAGCTTCCATTCAGGCCGTGTGACAATTTTTATTCACCGATTTTTTATTTATTTATTTAGGGCCGCTCCCAACAGGCACACTTGCCCAATTACAGGAAGTATCGGCGTGGGTGTTTAAGGATCCTCTCCACCGGGTCAGATCGGACACGGAAGACGTTTTCCCGCGGAGGGGATTGAACCCACGTTAATCCATGCTTTCCGATCCGAAGACTGGCAACGAAGCCACTAAGCCACCCGGCGCCAAGTGATCAGCTTTTCGCCGATCAGTCTGCCCCACCCCCAAACGGACCGCCTGAATCCCCAAGTGACCTCACCTTTCTGATATGAAGGGTTTTTTACCATGGATGAGGTGTCGTTGCTTCTATTGTTAGTTAAGAACCGGTACATACATTTTAGATGACGCCAAAGTGAAATACCACACCAGAAATGTAGGTATGCCAATAAAAAGATTTGTTCTCTAATCGCCAGAAATCATATACATATTATTAAATAACAGTTTGGTCCATTCAACCTTATCTTACTTTATATTATTTATTTCAGACATTTTATTCGAAGACAGTAGCCCACCCAAGTGGAAGAGGCAGACGCAGGCACCCATGGAGGGCAGAAATGAGCCTGATCTGGCTTTTAGTGCCAGTTCTACTCTCACCTTGCCGTCCCTGCCCCTAACGTGCCGCCCCTGCGTTGAAGCATTCATCCAATATGTGATTCAAGCCGTCCCCATTCCGAAACTGCCGCCTCCTCACCAGGAAAAGAAATCCTGTGCGTGACATGTCGCCCCCCCATCAGCCTGCCGCCCCCAAAAAATAATCCTGGGTGTGCACCTGCCAAGAGATAAATGTATGGTATAACCGACCACTGGGGGTACAATCCACTAGGTTTGAGAGCTTATTATCAGAAGAGACCAACAAAGTAGCTCGAGGAGACAACTTGTTTGAAAAAGGTGAATGTTTTAACCAGAACAGGTCAGTCAATGCTGATCTTCACTTGATAAGTATAGCTTACAGAAGCTCAAAAGTACTGCTAATAATGCAGTTTCCATGTATTCAGGCTGAAATAATGTCCTTCGCCATAAAAGATCCAGTACACCAGTCACTCAGAGAGGCTTGGAGATCCCCAGCTTGTACCCTTTCTAATGTTCACCATTGTTCGGCATTGAAGAAGACTCAAAATTGTCACCAAATATGACACATAAAATAATAACAGTCTTCGCAATAATATGTCATGCACCTTAAAGGCACTTGCCTTGCCTCCAATAGAGAACTGCATCGGAGACCCCAATGCATGGGCTGGATTCTTACTGAGCTTGAGCGGATTGAGTTCCTAGTCAGGAAAACCGTCTTATTAAATCTAGACTGTCACCAGACATCTGAATTAGCCCATTTAGTTCGGCTGATATTATAGATTATGAACAATTGAACTGAATAAAATGTGGATAGCATGCGATGAAATCTGCGTTTACTGCACTAAGCCTTAAGACTAAGACTAGAAAATATAAAATGCTAAATAAGATGATCAGAATACCAGAAATAGGTACAGTGTACCTATCAGCATGATGTTGGTAACAACTATTGGAAAATGCCTAAAGTTCAGTTTCCACAAATAACGGCAAATTTGGCCTCCCCGAGTTTGCCAATTTCTGCCGGTTTAAACCAGTAAAAACCGGCTGGCGGTAGAAACCCCTTTCAACTGGCAAAAATACCAACCCTGCACCAGCCATCTAAAATTATCACACCACCAGCCATCTAAAATTCTCACACCACCAGCCCCCAAAAATTCACACCAATCTGCCAAATACCAGGAAGAAAAATTCACCCATTCCTACCCACACAATGCAATGCTACCTCTACCATTACTTAGTTAAGGACTTTTTATAAGGCCCCCTCCTTTATCTTAATAACCATTCAGCCATTATTTGTTTGGCTTAAGTGTCACCTTCCTCGCACCAGTCTCGCAAATTCGCACCAGGTTGATAAAATTCACACAACTTGGTCCTGTCTCCCCAATGGCACTCACACCCACGAGGCCTCATGGAAAATACAATCGTTTGCACACTGGGTTATAGGTAGTCTTTCAAATTTGAGCACCCCAATAGTTTTTTTTTAAATACACACCCCTAACTGAAGGACAACAAACTAATGCATTAAAGACCAGTAATGGATGGGATACCTCACCAGGATCCAGTCTGCAAAGTATGGCAGCAGGCCAGACGAGTCGCACCAGCCATCTAAAATTCTTGCACCACCAGCCTAAAAAAATTCACACCAATCTGCCACATACCAGGGAGAAAAATGCACCCATTCCTGCCAACACGATGCAATGCTACCTCTATCATTAGTCGATTAGTTAAGGACTTTTTATATGGCCCCCTCCTGTGTCTTAATAACCATTCAACTATTAATTGTTTAGTTTAAGTGTCGCCTTCATTGCACCAGTCTCACAAATTTGTACCAGGTTGAAAACATTCTCACCAGGTTGATAAAATTCGCACCACTCGGTCCTGTCTCCAAGGGCACTTGCACCAACGAGATCTCGTTGAAAATGCCATACTTTGCACACTGGACCAGGATGCCCACCAAAAACAAAACCTTACACAGAGTAACCCAAGATAATAAAGTGGGCCTTCAGCCGGGCATGAAATTTCCTTAGCAGTTCCTATTTTGAAAATAATTTGCAGAAAACATTGTTGATATGGCTGTACCTGTAGTGAGAATCTAGTTTTTTGTCATTAGTTTCTGAAATATGAGACTGTTGAGAATTAGTGGCTACATAATCGATAGCTGGGAGGACAACACACAAACTGAATGTACAATTATGACTCTGCAAGCAATAGTTCGCTAACACTATAAGAAAAACTTCTGAGCCTAGTGTATACAGATTCAATTGCAGGGGGCTGTAGTTAAAGTACCCTGGGCTATACCTTCCCTCCTATCTCAAAATCTATCATCCAGTGTTAAGTAGGAAATACAGCATTACTTCAGCTTAGATTTGAATCAATACTTACTGCTTGAGTGGATATCCATGATGATCTCATGTAAAATGCAAACGACAAGCCAAGCTCCAACCATCCTTCCTCCTCTTGTTTTCTTCAACCCACCCTTTTTCTGTAACACTTTAAGCAGGTCACCTTCCCTGTTCCCCCTCCCGGGGCCCGGGTTTGCTAATTTTCCCTCTCACCTTTACAGAATTGTGGTGCCGCGGCGGGGGCGTGTGGTGCCGGACTGTCGGAGCTGCCGGAGTCGGTATCCGGCTCCGTAATGGTGCGTCGGGGTGAAGCAATTCCACACAATTCCAAACCATTATCCATCACTAGAAATGCGCTTTCCTATCAACTGCGCAAGGCTGGAGATATCATTCATGGCGCAGGTTTGTGCGGCAATAAACACTTGGCTCACCCCTTAAAAACTTTACCATGGAAAAAAACTCGAGAGGCATTAGCCCTGTTCCAGCTGTCAGCACAGTTTTGTCAGCAGGACCTCTAGCCACTCCTCCAGAAAAGAAATATTAGCGCCATAATCGCCTCTACTTTGTGGTAAGGAAAGGGAACTTCAACCTTTATACCATTAAAAAATATTAGGCTGCCACTTCGTGCACTTGCTATTTTTCATCAGCGCAAACAGCAGGCCATCAGCCCGCAAAACCTCTAGAACTAGTTCCCGGGGAGAGGCTACAATCCCGTGACGTAGGCGCAACACGGCCCGCTGATTGGTGCTGATAAAACTGTGCTGACAGGTGGAACAGGGCTTTGGCTCACCGCGCTTAGAAAACTTTACCATGGAAAGAAAAACCTTCGAGAGCCATTATTGATCGTGGGGAAGATTGATCGTCGGGAAAGATTGATCGTGGGGAAGAAGTTGAACGAGGGGAAGAACTGATCGTGGGGAAAATATGATTTGTGGAACATATGAACGACACCCTAAAATTCATTGTGTGGAAAAAATATGCGGGTGGGTGGGGCTTCACCCAGTATCGACGTGGTTGCAGTGCGTATGTTGCCCCAGACTTCGGCCACTTTGGCGCATCAAAAGAACGGTGCGTCAGCTGATGAATGGTCTTTCACTTAGAAGATGCTCACTAAAAGGCATGCTGAAGCTAAATAAAATGTGTTTCATATAAAACAAAGTTTATGCCGTATTGTTGCCGGACCAATCTATCTAAAAATATGATTCTTATCCATTATTTCAAAGCCATTGATAACTAAATCAATTAAGCAATACCGATGCACTAGAAAATTCGAACTTGTTTTTTGTTTTTTTGTTTTTTTGTTAGGGACACCAGGGGCGCAACTTTATGTTTTCGATTGGGGGCACCAGGCTCGAAAGGGGGCCCGTACATGATGAGGGGCCCGTATTTTTTAATGCAAATGTGACCGAAAAAACGTATTTTCGACCGTTTGTTGTCGAAAACTGACTGCAAAGGGTATATAACAATTTTTAGCGCGCTATTCGTCACTGTTCATGATTTGCACTTTTTAGCCCAAAAAGTAATCTGAAGACCCAATCTTTTGAAAGAGCTGCCAAAGTATGTAAGGATATTGGACAAATAGGTGTCTATTTACCGTTTTCGTCGTCAACGCGGATGCTCTCCCCCGGAGGTACAACGGGATCAGCCCCGGACGACGCAGGAGGGATGGATGCTGGAGGGTCTTTTAGCAAACGGGATCCGGTTGGTGGCCTGGCCGAGGAAGGCAATGATCAGGAAAAGAAGGATTGGAAATACAACCTTACTTTAACGTTTTGCTGGAAACTATATACATTGCACTTTTCCGAGTTAGTTTTAAATTGCGGTTTTAATTTTTTGCGGTCGATAGATGAAGGTAGCCTGCATAGTACCAAAAATAGTAGTGATATGAACTACTTTAAGTGGACGCGTACGTTGCTAGAGATTAAATGCAAATATGATCGGGGTCATTTTATAACAGTTTGCAAAATTAGCAAGAGGATTCTAGATTCATAGGTTACCTGAAAAATGAAGAAAGTTTGGGTAGTTTTGCCAGAGCAGCCTCTCGGTCTTGAATGTTCTATGTTTTACGCTTTTGTGCACCAGACTTATGTTTATACTGTCCAACCATTCTAACATTCACACCTGGAACGAAACAGCAATATCACGAATAATTTGATACAAATGGAAGATGTAGATCGAAGTGTGAAATTCCTTCATCAGCAGGGAAATCGAACCTACTGATATTTATGTTACATGATCAAGACACCGTTTTCTGATCCATTCACCTTGCCAGTTCAATGCCATTTTACAATACTGGGTACCGGTCAAGGGGGTACTATGAATAGGTGGTACTGCCTATTCCCCTTTACAATCCTCATATAGGATCAGTACAAAAGGAATGGGGGCCTAACATTTCTCACGCCCCATCCATCTCTCCCCGAATGTTCCAGGAGGCATGGGACCGGACGCACGTTGCCCGGGAAAACCACAGGGGGCCCGCAAGCATGGCAGGGGACCGGTTTCGGCAACAGGGAGCACGGATACACCACCTGGGACACGAAACTGCTAAAAAAAATCAGGAACTCCTGCAAATACGCGTCTAACACAACAGCTTCAGGTTCTGCACGATATTCTTAGACCACAAGGGGCCCGGACAGACCACAGAGGGCCTGAGCACACCAAAGGGGCCGGGCAGACCACGGGAACCCAAAAAACCATAGGAGACGGTAAGCCCACAAGGGGCCCGAGCAGACCACACACAGCCAGCAAATTAGCTGGGCTCCGCCCGATATATGTTGGGCTTTGACTGGGCAGAGCCCGAGTACATGGGCTCAGCCCAGTTCCGGCTCCGCTCCGCCTGGGCAGAGCCCATGGTCAAGCAAGACCGGGCTCTACCGGTCGGGCAAGTTGTCATCCCCCGACCTAATGTAGGGCTCAGCCCGAGTCTATGTGGCTCAGCTATGAGTCTTATGGCTCGGGCAGAGCCCGGCCCAGCCCGCTCTGGGCCCGGTCGGAATTGCTGGCTGGGCAGCGGGCCCGGGCAGACCACACGGGGCCTGGACAGATGAAAGGACCCGGGCAGACCACAGGGACCCGAGCAGAACACAGGGGCCGGGATAACCACAGAAGGGGCCCCAGTCTGCAAAGTATGGCAGCAGACACGACGAGTCCGCACCATCCTTGTAAATTTTTCGCACCACCAGCAGCCAAAAATTCACGCCAAACACTGGTGAGAAATTTCACTAACTCGGAAATTTCGATGTTTTTACCAGTTTCTCCCTTCTCAGAACTCTGTGGGTGTTTGATTTGAGCTCCCTCGCACCAGACGGCAATGTTGGGCATTTGCTTGCTCCAAAGTTTGCACCACCTGAAGGGTGTCCGCACCACGAGATCTCGTCGAAAGTGCCATACTTTGCAGACTGGGAGGGGCCCGGGCAAACCACAGAGGGCCCGCGCAGACAAAATGGGCCCGGACGGACAAAAGGGGCCCGCAGAGGCCACACAGAGGCCCGGACAGACCAAAAAGGTTCCGGAAAAACCACAGGAGGCCCGGGCAGACCACAAGGGGCTCGATCAGACCAAAATGGGCGCTAGCATACAAGGGGTCCGTGCAGGCCAAATGGGGCCGGGCAGACCACAGGGGCCCGGGCAGACCATATGGGCCCGGTAAGACCACAAAGACCCCGGGCAGACTAAAAGGAGCCCATACCGCCCACAAAGGGCCCGGGCAGACCACAGGGGCCCGGGCAGACTAAAAGGGGCCAAGGCAGAATACAATGAGCCCGGTAGCAATCACAGAGGGCACGGCTTAACCAAAAAGGTCCCGAGACTTCCAGAAATAGGGCCCCGGATGCAGTCAAAATGGGCCTGAGAATATCGTTAGGGGCCGGTTTGCGGACACAGCCATTATGGGTGGCCCTAAAGGGAACTGCACCCAAGCAATTATGCCAGGCAAGCATGCCAGGGAGCCCGGCGGCAGCCACAGCAAGCGCAGATAAAAAACGGGGCCCCGAACTCATGGCAAGGGCCCGTCCGTGGCATTAGAGGATCCTCGCCTCCTGAACCACAGGGAGCCCGGTTGCAGTCACAGGGGGCCCGGGTGGATCACAGGCGCCCGGTTGCGGTGACAGTGGCTCGAGCAGATCACAGAGGGCCCGGTTGCAGTCACAGGTGGCCCGGTTGGACCACAGGGAATCCGTTTGCAGTCACAGGGGGCCCGGGTGGATCTCAGGGGGCCCGGTTGCAGTCAAAGAGGACCCTTGTGGATCACAGGGGCCCAGGATGGATCACATGGGGCCCGGTTGCAGTCACAGGGGGCCCGGGTGGATCAAAGGGGGCCCGGGTGCAGTCACAGGGGGCCCGAGTGGATCATAGTGGGCCGGGGTGGATCACAAAGGGCCCGGTTGCAGTCACAGGGGCCCGGTTGCAGTCACAGAGTGCCTGGTTGCAGTCACGGCCCCCGGGTGGATCACAGATGGCCCGGTTGCAGTCACAGGGGGCCCGGGTGTATCACAGGGGGCCCGGGTGGATCATAGGGGGCCCGGTTGTAATTACAGGGGGCCCGGGTGGATCACATGGGGCCCGGTTGGAGTCCCAGGGGGCCCAGGTGGATTACAGGGGGCGGCCGGTTGCAGTCACAGGGGGCCCGGGTGGATCACGGGGGCCCGGTCGCAGTCACAGGGGGCCTGGGTGGATCATAGGGGGCCCGGTTGCAGTCACAGGGGCCCGGGGGTGGATCACAGATGACCCAGTTGCAGTCACAGAGGGCCCGGGTGGATGGCAGGGGGTCCGGTTTCAGTCACAGGGGGCCCGGGTGGATGACAGGGGGCCCGGTTGCAGTCACAGGGGGCCCGGGTGGATTATGGGGGCCCGGTTGTCATTACAGGGGCCCGGGTGGATCAC
Source organism: Lepas anatifera (assembly GCA_034440635.1). NCBI lineage: Eukaryota > Metazoa > Arthropoda > Thecostraca > Lepadidae > Lepas > Lepas anatifera. Next base: position 543,982 of record JAOTON010000404.1, on the reverse strand, counting down.
AGAGGGCCCAGTGGAGGCCCCAGTTGTTGCAGTCACAGGGGGCCCGGGTGGATGATAGGGGGCCCGGTTGTAATTACAGGGGGCCCGGGTGGATTACAGGGGCCCGGTTGCAGTCACAGGAGGGCCAGATGGATCACAGAGTGCCCGGTTGCAGTCACAGGGGCCCAGGTTGGATCACAGATGGCCCGGTTGCAGTCACAGGGAGCCCGGGTGGATGACAGGGGGCCCGGTTGCAGTCACAGGGGGCCCGGGTGGATTACAGGTGGCCCGGCTGGATCACAGGGGCCCGGTTGTAGTCACAGGGGTGCGAGTGGATCACAGATGAGCCCGGTTGCAGTCACAGGGGGCCCGGGTGGATCATAGGGGGCCCGGTTGTAATTACAGGGGGCCCGGGTGGATCACAGAGGGCCCGGTTGCAGTCACAGAGGGCCGGGTGGATCGTAGAGGGCCCGGTTGCAGTCACAGGGGCCCCGGTGGATCACAGAAGGCCTGGTCTCAGTCACAGGGGGCCCGGGTGTATCACAGGGGCCCGGGTGGATGATAGGGGGCCCGGTTGTAATCACAGGGAGCCGGGGTGGGTTACAGGGGGCCCGGTTGCAGTCACAGGGGGGCCGGATGGATCACAGAGGGCCCGGTTGCAGTCACAGGGGCCCAGGTTGGATCACAAATGGCCCGGTTGCAGTCACAAGGAGCCCGGGTGGATGACAGGGGGACCGGTTGCAGTCACAGGGCGCCCGGGTGGATTACAGGGGGCCCGGCTGGATCACAGGGGTCCGGTTGCAGTCACAGGGGTGCGAGTGGATGACAGATGGGCCCGGTTGCAGTCACAAGGGACCTGGGTGGATCAAGAGGGCCCGGTTGTAATTACAGGGGGCCCGGGTGGATCACAGATGGTCTGGTCCCAGTCACAGGGGGCCCGGGTGGATGACACGGGGCCCGGTTGCAGTCACAGGAGGGGGCCCGGGTGGATTACAGGGGGCCCGGCTGAATCACAGGTGCCCGGTTGCAGTCACAGGGGTACGAATGGATCACAGATGGGCCCGGTTGCAGTCACAGGGGGCCGAATAGATCACAGGGGACCCGGCTGCAGTCACAGGGGTCCCGGGTGGATGACAGTGGGCCCGGTTGCAGTCCACAGGGGGCCCAGGTGGATCACAGAGCGCCCGGTTGGATGACAGGAGGCCCGAGACTACCGGGATTAGGGACCCGACTGCAGTCAAAGTGGGCCTGAAAATATCGTTAGGGGCCCGGTTGCGGACACCGAGGTTAATGGTGGCCCACAGGGGACCTGCAAGCATGCCAGGGAGCCTGGCCTCAGCCAAAGCTAGCCCAAGTAGACCACTGGGGCCCGCAATCGTGGCAGGGGCCCGGCTGTGTCCGCAGGGGCCCGCAACTTGGGATTGGGGGGGCTCGTCGGGTCATTGGGGGGGGCTTTTCCGAGCATTGGGGGGGGGGCTCGAGCCCCCAAATATATGGAAACTTGCGCCCCTGAGGGACACCCACCACCCGCTCCACCCGAAATATTTTATTGTCCAGATTTCACAGAGTGTAAAAATATCGCGAGAGGCCACCATTCGGAGACAACTCCGCCCTTTTTTATTTTGTGCGGGAGACATAGGCGGATCCAGGGGGCACGTGCCCCCACATCAACCCTTGGTACCCCCTGAAATGTTCACGGCGTCCCCTAAAAGCTTGTTAGCGCCCCCTGAAATGTAGCTTCCCGCCCCCCCCCCGCCCCCGATGCAAACATCGGATGGCGTCCCCCATTGGCCATAGTCGATCTGCATAAGGCTGGTGGGTCATTTTTGATCGGATAAGCGGATCCGGGGAGAGGGGGGAGGGTGGCTGCAAAATATCACATGTAGGTATAGTCGGTGGAGGAGGTGGCCAGGGGCTTGGGCGTGCATAGGTGAAGTGGCGATATTTTCTAATGTTTTTGCTGTCTCCGGAAAACGCTGCCTGCGGTGCACTGTACCAGCACATTTTCGTGGGTTCACGCAGACAATGGGGAGAAAATGCAAAAAAACTTTACTGAGGCCCTAAAATTTAGGTGATTCCCTCCTGGTTCGCGAGTTGGGGGTCCCCTCCCTCTTCGACGCCAATGCTTGGACCCCCAAATCATGCAGGGGCAGATCCAGGAAGCAGAAATTAACTTCTAACCATCGGCCCAGAAGTGCTGTCTTCAAAGTCTAATGCGACTCTCCTCGCTCTCCAATGAGAGGTATCACCAGAAACCAGCCGCTATCCCCCACCTAGTAGACCCCTCTACCAGTGGAGAGAATCCCGCTTGCTCATTGGTACGTGGGTACACACGAACGATTTTCAACTCAACATTGTTAGCCTAGGGCGGAAGTTAGAAAACTAGACAAATAAGCATCGGGACTGAGTGTGATGGTTTCGGTAAATCTTCAAACTCTTGCGGGCGAAACAAATTAAAGGGAACACAACTTTTTATTTAGACTCCTTGTTCCCTATCTCAATCACTCAAATTCGACTTCAAGTGGCAAATTGTTGGATGAAAAATCGGGGAGACAGGCCTCTTGCCCCCCCTTCCCATGTGTATGCAAGCGGGTTATTGTTGAAGGAGAATTAGGGAGAATCTCTAGATATCGACATACTTGCACAGAAACCCCCCATTTTTTCTGATATCTTGGTCCGTAAATATGCATAAATTTTGGTGAGGTGCATCTCGTTGGTGTTACATATGCAACTATATTTCTCAGAATATGCCTTCCACCCTGGTCATCATCAGCCTGAGACACGCCCCCCCCAGGAAAAAATTCAGTGACGACGCCCCTGGGTGCGGAACAAACGCAATCAGCTCGACTCGCCCTTCTCACCAGATTTAACACATTTTTGAGGTTAATGCAGATTGCCCGTGAGCCGTCACTTTGTCTGTGGTCGTGTAGTTAGGAAAGATGGTCAGTCCACGATTTATCGGAAGTTTAATTTGAAAAACCACCAAATCGTCGATAGCTTTAAAATAAATATAGGTATTAGTAAAAACACATTTAAATACCAGTCAGCATCCCAATGGCTATAAGCGAATTATACACACACTGAAAGAGCCCACACACGCCGGAAAATAAAATTTAACTATGATTATGTTTCTTTAGACTCTATTAAAACGTATCTATATGACAATCAGCACAGCAACACAAGCGTCACACACGTTTATTGAACACGCAACCCCTGTACCATTTATTTAATTCATGCAGATCTGCATTGTTTACAAGTCACCGATACTATTAAGATCGCACCACAAATTACTTGCAGGATATTACACTGAACAACTCAGATACACGCTTCGTTTGAATCCACCCGGGTTGGATGCCTTGCTCGTGAAATATCGAGTAGACTAAGCTACACACACACACACACGCACACACGCACACACGCACACACACACACACACACACACACACACACACACACACACACACACACACAATATATATATATATATATATATATATATATATATATATATATATATATATATATATATATATATATATATATCAGTTTCCGGGAATTTTAGTGCACATCCACTGCAATGGACATTCTGCGCCCATGTCTAAACGATTAAAAACAAAAGGTGTTGGTTCAGGCATGAGAAAAATCGGCAGCAGTTCATGCTTTGGTAAAATATCCTACAATACTTTCGAGACTGCAATGTAAATCGTGCATTACGTCATTGGTAAGACACAAAAAACAGCACAGACACCAAACATAAAAAACGCGACTCGATCCGAATTATAATTTCGCTGACAGGTTATCGCACGACATGACCACCAGAGATCAAGAGACATTAAACTTAACACGCGCATTGACGGGGGAGGGGCGGGTACCCCCCCCTCGTGTTTTTAAGGGAAGCATAAAAACGGCGACGTGTAGAGCCGCCGTACTTGGCATACCTTTTCTCTGATCATTTTCACAACCTTTGTCAACATTTCAAGATGAGTCATCTCAGGTCGGGTCACCAGTACAAGGCCCGTATTCACGTCGACATCTTAACTTAAGTTCATCTTAAGTTACGCCTTTATCTTAAGATATTTTGGTATTCTCGTTGACATCGTAAGTCGGTTTTCATCTTAAGTTAAACTTACGACCAAAATGCGATGTCACAGACAACTTACGATGAAAATTTCCGATTCACGTCGACCATTTTACGTAAGTTCATCTTAAGTTTGGTATTCACGTCGATTTTGCGTACGTTCATCGTAAGTCGGCCTATTGTTTCAACACAGAGTATTTATGTCTACTCGGTAGGTGACTTAACTGTTTGATTAATGGACTCATTTTGCCTTACTCTCCACCTTCATTGTAATACCTCCTTGTAATGCTATTCATTGTACCTACAATGTAAGCTAGACCCAGACTCACCGAAAATAGACCGATAATTGAATTGAAAGATGAATACCCCACTTAAACATAAAAAAGTTATATCAGGCTGATCTCGTCTTTCATACGAATATTTATTTTGACGTTTTAATTTAAAGCTTAGCCGGATTAACTGTTTGTGGATGCAAATGCAAGAAGTGAAGCATGTTCCATCCCACGTGAAAAGAGTAACATTGAAAATGTTGTGAATCTATTCATTCTTATTTTGAAATCTTTTGGGATTATCGGGGACATCGCTAACCATAGCAAATATGTCTAAGCGCAAACCAAGCTTTTCTGACAGTGAGGTGGATGCGCTAGTGCACGCTGTTGAGCGTAACCTGCAGGGCATCCTGGGTCGGTTTTCTGGCCCAGGGAGTGGCAATGCCCAGAAAACTGAGGCATGGAGGTTTGTAGAGAGGGATTTCTGCATACAAACGGCCATACGCAAAAATGTAGATGAGCTCCGAAAGAAGTGGACGGATTTAAAGTTAATTTCGAAACGGGACGTGGCAAATTTTAAGAGAAGAAGCCAGGGCACTGGAGGTGGTCCGCCTCCACCGCCCCCTCCAGAGATATATCAAAAGATTGTGGAGATGCTCGAAATTGCCCTCTCCCAGAACGCGTAGGGCAGTGGCCACTTGCTTGCTCACAACAATATTGGCTCCTCTGTATTCAGTCTCTAATTTTGGCTTCAAATCAACGCATAACCGGTCAAGCATCGCTCGAGGTAGCCTATACTGCTTAAGCAAAAAGTCGTCGGAATAGTCGAAAATTGCTGCGTCATCCCGACGGTCTCGATTCGGTGCATTGTTAATGTCAAAAAAGGAGCATTAGCTCGGCCATTTAGCAGATTAAGGCCGCTGTGAAGGCTGATTTATACACTTAAGTTAAAATGTGGAAGATAATAGAATAAGATGTCTATAGAAATGTAGTTGAAACAATGTAAGCGCACTCCGCAATATCTGCAACATGCAAATTGTCCAAGAAATGGATCACAGACATTTAGCATCAATGTTGAATTTTTGTCTCATGCATTATAAGTTCAAGACAACGTCTTTGGGCAGGAATGCAATTGCATAAGAAACGAAAGAAAACTTACGATATCGACGTGAATACAAATTTATCTTAAGATATCGACGTGAATACAAATCCATCTTAAGATTTCAACGTGAATACCAAATATCTTAAGTTGCAAAAATAACCTAATTTTGATGTTAAGTTGTGCGACGTGAATACCAATTTTTATCTTACGATGAAAATGCATCTTAAGATGCCGACGTGAATACGGCCCCAGGTCAAGCGACCACCTCAAAATATGTTTAAAATAGCACAAGTCAGAACAGGATAAACTTATCCGATTGAAACTCATTCAGATAGCGGGCCCACCGGAGTGCTCTAAAATATGCTCCGGAATTTTTATATCGATGACCTAAGGTCAGGCACGAGCCATGACCTCTCCATTAGAATTACATGGGAAAATGGTTTTAACTAATAACTTAGTAATGGATGGTGATAGAGTATTTATTTTAAAGCATTAAACTTGCCTTTGCGGTTCTAATGATATGCATTTTAACTTAAAGTGACTTTGACCTGACCTCAGATCAGATCAAATCCTTGATTTGACCTAATATGACCTAGCAAGGTCATATTATATATCATTCGATTCGGCTTGCCGCGAGAATTACAATAGGATACATCGTTTTGCTCTAATATTTTCCACAGAGAATTGGATGGGCTACCCAACGCCGTTTACCGTTTTTGCTATCTTGCGTGATTCTCAAGATCTTTGGGGGGTGGGTACCCGCCCACCGTCAAAGCGAAGGTGGCTCAGAACCGCGTCAAAGCAAAGATGGCTCACACCCCCGTCAATGCGCGTGCTAATATTGATCTAGAATACAACGTGAGAATTTCACATCGGGAATCCTCACAGAAGTCCCCTAGTGCGAGCACCCGACAAAGCTCGTGCTCTCTTAGCTTTTAGAAAAGCTTGAACATTCGGCACAAAATCTGGATGCAATACCAATAGGGTATTTAATCAAGTTCACTTCGCGCTTCTGTATGGCTTCATGTTTTCCACCGTCCAAAGCCATCGTTCAACTCTCAACTGCAATGTACAGCACAAATAACAAAATACCATAGCTGTCTTGTCTTGGGGTGTGAGGATCAAAATTACGAAAGCACTTTGAATCATTATGAAAATATTTCTTACTATTTCCACCAATTTGCTTCACGCCCATCAGGTATCCACGACAAAAGTTGACTTCGATGACATCTGCTCGAGACATGATTTGCACACGGCTTGCTGCCTTTGTGTGGTCACCTTTTGAGAGCCGTAAAACCTGGGAACACAATACAAAAGCATGGGATGATGCACGTTAGCACGCAACAGAATAAGATAAATAAGAAATAGGCAGCCACATAGGCGGATCCAGGGGCAAAGGGGGCACATGCCCCCATCGACCCTTTGACGCCCCCTGAAAGTCACAGCGCCCTCCTGAAAGGACGAGGGAGCCCACTGAAATTTCGCTTTTCCCCAGAATGCTAAAATCGGCGCCCACCGACAGGATTTGGAGCCCACCTGATAGGTTTTTCCGGTCAATACTGGCGCCCCTGGTCTGGATAGCACCCCCCCCGATCGGAAATCCTGGATCCGTCTATGGGCAGCCACAATATTTTCGTTTAGAGGGGGCACTTCAGCCGCGGGACAACATTTTAGCACGTGACTGCCATTTCATAACCTGTGGCTAACCATTCAACACACACTGATTTGTAGAATGATTGAACTAGCATAGACTAGCTTAGCCCCAAGGTCTCTAATCATGAGGGTTTGGATACCGCAGACCGCATCATGACTTATACACAATTTGAACGTCATCATAACTTAAATCATACATCACAAGGAAAGTTATTGGGTATAGAGGACTGATCTTACCTGTGATCCAAATTTCTCCTGTCCCTGCGATGAGCTATTCTAGGCACTTATGATGATCCACCCCTGGTATTGGTGAGGTGGTTGCTGGGAGGTGGGACTTGGCGTCCAGTATGGGTGTACAGCGCTGATCCGCCTCTGATGTTGGTGAGGTTGCTGCTGGGAGGTGGGACTTGGCATACAGCATGGGCATACAGCACTGATCCGCCTCTGGCATTGGTGTGGCGAGTACTGAGAGGTGGGACTAGGCATCCAGCAGGGTCGTACCACATCATTCCACCTCTGGTGTTGAGGTGGCTGCTGGAGAGTGAAGCTGAGCTCTGGGAAAAAATTAAAAAATTCAAAGATTGCTTTGAATAGTTTTGTGACAAATTACATTCTTTTATTCACTTCTGACTCAGTTACACTTCAAACTGTCTATACCCATCCCCTGTGATGGTAACAAGGAGCCCAAAATTGTACAGGTTTTGGTCCCATCAGGTTGAAGTTTGACTGGTCCCCTCACTTTTTTGATGGTGACAACGCTTAAGGCTGAAACAGTGCCGAAAATTGACAACATCACAAAGTATCTTTATTATTGACAGAAAAAGAAAGTTAATAAAAGTAAGACAGATAAAAAGTACCACTGAATCCTGTTTCTGTGTGATATATATTATGGAAACGCAAGTGTTTTTATAATGGCATCAATAATAATTCATTTAACAATACTCCTTGGAATTTGAATTAAAACAAAGAAATAAGACAGGAAACACATTATAGCAATTTAGGTACCCCCTTGAAGGCAATGCTGCCTCAGTCACATAATTTCCTCTCAATTTTGGGCAGAATTTGAGCTGCCCAAATCACCTTGTCTAATTTCGTGCCAATTTCTGCAGACGTGTAAAAAGTTAAACATGTAATGAGCTTGTGGGGTTTAAATTGAATTTAAACTTCCGACAAGCATCATAACTTTGAATAGATCCACAGCACATAAAATAAGCACATAAAAGAGGCATAACTTTGCTCATCTGATCTTTAGTGTGTTGTTATTACAGAATTGTAATAGGTAAGTGATCGCCTGTGTTTGCGGTTCTGGTGCTGAAGGTAAAGGGGACAAATAATACTAATTGGTTGGAAAAGTACTTTTAAGCAAAACACCAAGTTTTAAGTCTCTAAAAAGTTCAGCCACAGAAAAAATGTAGGTAGGAACTTGGGTAGGAAGTGTAAGTGGATACATCAGCGAAAATTATGTGTAAGAGCCTTATCTTACCTGTGATCCTGCACTTCTAAAGTCTGTGATTCTGTAACGGCTGCACACACGCGCGGCAGCCGCAGGTATTTCAAGTGGTTTTAACCTTTACTCCTACCACTACTGCCAAATCGCGCAACAACACAATAATATATAATAGAACAACCCAGACCCCGTTCAAGTTGTTTGGCAGCATTACGTCATCATGGCTGGAGAGGCACAACAGTTACTATGCAGGGCATAGGAGAAATTGGACTTTTTCGAAGCTCTAAATAGCCTATTTTAGGACTGTATCAACAAAACTTATATGGTTGAACAGAAAGCTAAAAGATTTTTATTTTTGAAACCATCAGACGTTTTGCAAAAACTCCAGTGAAGAATATTATTTTTACAAATTTTCCAGAGCGTGTTAAAGACACGCTAAACACGTTAAAGCGTGTTAAGGACAGGTTCAGCACTAACAGCTGTTTGCAGTAAGACTAATCTCGATTTTGATTGGCTGTTGATTTCTGACCTTTGATTGGCTGTTGGTGGCACCTGCAGCAGAAGACAATAAACACCGGTGATCTCTTGAGCGAAGGTAAACTTATTTCTCTCAGCTATTAAGTAGGCCTGAGTTGATCAAATAAATGTATGCCCTTTCAACAAATTCTTTGAAGTGTTATGATTTTTTCATTAGACTTACGTAAAATACGTTGCTCGCCGTTGAGATCAAGGTTACTGTCAAATGGATGAAACAAGTTGATTTCGATTTATACTAGATTGCTGCCAAATACGCCCAAACTTGGTATGTTTCAGCTGATACTTTCAAATATTTAGTAGAATCTCCTAGAACTTAGTAGGAAAGGGCGGTGACGTCATCATGGGAGGACTATATTTAGTAGGAAACTTGGTTGTACCCGTAGTTAAAGTACCCTGGAACAACCGGCATCACATCGTACGGCATTTGCGACGCTGAGACGCGGCGAATTAACATGCAGAAGCTACCCGCGCTCAGAAGGTAAACAAAGAGGAAAATAATGGCCTTAAAAAGTTTGAGAATAAATATTTAAAAAATAGCTATATTAATACAACAGTTTAATTCATATACGCTATTATTTAAGTTCAAAATTAGAAAAGAGTTTTGAGGTGGGTGAGGATATAATTCTTTGCTGGATTTTGATAATTCTAGGCCTCATTATCCATTTAATTTCCCCAAAAATCTATATTAATACGGCGTTCTCCCATAAAGTTAATAAGATGACTATTCAAAACTCTATTTTAGGTAGAAAAATTGCATAGAGGAGGATATTCAAATGGAATTTAACATTCCGTTTTGAAGTGGCGCAACCTAGTGTCTCTACTAACCGTGTGTTGTAGGATTCAACTTGGCCACGTAAGGCCTTATTCAATCTACCAATCGAAGGAAAGAAGTCGACGATGATAATGTCCAATTTATTGATGCAATTGCCAAACAGCGGATGAGAGACAAAAATGATAACCGACAACAACAGTGCCAATATTTACAAATGGGAACATATACCCATTCCAATGGGAAATAACAAAATCCCAGAGAAATAGGTAACACTCGATATGAACGCGTGTAGAGTGAGTGAGAGCGTGAGTGATTGGGAGAGCGTGTGACGGCGAGGAATAAATCGCCGGCAGGTTCGATGCCGTAATTGACAATGAATTCAGCGACGGCTGCAAACCGAAATCGGACTTGCACTGAGCAGGGATATGCTCAGTCAAGAGTGCAGACCCAATGACACGACGGTATTGTCAGTGTAACTGGGAGGGAACGAAACACTCCAGGGAGTGGCCCTGGCGAGTGATCGCAATGCAGTGGTGGAGGAGTGGACCAGCCCAGAGAGTAGCCCTGGCGAACTGACCGGTGTTGTCACCACGCAGCGCGCCTTTATACCCGGCCGGCAGTGGTCACGTGACCAGGTCGCGCTCTGGTTGGTCGGCCGGGTGGGTCGCTGGTGTGGTGGCAGTGACCCGGCGCGCGCCTGTGCCGGCGGCGGTGGTCGGCTGACCGCGCCGCGGCTGAGGGCGCGGGGTCAGCTGGTCGGCTGCGGCTGGAGCCGTGTAGCGGTGCAGTGGCCGCTACAGTGTTGCCCTAGCGCGGATGAAAGGATCGTGTTTCCATTATTTTTTAGTCAGTTGCTTGAGCGTTGAAATAGGTACTGGTGTTGATGTGTGTTCTGGTGCTCGACTCGACACTACACTGAGAAAACAGTTTGAAAATGTTTCCTTTCGTTTCTCACGTGCTCCCGATTTTTTGGACTCAGTGCCAATGTCTGGTCTCAATCTATACTTAAAACTGCGCTCAACAGCAAACTCAGATGAGCAGAACAGAAAGAGACTCACACGAGTCTTAAAACTGGACTCATCTCAAAGTTCAAGCCAGTGGTCTCCGCTGGGGCCAAAAAAGGACTACTTGATCGGCAAAAGAGCATGCGCGATCAGGCGAAGAAATTGAGTGTAACTCAAACATCGACGCCATTTTTGTGCTGTGGAGTTGTGTTGATACGTCCGGACATAGGCGGATCCAGGATTGCCGATCGGGGGGCACCTTCCCGGGGGCGCCATCCGGACGGGGGGCGCCATCTGGACCAGGGGGCGTCACTTATGACCGGCAAAAGCTATCAGGTGGGCGCCAAATCCTATCGGTGGGCGCCGACTTTCGCATCCTCGGGGGGGTGGGAAGCGACATTTCAAGGCGGCGCCATCGATCTTTCAGGGGGCGCCGAGGGTCGATCGGGGGGCACGTGCCCCCCTTGCCCCCCCTGGATCCGCCTATGTGTCCGGAACATCGAACGGTAAGTCTTTGGTGACAATGTGCTTAAGTGTGGTGCATGAGAAATATTTGTCATAGTCTTTGCAGCAAATAATTGCATGACCATTTTCAAATTCACTGTGAAGCCATGTTTTTCAAAATTATTCAATGTTAAATCATGAACATGAGTATAGATAACCCTTCAAAGGTGGGTGCAGTACGCAGAATCGTTCTTAGGTACTCCAGAATTGTGTTGTAGATGGGATGTAATCCACATAGGCGCGTTCAGGACATCGAGAATATGGGGTTTAATTTGGAAATGGCCAAAGGTGTCTTCAGCCACCTGAGACAAGGGATCCAAATGAGGATGCAGTGCACAGAGGCGCCGATGCAGTGCCCAGCAGTGCACAGATGCAGTGCACAGATGCAGTGCCCAGCTGATCGATTCAGTTCGATCACCGCCAGGTGCTTCTATCTGTTGATTGCGTATATATCAGAAGTTTGCTTTTTGGCCACTGGCCACTTCGGCGCTAGCGTTTTAGGCTGTAAGTAATAAGATACAAAATTTGATTTTATCAATGTTTAACCAATATTACTGGCACGGAGGGTAACAGGGGCGCAGCCAGAGCTTTCGTATGGGGGGCACACCAACTTTGAGGGGCACCCCGGGGAAAAAGGGCACTTTTTAACGTAACCTAAAAAAACTTACTATATCTTTGTATATATCATTTTTTGGGCATCTTTGGTTCAATAAAAATGCAAAGAAATCATTGACGGAGAAGGAAAATTCGATTAAAACCGAAAAAGGAACAATATATCACCAAAATGTCATGGAAGTAGCCAAAACACTACTTTTTTGGGATAGATTTAAGGACAGCCAACTAATGCAAATACTTAACATCAGCGGAGCATGTGATATCTGTTACAATGTGCAGGTTGAGGAACACGGATTAAGTTCCTTGCCTCCCACAATCGCCGTGGGACGAGGAGTGGCATAGTGTCTTTGGAAGAACACATTTTTGCTGGCGGAAAAATTTGGGAGATACCTTTTGAACTCGTTTATTAAGTTCCATATTCTCAAGGATCGGTCCCAGTTAAGAGTAAATAAAAGGTGAACAGGCCGGTGGTTTAGATGGGGATGGTGTGACAGGGCTGAAAATTGTAACAACTAGTTCTTTATTTAAATTAATTAGTAGAAATCCTGGTTTAGGGGACAGTGCTCTGAGCTCAGGGGCACATGCCTTTTTATCATCCCTTCCCAGAATCCACCAGTATCATAAGCAATTTAGATAACCAGGGGTGGATAGGTATCACAAGCCGTTTTAGAGATTTGTCATTTCTCGTTAGCTCTGTTTTACAAAGGGAGTTTCCATTGTGTTCTTATCCCCATCTATTCAAGGCCAGCTCTGGGGCCCCCAAGTGTGGATCAGAGGCCTCCAGAGCAGCTTCCCCCATCCCCCAGTTGTGCCTCCAGAGGAATTAAACTAGCTCAGTGACCCCGCCCTGAGATGATGGGAGTTGGCCTTGTGTTATTTTTATCTGTCTCTTCAAGACCACCTCAGGGGCCTCTGATGTAGATCAGGGTCACATCACCCAGGGACTAGACTAGCTCATTTGTCCCAGAGATGTGGTCATCAGACTAGCTCATGGGCCACAGATAGGCTCATAGGGCCTTAAACCAGTTCAAGAAGCCCCAGAACAGTTTAAGGCGCCAGATCACCTCAGGGGACCTCAAGCCAACTTAGGGGCTCTCACAAGCTCAGCGCCCAGACCAGCTCAGGGTACACTCAGAACCTAGACCCACTCTTGGGCCCCAGATCAGCTCTTGGGGTCCCAGATCAGTTCAGGGGCCTCAAGTCAGGTCAGGGGCAGGATCAAGTCAGGGCCACTAAATCAGCTCAGGAATCCCTCACCAGCTCGGGGCCCAAGCAGTTCAAAAGCCCCAGAGCTGCTCAGGGAAGACCAGATCGGCCCATAGGGCACCAGATCAGCCTCGGGGACAAATAATCAGATCAGTGGTCCCCGACCAGCTCGGGGCCCAGATCAGCTCGGGAATACCAGATCAAGTCAGGAGGCACTTAATCAGCTCAGGAGCCCCATACCATCTCAGGGGCCCTCACCAACCCCTGTGGGCCCAGCTCAGCCCAGGGCCTGGGAGCTGCTCAGGAAATCACGTAATCACACCAGGAGGTCCAGGTCAGCTTAAAGGGCACCATACTAGCAATGTAGCACCAGACTAGCTCAGAGGGAATCAGATGGGCTCTGGAGACACACTGATGACTCAGCAGGCACCAGATCGACTCAGGGGGCATTAGTTATGTTCAGGGGGCAGTATATCTGCTCAGGGTGCACCAGATCGATGAGCTCAGGGGGCAAGTTCAAGTCAGGGGTACTAAATCAGCTCAGGGATCCCTCACCAGCTCGGGGCCCAATCAGTTCAAAAGCCCCAGAGCTGCTCAGGGGACACCAGATGCCCATAGGGCACCAGATTAGCTTAGGGTACAAACAATCAGATCAGTGGTCCACGACCAGCTCGGGAATACCAGATCAAGTCAGGAGGTACTTAATCAGCTCAGGAGCCCCATACAATCTCAAGCCTCATCAGCCTCTGTGGGCCCAGCTCAGCCCAGGGCTTTAGAGCTGCTCATGAAATCACGTAAGGAGGCCCAGGTCAGCTTAGCTCAGGCACCAGATTAGCTCAGAGGGCAGCAGATGGATTCAGCAGGTACCAGATCGACTCAGGGGCATTATTGCATCTCAGGTGGCACCAGATCGATCCGCTCGGGGGCTCAGATCAGCTTCCAGCCCCCGGACTATGGCAGGAGCCTAAATCAGCTCAGGGAGCAACATAACAGCTCAGGGGACACAAGGTGGGCTCAGGGCCCACCAAATCAGCTCAGGGGGACCAGACCATCTAAGGAGACATCAATAATCAGTTGAGGGGGCACCTAATCAGCTGAAGAGGCACCATATTGACTTAGGAGACAGAATCAACTTGGGGAGTCATGAGATCAGTTCGGGGGCCCGAATCAGCTCAATGGGCACTAAATCAGCTATTAGGGCACCAAACAAGCTCGGAAGCATTACACTAACTCAGAGAGCATTATATAGGTTCAGGAGGCACAATTATTTGCTCCGTGGGGCACTCGATTGACTCAGGGGCACCAGATCAGCTTAGAGGGCAAGTAATCAGCTCAAGGGGCCAAGACCAGCTGAGAGGCCACGAGATGAGCTCAAGGAGCACCACATCGGCTTTACCCGTACGATTATTGGCGATTATGAGGCATTAGGTGGACACATACTAGGTGCCCATACTCTTCCCGGGTGCTTGGAAAGGCGATAGAATACCCTAGCTGACCGAGAAAGGTATTAAGTTGTCCAACAATAGTTTCAATCGCTACATGCGTTCCAGTTACATCTAGGTTCAACGGCTAGGGCACTAAATTTCGAGCGGCACGGCCCAAATTGGGTACACCACCTGGCAATCAAAAGGGCACCCCGGCAGTGATGGGGGCACGTGCCCCCTGTGCCTTCCTGGCTGCACCCCTGGACAGTAGATCAACTCCGGGAGGCATTAAATAAGCTCAGAGGGCCCGGAACAGCTCAAGGGGCACTAAAACAGCTAAAAGGACTCCAGGCAAGCTCGGAGGCATCAAACTAACTCAGAGAGTATTTTATAGGCTCAGAAGGCACACTTATTTTCTCAGGAGGGCACCAGATTGACTACGAGGGCACCAGATCAGCTCAGAGGGCACATGATCAGCTCCAAGGGGCACGAGATGAGCTCCGCCCGTACGATTATTGGCGACGATGAGGCATTATCTGGAAACGGATTGCGTGCCTATGCTCTTCCCGGGTGCTTGGAAAGGCGACAGAATGCCCTAGCTGACCAAAAAGGCACTTAGTTGTCAAACAATAGTTGAAATCGCTAAATGCAGTCTAGTTACATCTAGGTTCAACGGCGCAGGGCACTAAATTTCGAGCGGCACGGCCCAAAGAGGGTACACCACCTGGCAATCAAAAGGGTACCCCGGCACCGATGGGTGCACGTGCCCCTTGTGCCCCCCTGGACAGTAGATAAACTCCGGGAGGCATTAAATAAGTTCAGGGGCCCGGATCAGCTCAAGGGGTACTAAAACAGCTAATAGCGCAGCAGGCAAGCTCGGAGGCATCAGACTAATTCAGAGAGCATTATATAGGTTCAGAAGGCACAATTATTTATTCAGGGGAGGGGGGCACCAGATTGACTACGAGGGCATCAGATCAGCTCAGAAGGCACATGATCACCTCCAGGGGGCACCAGATGAGTTCCACCCGTACGATTATTGGCGACGATGAGGCATTATCTGGAAACGGATTACGTGCCTATACTATTTCCGGGTGCTTGGAAAGGCGACAGAATGTTTTAGGTGACCAAAGAGGCACTTAATTGTCAAACAATAGTTGAAATCGCTAAATGCGGCCTAGTTCCGTCTAGGTTCAACGGCGTAGGGCACTAAATTTCGAGCGGCACGGCCCAAAGGTGGTACACCACCTGGCAATTAAAAGGGCACCCGGCACCGATGGGGGCACGTGCCCCCTGTGTCCCCTGGCTGTGGCCCTGGACAGTAGATAAACTACGGGAGGCATTAAATAAGTTCAGGGGCCCAGGATCAGCTCAAGGGGCACTAAAACAGCTAATAGGGCACCAGGCAAGCTCGGAGGCATCAGACTAACTCAGAAAACATTATATAGATTCAGAAGGCACAATTATTTTCTCGGGGGGGGCACCAGATTGACTACAAGGGCATCAGATCAGCTCAGAGGGCACATGATCAGCTCCAGGGTTCAAGACCAGCGCTCAGGGGGCACCAGATGAGATCAAGGGGCACCAGATTTTCTCTGCCCATACGATTATTGGCGACGATGAGGCATTATCTGGAAACGGATTACGTGCCTTTACTCTTCCCGGGTGCTTGGAAAGGCGACAGAATGCCCTAACTGACCAAAAAGGCACTTAATTGTCAAACAATAGCTTAAATCACTACATGCAGTCTAGTTCCATCTAGGCTCAACGACGTAGGGTACTAAATTTCGAGCGGCACGGCCCAAAGAGGGCACACCACCTGGCAATCAAAAGGGCACCCCGGCACCGATGGGGGGGCACGTGCCCCTATGCCCCCCTGGCTGCGCCCCTGGAGGGTAATATTATAATTTTTAATCGTTCAAAACCACAAATCAGTTTAATTTCCGGCACTGACCCAGCTCTGTGCTTACCTATAATCTTTCAAGGTTGTTGAACTCCGTAACCAGAGGAACCATCCGGTAATATTATTGTTGCTGTCGGCACGTGACAGTTCGGAATTTTAATTTGAGTGGGAAGTTGAAAGACCAGTGGCCAGCGAGGCAGACATGTAAGGAGCCCAGTGCAAGGTGAATTTTGTCTTTTAACCATGTAATTATCCGGATTTGGCTTTACTCCCTCTATCTTTGGATCCAGCTCAGCAGAGCAGTAATTTCTGCGAAGTTCAAGAATGAGACTTATTTCTGGGAGTGATTTAGTTAAAGGGGAGGGGAAAACCGGCGAGGCGTGATGAGAGTGAATATCTTTTATGAGGGATGTCAGACGTGCGGCCCCTGGAAGCCAGCGGTGGCCAAATATTGAAGTCAAGATGACATTTGGAGCTAAACCCAGCCTCTGGGAGGCAGCTTGGATCCTAGCCAGGAATCGTCAAGTTCAGGTACAGTGCCCGCTTCCTTCGGGAATGCGACTTTCAGTGATGAGATGCCATGACGTAGCAGTTGTGCTTTAATGATAGGGAATTCTGGAGGGTTTGAGAGAGTGGGGGGGTGGGTTAACCTGAGCAGCAACAGTTTTTCATTGTTGTGTCCGAAATTACCGACAGAGCCACATTGCCGTCCGATATTCCGGCCGTGAGTGGACGCCGCGGGCGTGACACTCACAAGTGTTTTTTTAACAAATTAATGAGGGGTGTTGAAGGTGGCGAATTGTTCGAAATACTCGATCCATTATTTCTTAACACATGTTTACCATGTTCCAGTTCCATCAAACCCTGCACTGTAGACCACGCACAGGGACGGCGGATTCCAGGGTGCAAGTGGTGCAGTTGCACCACTCGATTTTTTCAAGTGGTGCAAAAGTATCTTTTTGCACCACTTGTTTTGGCTTTGCCCAGGGAGGCGCCCCCCCAGGCCTCAACCGGCGCCCCCGGCCGGTCAGAGAAAATCAAGCCTAATTACCGCCTACCTGAAGAGGTAGGATCCTCTGTGAAAAAGACATTTTCATACATGAATGACGCACCTTGACATCAAAACTGCGCCCTGGAAAGCAAAAGGCGCCCCCCTTGAGTAAAGGCGCCCCTCTGGATAGCATAGGCGCCCTTGAAAAGCGTAGGCGCCTCCTGGACAGCTGAGGCGCCTCCGAAGAAGAGAAACGGCGCCCCTAGATATCACATGCGCCCCCTGGTTAGCACAGGCACCCCTTGACAGCAAAAGGCGCCCTCCGCAGAGAAAAGGCGCCCCCTGGACAACATAGGCGCCCTTTGATAAGAAAGGCGCCCCCTGGAGAGATAAGAGAGAAACCCCCCCCATCCCGAGAACAACGGCGGCAGGGACGGCGGATTCCGCAGGACAGGGTGTGCAGTTGCACACCTTGAAAAAATGATGGTGTACAATAGTATATTTTTGCACACCTGGTTTTGACCTCGTACGGGGAGGCCCTCACGGATTTGGGTGGCACCCCCGGATTTTGCCGGCGCCCCCGGCCGGTCAAGAGAAAATCAGACACATCGCCTGTCTGAAGGGGTAGCCCTGGAAAGCAACTGCGCCCTGGAAAGCAAAAGGCGCCCCCCTTGAGTAAAGGCGCCCCTCTGGATAGCATAGGCGCCCTTGAAAAGCGTATGTGTAAAATAAAATACAGTTTCAAATATGAATGGCGCCCCCTGACATCAAAGCTGCACCCTGGACAGCAAAAGGTGCCCACCCCCTTGAGTAAAAGCGCCCCTCTGGATAGCAAAGGCGACCTCTAGACAGCAGAGGCGCCCCTGGACAGAAAAAGGCACCCCCAATTGAGGAGTAACGACGCCCCTGAATAGCATAGGCGCCCTCTGGTTAGCACAGGCACTCCTGTACACTAAGAGGCGCCCCCTCCCCCATAGAGCAAAGGCACCCCTCTGGATATCATAAGCTCCCTTTAATAGCAATCGCGCTCCCTGGACAGCAGGGGCGCCCTCTGGATAGGATAGGCGCCCCCAAAACAGCAATTACGCCCTTTGATACCAAAAGCGCCCCATGGACAGAACACATCCTCTGGATAGCATAGGCACCCCTGGACGGCAGAGACGCCCCTAAAGAAGAGCAACGGCACCCCGGGATAGCATATGCGCCCCTGGTTAGCACAGGCACCCCTGGACAGCAAAAGGCGGCCCCCGCCCCTGAGTAAAGGATCCGGGTCTCTGGATAGCATAGGTGCCCCTGGATAGCGCAGGCGCCTCCTGGACAGCAGAGACGCCTCCGAAGAAGATCAACGGCGCCCCTTGATATCATATGCACCCCCTGGTTAGCACAGGCATCCCTGGATAGCAAAAGGCGCCCCCCCCCGAGAGCAAAGGCGCCCCCTCTGGAAAGAATAAGCACCCATGGATAGGAAAGGCGCCCCCTGGAAAGGACAGCAGAACATTTTTTAAGGAAAACTCAGTGGAGGCGGGGCGGTGGAGATTTTCTTGTGCTGGCCATTATAATGTCTTCGGGGGATCAAACCCCCATTTGGAGGGGGCGTTAATAAAATTTAGACGTGCTAGTGTTAAAAAATGTCTCCTAATTTTTGTTATTCCATATTCTAAAGATTAGAGATGCTGCCCAGGACTGCGGGTTTTTTTCAACGGAAAAAGGCCAAACCGGGTTTGCGAAAAGGCCAAAAGGTTCAAATTGTATTTGCACTAAAAAATCTTGTTTTTTTATAAATTTCGTCCAAGTTCTTCCCAGTACGGCTGTTGGAGTCTGAGTTTCATTAAAGTCCTCAAGGGACTTGTCACGGAGACCCCGACCCCACCACCCGAACGAGTAACGCCCACAATGAAGGGTTGATTTAGAAGCCAAAGTTTAACCTCCTACAAAGCACAGGGATGGCCGCCTCGCTCAGGTCACCCTCTCATCAGTCAGTTGCCAGCCGACCTACGTCGGACAAACGATTGAGCGCCGGAGCGTCTCAGGGGAACCGATCTCAAGCCTGGACATGCACTGCCACTGCATGCTTCTCAGCAGCGGGCCGGAGCCCGACGCTCTACCAACCGAGCAACCGGGGCGGCCAAATGGCCAAATAAATACCACAAAATCCATATTTGAGGCTAAAACGAACCCTACCGGGTGTCATAAACCCACAGAAAAAGGACAGAGCACTTTTGTATCACTGCAGTGAACAGTGCACTGTATAAAACTAAATGTTGATAATTTGATATTGACTTGACGATATATTTTTAGCACACTGCCCATCTCATAAGAAGGCAGGAGTCCCCTTCCAATCCCGTGTGGCGACCCAATTATTTTATCCACATAACTAAACAATTTGTTAGCATCATCAATTATCTTTGCCGCACCACTTCCCGCTAACATTTGATATCTTCCTGCCTTTTCTGTGAATTGTTTGCTCTTGAACAGTGACGGATCCATAGGCAGATCCAGGATTGCCAATCGGAGGGGGAGCACCTTCCCGGGGGCGCCATCCGGAGCAGGGGGCGCCACTTTTGACCGGAAAAACCTACCAGGTGGGCGTAAAATCCTATCGGTGAGCACCGATTTTCGCATCCTGGGGTAGAGTGGGAAGCGCCACTTCAGGCGAGTGCCATCGACCTTTCAGGGGGCGCCGTGACCATTTCAGGGGGCGCCAAGGATCGATCGGGGGGCTGCATCTGCCCCTCCCCTTTGCCCCCTGGATCCGCGTATGGGCGGATCTAGAATTTTAGTAAGGTGGGGGGAAACGCGGAGCCTCAAAGTGGGCACTTTACCATCAACTTTTCACCCAAAGGGCGCCTATGGTATTCGGTTTTCGGTTAAGATAATTTTGGTAGCCATGTGATTGAATGCTGAAATAGATCATGGCAGGAATAGGCATGTGTGATTTGTGACATAAATGGGTGTAGGTTCGGCCGTCGGGGCCAAACTGTTTCCTCCTGCTCCCGTCCTTGTCACCTCTAATCCAGCCTGCTCCCTCGAGCGAGCCGTGCAGGTCACGTGACGTCGGGTGGCCCTCGCCCGCTGGGTCAGAGCGCGCATTCGGCTGTTGAGTGTTGTGGCGGTGACATGTGTGCGGCAAGAAACAATTTCAGGTATGTACTTTCGGGCGGGGGGTTAAGTGTTCGCGAGATGACTGCGCGTGACAAGTGTTCTCGAATAGTGCGTTAAGCATCTCTGCAATTGGACAGGGGTTCCGAGAGATTTTGAGCCTGGTTGTGACCGCATCATGAATATCGTTATCTTATATACTATCGTCGCTTGTGGTCTTGCAGATATTTATCCTTGAGCAGTTTCAGAACATGTGCTATTATTAGATCTCGGCTGTGTGCGTGTAAAATGGAAGTCGTCCAGAAGGCAGCCCATGATAGCCTCGCTAGTGTTATTAGTGTTGTGGGGCTTGATCAGCGTGCAATCCGCCGTTTAAATTTGATGCATTGTCTGATACCTAACGTGCTTTCGGTAGTAACCGGTTATAATACATCTTCTGAGGTCTACACCGGCCTGTGAGGAGCGGCGGTTGGTGAACTGCGCGGGACGAGATGGCGCTGGTTGTTCCCCACGGATGGCGCCACTGCGGGCGCCAGAACAAACTGACGGACGTCACACACCACACACGGTCAGACCAACCCAGCAACCAAAACTAAGCCGCGTTTACCAGGTTTCGAGGCCCGCACGTCCTCGGGGGCTCCTGGCCAGCCACCGGGATATCGCCGCCACTACAATGGGACCTACTAGAATAAAAAGAAAACAGCTTCAACGTGTCCAAGTACTCTCTTGATGAATTGGTAATTTTTTTCGTTTATTGGCTATGATTTGCGCGTTTAATGATCATGTGCAGTGTTCAGATCGAAGTGAAAAGACCATTCAGATTGATAAAACGAGTATATTTTATCACTGACCATCCACTTATACCATCAACCATCGCCTTCAGGTCAAGTTCAGGACTCACTTAAGAGAAGAGGTGAGCGTGCACTGTGCATGCCCAAATCGAGACACAGCCGCCCTCCCGATGGACAGACCGCGCAGAAATACGTCCTCGTCGCGTTTGATTTCGCACACGCGTACGACGTAGTGGACCACCACCTGCTACGCGTTCGCCTGCTGTAGATGGGGCTGTCAAATTGCACGGTGGCCTGGATTTGGCAGTGACTCCGGGACCGAAGAGTCCAGGTGGAACTAAATGGTGTGCTTTCCAGTGAGCGCATTTTCCGAACTGGCCTGCCGTAAGGAAGTGTCTTATCGCCAGTTTTATTTTGTATGGGCGGCTCGGCTGGTAGACGCACTCTGCGCGGTTCCCGGATGCTCCCCTACATGTACGCCGATGATACGGCGGCTCTCTGCACGGGCAACAACATCCAAGTCGCCAAGGACCGGGCGCAATAAAGCTGCTGCTGGCACCCTCATGAAGTGGACCCGACAGCACAAAATGGTGGTATCAGGAGCCAAGATCCAAGTACTGGTGATGTCCCAGTGGGCCAGAGACGCCGATCCCTTCAATTTTAAGGTCGACGGGAAGTCTGTCACTGCTGGAGACACCCTACAGCTACTTGACGTCACCATCGATCGGCTCCTCCATTTCGGTCCACACTGTAAGAGACTGTGGGAGAAGGTCCACCCCCGCATCTCCCACCTACGTCAACTGTCCGGCTGCAACTGGGGGCTGCACGAACAGCACCTCCGAACCGTCGCTACTGGCTACGTGAGAGGAGCGATGGAGTAAGCGGCCGCAGCATGGCTCCACGCCACACCGCCATTTCATGTCGAGCTGCTGGAACGCAAAATGAGAGCGTCGGCGCGTATCATCACAGGATGCACCCACTCCACTCCCAGCCGAGTTAAGACTCCCCGCGTAGCGGCCAGAAGGAGGGTACTCGCGACCCGACTGCTGGTGAAATTCCATACCCTGCCGCCTGAAGACCCTCTGTGAAGACGTGCGGAGGCGACAGCGCCCTCTCGACTCTCCTCGGTGACCGGGTGGCGGCAGGTGGGCAAAGACATGTGGGATCAAGCAGGCATCTCCCTCCCCATCGAGTCTTTCCTTCCTCGACGTCTTCCACTGTGGGTATCAGGAGAGTGAGTCACATTTCAACTAGACGTGGGCCCACTGACATCAGGAGCGCTACCTGTCCGGAAGAAGCGAGTAGCTCTCCCCCACCTCGCTTCCCTGACTCAATGTGCCACATGGGTGTGGACCGACGGGTCAGTGCACGGAGGGGTCACGAGCGGGGGAGCTGGGTCTTCATCGAGTCACCAGACAGAGCCCAGCATGAGCTCAGGCGACCAGCAGGCTCGCTCTGCTCGAGTTTTCAGGCTGAGATGGTAGCCATCCAAGCTGCCTGTGTCTTCCTACTGGACTAATCAGTACACACAGAAGATCCAGTCATCTTCAGCATGGCCTGCCAAGGTGACGACGCATTATAGAAATAAAATGGCTTCAATGTCTGCAGATAAGACAGCGAATCGGTAAAAATCGCAAACTTCCTCACCATCAGCTTAGACACCTGGTCCAAACAGCAAAAAAAGGAGTACAGCTCTGAAGTAAAAATGGATCCTTCGTAAGGTAAACTAGAAAACTTCTCTACATCGTCACCAACAAATGCACGCCCTGTGCCATTGTCACTTTCTTTTGCAACCGTCTATATAGAAACAGACATGGTTTTCGAACGGCTCCGCAAGCAAGTTCATAAAATATTGGCGCGTCGGTTCAGGAGGCAAATTTTTGCTTTGTTGGCGTAGGTTGTGTTCGTGTTAACTGCCGAGATGAGCTATGGTTCAATAACAGCTGCTTCATGTGGTTCGACGAGATTGCTGTCGATACCAGCCTGTGCCAGCCAGGCACAGACTCTCACTCCCTGGTGACGGGTTGCAAAACGCGAGCCACTGTCTATCTGACTGAGGTAGGCGTCGCCAAAAAAATGTTTGGTATGTGGGGCGTGTTGGTGACTTATTTTAAAGGGAACGTGGCACCTTGGTAAAATCCTGGAATTTTGTGTAATTAGGCGTACTTTTAGCCGAAAATAATGAAACCACTCATGATTTCTCTGAAAAATGTACAACAAGCTCAATGCTTTTATTTTTAAAATACTCCTCTAGAAAAATGAATAAATATCTGCCTCTGGATGATGTCATGATCTGGCAACCACTACCATACTCGAAACACTTCAAGGGCTTGGATTGGCTGATGCTTATCGTGATGTCAGCATATGTCGTCACACCAGCAGCTCACAACAATGGCCGCCTGGCGAGAGGTACATGAGAGGTACATTTCGGGTAGGTTTTAGTTTTTTTCTACGGAAAAATCGAGTTCCAAGACAAATGATATATAGAGCACCTGGTTTTCCGATTTGCTTTACAACTTGGCTATCTCAGTTAAAATCACGTTCTAAAGGTGCCACATTCCTTTTAATGGCTTAACCCTATTTCCGGCAGGGGGGCTAATATTGCCCCCCCTAAGGTTTTTCAAGAATATCTCCGAAACGGCTTGCGATAGAACTTTGAAACTTCCTGACTTTTCCTAAAACTAGTACAGGCAGGTTTTCTGAAATTATCAATATTATATATTTACCAGGGGCGGAGCTATGGCTGGGTTTTTGGGGAGGTTCTATCCACAAACCAAGTATTATCGTATGCGATGGGTTCTTTGTAAAAAGGAAGCCGTCTCTGCTGATCCTGATATCAGTTATATGGTTTTATTATATTATTTTTTATGTGAGATGATAGTGCATTCACAATTGTCACTATTTGTATTCATCAGGGGCGGTTACAGCAGTTCAAAATGGGGGGAATGTTATCAAGAAGGACTAAACGTTAGTAAGTGAGAAGACTGCTTACAGCCGTGCCAGGGCGAATACAATTGGGTATATGAAAATTCAAAATAGTTATAACCAAATTTTAGATTACCAGAGGCGTGTCCAGTCACTACACATTTTCAAAATGCATATTCCCAGCCAGTATCACCGCCGCGACTCAATATCGTTGTATATTAAAAATGTGTTTCCAATCACCCCCACCCGCCCCCCCACGACGAGAGTCCTTGATCCGCCTATGTCACCCCCTTTCCCAGAGCTGCCATGGGAGGGTAAAAATTATCAGAAATAAATTTCAACTAGTCGAGGGACTAATATACTCATGCATACCACTCGCATATTGTTGGGATGTATTTTACCCCACTGTTTTACCTTACTGCATCCGCCCCTGATGAGTTTTTCACTTTTTTCATTTATTTATGTGTCAAAGATGCCAAGCAGTATATCACGGCTTCTAATCCGCGTAACAAAAACTTTTTAGGTTGTATATATTTCCCCTCATAGTCCTGGTCCTGGAACTGCCATTGAATTTCGAATTTTTGCGTAACTCGAGTATATGACAATTTTGGGTCAATTATTTGTAAATCTGAACTAGTTTTGTGAAAATCGTACAACAGAGACAAGGGTTATGGAAAATCTAAAAAATACACAAAAATTGTATATTTTGCACGACTTTCTCCTTAAAAATCAAAATTTTGAAATTTTCTTTTTTCAAAATAAAGTTTAGCGTCAGGGGAATCTATAGCACTTTGAATTTTCAAAATCGGCCGGTTAGATTACGAGATCTTAGGGGGGCCGATATTGCCCCCCCTGCCGGAAATAGGGGTAGCCGGGAGCCTGACGGAAATAGGGTTAATGCAAAGCGAGTATCTTACTGCGCATTTGTAGCGGTATTTCACTAATTTCCACTAGCATGCTTATTATGGGTGAAGCTTGGAACGCTCCTGTTACTATTCTGATAGCGAGATGACGGACATATCGATAATCTTTTTCGCGGACTAAGGAGTGGCCTCATACGCAAGCCCGGTCTGCGACCTGGGATAACCCCCCCACCGGCGCAGGAGAGCCGCATGACAATGTGCTGAAATCAACCATATTTCATTCTCAATGTATCTCTTCATAAACCTGTAGGTCAGTGCCATCATTCTTTTCTTTGAAATAAATAGTAAATATCCCGCAGTCAACCCCGGATTCGACCTGCGCACCCCTCATCACGAGACAGGACCTCTAATCACTAGACCACTGCGCCACACTGTACCGACTCCCACTAACCCTACACCTGTGACCCGTCAGGAGGTCACTGGCCGGTATCACGCAATCAAAACGATGCCGTGATCGTGGCGCCGGGTGTTGTGTTCGTACAGAAAAGGCATGGTATAAAGCTGCTTCTAGAAGACGAACCAAACATTAGATTCGCCTAGAATCACTTGTATCGGCGACCCAGGACCCTAAGCTAGCTTTATGCCAAATTGCATCCACTTCCATTCATTTTGAGGACTTGAAACCATGGTGAGAAGCAAACATGTTCCGAGAAATTTAGCTCCTTGAAATACCCTTTCGGACGAATTACTCGAAAGCCGTTGGAGATAAGTGGGTAGTGTAAATGAATTGAATGACTGCTATTAATTTTCCTATTCAGCCATGTCAATTCTGAGCTTGTGAATGACATGTGCTCTGAACCGAAAAGCTGCAAATAAAAGGTTTTTTACTAAAATTATATTTATACATATAAGACAATGAATTTTATTATCACGATATCCATCTCCGAATATTATCAAGCGGAAGCAATGTTCTTTCATTATTTGAAATGAAAAGTCAAATCGGCGCATTAGATCGCGAGAGATTAAGATTTAAATGAAATGAGCAAAAATGTAGTCCTCCGGCAAAATGGCAAAAACTAGGTCAGAATTTTACGTTTTCCACTGGAAACTATGCCTAAGCACAAGAAAATTGACGTAGCTGCCTCCACGTGGCTGTCTTTAAACTAACTGAAGCGTGCCTTCTGACATTTCGAGCTGACAAGTCGGCTGTCAAATTTCAATATCTTTTTTGCTTGTACTAGAAATACTGCGTTTTGGCGTAATAAATATTGTCGGACCAGTTCGAACTTTTTTTCTTAGGTGGCCTTGTTGCTTATTCAAAAGGAGGCAAATTTCAAGTTCGTCGCTTAAGAAAAAGAAATGATAAAAATGCAAAATTGAAAACATTTGTTCCAAAATTTCTCAAAAACTATTTTGAATTTAAATTCGGGGGTCTTATTTTGGGCGTCTAGCGTAAAAGGGCAATCACCCTACACAATTGCAGAGCCCTGGTATCAACTGTCAGAACCGCCAAACGGCCAGAATAGAGCCTCTTGAGAAATCTCAATCCGCTTCGCTCCATGGATTTCGTCATGCGGCTCTGACACAGCCGACTCGATCTTCGGACGAATAAGTGATCTATACAGCATAAGAAGCTTATAACGTAGCGTATAACAATGAGCGTATAACGTGCGCATAACGTATATATAGGCGATAAGCGTATAACGTGTATAGCATGAGAAACATTTCTCTATCTGCACGGTATCTCATCCTCGTCAACACCTTCAGTATTTTCAGCGTATCGAAACATGTTTTTGCGGAAATCCTTCAGGTGTGGCACATATGAAAGCTTATCGAGTGTGAGCCTGATAAATCTGGTTTCTGCTACAACGTCGCTCGGATTTCCGCGAATTTACAAAATCGGGTATTCAGTCTCAATGTCTATTATAAAAGTGCATGCACTATGTCTTTGAACTTGAAAATTTCAGTCCATTGCGTGTGATCCATTGCTGCAATATGTCAAGGCCAGGATGCAGCCGCCTCTGCGCAGCTGCTGTAGTAGACACTGTCACACATATTGTGAAGTCTTCAACGAAAAACACGTGACGTATGTTTGCGGGAAGTGTCTGCAATATCATTGGTCATAACTGTAAACAAGGCTATGAATATCGCAGAATCCTGGGCTATGCTACTCTGTTGCTGATGCCAATCCGATACGACTGAGTTTACGCGAAATCTAAAATACCTATTTTTCGGAATATTAGAAATAAACCACCCCAAGTGGCCTCGCACGCCGAGTCCAAAGAGTTTCTGCAGAACGCCATTGGATAGCAAAGGCGCCCCCCAAGAGATGATGGCGCCCCCTGGGGAGGAAGGCGCCCCCTCCAGAAAATCTTGCACCACTTCTCGAAAATGGAATCCGCCGTCTCTGACCACGCAACGTTTTTCACCGCCAAGTGCTTAAGTGTCCGTAATTCGGTGTGTTCCCCTACTCAGGATACTGAAGATGGGGGTTTTAGTGCGCAGAGGCGTACGAAGGCTAGTGAGCTTTGGGGGTTTCAGTGCGCAGAGCCGTATGCAGACTTCAAGAATGCTGGTCATATTCGCAGAAGCGTGTATAGACATGGGTATCGGAAACCTTAGAATGGCTACATATCCAAATGATATATAAATGATAAATGATATATGACATGACCATTCAGGTAAAAAAAACGGCGTTTCTGTTTTTGATCAATATGAGAAAATCGGATAGGTCTACCGAGGCAAGTAGCCGTCCCCTGACCATGTGAGTGATTAGCGGGATTGGGCAAAATTTTAAGCATTTGTCTGTACTGTTTCCAGACGAGGACACCCTTCGGGCCCTTCTGGACGCCATGGAGGCGCCCTCAATCGTCACCGTGGTGCGTATCACCATGGTTGGCGGTGTCCTCCACTGCGAGGGAGAGGCGATGGCGGAGTATGACGGCACTCTCCGCGGGTTCCTGCTCTGGGCAGCAGCCCACACCGTCTTTGCCCAGACGGTAGCGGGAAGCGCAAACGTGGTCCTGCAATTCATCCAGCGTACCTGCCTGAATGTCAAAGAGGTGCAAAGTGCCAGCTGTAAAGTACGGAGCCTAACTGGGTGTCCTAACCAAGACGCAACGCGTCGCAAGGCGTTGCACGCCGTCGTTCTGCCGCAACGACCGGGATTCCCGGTCAGGACACAAAACGCACTGACGCAACGACCGGGATTCCCGGTCAGGACACAAAACGCACTGACGCAACGCGTCGCACGGCGTTGCAACGCGTCGCAGCAAAAGTTGAACAATGTCCAACTTCTGACGCCGACCGTCTGCGTCAGAGGGCTATGTTCTTGATAGATATGTGTTGTTTTGTTCGCAATAAATGGAATGAAATGGAATATTTGTTTTTCTTTAAATATTTTGCACATAATAGTCTAGAATACCTACAATATTTTTTTTTAAATGCAGTTACTTTCCCCAAGGTACTATTTATATAGCTCCTGTGTACAGATAATTGCCTGACGAGTCGAGTTTGCCCGACCGCGATCTCCTCAAAGTTCTCAAAGGTGGTAAAGATGCCAATTTAAACAGTCAGGAAGGCCAATTTTGTCATTCGCCTAAATTATATCCTTTAACCTTTCCAAGATAAACCTGGTGTTTCTTTGTTCTAAGTGGCTTTAACCGAAGGGACGGGGAGAGGAATGGATGAGCATGGGCGGATCCAGAAGTCCTAGTGGAGTGACCTACTTCCCCCCCAGCCCAGGGATCGAGTGTATAGGCATTTTGACATCAGACCTCTAAACTTTATTTTCTTACTTTTTCATTTCCAAAGGCCCCACATTGATCTGGGCTCCACCAATGAGACAACTGTACAAAATAGGAGGGTGGCATGGGTGGACGCAGGAGCGAGATTGGGGGAGGGGGACTCGAGAGAAATAATACGTTTTTTAAGAAAAAACGGCCAAAATGTTGTAATTCTGGGAAGACGAATCCACTGGCGGATCCAACGACAGGTGGAGAGTGGCCGTAGCCCACTTCAAAGCCTAATACAGCATGGTGCCCCCATCATAGCATGAAATAACGTTTTTTGCCCCCACCCCCACCCAAGCTAAATACTTTTGCCCCCAGAAGAGGGGGCGCCATCTGCAATGAAACAAGGGGCGCCACTTTTAAATGGCAAAGCCTACCAGGTGGGTGCTAAAATCCTACCGGTGCATAGGCGGATCTGGGGGGGCAAAGGGGCACATGCCCCGATCGACCCTCGGCGCCCCCTGAAAGGTTGATGGTGCCTCTTTAAATGTCGCTTCCCACCCTCCCCCCTCCAGGACGCGAAAATCGGCGCCCACCGATGCGATTTGGCGCCCACCTGATAGGTTTTTTCCGGTCAAAAGTGGCGCCCCTTGGTCCGGATGGCGCCCCCCCAATCCTGGATCCGCGTATGTACCGGTATAGCGCCGGAACTATTTCATGAGATGCCGATTCGATCGGAAGGCACTTGGCCCCCCTATCGCCCCTCGGCGCCCCCTGAAATCGTCACGGCGCTTCCCTGAAAGGTCGATGGCGCCCCCTGAAATGGAAGTAAAACCATAGACCTGAGCGCTTAACACCCGCACTGGAGGGGGTCTGGCACTAACGCGCACTGGAGGGGGGCCTGGTAGGCCCCCTTAAGATCTCGGAAACTAAGAGGGTTAGAAAAACGCCACTTGGTAGGTAGGTGGGGGCTATAGTTATCTACATGATGACCAATTTTCATTGACCTAGGTCAATATCTTCAAGGTCAAACGAGGTCGTAAAGGTCAAATATTGGCCATGCTGGGATGGATTGGTAAATGCTGTGATTATGCAGGAGAAAGGCGGGAATAAGCTAAAGGCGGACAAGGTTCATAGAGAAGAGGTCTCAAAGAGGCTTCCCACAAACTATTGGGTCAAGGTCATTCAAGGTCATTGACCTTTAAGGTCACCATATGGTATACTACTTATTACTTACACTTTGACTAACACTTTAGCCACTGTTTGGCGGGAAATGAGGATTGACCTTTCCCAATGACCTTTGACCTTGACCTTTGTATTGGGGTACCCTACCGATGATGCCATAGCATAATATATGTCAGACGGGGTAAAGTCATTTGGCCGGACGCACAGTGGTCAGTGACCTTGAAAATGCAGATATGACCTTGACCTGTGATTTTTTACCTTGACCTTGACCTTCATGTGAAGTGACCTTGAGATATAGTCCCGATATATATAGACCTATAAGATATAGCCACCTCGGAAAAACAGGTGGGGGGCCTCCGAGGCCCCCTCCAGTGAGCGTGTTAAACGTTAACCTTTCTATCGATAATTGGCAGAGTCGTCTCTATAAAAAATAAAAGTAATTGGCCGAATCGTCTCTAACACCAACAGCGGTGACGAAATGCTGCCCTCGTCCAAAACTTGAAAGAAGTTTCCACACCTAGGATGGAAGACAGAGACCACGTTTCAGATGGCGCCCTCGCCATTTTAGAGGGCGCTGATGGTCTATGGTATAGGCGGCGCGACCCCGCCGGCATACGCATGATACTCATCAGACAATACCCTGAAAAAGCACATCAACATAACGAAGTCTTAGCATCCCATCCCCCACGATGATAAGACCGATTAGTGCTTCACTTTTCAGCTAGGCAGTCTGCATTCCTTACCTGTCTGGCAGCTTATCCCACAGAAGTCGATTAGCGAGGTGTGAGACGAGAAGGTCCTATCTATATGCCGCCGACACACGAAAACACGGAAGCTTAGTTTCATACTGCTTGGAAGCCCTCAGTCCGCTGTGAGCGCCCAGTAACTCAACCCCTCCACCGCTAACCGTCCGGTATCGTCCCTTAACACGCGCATTGACGGGGGCGGATATCCGCCCCCTTCGGGTTTTTCGGAGATAGAAAAAAACGGCGGCGCGTAGCGCCGCCGTACTTGACATACCTTTTCCCTCATCATTTTTACAACTTTGGTACAAATTTTAAGGTTAGGTCATCTCAGGTCAGGTCACCAGTACAGGGCAAGTGACCTGACCTAAAAAAGTTTAAGATAGCATACATCGGAGCAGGGTGAACTTATCCGGTTAAAACTTATATCACATAATAGGCCCACCGAGTTCTCCAAAATTTGTTCCGGTATTTTTGATATCGATGATCTAAGGTCAGTTACGAAGCATGACCTCTCCATTGGAAATACATAGGAGGGGGGCGGGTAAAAAAAGTGATAGGTTGAAAACGCTGACTTCAGGGCAGGGCATGATCAGAAGCATAAACACGTATAACGCCCCCCCCTCACACCCGCGTTCCCAATTTATATGCAATGGCTGCCTTTCCCAGATGTCCCTTCCTACGCCCTTCGTAGAGAAGCTCGTAGATGTTGTGCAGGAATACCCGTGCATCTACGATGCCAGCGACCCATCATACAAAGATGCTGAAAAGAGAAACAACGTCTGGATTGATGTCGCGCGTCGTCTAGCCACCACACTGCCGCCAGGTTGGTATTTCTTCTCGACTGCAATTAAACGTATTACCATTACCAAACTGCGGTGCCATCCAACTGTACACCATGTACCGTACCGATATACTAAGTCGCACTGGTGTTACACTGCGTGTGACGCCGAGGCCCTCCCGTTACACTGCGTCTATTCAGTAGGTGGCGGTATTTACAATCAACGCCACTGCAAGAAGTTAATATAGATGGAGCTGATTCCAAACAGCATGCTTGGCTAGAGGCGCCCCAGTGCAGGAACGATAGTGATACAATAAATAATTATATTACTTGTTGCAGGGACCTGCAACCCTGCCATGGTGCAGAAGGCCTGGCGGACCACCAGAGATCGGTACATGCGCCTGCAACGAATGCAGGCCCACCCAATCCCGAGCGGGAGTTCGCGGGGTGCTGCCGACACCCGCGAGGCGGCCATAAGGAGGTGGCCGCTATACGGGCAGATGCGCGCCATGCTCGCACCTAATGCCCACCACCGAACGTAAGTGGTAAATTAAATGAGTAGCATCAGAACAGCAAATATATAGCCAATAAATGCCGGTAAAATAAATGTTCTATCGCGAACCATTAGCAAGTTATTCAGTTTTAACAAAATTTGCTAAGTATTTCGAATGAAGAGGTCATAGCTCGTACCTGTCCTTAGATTATCGATATAAAAATACCGATAAATAGTGTGGGTAGTTCAATATGGTTTTCATTGCCATTGGCGGACGCAGGGGAGGAGACAGCCTGACCACCAGCCAAGCTGCGGGAGACGACCTGTCCCGTATGTTGACGCCGGTTACGACGGCAGGAACCGCCGGCGTTGACGGGTGAGTTGTGTAATATATGACATACCACGCATGACATGCGACATATGACATACCATGTCATGTAAGTGGAGACATGCATGCGTGCCGAAGGAATGTGGCAGGCATACTTGTCTGTCCTGTCATGAAAACAGGCATATATGGTGTCCTAACCCGAGGACAGTGTTCGGCTATGAATTTACTATAGCAAATCTGATATTTCTTGGGGCTTGAGTCCTTTGTATCCGGTTCTGGGTTATGCAACAGACAAGCAACCGTTGTTCAAACTCATTGCTGTTCCACAGGGCTATCTTCCATGACTCCAAAATCGGAGTTACCGAGGGCGCATACTCCTATGAGGACAGCCCACCAACGTGGTGAGTGTGCGGCTATCCATCAGGATAAAATTGGTTAATCTCTCACTCCCACCCAAAGGATAGGAAATGAACAATCAACACTGGCACGAATCAGAAGTAGGGGAACAAAACTCGTTTTAAAATTTACTGAGAAAATCCAATACCCCCACCCACAATCTCATCATTCAGTTGCCCCCTCCAGCCCGTAGTTTGAATCATAGATCCGCGGGCGAGTAAAGAATTTTCAAGCTGGCCTTTTCCGCATTCATTGGCATCCGCGCGTGCATAACGCTTCCAGCGCGGACCGAGGGCTGCAGCGGCGGGGTGTGGTGCATGGCGTCACCGCCGGCACCGGCGGCGACCTTTTGACTTTCAAATTCAAAACTTGTTTTTCTGACGAAGACACGATGTTGAAATATTAATATACTTTTTCGCACTTATTCGTCTTATCGTTATGTCGGTGCTGACTCTATGCTAGTGCTGACTTATTTTTCTTACAGCGATGATCCAGCTATGCAGCATGCCACCCTCCAAGCCAGCAGCAGCAGCGAATCCAGTTCCACATCAACTCTGCCACGTGCCTCTCGACCGGCTCCCACGCCCAAGAGGAAGAAGGAGTGTTTTGAGGATGAGCTCCTCAAGCTCTGGCGCCAGCGGCATGAGGGCACGGCAGTGCTCGATGACTGTGATCACTGGGCGCGGGACGCGGCGATCTGCCTCCGCAGGCTCAGCTTCGCCCGCCGCTGCGAGCTGAAGGCAAAATTTTTCAAGCTGCTCCACGAGGCTGAGCTAGAGATGGAGAAAGAGTAGTAAGATGGAGAGGGAGTTCGGCTGTTCGGATATGGTCCTTCTGACATTCACCTCAAAGTGTTGCTGGGGTCGGCACTTTCGTTCTGTATTTACATAGCTTCGTCAGAGCGAAACACTTCATCCGATACTTCCGCTGACGAAGCTCTGTCAATACAGAACCAAAGCGCCGACTGCAACAACACTTAGAGAAGTATGTCAGAAGGACCATATCCAACAGCGCGTTGTGTAATATTTCAATCGTTGCATAAAACGCTGACTGTTAAAGACTGGTTTTAATCACGCCAATGCACGCTCGTAAAAACGGCGATAACAGGGAGAAAAATACACAGCACTCCGCCGAAAACGAGGCAGAACACACACAACAACCACAAACGTAATTCACATCTGACGGTGGGAGGGGTCAGACTTGGCGGTGGACTTGGCATATTGAATTACATACACACGGATCCTGCGCAAACTTCTGAAACGTTAGATCCTGTTCCAGTACCTGGGTGAAAATAACAGTGAACAGTTGCTTGACATATAAATATAGGTAAAATTGGTGTTGCTATTCAAAATACAAGGCAAAGTAACACACCACCAATACTCCATGCTGTCACGCAGATTGAACAAAATTTACCCAAATGGTCGCACCCATGTCCTTCCACCGAAGAGTGGAAGGCGTGTCCGTCTTTGAGACTCTGTCTGTTTCTCTGACAGTGACGCCCCACTTAGTCGTGGTCACGCATACCCCTTCGCACGACCGCCTCCTGTCAGGGAACAGAACCCTCTGGGGAGCTAAAGAATTCTGCTAAGCGGTCGCGCACCCTCCCAGCATGGTGCGAAAAACTGTTGGCACCGAGGCGTCCAGGTGCACGCAGACCACCCTGCTGCCGGTTAACCCCTTCCTCTGGAAGGACATGGGCACGATCATTCGAAGCTCCGTCCCGACGGCGTAAATAATTGTGTAACACACACGCAGCCCTCACAAGGGCGTCGGCTGTGCGTGCGCTAGCGTGTATAGGGTGGTAGAAAATGCGCCACTTCGAGGCAAGGATCCCGAACGCATTTTCCACCACTCTACGGGCCCGACTCAGCCTGTAATTAAAAATGCGGCGAGTCTCTGCCTCACCCGCCAGGCCACGGCCAGGATATGGTCGCATTATCTGTGGACGGAGAGGAAAAGCCTCGTCCGCAACGAACACGAACGGCAGTTCGCCTTCAGCGGCTACCGGTAGGCCTAGCGTGTCATTTGCCAAGGCCTGGCCAAAAGACGACGCGGCGAAAACGCTGCCGTCGTGTTCACGCCCGTAGGCACCAACACTCACATACGTAAATGCGTAGTTGGCATCCGCCACTGCCATGAGTACTGTACTGAAATGTCCTTTGTAATTGTAGTACAGCGACCCGGTGTTGTCTGGACGTTGTACTGCGACATGTTTTCCATCAATCGCACCTGTCAGAAATGGAACATTGCGAAACACATTTATCGATGGGAGTATAACTAGTATAACCTGGGAGTATATCACCATGTATGAAAAAAAACAGGTCTAAGAAGGCATTTGTATAACAGTGGTTGACAGATATTAACACTTAAACCAACACAGCAGGCAGATGAACGCGTTTCGACAAAAATTGTCTTCTTCAGCATCTATGGTAGGAGGGATAAGGAACCCGTCATCAAGACATTCAGCAGTTTCATCGTTTGGATTTTTGTGCAAAATTATCGTGCGATAGAAATATAAAGGCACCGTTTTTGAGGATATTCCAATAATGCTTCTTGAATTATTCTAAAATGTATACAAGCAAGCTTCGATATGAGACAATCTAGCCTTATCACTTGTTTTAAATAATGTTCTATTTTTATTTTATCATCATTATTGTTCTGTTATTATTATATAAAACTTTCTTCTCTCTCTTTGCTTAACCAACTCCTAATACAGCCGCAGATTTTGCCCATTTCATGAAGCCTGGCCTAAGATTAAAAGTATCATTTTTAGCTATATGTGCTGCTTCTGTAGCTTTCCTATTATCTTTGTTTTTACAAACTGCTATAATTTTAGCTCTATCCCAGTTTGGTAGATGATTTGTTTTCATGGAATGTATGACAAATGCACTGAATTCTGAGTTGTTTCGAAGGTCTCTTCTATGTTCTTTTAATCTTGTTTTTAGACCCCGTCCTGTTTCACCTATGTACGCTTTCGTACACGACCCGCACGGCACCTGGTACACTACACTTTTTGGATCTGAGTCATCTGATCTTTCTTTTTCGCTAAGATGCTACTAAGTTTTTTACCGGAACAAAATGCTACTTTGCAACCAGTTCCTTCAAGTTTGTTTGCAATAATTTCAGCTGGTTTGGAGTAAGGTATCGTAACACATCGTATCTGTTCCTTTTGTTGGATTTCGCGGATCGTTTTCTTATATCTAGAGCTTTCTTTTTCATATTAATCAGAAATCCTCTCGGATATTTTAGCTTCGTGAACGAGGTCATAATATGTTCTATCTCTTCTTGCAGGTATTCATCACTACAAATACGGAAGGCCCTAAGAAAAAATCCTAATACTACTCCTCGCTTCACCCTATCACTGTGACCTGAGTAATAATGTACATAGCATTCCTTGTTCGTTGGCTTTCGATATACTTTGAATTTAACTTCGGCACTCCTAACAATCTCTGTGTCAAGGAAAGCTAGAGTTCTCTGATGTTCTTTTTCAATGGTGAACTGGATTTTCGGATCAACTGAGTTTAGTTGATTGAGTTTAGTTTCTAAGTCCATATCATTGGGGACTACAACTAGTATGTCATCGACATATCGAGCCCAGATCACATTTGACCCCATTATCTCTAGGTAATGATGTTTTTCAAGCCATTCCATGTATAGGCATGCAGCAACTGGGCTTAACGGTGAACCCATCGCAAGACCACTGTGTTGAAAGTACTCATCCGAGTTGAAAGTGAAACCACCAAAATTCATGCACATCTTAGCGATGCGTCCCATTACGTCAGGGATTGGCAGTGCTCCTCATCGTATCGCCAAAGTATTAGCAAGACCCCTATCAAGCTCGTTGGGTGCCGTCAGCGACGCACACCTCCAGAATACTGATGACCTCATGATGAAAATTAAGGACATCGACTTCTCAGATAAGTTTCTAGCCAGTTTTGATGTTAAATCATTATTTACGAACGTTTCAGTAGAGGGGGCAATGAAAGCTATCGAATCCGTAACAAAGAAACAAAGAACATGAACCCTGACCAACTGCCCTTACCAAAACAAGACTATTTAAAATTGCTAAAAATGTGCATGAATTTTGGTGGTTTCACTTTCAACTCGGATGAGTACTTTCAACACAGTGGTCTTGCGATGGGTTCACCGTTAAGCCCAGTTGCTGCATGCCTATACATGGAATGGCTTGAAAAACATCATTACCTAGAGATAATGGGGTCAAATGTGATCTGGGCTCGATATGTCGATGACATACTAGTTGTAGTCCCCAATGATATGGACTTAGAAACTAAACTCAATCAACTAAACTCAGTTGATCCGAAAATCCAGTTCACCATTGAAAAAGAACATCAGAGAACTCTAGCTTTCCTTGACACAGAGATTGTTAGGAGTGCCGAAGTTAAATTCAAAGTATATCGAAAGCCAACGAACAAGGAATGCTATGTACATTATTACTCAGGTCACAGTGATAGGGGTGAAGCGAGGAGTAGTATTAGGATTTTTTCTTAGGGCCTTCCGTATTTGTAGTGATGAATACCTGCAAGAAGAGATAGAACATATTATGACCTCGTTCACGAAGCTAAAATATCCGAGAGGATTTCTGATTAATATGAAAAAGAAAGCTCTAGATATAAGAAAACGATCCGCGAAATCCAACAAAAAGGAACAGATACGATGTGTTACGATACCTTACTCCAAACCAGCTGAAATTATTGCAAACAAACTTGAAGGAACTGGTTGCAAAGTAGCATTTTGTTCCGGTAAAAAACTTAGTAGCATCTTAGCGAAAAAGAAAGATCAGATGACTCAGATCCAAAAAGTGTAGTGTACCAGGTGCCGTGCGGGTCGTGTACGAAAGCGTACATAGGTGAAACAGGACGGGGTCTAAAAACAAGATTAAAAGAACATAGAAGAGACCTTCGAAACAACTCAGAATTCAGTGCATTTGTCATACATTCCATGAAAACAAATCATCTACCAAACTGGGATAGAGCTAAAATTATAGCAGTTTGTAAAAACAAAGATAATAGGAAAGCTACAGAAGCAGCACATATAGCTAAAAATGATACTTTTAATCTTAGGCCAGGCTTCATGAAATGGGCAAAATCTGCGGCTGTATTAGGAGTTGGTTAAGCAAAGAGAGAGAAGAAAGTTTTATATAATAATAACAGAACAATAATGATGATAAAATAAAAATAGAACATTATTTAAAACAAGTGATAAGGCTAGATTGTCTCATATCGAAGCTTGCTTGTATACATTTTAGAATAATTCAAGAAGCATTATTGGAATATCCTCAAAAACGGTGCCTTTATATTTCTATCGCACGATAATTTTGCACAAAAATCCAAACGATGAAACTGCTGAATGTCTTGATGACGGGTTCCTTATCCCTCCTACCATAGATGCTGAAGAAGACAATTTTTGTCGAAACGCGTTCATCTGCCTGCTGTGTTGGTTTAAGTACTAAGAAGGCATGTGGAAGAGCAAAAATGTCGCACAAAGCAGACGGTAAGTACTCACCAAGACAGCGGGGAAAATTCCACCTGTCCTCAAACTCCTGTGCGATCTCACACCATCGCTCCGTGGTGGGCGTAGGGATCTCGACCGGTGCCAGCACATTCCACACCGCGTCGCAGACATCGGGTATGATTCCTGACGCGGTAGTTCTTCCAATGCGGAAATACCTTGCGGTATCCTGCATAGAGAGCCCCGTAGCGAGGTAGCTAAGGGAAATTGATGCCCTGATTAGTAGCCTACTCCAGGTGATGTCAAAGCAGGGAGCTGGAGCGCAGCAATGCACGGAGAATCTAGTGATTGGAGAGTTTATGTTATTGAAAATTTGGCAATGCTAATGTACTGGGACTAAAAGCAGATAGAAAGCAAGAAGAGGCTTATGTCATTCCATATGTCATTCCATATGTCATTCCTTACGTCATTCCTTACGTCATTCCTTAGGTCAGTCCAGGACAAATCGTCCAGGTATGCACCGGAAAATTTACCATGACCCGTCAGATTTTCACCAAATTTTGTCCGTAAGGTTCCCTATACAAAAGAAAAATGTGGGCCCACTGTCAGGTTCACGATCGAAGAGGTCACTAGATAGATGTCATCAAATTTTCGACGTCAACGCAAACATTGAAGCAGAAATAATTTCGTATCTGGAAAATATCTGATCGAAGTTAATTGAATTTGATATAGTTTAAGTAGTTAATCAGATAAGTTGATACAATTGATAAAGTGCAGAAGATACAACGGGCTATATAAAAATTCAAACTTTGACCTCAGGTCAGGTTTGAAAGCAGATTACTCACATACCACAGGTGTTGTACTATTGCTTGTGCCTTGGATCTGAAACGACCCTTGAATAACCACACTTAATGACTTAGCATGACTGAACATGTAATTTAAAAGACAAGTACGCAAATACGTCGCTACCGATTTCATTTCAAAGCTTGGCAGGTTCCTGGTGCTCCGGATATATTGGAACATTACAAAGTCATGCCGAACTAGGGTGGCCGTAGTTCCCAAAAAATAAAAATTTGAAAATAGGACTTTTTCAAAGAAATATCAATTCAAAGTAGATGTCCGACGGTCACGAGGTCAAAACCTGACAGGAAGTCAAAGTTTATATTTTTCTTACATAGCCCATTGTATTTTCTATACATTGCTAACAATTTCAATAAACTATAATCAGCCACTTTTAAGATACACAATTTTTTCTGCTTCAATGTTTGCGTTGACCGCAAAACTTTGATGACCTCTATCTGATGACCTCTTTGACCTTGGGACCTAAAAATAGGTTCAATTTTTTTTGCATAGGGGACCATGGGAAGAAATTGGTTGAAATCTAAGGGGTCATGTTGAACTTGCCTGGTCGACTTGTCCTGGAATGGCCCTTATATCACACTCACCCAAACTTATTGGCATGTGGTCACTGATATGAAAATGCAAGAACGTCATACAAAAATGAAGAATTCAATGTTGTAGAGAGATCAATAACACACACTAATTTACAGTGTGTCATCAAACAACTACTAAGGAAGAAAACGTAAGCATGAACACCATGCAGGCATGCAAGAACAGCTGTACATGCAACATGCAATACATGCATAAAATGTATGTGGAGAAAGCAGGGTTAAGTCAGGCAGCACTACCAACATAGTATTAGTAAAAAATGAATTTAGTAAGAACAGAATTAGCGATGCGTAAGTGAAGATCGAATCTTATTGAAATGCTCTCATTGTTTCATCTAACAACCTTCACTTAGCCACGGTTCAAACCAATTCAAATACTATTAACTAACATGTTTGTGCAGGCAACAAACACATGCTATGTACCAGCACAAACATATCGTTAATGAGTGATTAATTCAAATACAGGTAAATATGAACGAAAAAATCAATTTTTCGCACCGGATGGTGACTGCTAGACGTTCCGCAACAGGGATGGACTCCCTGTAGTTTGTATCCTGTCGCTCCAGAGCTGGAGTTAACGTGGTTGTCAACTCCTCAAATCGTTTAGGAGACATGCGGTAGGCTGCATGAAATCTGTCTGGATCCAGCCTGGCCTCCTCCAACGTCATAGACTGATATTCCCCCAGAGTGCCTCGGGCTAATATCGAAGGGCATGTGGCTCTTCTCCTGCGAGCCATTGCCAAGTAGAGCAGGATTAGATCATCCAGAGCCTCCATTGCCAACCTGTCCACAGAAAAACTGCAACTGATTCAATGCATCCTGAACAAGAGAATGCACCGAATTTTATATGTCAACAGCCCCAGCCGGTCCCCTTCCAACAGCTAGGTGTAAAGTCATGTGTATGTATTTTTTCTTCTCCCGAGTTTGTTGGAACAAAAAAAACAGACATAAAAGACAAGCAATAAGGAGGAACAAAATTGAAGACAATTAATAGGTACCAATAATTTACCTGACAAACTAACTGGTAAGAGGGTGACTTTAGTGAGACTCTGACTCCAGCAGTCAGACTGAGAACAACTTGGGCAAAATTTATGATATAAAAAAATATATTTACCCTATCACCGCCAAACACACCTGTGGTTGTGGAAAACTTTCAATCTCATGACACTCAGGGGAGGGAGACATGCCAAATTCTGCAGACTTGTTATACTCTATTTAGTCTTCTTGGTGCTTTGGCGTGAAATATATGCATTTCACAATAAACATTTCTAGGTATTCAAAATAAAAATGTATGTGTGGTAGGTAATCACTAAAATCATACATGTGATACATTTAATTGCTCCCAAAAACCATCTTCCCTTTGGGCCAAAGCCAACACGGAACGTTTCAACAAAAAAGTCTGCCCCAGCAACAAAGCAAAGTTGCAGGGACAGCCTTTTCTTTTCCTATAGCATGCATTTCCATTGAATACTGTAAGGAGATAACTTAAAACAATAATCTCTGTACCTTTCCTCTATTTTTTTGGTACTTTGATGTCCACCTCCATCTGACAGCTCTGCCCAACATGTCAGTTTTTAGCCCTGTTCCAGCTGTCAGCACAGTTTTGTCAGCAGGACCTCTAGCCTCTCCTCCAGAAAAGAAATATCAGCACCATAATCACCTCCAGTTTGTGCTAAGCAAAGGGAGCTTCAACCTTTATACCATTAAAAAATATTAGGCTGCCACTTCGTGCACTTGCTATTTTTCATCAGTACAACAGCACACTGTCAGCCCGTAAAACCTCTAGAACCAAGTTCCCAGGAAGAGGCTACAATCCTGTGACATATGTGCAACACAGCCCGCTGATTGGTGCTGACAAACCTGGGTTGACAGCTGGAACAGGGCTTTTATCCCAATGGCCCTGAGCAACCCAGTGTCCATTCTCTATGAGTGCCCTTTTGGTGGGAATTCAAACCCTTTATAGCTGAAAGCCCACCAGTCTTAATTCCTTAAAACATGCACAGCCCTGTCTTGATACTTAGATCCCAGTTCAGAGAGAAATATGACCAAAAATTATTGCAGTATAGTAGGTACCTAACCAAGGTTCAGGTCACTTCTCTAATATACACATTTCTTAAAGGGAGATACGCAAAAATTTTTATTGGCTATATGAAAAGGTTACAAAAAGTTGTTTCAGAAGTCCTATTCTCATTTTTGCGAATTTGGCCTGCAAATGCCTTAAAATTGCTCTCAAAGTCAACATTTCTAGACGACTTTACCGGTACACCTCATATCGATGTATCTGACGTACACACAGCCAAGGCTATCAATTTCTTTAAGAATTAGGTCATATCTATCCTAAATAGAGATGTAGAACTTTGGACTACTACAGAAAAAATTACTTTAGGAAAACAACATTCCAAAGCTCTTTTGAAACAGAAATATAGGGCTTAAAAGAAATCACAATTAACCAATCAGAAGCCTAGAAATTTTCAAACCGGGGTCACGTGACCTATCTGACGCAAAAGTTTAGGCATCCTGGGGCTGAAGAAGAAAATGACTCAAGACCTGTGGTACGAAACCGCTGAAGACTTGCGTAATTATGTTTTTTTTCCGTTTCTAGGGCAAACTAATTCATTTTGTAGTTTTTAAAAGCTTTTTAAAATTAATTCAAATACAAATACATGAGAACAGACATTTGTATTATAAAAAAACATTACTTTTTAACTTTAAATAGTTTTCGAAAAGTAAGTG
Organism: Lepas anatifera; assembly: GCA_034440635.1. NCBI lineage: Eukaryota > Metazoa > Arthropoda > Thecostraca > Lepadidae > Lepas > Lepas anatifera. The sequence goes on along the minus strand of JAOTON010000404.1, from coordinate 501,513 downwards.
ATGGGTATGGGCTTGGGTAAGTGATGGGCATTTTATGAAAACTGTTAACCTATTTCGATAATAAGTGAGTGGCCTCCCAAAACGTTGCCAAAGATACAAAAACAATTGATAGTTTCGTTATCAAGATTTTTCAAATAGCAAGCAACCACAATAATAATTTTTCGAGTATCTCCCTTTAAGGATGATGAAATTTCCTACCGAGCGCTAGGTTGAACCAAATTGATAGATATTAGCATGCAGGTTCAACATAGATGAGCTTTAAGCAAATTACCTAATAAGTACCTACCTATTCCATACCTATGATTCACAAACTAGGTAAGTACCTGCCTCACCGTCCATCACCCAAAATCTACTGTTGCCTACCTTGAAGAGGTGTCAGAAGATGCTTTTTGAACAAATATAAATATATAACACGATAATTAGTTAGCCCAAAACGCGATGGTAAACTGCAATTGTCTTTCACAATCTATCCCAAGTATGATAATCACAGGGAGGAAAAAAGAATCGAGGAGCTCCTGCCCACCACAGAGAGAGACGTGGAAATTAAATAACGGTACCCTCCGGCGACCGCCTATGCTCGCAAACACAAACGAGCTACTAGCATTCAGAGTTTTCTAGAACTTTAAGAAGTGTAATTTTACTAAGAACTAGTCTTTTTAATTAATTTATTGCTAGAATTGTGACTGATAATTTATAATTATTCATAAAAACTCAATATATAATTTATTTGACAGCAGGATTGTATCAGGGCCCTCCAAAGTTAGTTGGTAGCAATCTACTGCCATGGCGCACAAATGCGACTGCTCCATAGAGCTTACGTGTTAAATTGGTCATTTTCCGACAGCTGCTGTCATCAGCCTATGGCCGTTGGAAAAGATCTAATAACGCTGTTAGAAAGCCTGTTCTCTGCTCTTTCCATGTTCCATTTGGCGTTTTTACGTCAGACGCACAGAACTACCTCGAAACATCAATTTTCGATAACTCTGCAAATGTGCGCCACAGATTTCTTGGCGCACACCCCGTACGCCAGCGTCGGCGTAGCGCAGTGGATAGAGCAATGGTCTAGAGATCAGAAGAGTGTGTGTTCGAGACCTAGTCGCGGCACACGTTTTTAACCGCTAACATTAAGTTTTGCGAATCAATTTAGTCGTTCAGAACTCGTGCAGATTCTTACAACTATAGTTAGACAGCAAAGATAAAGTTGTCGCTTTACCCAGTGGCGGATCCAGGGGAGGGACTTAAGCCCCCAAAATTTACGAGCCTCCAAAGTTAATAGATAGACGAGCGACTAACCGAGATACTAGCGGGTGAGTCTCGAGCTGCGAGCCGGTGAGGCTCGAGGTGAGCCCCCTCCCCCAAATGAATTCCTAGATCCGCCACTGAATTTACCCCTATTCCTGTCAAGGAGAGATTCTGCCCACCCATTACGTTTTTTCCAGGATATCTCCTGAACAGTTTGCGATAAGCATTTGAAACTTTCTGGCTTGTAAAACTGGGGCAGATTCCATGGAAGTTTTGAGACTAAATCTTGACCAGGGGCGGAGCTATGACCCAATATTTGGGGAGGTTCTTTTCCCAAAATGAGTATTATTGTATACGGTTCGTTCTTCCCACAACGAAGCCGTCCGTTACAACATTGAGATATGTCATAATGATACAATATTATGAATAGGATACCAGGAAATAGCTCATTTACATTTTCAGCTTGGTTAACAGAAGCAGTTACAGCAACAAAAAATCGGGATTTTTAGTATATTAAAATTTTACTTTCCAGAGTACAAGATTGCTTACAGGGCAGCCTCGAAGAATAAAGAAAACTATACGATGTTCCCAGCCAGTGGCGGATATAAGGGAGCTAGGGTGGCTCAAGCCCCCCCGAAATTTCCGAGTGCATATAGTAAATACATAAGCGGAACCTGATCTGAGGCAAAGGCCCTATCCCCCTCCGAAATGAAGCCCTGGATCCGCCGCTGCTCTCAGCCCTATATTTTATAGCCGTGCAATGGCATAAGCGTGCTTCGGTATTGTAATTAAGGGGTGTCACGCAGGTGCAGTTTTTCACAGTCCAATGAATGCTACAAGCATCTTCGGTATGCATTCGGTTGCAAGACGGAAAAGACAACAATTCACCCACAGACGGATTAGAGAGACAAGATTATTACGCTCACCCGGGTTTTGCACAGGCGGAAACAGGTCAAGCAAGATAAAAAGTATCAAAAGTTGAGAAACATATATTGGTGCCCATGCATGGTTCCCCAACATTGCCAATATGAATCTTGCCCCACTATTTTGCTTTCTTTCTTCCATCTCTGATGACTTTTTGCATTATACCATATATCTCACGAAGGGGCGACATTTTCCGCCCCTAGCCCTGACATTAAAACGGGCTTTCAGGAGTCTGACAGAAGCAGGGGTCATACCCGTTGCCTAAACTGGGAGCGGCAGAAAATAGAAAATGCCAATCTCGCAAGGAATAGGTGGATCCAGGGGGAGAAGCACATGCCCCCATTCAATTGATGATCGACGCCCCTTTGAAATTTCCGATGACTCTCCCTAAAAGGTCGTTCCCCGGGATGCGAGTATCAGCGCCCTGCGGTAGAATTTGGGGCCAACTTGATAGGTTTTGCCGACCAAAATTGGCGCCCGCTGATCCGGATGCCCCCACCACCCCAATCTGACACCCTAGATCCTACCATAAGAAGATGAATGGGATCAATAGTCACAACCGTTCCCACAAATGCACTGCTCGGCATCTCCAATCCATTGTTTACCCCCGTCCCTTCCTCACGTAGACATACAATGAGTCTTCCAGGTCAGATAAAGGCCGCAAACCTCCTCCTCCAGTATGCATACGCCCCATACATCGCCAACTAAGTGAAGAAGTGGAAACACAAATTGACCCACTAACTAACCACAAACCCTCACATGAATGAATTTCTCCCCCAGCGTCCCTAATACACTGTGTACCTTTTTTATATAATGTAATTTATTATTTTTCTATTCTTCATCTGATAATCCACACATATTCAGAAATGATTGAAGGCAACAATATGTTAATTTCTCATAGTGAAATTCGAGACATTGAATTAAGACCAGCTTGCTGTATTGACATTTTCTCAACTTCCAAATAGGTGTACTTAATAAATATTTATCAAATGCGTTTATCTCTATATTCAAACCATGTGTTTTTGCATGTAAAGCCTTTTCATCACCACCTTGCTTTGCTCTACCTGAGTATATAGCTGACTTGGTATTATTTGTGACTTATTAGGACTTTATCTACACCCATCAACTCAACAAAACAAAAAATCATAGCTGGGAAGGCACTAAAAGCTCAATTGCAAAAGCCTCCTTCATAACCACTTATGCTTTTCAGAAATTCAATTTTTTTGCAACAGTTGGGGGATGGTGACCTCATCAACCAGTTGAGAGTGTTTCTTCTATTCCCTTGGTTGCAAACAAATCTATAAAAAAAACACTGTTAAGTGCCCAGCACATGAGTTCTGATTACCTTCCATATTGGGCTGTACCAAGTGAGTGTTTTGAAAATATTTGAATCTTTGGGTGCGTTCTTTGAAATATTCCAGCCTGGAATTCTGGGAACAGTGACGTCACAGCCGTTCTTCAAACCTTTCCCGGTGCTTGATGTAGTAGGGCACCATATCCTGATGTATGTGCCACTGCAGTAATGTATGTGTAAGGCTTCAATGATAAAGCATACTTAATGGATGATGATATTCTTACTGTCAATATATGTGTATGAATAAATGGGTCACACCCCCCTGCCTCAATCGCACTGCCATGTATCCTGACTGACTCCCATGCTTATTTTTCATGTGTCATCAATGTGTATAATGGATACCTGATTCTTTTAAATGTGTTCTCCATTATTGTCAAATTATGCACTGTTTGTTTCTGGCCATGGCAAAACATAGACCCAGTTTCCATGTGCAATGAGACAATCTGGATAGAGCTGAGAATCAGGATACAGGGATCACAGTTTCTGTGACACTTCGGCATGGATATAGGTGGAACTGTAACATATAGAAGAGCTTTTCATCACAATTTTGTCTATATTTCTAGCAAAACATTCACATCTCCTTTCACTCCCTTCACTTTCCCTTAACCCAACTATACAATTTTATTCGAAGAATAATAGTTTTGTTTAATGAATGTTGTTTAACAGTTTTATTTGAAGTTTAATACAATTTTCTTCCATTTGATATTGCTTAATGACCAAGAAAGCTTCACCCTCTGCAGACTACTCACCTTTACCTCTGCAAAATAAGGAAAATATTTACAATCATTCTGTCATGTGCTGTCAAACCTGGCTAGATACAGATAAACGTGAAGCGGATTCAAGCTGTTTCAATTGCCCAAAGCTCTATCAGTATTTCAAATGTATCCTGCATCTTGATACAATGCACAATCCTGATTGGCCAGTCTGAAAAGTATGGGAGCAAGCCAGACGAGTAGCACCAGCCATCCAAAATTATCACACCACCAGCCTAAAAAATTCACATGAATCTGCCATATACCAGGGAGAAAAACACACACATTCCTCCCTACATGATGCAATGCTACCTCTCTTATTAGTTAATTAGTTAAGGACTTTTTATAAGGCCCCTCCTGTGTCTTTATAACTATTCAGCCATTATTTTACTGGTTTTCAGTGTCACCTTCCTCGCACCCGTCTTGCAAATTCACACCAGGTTGATAAAATTTGCACCACTCACTCCTGTCTCCAAGGGCACTCACATCGACAAGATCTCATCGAAAATGCCATACTTTGCACACTGGCTGATTGGCAATGGAAATTGACACTTGGTCATACTTTGATCTTGAGAAACAACAGTTGATAAGAACATAAGGCAGGAAAATTAAGGCCACCATAATATTGAGCTCCCAGAATCCCTCATTACCTACCCTGGAGTGTAATCACATCCTGATGTCCACCTCACATAGGCATCTTGCTTTGACCCTTTCCTCATACAGATTCAATAAATTCCCTTGTGATGCAGGATCAAAATGCACAAACCGGGGTATCCTCCGTCCGATGATTATACATGGCTTCCATTTGAATATTTGACAAACTATCATCACCATCTCAATGACTTAGACGTTGCTTAGATCCCACACAAGACAAAAAAATACCCAAAACAAAAGTAAATAGTCCACCTTCAGGACATGTAAGTGCCGTAAGAAGTGAATAAAAAGACCAACTGTGTGAAAGCATGCATCTCCCGCGCCGAGTGTAGTGTCTCGTGCAGCAATAAATAAATCAAACCAAAAGCGCAGTGTTCGCCGCTATCTAGAAGAGCCCATATCCAAACTAAATTTGGAAGAATCTACTATTTCCTCCTAAAATTAGACTAGAGGACAATACTCAAATGTTTGTATTTAAATTTAAGAGTATATTTCTGAAATTGTTGCTCATTTATTTCTTTAAAATAAGAAATTGAAAACAAAAAATTGTTTTATGTGGTAATCTAATCACAAATCATCGAAATAGACTCATGGCGCACATACTAAACTTTGGTGTACCCGTCCTCTATTACCCTGGGATTGTATGTATTAGGGGTGCTCAGCCTAAGAGCGAGGCAACTCGCGCATGCGCAGTGGACAGCGACGGAGCCCTGCGGGTGCATTTCGCAAAGACGCAGTTTTATAGCCCAGGGATTCCTGGAATTTGCTTGCATTGTATCTTTTACTCAATATTTTTTAAGAAACCTTAATCGATATCAAACGTGCATGAATGGAAATAAAATAGATCAAGATATGTTTTATGTGGTTGATTGGCCATTGTTTCAGTTTTATGAACCAAACTCGCTCATTTCTCAGGGTAAAGGTGCCACTTCAAAAACATGTGCAATCTAAGGTGAGGTATCCGCCGACGGGGCGCTTGTGTCGCACCTGGAGGCCGAGAGGGCGCTGGCGAAACACCGCACTGCAGTGGGGGCACTATGGTCGTGCCTCACTGCTATTGGTGCGGGTGCGTCGACGCAAACGTCGGGGGAGAGGGCAGGGACGAATCTCAGAAAGGAGATGATCCGATCTGATGGTAGTTTTCGATGGTCTCCAAACTTGGGTATAAGAAGTCAAAATCCGAGCATCGGCGGATCTGGGCGGGCAATGGGGCCAATGCCCCTACATACATACATAGGGTAGAAACTTGGAAAGCCATGCGATTTGCAAATTTGAAACAAAATATCATCACTTTTCACTTATAAGAACACACTTTTCACCCTCACTTGCCCCCCCCGTCAAGAGCATTATCCACTCAGGAATAGACGTCACGCCCCACCCCGCCGCACTCGCTAGAATCGCGGGTCAAATATCCCCCTCCCTCTAAAAAAGCTAGAGTCCTGGATCCACCTACAACCGGCGGAGCAATATGTTTGAAGATGTGAGGCACCCCACAAACCCTCACCCTATAACTTGAATAACGGCCAAAACGCAGTGTTTACAACATTATATTCTCAACAGTACATGTGTGTTCATAACGATAGTCTTGCACTTATCGGCGTGCCAGCAACGATCAGCAACCCGGTCCTGAGACCGGCCCTGCCGCCCCCTTTATGAACCCATGTGAGCTTTTCCCCGTCCCTTTTTCTCACCATACGTCGAAGACAGGAGCATATAATTTAATCATTACATTTTTCTGATTACGTCACCTGTTTACGCTTGAACACCCAAATTAATTTCCCTGTAAATCACCGTGGTATTTCTTGTTTCGAACCGATATATATTAAAAAAACTTAACTCAGAGACAAGACGAACTCGGGAAACATCTGTCTTTTGAATGTTGGTTCAAGCTGCCCCGCGTCGTCTGCGAGGGTAGCAGCTTTTGACTCATTTTAACTGGTTTATACCTGCTCTCTATCACTTTCTCACTTTATTTGATTATGGCTCACGACAGACCTGTATGGCAGAGCATGTCATGGATAGGAAATGATAAGGGATATACTGTCTAACCAGATCCATGGAATGATGGAATCAGAATGACCCTGGTTGCTTTCGAATTCCGCTATATGTATGAGTCGTCCTTTCTTTCGTCGATTCAATAGAATTATTCACTTTTTTCGTTTGTGAATAGGACTTAGGTAGATTAGTAATCTTGGTTTTCAAATGGATTTGTTTCGAATTTTCCCGACAACTTCGGGTATGGAATGAATGGTATGATTAGATGTGAATTTTCTTGGCAATGACTAACTCTACCGCACGGAACGCTACACACAATCAAGCGATAAAAAGCTGCTTGCAAAACACACGTAGGAGGAGGAGGCTCAATTTGACAAGGTCTTCATCGTGACGTCTTTGTTAGCTCCTAAGCAGTTACCGCCCGTCAGGATGGATTACATAGAGGTTAGTTCCCAAATATCCATGCCAGCAACGCAGTCGCTCCACTCTTCACATGTGTCCTGGCGCTGCCCTGGATGCTGGTAAAAATGAATAGCAAAAGCTGCTGCATGGTACATGTACCCGCAAAAACCACCGCGTCGTCGGTTCCGTGCCTTCCTGCCACAAAAATACACATATTTTTCCGGAAAAGAGTTCATCTGCAGAACCGATAATCTGCTAAGTAACAGCACCGAATTCCACAAGAATAGCCAATGTACTTTTGCCGATTTCTTGCGCTTAACCTCTATGACGCAACGCGGCTTGGTGCTCTGATTCTATCGCAACCGCAGGATTCGAGTCAAATTCCCGATGACCCATTCAAACTTTCGCAAAGTTTCGCTCTGCTGGCCACCACCGTCACCAGCTGGCGCAGCACCCGTGAAGAGACGCTCACGCTTTCCAGGGTCGATACTATCCTCCTGGAGACGAACCTCCCCGCCACCTTCCACTCTGGAGAGCAAGCGCCGGCGTCCACTTCAACTTTGATGTAGGCCTGAGGACGTAACGACGTAACGCCCTCGAATCTGTCCGGAACACCGCAGAGGAGGCACACCTAATGTCACTCCCACCACGAATTACGAACAAGTGTGGTTAGATGATTCTCCATGAAGGTCGGAGTCTTACGAGGAGATGGTGGTGCCCCAAGCACGTTTCAAAACGGCGATGGACGTGAACTGAAGGCAGCGGCCGGTCAGATCTGCTCAAGCAGCCGAGCCGAGCTCTCCGCCCCGCGCGCAGCCTTACAGGTAATCCGAAATTCGGCAGAAGTCACCTGTGTTGAGTCCATGGTTGCATGCGCCGGCCCTCTGGCTACGCTGTACCTGCTGGCGAGTGGCTCTGCCGCTCACGCCTTCGTCTGGAGGTGGAGCTCAAGCTGCTGCTGCTGCTGCCGAATATAGACCAGAAGAAGATCTTCATACAATGAATCCCTGGACACTGCAGCCATTCCAGGAATGAACGAGCCGACATCCTGCCACGGATGTGTCTAGCCTGCCTCAGGAGCATGCGTGCGTCGATGAAGAGACCCTAGCCAAGGCTGTTTTGCACAATGCCATCTGGGATGAGACGATCAATGCAGTCAGAAGCTAGATGTTGTTTACTTCTCCAGCAAACTATTCCCGATGAAAAAGTCTGAAATAAAAGCAAAGAAATTCCTTTTATAAACAGCATCATACAAAACTCGAATAGTTTTCACTAGCTTCAGCCAAATATACAATTTACTTAGCCAGAGAAGATTATACTTTTTGGCTCTTAATCTCAAACATATACTGCAAGCAAAAATATACCGATTTCTTAAGGAAAAGAGTACCACAATCATTGAAAAACACTTGCTGGGTTCTATTATTAAGTCCCAAGGCCCCACTAGAAGTATCCTCCAGTACCAACAGCTATCAATTAAAGCAAAATGGTTCAAACATAAAAAATACATAAAAATTACTGTTTGACTAATATATACAGCAGAATAACTAATTGATGTGGCAGGCATTCTGGTAAACCATAGAAGCATGGGTGCACAACATAAAATGAAGATTCCAACTCACCCACGTGAACAGAAATTGTGGGTCTGTACCAGATATACAAGATCTAAATGTTTAAAAAATCAAGTTGGTTCCTCATAATCAACAACTGAAAGAACAGAACACAATGTTCACCTATTCACTCGATGAAGTACCTAGAAGATGAATCTACCTAAATTCATGCTGGAAGCCTTACACAGGTTTTTATTGTGAATCAAAACATAATGTAACTCACAACTTCCAATTGGCTTCTTGTTAAATATTTTATTTAATAAATGGCTTATTCAAAATCTTACCTTGCTTGGATGCAAATACTGGGAATTTAGTCTGTAACTTGATTGTGTAGAATTTCACTCAATACTCTGTGAGCAGCTAGCTAACCCGCTCTACCCCTTTATTTACAGGAACATTCTGCATTATATAAATCTGATATGACCTGAAAAGTGAAAATATCATAACATTAGCACATTCATGAGTACTTCTAGAAAATTCACAGTGGAAATACTTATTTTGTTTAAAATACAAGTAGATTTCAGAAAACAATTAGCACATCTGACACAGTCTGACACAGTGAACAGAAAAAGGACAATTATATTTCTGACATCTGAAGTAATATATTGACATTCAGACCTGGCAATGTTTGACAACAGGCATAGGCAACAACAAACAAGCCTGACCTTCATTAGAATGTTATTTTATTTCATACTCTATATGAAGACACATGGACAGAAACTAAAATAGCTATAATTAGGTATGAATACTATAAGAAGCCAGTAATAATAAAAAATAAATTATTTGCTGAGTTATGCACGCAACCACGAGAATTTCCTTTTCCACTTACCATTATTATTATCCACTGTGCTCTGCAAATTCCTTCTTTACCGTGGGTAGTGTCCCTTCAATGATTGAAATACGAGCGCCAATCTCGCCGAGGTTTTCAAAAGCTCATCGCCATCTCGGCTAGCTAATTCGGAGCGATAGGCTTCTTTTGATGACGTCACATTCCCGGAGGGTACCGTTATTTAACTTCCACGGAGAGAGAGCCCCCAACCGTGGTACAGAGGCATAGCCGAATGAAATAAACAAATTTGAGCTACCAGATTACTGCCAATTTTGAACTATTCCTCCGTCGGCCAAACCTCCAAAATTACCGCTCTGCAACTGACGCCGACGGTCGCCGACGGTTGGCGACGGTCGGCGACCGTTTGGTTAGGACACCCAGTTAAATGACCGCTTTTCTGGACCTACAGTGACGTGTTGTACTGGGCCGACGTGCTGTGGCATTTAAGAGTGGAGACAGCTGTGAGCAATACTACAGCAATGAACAATTCATATATTGTTAAACACGAAGGAAATGTATGAGTGTTCGCTCCCATTCTCGCTGTTTTCCGCTGTTCTTCTGTTAGTCTAAATATTAGGCTAGCAAACATATTCATTTCGTGCATTATTAAGTTTGGTACACTCATCATCTTCAGGTTAGTACAAAAACAATGTTAAACAAACTAAATAAGTAGGTATAACATTATAACGCCTTTCGATGATGGTTGTTGGGCAATAAACAATAGAATTAGTGGTTTTGAGTTTGTGAATGCTGTGGCAGAGCTGACCCGGAGCTGAGCTGACTGTTGCCTGTGGAGTTTTAGTTTGTTGGTGCAATAAGCTCTTGGTGGCAGCCATGGTGATGCCATGGAATAAAGATACTTGGAACGGAAGGCTCGTTGATTTCTGGGATGCTTTTGTGGGGCTCATTAAAAAGAATTGGGTAAATAGCGAAGAACATTAAAATATAGACGACAGTAAAATATTCAACTAAAACAGGCCTTTGCGCGTGCCTTACTTCAACCCAGAGGAAACAGCTACTACTGAGGTATTATTTATCCAATATAAACCTAAATATTTGCATAATAACCATAAAGTATGAATGCAAAATCAGCGTGAGCCCGGATTCGAACCTGGAACACTACGATTGCTAGACAAGCATGCTGTTAACTGCGCTATTGAGCGACGAAATTACCATTATGAAGATGAAAAGTTCCACGCGTGGGATTCGAACCCGGGATCCTTCGCTTACCAGACTAGGCTTAACACACTGCGCTATTACGGCGATAGGACGCAAGCGCTTAAAACATGTTATAATACAAGTTGAGCTGCAGTATCAGATTCTGATTTCTCCTTCGCTTTGCTCTAAGATTTTAGGTATTTCATGCCTAAAATGTATTTTAGCGGACGCACCACAGATTGGGCTTTCCGAAATGCATGGTCGTTTTCCTGTGCAAGCCACGGTTTATAAGTTATTACGCATCAAAGTCATCGGCCACCACATCTCCCATAGACTTTACATTGGTCCTTACCGAGCTTTACTTACCGAAGGATTTTTTCATATCCTAGATTGGCACCCAAAAGCGGGGCGGGTTTGCATTGAGGTCTCCATTCCAGGTATCTCTATTCCATGGTGATGCGATTACTGCATGTTTCTATTTTGGCAATACTTGGCCAAAATAACTGCAGGAAGTTCAAAGAGATGCTATGAGTCATGAAAGCATTAAAATTATTATACTACCAGAAAATGATTTCAGAAACGGGAGAAAATCTGCTCCATACGAATTAAAGATCACGTGAGTCTTAAAAAGGTTTCAACATGCGGGGTCAATGAGACCAAGGGACAGATTTACGTCCATACATGTATTCACAGAACAAGCAAAAATGACACACAACGGGAACGTGAAGATTAGGATCCTTCGCTCTAGGCTTAACACACTGCGCTATTACGGCGATAGGACGCAAGCGCTTAAAACATGTTATAATACAAGTTGAGCTGCAGTATCGGATTCTGATTTCTCCTTCGCTTTGCTCTAAGATTTTAGGTATTTCATGCCTAAAATGTATTTTAGCGGACGCACCACAGATTGGGCTTTCCGAAATGCATGGTCGTTTTCCTGTGCAAGCCACGGTTTAATAAGTTATTACGCATCAAAGTCATCGGCCACCACATCTCCCATAGACTTTACATTGGTCCTTACCGAGCTTTACTTACCGAAGGATTTTTTCATGTCCTAGATTGGCACCCAAAAGCGGGGCGGGTTTGCATTGAGGTCTCCATTCCAGGTATCTCTATTCCATGGTGATGCGATTACTGCATGTTTCTATTTTGGCAATACTTGGCCAAAATAACTGCAGGAAGTTCAAAGAGATGCTATGAGTCATGAAAGCATTAAAATTATTATACTACCAGAAAATGATTTCAGAAACGGGAGAAAATCTGCTCCATACGAATTAAAGATCACGTGAGTCTTAAAAAAGGTTTCAACATGCGGGGTCAATGAGACCAAGGGACAGATTTACGTCCATACATGTATTCACAGAACAAGCAAAAATGACACACAACGGGAACGTGAAGATTAAGAACAGGCAAATGGTAAAAACGATGATACAAAAAGCGACCGTGGAGATTAAAAACGGGCGAGGGGTCGAACGCAAGCTGGAAACACCACATCGGGCGCGGGGAAACAACTCCAGTCACGCTTCCAAGAGGGTGGCACCGAGAAAGCACCCTACATGGGGAAATGCTCATAAAAAAAAAAAAAAGACGGGATCAGGGAAAAAAATAAAAATAAAATAAAATAAATTCAGGGGTTGGTGGTGAACGACATATCAAGGTCAATGCCCGGGCAACATCAAACTGCTCACAACTCTAGCAGCATCGAAGCATCAGCGCCGCCCAGCGGCCACCACAGCGCCGCCAATCGGCCACCACAGCGCCGCCCAGCGGCCACCACAGTGCCACCCCGCGACTCCGCACCATCAAAGCACAGCATCCGGAGCCGCTAGTCGGAGAGGGCCACGCACGGCTGGCGCAGCCCGCAGCACCACCGCAGCACTGACACGGCCCCTGCAGCGGCCAACGCGCAGCATTGGAGCAGGAGAGGACGCGGCAGTCGCGTCAAGAACACGCCGCTGAACCGCTCCCGCCCGCGGGAGATTCAGAGCAGCTGCCGGAAGCATTTAATTAGAAGAGGGAAGGAAGGTCGAAGTAAGCTGAGTGGTGCAGACAGAGCGAGAATGAATGTGCGGGGAGAGAGAGAGAGAGAGAGAGAGAGAGAGAATTGTTGGTTGCGTGACTGGGAAAGATAACATAGGATTTTACATAGATGCGCGTTTACTTAAGATGAGACACGGGATGAGTTGGGCGCGCAAAACAAACCGGGGAAATCATGAAAGGGCAGGGAGGTGCCGGAGGCTGGCCTGTAAGAGCGCCCCAACTGCCTCACTTAGCGTTTCATTACGGCCAAAGAGGAATTTGATGACAGACACTTTTTATAACACAAGTATAGCGCCAGAGTGGGCCCAGCATTGCATGTTGGCACAGGAATACAAAAACGCAACTACCTATTGCAATCAATACTTTTCTAGAAATAACTTTTCTACAACTTTGCTGAAGAAGGGTTTGCTCAAAGGAATATCTTCCAGATTTCTAATTTTGGGGGCGATAAACTTGTTCCATGTGCGAGGAGCAGCGACAAAAATGGAAAATTTACGGTACATAGTGGGGACATGGGGGACAAAGAAGTGTTGAATTAGCCTACCATTTCTCCCGGCAGGGTCCGGCGGTTGAAGATGTATTCTATTTGAAAGTGAGTTGGGTAGAGTTTGGCGAGGAAAATTGTGCAGAATTTTAATGTGAGCGAATTCAACAAGGTCACGCAGTTTGAGAATTTTATGTTTTTTGAAGAGAGGGCTGGTGTGCGCCAAACGGTCAGTTTTCTCGATAATCCGTACAATTCTTTTTTGGAGCAAAATTAATTTGTTTAAGCGATAAGGGAACGTGGATCCCCAAACAGCCAAACAGTAATTTAGGTGGGGAAGCACTAATGCGTTGTATAGCAGGAGGAGATGGCTCGAGTCGAGTGCTTCCCTTGATCTGCAAATGAGGCCGATATTACGGGAAATTGTGCTTTCTACATGCCTAATATGACTATTCCACTTCAGATCCTCATCTATACTAACCCCTAAATACTTAGTTGAGCATTTACGTTCCAGAAAGACATTGTTAATAGATATGTCAAGATCAGGTGCTGGCGAAGATGCAAATAGCTGATATGTTGACTTTTTTGCATTAATTGTTAGTCTGTTACTAAGTAACCACGAGGTTACATTTGGAAGGGATACATTAATTTTGTATTTAAGTTCAGGTATAGTATTAGCTGTAAAGAGGAGAGCGGTATCATCTGCAAACAGATAGAAATTTGGAATAATGGAACTTTTAGAAATGTCATTTATATATAAAAGGAACAAAAGGGGGCCCAGCACACTGCCCTGTGGAACGCCAATGGGCAGTGTCATGGGGATACTTGAATTATTTTTAAATTTGACAATTTGTTTACGATTTGAGAGATAGCTCCTGAACAAATTTAGAGGGGTGTTTTGAATACCGTAACAGCTAAGTTTGAAAAGAAGAATTTGATGATTAACGGTGTCGAACGCTTTGCTGAGATCCAAATAGATTAGTGCACTAACTTTTTTAGAACTTTTGCGGTTGTGATATCATCATATAACAAGCCAACTGGCATTAAAGTGTTATGGTTTTTACGAAAACCGAATTGATTTTCAAAGATTATATTCTGTTCAAAGAGAAATTGAGAGAGTTGGGCATATATTATCTTTTCGAGAAACTTAGCAAGAACAGGGAGAATCGATATAGGACGATAATTTGTAAACAAAGAAGGATCCCCTGATTTGAAAATTGGGACTACTGTGGCAATTTTTAGTTCGTCTGGGAAGATGCCGAGTGAAAGACAAAGGTTAAAGAGATGAACTAGATGTGTGGCAATAGTTGGGCTGATTAATTTGAGCAATTTGGAGCTAATTCCGTCATAGCCCGCGCCTGTGCTGCCAAGAGATGAGATTATGTTAAGCACGGTGGTAACATTGGTAGGGTGAAATTCAAACACGCGGTCAGTGACTCTACCCAGATAGTCAATGGGATCTGAAGTGGAACGTCCCAAATTGTTATCAAGAGAAGTTCCAATTGTTGAGAAAAATTTATTAAATTCATCCGCAATGAAGGAAGGTTCAGTGATTTGCCCGTCGTCAAGTTTGAATTGTTCTGGAAGATCTTTCTTGATTTTGTTTTTGTGAACAAGAGTGAGCAAATTTTCCCAGAGTTTTCTAGGGTTGTCTTTATTTTCCCTTAACTTGCGTTTGTAGTAGAGATTTTTGGCAGCGCGAATAATTCTAGTCGGAGAGTTATGATATGCTTTGTATTTTACTTCATCAGACTTGCTTCTAGACTTTATAAACTTTCGATAAAGATCTGCTTTTTTTGTTTATACATTTTAGAAGACCAAAAGATATCCAGGGATTTATAGGAGTATGCCTACGATTAAATTTAGTGGAAGAAAAACTGTCAATTTCAGAGGTGAGTGCAGATTGCAGCGCACTTGCTGCAATATTGGGATCATTTATCAATGAAAAGTCAACAAGCTTGAGGTTTAGATTTGTTTTCATCGCTTCCACATTTCTAAAGTCAAAAGAGCGGGATTTTACTTTCTTTTCGCCAGTAAATTTCACACAAGTGTTCAGGCTAACTGCAATGGGAAGATGGTCGCTGACATCGGAAATCAAAACGCATGATGTTGTAAGAATGGACAAATCACTACAAAAAAGTTGTCAATCAGCGTTTGAGAATCGCAAGTAACTCGAGTTGGGCGAGAGATACAATATTTATAGTCGAAAAAGGGACTCTCCAAATAATGCAGGCTTCATATGAGTCTTGCACGAGACCAAGGGACATATTCATAGTCGCAAAAAGGGACTCGTCAAATAGAAAAGGGTTTCATCTGAGTCTACTTTGCAAGCTGCGTAAGGTGGTTATTGGTCTCATTCGATACCAAAAAAGGGACTCGAAAATATGGTTTCACCTGAGGCTTAGAATAAGACTCAAAACGTGTTGTCTGATTTGAATAGGGAAAATGAAACCTTTTTGGTCTCATAAACCTAAAAGAGGACTCAGTTTTTCTCAGTGTATGGTGTGCTGCCACTTTTTCGAAGGTAGGATTGGAAAGCGGGCTGGCTCCCACTATGGTAGAGCATCGCCCGCTATAGGCTGATAGGAACTGTCCAACTTCCTCTGAGTAGGGTATTGAGAGATCCATGGCTGGCCTTGATTAATTATTAATCTCACACCTGGGGCCTCTTCGAAGTCCTGACTTATAAAGCGTACCTGTCCCTATAAGCTAAAGCTAGAGCGCATCCAAAACGCCAGTATCCGGGCAGCCACAGGCGCGCTCAGAGAATCCTCCATCACCAGCTTGTTAGTGGACAGTGGACTGTGCCCTCTCCAAACAAGACGCCACTCCCAGCTTATCTCTTACTATATCAAGGTCTAATCTACCGAAAATCACCCGGCGAAACAATGTTTCGCCCACCCCGGACGTGTATCAAAAACTAATCGGACAACCTGGCCTCCATTTAAAGGGACATTATCGCAAAAATTTTTATTGGCTAGATCAAAAGGTTACAAAAAGTTGTTTCAGAAGTCATATTTCCATTTTTGCAAATTCAGGCTCAAAATGCCTGAAAATCGGCCTCAAAGTCAAAATTTATAGACGACTTTACCGAGTCCTTATGGTAACGATAAAGTGACGTAGACCCGGCTATAGCTATCAATCTAGATATGAAAGAATGTCAAACATTTCTTTTAAAGCAGTTTAGTAGCTAAAACCTATAACATTAAACATTATTCTATAAAAATAGATTTTCAAAACGCTTTTGAAAGAGAAATATAGGACTTCAAAGAAATACCATCAACCAATCAGAAGCCCAGTCCTTATAGGATCTGGTCACGTGGGCTTATCTTACATCAATGTGGTGTCATCACGGCTACCGATGAACTATCGATATTCACCATTTCAAAAATCGCGGCAAACGCGGAGGTATGAATACAAATTCTATAACACTAATTAGCGCTGCGGTCAGGCCCGAATCCCCTAAAGATTATAATTAATAATTGTTCGTTATTGCATGATTGCATTCCAGCTAAAATGATACAATAAAAAGATACGGGTAGCGCGATCCAGAAGAGCCACCTTTGAGGCATGAATAAAGCTTTCGGTGGTTTTTCGGACGAGGAGATTGTCGCCTCTCCGGTCTCGTGGATCAACATGTCGTCGGTAATCTGCACGTAGAATATTTTGAGCCTTTGATGTGGTCAATTGAGATTTTCTTAGAGGTAAAAAATCTATGCGTGAAAAGCTAATGAAACAATTTGAATTTTTGCCATCCACCTTTGCCGGCCACTAATGCTTATTGAGGTTTTGTGTAGTGAGTGTAGTGAGTTAGTCGTTAGTTAGTTAGTTATTTGGGCTTAAGGGGCGCACCAGCCTGGCAAGGCCATATAGCGCCCAAAACAGTACAGTCGCTAGAAGTGTTCCATCTGGAACAAGAAGAACGCGTGATTCAGAGACTCATTATCCCTTTCGGTGTCAATACCTCGCTGTGCGGGTGAATGGCAAAGCAAACAGAGAAGTGCACACACTACTAACATCAGTCCCTCCTGTACTGAAAAAACCGACACCCCACAAGATCCACCAGGTAACGCCGCGCAGAGCACCCGGCACGAGGCGTCGGGGCGTCAGTTCCGACGCCCACTCCGTACCCCCGGACCCAGGGGGCCCGGGAGTACGGGGAGTCCCTGAGTCCGCCCGGGCGCCCAGCAAACAGCTGGGCACCCAGGCATTGGTGAGTTAGTCAAACACTAATCCTATCACGTATGGGCAATGCATTCAATGTTTCTGTTCTGCATTAATTAGGTTCATGAAGTTGCCAAAAAGCAAATTGTATGCTTAATTGATAACTATTCATTTTGGCCCACTGTTATAGCTGTGGTCTTGTTTCGCCTGTCAACACCAATCAGCGAGCAGCATTAAGTCCCAGTCTGCAAAGTATGGCAGCAGGCTAGACGAGTCACACCAGCCACCTAAAATCATTCCACTGCCAGACACCAAAAATTCACACCAAACGGCTATATACCATAGAGAAAAATGCACCCCTTCCTACCCACGCAATGCAATGCTACCTCTTGTATTAGTTAGTTAAATACTTATTATAAGGTCCCCTCCTGTGTCTTTATAACCATTCAGCCATTATTTGTTTGATTTCAGTGTCACCTTCCTTGCACCAGTCTGGGAAATTCACACCAGGTTGATGAACTTCACACCACTCACTCTTGTCTCCTAGGGCACTCACCCGGACGAGATCTCGTCGAAAATGCCATACTTTGCACACTGGATTGAGTCTATGTCACATGGCTATAGCCTCTCCCTGAGAACCAATCTTAAAACCAATCTTAGATTTACAGGCTGGCTACCTGCTGTGGTGCTGCTGGAAAAACAGTAACAGCACAACAGTGGTAGCATACTTTTTGTGATTGGTAGATAAGTATTCTGGTTCATTTTTGTCTGATTAGCCATAGCACATACTAGAGACAGTTGTGGTATTTCTTTTCTAGAGGAGAGGCTCGAGGGCTCGCGGACAAGGCTGTGCTGGTAGACAGAACAAAGCTTATGAGCAGTGTCAATGCCAAAAAGTCCTCATTTTATTGTTGCACTGGTCAACTTGTGTACCAAAATAGATGAAAATTATTTGGTGGTGGCAATTCTCCAATGATTATTTAAGCATATTATTTTTGAATTGCCCATATTCCCTCTCTTTTGGTCTAACTTTATATTTACAATATTTGTGCACTCTAGTAAAAGTCTATATCAAGCTTGTAATTTGAATTACAAATTTCTACCTGTTACAAATACTGGCTCTGCACAATGTGTGCATGCTAGTGCATTTGCTGCTTAGCTTACCTTCTTTTAAGTATGAAAATGTTTTTGATTAATTTTACAGATTGAAACAGTTTTTCCATTTATTTTGGTACCATACAGTACATAGTAGTCAGTGTACTCCTATCTTCTTATCAGATCAGTTTACTCATATTTCAAGTGCTACTGTTTGTTTCCAGACATGAAGTGACTGTAGCATGAATTCATCCATCTGCCCTCTGAAAATGCCCATCTGCATTCATGCCCATCTGCAGATGAATTCATCCATCTGCCCTCTGAAAATGCCCATCTGCATGCTTTTTATAATTGATATTAAAAATGAACTGAAGGAAAACTAGGATAAGATGTATTATGATTTGAAACACTAGGAGTGTACCCAATACAACAATATAATTGTGAACAAAGAGTATGGATAGTCATGTAGGAATGGCAGGGGGGCAGTCTTGAGTGATGCAATTTTATTTGTGTTTTCCTGGAAGAATATATGAAAGATTAGGCGGGTCACTTCAAAGAGAAAATTTGTTTACTAGAAAACCTGTCTTTTGTAGCTGTTGTGTATCATCAAGCCATCATCCCAATGGACCAGCTTGTGTATGACCATTTTGTTTGTTAGTTTGAATGGGATGAACCCAATCAGACCGATTCTCCCATAGACCTGAAATTTGGAATATTTGTTTCCTCTTGTGGGCCAGTGTTGAAATAATGTATTGTAATTTATAAAAAAAGAAGATTTTGCATGGTTCCACCCGACCCCTCCACAAACCCATGATCTAGACTATGGATCGTCTTTGGGGATGTCTTTGTTCTTGAATATGTATGTATATATTTTGCATATGTTTAAAACAATATTCAGTGATATCTTGTTTGCTTTCATTGTGGGCTTGTGATATTTTATTTGTACCCTTTATTTGGCCCCATTTGTTCCTGCTGTGAAAATATCTTCTAATTTAAGAAGAGCCTACCCCAGCAGGCTGAACGCAAAACAGAATTAATCAGGTGCTGCCCCTCGACAGTGACTATCGCAAATTACGCCTGCTGCTGGAAGACAAGCTTCAGAGGACGAGCAATGGAATCCCAGAGTTGGCAGAGTACCACAGCCAGCAGTTTTCTGCATTGAACACGAACCTGCCTGAGTGCACCTCGGTCGTCTGCCTGTGTGCCCGCAGTATACGTTCATGTATGTGCGTAAGTGGTGTTTATCGCTGTATATTAAGGCAAATCCTCCGAGGACCTCAGTAAAACATGCCATTAAAAGTATTTTTTAGCCTAAAGGTAAGAAAACTAGTAATGCGAAGGGTCTTTATAGCAAAAAATCAAGTGGTCAGATTTTGTTGAAGGCCGTACGTGCGAAAGTCTGCGAAAATAATAAGTGACACCTCTGTGCTCAGACTATTGCGGTGAACATTTTATCAAACCGTGTAGCACTTATTGTGGACAGGTGCAAAATCTGTCATGCTTTTGATGTACACTCAGTAATTGGTTCGCTCCCAGCCTTCTTAGAGTGCACTTCAAGCACTGGAAGCTAGGAGCTGCATACCCACTGGTGGGTTCAGGGAAAATTTACTTTCCTCCCAAACTCTGCGATTTTCACCGACCTTTAAAAAAAATGTGTATTCACGATTTTGGACCCTGTCCTCCCCTCCCCCCACAAAAAACATTGGCCTGGATCCGTCACTGACGTACTGAGTTATATCCTCTAGTCCATGTTGCACTCGGAAGATTGCTCGTTGGAGACTCGCAGACCTGATTGTTGCACGCGTTTCTCACCTGCCGAGGGTTATCACTCGCTTGTAATTTCCTGGTAGGTTATATTTTCTCATGGTTTTGTGAGATTGAATATAAGCCTCATTGATCAACTGATATCTGTTGGTTTTTAAAAGTAGATGAATTTTGCATTGCGTAGCCGAGTAGCATGATTATAAATTGGTAAGATGTTTCATGGCTTTGCCTCTCGAATTCTTGACGCAAAATGGAGCCTGTGATCACACTGTGATCACATATTCGGGCACAGCCCCTCGTCAGAATCTTCATAATACAATAAGCGAAAACTTTTGGTCATAGTGTGACCAAGGCTTGAAATTTAGATCTGATATGGAAATCGAATGCTGGAATAATGCAGTTCAGTGCTGGAATATTCAAATATTGGAACTCGATTCGAGGTTATCCTAGCACTATGACTAAAAATGTATGTGTTCACCTATTATATTATGACAATTTTGGTGAAGGGATGTACCTGAATATTTATCAGTGTATTAGCCCCATTTTGCAACTATGATTCGAGGAGGCTGGTCATGAAATATCTTATCAACGTAGATAATCTAATAAACAATCTAATAAAAATAACGGTCAATATACTATTTTATATCCCTTGCCCCGGTGGCGGGTACGAGCCACCTTCGCCCTGGTGGGGGGGCTAAAAAGACCCCCCCCACGATCTCAAAAACTAAGAGAGCTAGAAAAAAGCGCAAAACGGCAATCGAAAGCTCTTCGAAAATGATATCGAAAATACTTCGGTCATTTTTCTTGTCAGGTCAATATCAAGGTCACCAGAGGTCAAAATAGGTCAAAATCGCTAATATGAGGTGTACTAAGAAAAACTCCTATATCTCAGAAACTATGATAGCTAGAAACATTTTTCTAACACCATTCGAAAGCTCTTGAGATGCGCTTTCATTACAGTGGCATTTATTTTCGTGTCAGGTCAAAGCCTAGGGAGCTACAGGTCACTAAATATTGGGCATATTCTTGGGAATGTCCATAGCCACCCATGCATAAGGGCGTTTACTTTTTCGCTAATAGCTTCCAAACCAAACAAGATACAGCCATAGTTTATGCACCATTGCAATTCTCTCGTCAATACGAATCGAATGATATATGATATTGCTATGCCAGGTCAAATTTAAGAATTTGACCTGACCCAGGTCAACGGTCTGACCCAACTTGACCTGGTATAGTCATGATGTATATCATTTGACTTCCAATGACTATACAAACACTTCGGTGACAAAATAAAAGCTCTATCTTAGTTTGTTCAAAATTTATAGAGGAAAACACCAAAAAATGCTTATTTGACCTAAGGTGACCTTTTAAAGGTCACAAGTCAAAAATTTTAGTATCAGCTTCAGAAATGGGGTAAGAGCAAGTCGCAAACGATGTTTGAAGTTGATTCCATCCATACTTACTGAGAAAAGCTCATTTCGTGATTTTCTCCATGCATTGTCAATGGGGAGGTCATGCTCTGCACATGACCTTAGGTCAACAATATCAAAAATCCCGGAACAAATGTTGTAGCTCCTGGTGGGCCCAAGATGTGGTATGAGTTTCAACTTGATCGATTAACCCTTCTTTTAGTTATGCCGTCCTAAGTATTTTTTGAGGTGAGGTCACTTCACCTGACCTGGTGACCTGACCTGATATGACCTTGAGCCAAAATTTTCAGGAAAGATGTAAAAATGATGAAGGAACAGCTAGACCAAGTTTGGCGGCGCTGCGCGCCGCCGTTTTTGGTCACTTCGGAAAAACCCGAGGGGGGTCTAAAAGACCCCCCCCCACCCGGGCGAAGGATATAATGATATGATGTTATATGAAGTGCTTCTGGAATTGTTTGTTCTATTATGAGAAAGGGCAGTTTCCGAACTCCGAAGTATTAAAAATAAAAGCCTATCATTTTCATAAACAAATGTCACTCATGAGGCTAGCAGCTTGCTTGTCTTAAAGCCGCGATGCGTCTTCTTAGGTTTAGACTCTGTGACTACCAATGTTAAGATTAATTATAGAATCCTTTTTATTTAATACGAACTGTTCCAGGCTATAATTTTGAGGTATATTTTCTTGATGTGACCTGATCAGAAACTAACTCAACTTGAAGTAAAAAACATTGTATTCTTAAATCTTGTATATCTATATACGAAAAAAATTGGAAAGAGCTATCACCACGGACAGAGGAGTGAGGTGGCCAGTCCATGTCCAACCTGCAACACACAACAAACGTTCCCCCTGAAACAAAAAGTGATCAGGTTTGGGTTCGTGGTGCGTTCCACACTTGGTGGCTGCACATATTTTTGTTAGTTCATCCAAGGATCGTGGTGGCTGCTCTCTGGTTCCCCAGTTCTGACGCATATCAAGAGTTATTCTTCCGTATCACATTCAGCTATTCTCCAGTTCTCTAGACTACGTGTTTTTATATTCTCCGGAGACCAAAGAATTACAATTATATCAAAGATTTAGATGTCGACGGACACATTTAATCTGATTGATTGATTGAGTGTTCCGGCCATATGGGGGGCGCCCCTGCAGGCGCCCCAACCGCCGCAGGAACATCGCCAGCCGTCATGGGTCCGCCAGCGCCTCCCGGATGGGCGGGTCGTCCCGTCCAAATATGTCCCAGCGCAGGTCAGCGCGCGCAGGGCACCGGGTCAAAAGGTGGTGGAGGATCTCGTCCTCTCCATCGTCGCATTCCTGTAACGTGGCCTCCGGGTCCAGGCCGATCCTCTTTCGGTAGCTGCACAGGAGAAGGGAGTGGCCAGTGCGCAGGCGCTCCACCTCCACACTCTCCTGCCGTGAAAGGCCCAGGCGGTCTTTCAGGGTGGTCCGCCCTGGGAGACCGCCACATTTAATCTCGAACACGTTTTATCTCATACGGATTAACGTTTTATCTCGTTGTTTTACCAGATTAACACGCGCATTGACGGGGCTCTGAGCCACCTTCGCTTTGACAGGGGGGCGCGGGTACCCCCTAAAATCTCCAGAACCACGGTAGGTAGTGAAAAATGGTAAACGGCTTTGGGTAGCCCATACGCTTCTCCATCGAAATATTTTAATCATTTTGTCAGGTCACTTCAATCGGATGAGTTCACTTTGTTCCGACTTATGTTGTCTTAAACTTTGAGGTCAGGTCACTTGACCTGTACTGGTGACCTGACCTGAGATGACCTAACCTTAAAATTTTGACAAAAATTGTAAAAATGATGAGAGAAGGTGTGTCAAGTTTTTTAACCCGAGTTTATTTTTAACCCGAGTGTGTTGAGTACCTACCTAATAAATGTGTGATGGCTTAAATTCCGTGGCGGCGCCCCTGCCTAGTTTTCTTTGCCTAGTGCTAGGAGTGTATGTTTTACCATGTACTGCGTTTTTACTGTTGATATACGCGTATGGATGCAAGTGCGGCGGCGCTACGCGCCGCCGTTTTTATGTTCTGTCCGAAAAACCAGACGGGGGGGGAACGGGTACCCGCCTCCCGTCAATGTGCGTGTTAACCCGCGCCCCACCGGGGGTCCGGCGCCTACTTCGCCCCACCGGGGGCCATCGATGGCCCCCCTCTAACTCCGAAAATATGGGCGTTAGCGCAAATCTGCAAAGTGCACTAGAAAGCTCGCGTGAATTCAATAAGAAATTACTTCACATTTTTTAGTGTTCAGGTCAATGGTTTGACCTCCAGAGGTCAAATTAGGTCAAGATCGGCTATTTTCACTCAAATATGCAATGCTTAAGCAAACTGGGCATAACTCTTATGCCCTTAGAGCTATTGAGGTCTGGTAAAGTACATTTGATAGGAAATTGCCAGTACTTTTTCCGCTATGGAAACGTAAAGACCTCCCGCCAGTAGTTTGACCTCCAGAGGTCACCTCGTGACCTAGTATGACCTGAGGTCACGAAAGGTCAGAAATTGACCTTGCCGTATATCAAATGAAAGCCAATGACGAGACAAACACGATGGTCTTTGTTTCAGTGCTCTAGCTTATACAGGTCAAAGTTATTGTCAAAATACTGTTTTTGACCCCTGGTGACCTTGGATGACCTTGGGGATGTCAAAGGGCAAATATGGGCCCTGGAATCCGTGAAAGGGTGTCCAAAAACGCTTTTCTGATCAAGCTGAGCATTTTCAATAGTTTTTGTGACTTTTAGATCATAAGACAGCTTTTCCCATGCTTTTTCAATGGGAGAGGTCACCTCGTGACCTGACCTCAGGGCACGAAATCGAAAAATCCCAGATATACACCTTGTAGACCTTGGAGGGGTCATAAAGTGTAGGAAGTTTCAAATCGATCGACTCCGAAATGTAGCTCTTACAGAGCTCTAAAGCTGAAGTGAGGTGACCTTGGTTGACCTCGTCTGGTGACCTGACCTTGGCTGACCCGGAGTAAAAAATTTCAGGGATAGTGGGAAAATGATGCAGTGAGAGGTAGAGCCCTCAACCACGGTGCTGCGCCTCATCGTCTTTCTGCTATCCCGGAAAAACCTAAGGGGGCCATCGATGGCCCCCGGTGGGGCGAGGGTTAAACGATTAATTAATCTCGAGACATATTAATCTCGAGATTAATGTGTCACATTAATCGAGACACATTAATCTCCCCCTGCTTTTTTATTGGGTCGGTTTCTGGTTCTTGGTTTGCACAAAAACCGGTCAGCCTTCAAGAATGGCCTTCAGCAATGGGCACAAAAGACATTTTCGAACGGCGAACAGCGTGTCCCGGTGGTCAGAAAACAGGGGAACTGGTCTCCAATAGAGGTAAATCTGACGGATTGAGAACCATTGCAGGGAGCTGGAGACAAGCCGTTCCCAGTTTGGTACGCCGGTCAGATTAGAAAAATATTTGGGGCTAATATTCCCTTTCCCTCAACTACCCGGACGGAGGGATAACCAGAAGAAATTGTCCTTAGAATATTTACTTCATCCCATAGGAGGATCCAGGAGGGCAAAGGGAGCACGTGCCCCCTCCCCTCTCTGATCAACTCTCGGTGAACCCTAAAATGTCGCGTTTCATCCCCTCCCCCAGTATGCGAAAATCGGCGCACACTGATAGTATTTAGCGTCCATCTGATAGGTTTTGCCGGTCAAAGGTGGCGCCCCCCCTGGTCCGGATGGTGCCCTCCCCGGAAGTTACCCCCCGCCTCCGATCGGCAATCATGGATCCGACTATGCTTCATCCTTTAGTACGCATGAACAAACAAGAAGAAAATCAGAAAAAAATTGTTTTTACAGTAAAGAATTCCACGACCTAGATTCGAACCGGTATTACCCGTGTGAGAGTCGGGAACGGAGGCCACTACACCATCCCCGCCGTACGACACCTGCCTGATTTTAAAACTTCCCTGATTAGTTTTCTCAAGCCAAATGTTTTGGACAAACTAATCTAATATTCGTATTTTTACGGCTTAATAAAAATAAATTTAATACGAATACAGTATAAGAACAATTTTTATCTCCAAAAAATCATTTATAGAACTTAAAACTTTGATTGATAGAATAGAGGTGAAGAGCAGGTTACAGCCTATTATTGATATTGTTAGCAAATTTGAATAATTGTTGAGTGGCCTCCAAGAATTTAGCTGAAGATAAAGAAATGATTGATAGTACCAGAATCAGGATTTCTCAAATATTAAGAAACCACAATAAAAATTTTTGCGACAATGTCCCTTTAAGAATAGAGTAGCTAAGAACCCTGAACCTTGCGATCCCAGAAGCCATAGGCAAACCCCCACTCTCCCGCTTTTGGACTCGCAAACAGCCCAAAGTCGAGTTTCTTTTCACCACACGCGAAGACAACCTCACCACAGAGGAGATCTCTCAGAAATTCTTAGAGTTCCAGTCTAACAACACTGGCAAAACCTTCATATTCACAGACGGCTCTAAACTGGGCGAAAAAGTAGGCCTCGGCATTTGGAGGTAAAATATTTGCCTCCAAAAAAGACTTCCGGACAACTGCTCCATCTTTACTGCCGAGGCTGTCGCCATTCTAGATACACTAGTCCTGATTAGAACCCTGAATATTAATTCAGCCGTCATCTGTTCAGACCCTAAATCTGTTTTGCAAGCTATCACTAACGTCGTCAACCCCAGCCATCACGTAGTAGCAGACATCCAGAAGGGTATCGACGATATCCCAGATGTCTCTTTTCTTTGAATCCCGGGCCACTGCAAAATTCTCGGAAATGAAAAAGCCGACGAACAGGCCAAAAAAATATATACAACTCAGAGACGTAACACCTCTCAAATGGTCTGGAGACGATAGCAAAGCTCTCCTCCAGAACCATACCCGGAAGTACATCCAAAATGACTGGACCACTAACCACAGCGCCCATTTATTCCATATCAAGCCTAACATCGGCTACTGGCCCAGCTCCAACCAAAACAGTCACCGGCGTGAGGTCATCCTGACCAGACTCAGAAGCGGACACACCAAATTAAATGCCTATGGGCGTGCAGGTACCTGTGGTACCTGCTCTGCCATGGCAAATCCCTACCATATCCTCATCGACTGTCCCCAGCACGATGCCCAAAGGCAGCCCATGCTAGATTATTGCCGCATCAGAAACATCCCAGTAAACCTTTCCCACTCTTCTCGGCAATGATCACCCTGAGCTGCTGGACAAGCTCTTTACATCCCTGAAGGCTACTGGGCTCGAGAGCTTTATCTGAACGTCTATGGTGGCAGGTATGGAAAATACCTGCATCCAAAGAGCACCCCTCATCAGTGACGGATCCAAGGGGGGCCCAGGGGCTCGCCCTCCCCCTTAGCTCCGAAGCGGCTCAGCACAGCTCAGCTCATATCGGGCGCCGAAGGCGCCCAATATGAGCGGCGCGCCTGTACCCATGTCGTGCGCCAAGGTGGTAGATACCACTTATTCCACTTGAATTAACACACATCCTTAAAACCATGGCAAAGCGGCTCTGCCCAAACACCAGACGCCTTTACTGGTCTTTTGCGCCCCAGTAAAATGTTAAAGATGAAATTGAAAGCTAACAAAAGCGCCCCGGCAAAGAAAAGGCACCACTAGATAACAGGATTGCGCCATGGGGAACTAATGCACCCCTGATAGCCTAGGCGCCCCCTGGGTGAAGCGCCCCTGGGTAGCCTAGGCGCCCCCTGGATGAAGCGCCCTACGGATATCATATGCGCCCTTGGCTAGGAAAGGCGCCCCTGGGCAGCAAAGGCAAATCTTGGTAACATAGGTGCCCTGGACAGCATAAGCGCCCCTTAGATAGAAATAGGCGCTTTAGGAAAATAAAATGCTCACTTTGGGTAGAAAAAGGCGCCCTTTGATAGCCTAGGCGCCCACTAGAAAAAACGCCCTACGGATGTCATATGCACCCTTGGATAGCAAAGGCGCCTCTGGACAGCAAAGACATCCTGGATAACACAAGTGCTGTGGACAGCTAAGGCCCCCGGGTAGCAAAGGCGCCCCTAGGAAGGCACCCCTTCGATAGAAAAGCCGCCTTTGGATAGCCTAGGCGCCCCCTGGATGAAGCGCCCTATGGATACAATATGTGCCCTTTGCTAGGAAAGGCGCCCTTGGGCAGCAAAGGCAAATCTTGGTAACATAGGTGCCCTGGACAGCAGTAGCGCCCCTTAGATAGAAATAGGCGCTTTAGGAAAATGAAATGCTCACCTTGGGTAGAAAAAGGCGCCCTTTGATAGCCTAGGCGTCCACTGGAAAAAGCGCCCTACGGATGTCATATGCACCCTTGGATAGCAAAGGCGCCCCTGGACAGCAAGGACAACCCTGGATAACACAAGTGCTGTGGACAGCAAAGGCGCCCCTGGGTAGCAAAGGCGCCCCTAGGAAGGCACAAAGCCGTCTTTGGATAGCCTAGGCGCCCCCTGGATAAACTAGGTGCCCGAGAAGGAAAACGAGCGCCCAACTGGGAAGTACAGGCTCCCTCTGTATAACATAGATGTCCCTTATCCACCTTCAGCTGCCCTGGATTGGAGCAGCGCCCCTCAAGAGAAAAGGCGCTCCTGGACAAAAAGTCGCCTCCGGGTATCAAAGGCGCTCCTAGATAACATATGCGCGCCTTAGATAAAAATAGGCGCTCCAGGAAAGCAAAATGCGCCCCTTGGTTAAGAAAGGTGCCTTTGGATAGCAAAGGCGTCCCTGGACAGCAAAGGCAAATCTGGGAAACATAGGTGCCCTGGACAGAAGAGGAGTCCCTTAGATAGAAATAGGCACTTCAGGAAAATAAATGCAACCCTTGGATAGAAAAAGTGCCCTTTGATAGTCCAGGCGCCCACTGGATAAAGTGCCCACGGATATCATATTTGCACTTTTGGATAGCAAAGGCGCCACTGGACAGCAAAGACAACCCTGGATAACACAAGTGCTTTGGACAGCCAAGGTGCCCCTGGATAGCAAAGGCGCCCCTAGGAAGGCACCCCTTCGGAAGTAAAGGCGCCTTTGGATAGCCTAGGCGCCCCCTGGATAAACTAGGTGCCTGAGAAGGAAAATGAGCGCCCCACTGGAAAGTACAGGCTCCCCATGTATAACATAGATGTCCCTTATCCATCTTCAGCTACCCTGGATTGGAGCAGCGCCCCTCAAGAGCAAACGCGCCGCTGCGCTGGACAAAAAGGCGTCTCCGTATATCAAGGGCACTCCTAGATAATATATGCACCCCTTACATAGAAATAGGCACTTCAGGGAAAGTGAAAGGCGGCCTTTGGTTAGGACGGTGCCCTTTGCATAAAGTGCCCTACAGATATCATATGCGCCCTTGGATAGCAAAGGCGCCCCTGGACAGCAAAGATGACCCTTCTTGAAATAGATGATCTGGACAGCATAGGCGGCAATGGATAAACTAGGCGCCTGAGAAAGAAAACAAGCGCCTCACCTGAGAGTACAGGCGCCCCCAGGATATCATAGGTGTCCCTTTCCATCTTCAGCTGCCCTACTGCCTATGGTTTGGCACACCTGTCCGACAGTCGCGCGCTCTGTTACAGGGCTCGAGCTCTCAATTAATTTGAGCATGGACTGCCTTTAACCACATTTAATTAACCTATAACTGAAGGCTTAGTGCTTCATCGCTGCAACCGGGTGTCTTTTTCAGTATGTGCGCCCCTCTTCCGAGAACGCTGCCCTCACCAACCAGCAGTCCTCCCGGGTCAGCAGATGAGCGCCTCCTTCTGATAACTAGGCACTTTTTTCAGTATTCGAGCGCCTTATTTCAGAATTTTTATTCTCCATCTATTTTGGGCTCCTCCTGGATTGCAGAGGCGCCCCCTCAATTGCAAAGGCGCCCCTGGATAGAAAAGTGCGCCCCATGTTTGCAAAGGCGCTCCAAGATAGCATATGCGCCCCTTAGATGGAAATAGGCACTCCAGGAAAGTAAAATGCTCCCTTTGGGTAGCAAAGGTGCCCCTTAACAGCGAAGACAGCCCTAGATAACAAAGCTTCTCTGGACAGCATAGGTGCCCTTGGATAAACTGGTGCCCGGAAGAGAAAAATAGCGCCTTACCGGGGACAAAAAGCACCCCAGGATAACGTAGGGGCATGTATTTCAATCATGTCTGATTGAAAAATCCACCTAGACAGCATATGCGCCCCTGGATAGAAAGACACCCCTGGGCAGTAACGTCGCCCCTGGAAAGCAATAGTGCGCCCCTGTGGAGAAAAAAGCCGCCTCCTGAATAACCTAGGCACCGCCCCCGAAATATCAGATGCCCGTGGATAGAACAGACTACCTGGAATAAAACAGAGGCCCTGGATAGTAAATGCGCCCTTTGATAGCATAAGCGCTCCTTAGCAACAATATGGGCGCTAGATGAGCTCAAGGTTCATGCGCATCTAAGCCCAATAATAGAGCAATCAATAGATGCCAAAGCACTCCTTTAAGCACGGGCGCCAAACTTCCTAAGAAGTAAAGGCGCCTCTGGGTAGCAAAGGCGATCCTCGACAGTGGTGTAGGTATTCCTGAATAACAGCAGCGTCCCTTGATAAGAATAGCCCCAAGATGGCACAGGTACCCTACTGATAGGAAAAGCGCCCCTGAATATCAGAGGCACCCTCTGAATAAGGTGCCCATGGAGAGCATAAGGGCGCCCTATGTATAGCAAATTGCCGCCCCCTGGATAGCCTAAGCGCCCCTTGCATTGGGTAGGCGCCACTGGGTAGTATAGGTTACCTTGAATAAAAATACGCCCCTCAATACCAAGGTGAACCTGAATAAGAAAAAGCTCCCCTTGGGCACTGGGTATCAAAGGCACCCCGGAACAGCAAAGATGACCCTGGATAGCTAGGTTGCGTCCATTGGAAAGCGAAGGCGCCCCTGGGTGGCACAGGTGCCTCATCGAAGCAAAGGCCCCTCCAGAGAGCATAGGTGTCCCTGATGAGCACAGGTACTCCTGGACAGCCCCTAATAACGTTGCATAATGTTACGACACCTATTATAACGTATGCTATTACATCAAAGTTAAGGTTATTCAGTGCTTAGATCAAGGTCACAGGTCAATTTTAAAGGTGACTGGCATTGATGATCAAGGCTTGATCAAAGGTCATTGGTAAGGTTGGGCACAGTTTAGTTATATAGTTAATAGAGCTCTCTCCCCCTTCCCTTCTAAACTCCCTTTCTCCTTTGCTTCCTTCTTTCTTTCTTGCTCTTTATGATAAATTATAGATATTTTTGTGACAACTAGCCTCAAATGTTTTTGTGTGTGTGAAATATTCGTTGATATCTAGGCCAAGATTATATTTATGTAAACTTGACCATAAAAATTGTATGTCAGTTTAGGAGGCGGGTGCGCCACCTTGAATTTTTGCGGATAGGGACAGAAGAAATGGTGTTATGGTACATGTGTTATCACCTTCATTTTGATACAAGTAGCAATGCCAGCAAGCATCAGTGGTTGTTCGAGGAAAAAAGGTCTTCATGTGAAATTGTTTTTTTCTCTCTTTGCTTTGCCCTGGCTGCTTATTGGGGGGCTGGCGCCGCCGCGGCTTGCCGGCGGCTGGCCGTCCGGCCGTGGGCGGGTGACGTCCGCTCTGCGGTTGCGTGGTTGCGTATCCGCCGGTCGCTGTACCGGGACGGCCTCCCGCCGCCCGCCGCGGCGGCCACTCTGCGGCTCCGGGTCTTCGGTCGCCGCGGTCGATTAGCCGCGGCGACCGAATCTTCGTGTTTAATCTTACCTTTATCTTATTATTTAATAATTCTTTCTAGTATTATTAGTATTCATAGTATTGTTCTAGATTCCCCAGATGTGGGACAGAAAAAGCTTAAGGCATGTCTAGTAGTTTTTTTCAGTTTGTACGTATGCATCTTAGACAGGACGTCGTTGCTCCCTATCAAGCGATGGTCGTTCGGGGTTGCCTTAACTGCATTTTCAATTCTGATAAAACTGAACACCAAACAAAGCTATATACACACAGCGATACATTGACAGGTGCAAGCCAAGACCTAGAAGATATCTGTCGTGATGTTCTCTGAAATGCTTGAGAATCTTTTTAAAGATATAGTACTTGAAGATACTTCTGATTTAAACCATCAATTTATTGAAATAACAATAAATGTGAATACTATGTACCTCCCATTAAAATGAATATATCAAATAGTTTTCAAATTATCCATATAAATGCGCGATCAATCAAAAACAAGTTTGATGAAATCAAAACCTTTCTATCACAATCTGGCATAACTTGGTCTATTATTTGCATCGCAGAGACATGGCTGAAAAAAGAAATCGAAAAATATTTTGATATAGATGAATATGAACTATATTCATCGAATCGGGAAAATAATCAGGGGGAGGAACAGCAATATATGTAAACAAAAAGTATACCTCTAGAAGAAGGGCAGATCTCGAGTTTGAACAAATAGAATCCACTTTTGTAGAAGTAGAGAACGCAGGAGATAAACATGGGAAACATTTCGTGATTGGTGAGGTTTATAAACCTCCAAACCAGGATAGCAATAGCTTTCTGGAACATTTTGAAAAGGTTTTGGACTCAATAAATCCGTGTAAAAATGACTATGTATTGGCAGGGGACTTCAACTATGATTTATTAAAGACTAAAGATGACAAAAACGCACATAAGTTTCTAACCCTGATGTTATCATACAACCTTTTGCCTCTGGTCTCAAGGGCAACTAGGTTTGCATCAAATACCGATCAAGTTGCACATTCAGGTATAATTGTAACTGATATATATCTGATCATTTACCTATATACATATATATATATATATATATATATATATATAAATAACTTTAAAAAAAGTTAATACAAAAACGACAATTATGATAAAGACTGTAGACTGGTCCAAAGAAAAAGAACTCGATGATTATATTGTTTCGGAATTAGCCAATTTTCAAAACATCAATGATCCTGATGAGGCTTGTGAAGTTCTTATAAATACTTATAAAACTGGAATTGATAAATTTTCGAAATTATTTAAACCATATAGAAGGAAAACTCCAATTAAACCGTGGATTTCTCCAGGGATACTAGCGTCTATAAATAATAAGAACAAACTGTATCATAGGTATATTTCACACAAAAAAAGGAAAAAACAAATAGTGAATATGATCCTGTGCTGCGACAACATGAAAATAAATATAAACTTTATAGAAACTACCTGACTAAAATTATGAAGGAAAGTAAGAGGAAATACTACATGTCTGAGTTTGAAGCTCATAAGGGGGATGGAAAACAAACGTGGAAACTTTTGGATGAAATTATGAATCGAAACACTGAAAAGTACATCATATCCCTCTGTGTTTTTTTATAATAGTGCCGGGGAGCACAAGGATGATGACATAGTGAATGGATTTAACGATTTTTTTGCTACAATTGGATCAACACTTGAAAAAGACATTCCTGGTTCGAACATAAATCCTATAGAATATCTCGAAGATTACTCACACCCACCATTTACGGCTGAACTTTCAACAAACCAACAACAGACAGAAAATATCATCAAATCACTAAAACAAGTGGGTGGTGGCATTGATGGAATTACCACAAAGATTCTGCATCGTACATATAAAAGTTGTCTTTGTAATTTGACTTATTTTTTCAACCTATGTCTTAAGAAAGGTATATTCCCAAAGATGTTAAAAGAAGCAGTAGTGGTCCCTATATTTAAATCAGGTGAAAAAGATAGATTTACGAACTATAGACCCATTTCATTGTTACCCATCTTCTCCAAAATTTTGGAACGGGTACTATACCAATATATCCCTGATTATTTGATCGAAAATAACATCTTATATTCATTTCAGTTCGGCTTTAGAAAAAAGCATAGTACGTACATGCCTCTGGTACATCTTTACGACAGCGTAACAAAATCTTAGAAAAGGGTAACACATCATGTGGAATTTATTTAGACTTGAAAAAAAGCATTCGATACGGTTAGTCTAGGCATACTATTGCAAAAATTAAATCACATTGGTATTAAGGGTAAGTTGTATAACATTATTTCTTCATATCTAACTAACAGATTTCAGAGGACTAAAATTAGGGGGTCATCTCTCATGCAAAACAATTAAGGACGGGAGTACCACAGGGATCGATACTAGGACCACTATTATTTATTATATACATTAATGATCCGTATCGAGTGTCCATTGAAACTAGATTTTACTTATTTGCAGATGATACTGCTATTATAATCTCGGGGGATGATGTGAGAAGTGTACAGTCAAAAATCCATAAAGTTCTTCATGAAGTATCAAAATGGTTTCAGTCCAATCATTTGTCTCTAAATGCTTCAAAATCTCATTATCAGCTTTATTCTAGGGCTAAAATTAGAAATTTCGATGTAAGACTAAATGGAATGCAGCTTAAACGTGAAGAAACTGTAAAGTATCTTGGCGTTTATATTGGCGACAAGCTTAAGTGGAATTCGCACATCCTTCATGTGTCTTCGATTATAAGTAGAAATTTAGGAATCATGAGCAGAGCCAAGTATTTCCTATCATCGCACGAACTCACTCATTTGTATAACGCCTTTATATTGCCCCATCTAAATTATTGTGCAATGGTTTGGGGTAGTAATTACGATAAGATCATCAAATTACAGAAGCGTGCTATTCGAATCATCGACAAAAAACCCTATTATTACCACACAAATGAACTGTTTCTAAAGTTAAAAATACTTAAATTCCCTGAACTAGTCTCAGAAAAAAGTTATTATATTGTCGAAAGTATTGGATGGTACAATGCCAGATGTGATATCGTCTCTTTTTCAGAAATACAGAACAACCAATACGAGATTGATTACACACTTTGAAATATCTCAGGCTACAACAAATTATAGGAAATTTGCTCTGGCATGCTCTGCACCTGAAATTTGGAACAAAACTATATGTCCGACCTTTAAATGTATAACGGAAGTTCCTCTAAACAAACATGTGTTAAAAAAATATATCAGAGAAGTATTCTTTTGCAATTATAGAATTCTTAATAATGAGCCTCGATGACCGGCGCTGATGGTGGTGATGATGTACCAGAGCACAATGTGTGTGGGTGTGGGCGTGCGTGTATGTGAGTGGGATAGTGTGCTTGTAGGTGGGCGAGAGGGAGTACTTGGGGGTGGGAAGGTGGATGTCTGCCGTGCGTGGGTGGGTGACTACGGTACTCGGTGTGTGTGGGTGTGTACGTGCGTGCGTACGTGCGTGCGTGCGTGCGTGTGTGTGTGCACTAACGTTACAATTGTGGTGAATGCATCTGTGTGCATGCATGAATGATGTAGTACCTGTGCTCTCCCCGAATGTTACTAGTTTCACTATTCTTTTCGGGGAGGGCGCAGGGAATCAACTAACCCTTACTAGCAAAAAAAGAAAAGAAGATTAGCGCAGACCAGACTAGTTCTCTTAAAAAAATTAGGACTACGAAAGACGTACCCCTAAACAAAAACACACTAAAAAAACATGTAAGGGATATTTTCCTTGCCAAAAATAGAACAAATAATTAGTAACCAACGTGACCATGGCCGTGAAATTTATAGTGGGGAAGACATGTGAACCTTGGTAATGGGGTAATGGGGCCATGGGTGGAGAACATGCCCCGGCCACACCGGCCATGGCCGGGGTAACTTTTGTAGTCCTTTTTAATGCTGCAGAAAGTCAAAATTTACGGTTAATATGGTCAGATTTTACAATAAATCGAAGATGCATTTACAAACAATATGTGCCTACATAATACCTATTGATGGATGCATTTTAATTTTAGCTAATATTATCTTGCTTCCCTGCACCTACTTAACCGTTCCCATATTTCCACAGCTACCTGACAGAGACAAGAAGGAGTAACGAGTGTCTGGTGTTTTTGTTTTGTCCTACCCATCACGAATCCATTTTTCTTTATAGGTCACATCCTTCCCCTACATTCAGTAAAGATGAAGCGGCAAAAGACTTTGGAGGAATTCTTTGAAGCAAGCATCGAAGAGAAAGGTGAGGCATTACGTTTATTAAATAATACAAATGTCGAAAACTAAACGTTCTTGGGGGGGGGACGTCAGTGAAAGCAAATGGATTGTCATAAAACGTTTGTACTGAGGATGATTTGATATGATTTATGATGTCATTATTCATAATAGTCTGCACGGCTGCCTGCCAAGGACTTAGGGCAAGGGCGGCCATTTTAGGTTTGATATCACAACTCACGTTCATTGTTCCATGTTTTACCAGTTTGTGTAGATGGAAAAATTTTCCAATTTATTCACAACATCCAGATGGAGTGTTTTAGTTGGCAGCCCATCTGGTCTCTACCTTTCTATTTCATTTTCATCCGCCTTTTTCCAGCTTTTTTTCAGTCCAGTCAACCCCCTCTACCACCACGTCTGGAGTACATTGAAAAGTGCATACATTGAGCTGCATTGAAAACTGTGATTTATTGCCAATTTAGATAAACTACAATAATAATTTAATGCAGGCTTTGATAGCATGATATAAACATGAAATCACGCTATATTTAATACCTAATGTCTGGTATTTACTCCGGGATTTATTTTGTTCAGAAGGCTTTTTCGCGTGTCTATAGGAAAGTAAAGTAAACCACGTGTTTATTTGATCTTAACTACATGTGAATGCACATCTTCAAAAGTCCATCCAGCCGTATGACCCTGGCAGTTGGTGCGTCGTTAAACCCCAACAAAAGCCCATCCAGGTTTCAGCTGAAACTAAAGCCATTGTGATACTATCCGACGTTGCCTGTTCACTTAGTTGTAAAATAACTCTCTTATCAACATTTGTTTATTCTGCAGGAAGCATTCGATCAGCCGTTCCCCAGATGGGTATCCCAGCACCAATATCAGCACCAAGTCAACACACACCCGAGGACGTCCCTCTTCCTCGTCATCGTTCCGATATATTTTGTCCATGCCATTTACCGTGTCCCTTTCCAGGAAAACCTTTTTGCGGCCATTCACTGCCTCAAAAGATCATACAAGTTGTTATTGAAAATAAAACGAGATTCTGTGTTTCGTCTTTACTTTTTTGTCTGTTTTGTGTTCTTTTATTTTTCAATGGACTAATGTGGACCTCCACAGCTGACCCTAGCAATAGGCATGGCAGTTTGTGCGGGGAAACTATCCATTTCATTATTCCTCTGGAGTACGTAGGTACACTGGAAGCATGCTAGGCAAGCTGGCGGATCCAGGGGGAAAAATGGGCTTAGCCTTCCTCCAAAAAAATATGTGGGGGACTAACAATACAAATTAGCGGCCCCCCTCTCTCCCGGTCGACGACACAAAATCCTACACCACGCCAACACCACTTCACAACCCCCCTCCGTGGACACAATAAAGGCTACGCCAACGTAGTTTCCCATCCCACGCACCCCCCGGTCGACGAGCCCTGGTTAATTTTTTGCCCCCCCCACAAACAGGTGCGCTGGATCCGCCACTGGCCAGGCATCGGCCGCCGGCCGGGGTAATTTTCAGAACAATTCTCCACCCATGAATGGGGCTGCACATGGAAGACTGTAATTATGTGTCCCAATAAATGCTTCCTAGTGTATATGTGTGGGTTTGTGCGTGTTGCAGTGTGGGTGTGGGTGGGAGTGGGTGTGGGTGTGGGGGTGGGTGTGGGTGTGGGTGTGTGTGTGTGTGTGTGTGTGTGTGTGTGTGTGTGTGTGTGTGTGTGTATGTATGTGCATGTGTGTGTGTGTGTGTGTGTGTGTGTGTGTGTGTGTGTGTGTGTGTGTGTGTGTGTGTGTGTGTGTGTGTGTGTGTGTGTGTGTGTGTGCGTGCGTGCGTGCGTGCGTGCGTGCGTGCGTGTGTCTGACTCCCTGCTGCGCTTGCTTGCTAATTTGCCTGCTTGCTTGCTTGCTTGCTTGCCTATGCCTGCATGTCTGCCCTAATTTGCTTACTGCCTTCCGAGTTCTCTGGCGAATGTTACTAGGCATCTATCTTTTCGCCAGAATCTCGGAGGGGCTAACACGAATCTCCAGTTTTGGGTATTCCCGTTTGGAAAAAGACTAACAATCTAACCGGTAATGAGCTAAATTATTGTGCATTTAACCTAAATAGACCTGTATTCCTGCTCCCTGTATATTTACAGGGAGCTACTACTGGCAGTTTTTACTAATAGTATGATATTTATTATGCTTTCTTTAAGTTACTTGCTTTTTCTTAGCAGGGCGTGCCGCGACTTGTAATATTTTATGTTCTGGTGGTGTTAACGTAAGGGTACTGTTGTCGTTGGGATCGCGGAGGGGGCACGCCTGGCTACCCGTTTAAATGGGTGGCGGACCTTTTCTAGCAGTAGAATTGCATGAAAAAATATTGGCCACGTGGAAAGGCAAAATGATGCTTATCATATTTGATATTAAAAAAACTTAATCCCTCTTCACAAATAGCAAAAATCCTCAGATATGTACCTTTATGTTCGGCTGTTGCATCTTGCCAAGTGTCTTACATTTCTCCACGACCTAGTGGCAGTTACAGTTTTTTCAAGAGGTGCCGAAAAAGCGTGGACTGAACTGCTTAGCAATTCATCGTTTCAAATATCACGCCAAATAGGCATCTTGCTTGGCTGGTACAAACTGTTATGGCTGGGGGAGGGAGGGACAGAACGTTGTTAAAAATACGATCCACAAAAATGACGGCAACCGAAAACCGAACGCCAAGGGTACGATACCATAGGCGCCCTTTGGGTGAAACGTTGATGGTAAAGTGCGCACTCTGAGGCTCCGGTTTCCCCCACTTACCAAAATTCTAGATCCGCCCACATGCGGATCCAGGGGGCAAAGGGGGTGGCAGATGCAGCCCCCCGATCGATCCTCGGCGCCCCCTGAAGTGGTCACGGCGCCCCCTGAAAGGTCGATGGCACCCGCCTGAAATGGCGCTTTCCACCCACCGCCCAGGATGCGAAAATCGGTGCTTACCGATAGGATTTTACGCCCACCTGATAGGTCTTTCCGGTCAAAAGTGGTGCACCCTGCTCCGGATGGCGCCCCCCGGGATGGTGCCCCCCCCTCCGATTGGCAATCCTGGATCTGCCTATGGATCCGTCACTGTTCAAGAGCAAACAATTCACAGGAAAAGCAGGAGAAATATCAAATGTTTGTGGGGAGTGGTGCGGCCAAGATAATTGATGATGCTAACAAATTGTTTAGTTATGTGGATGAAATCATTGGGTGGCCACACTGGATTAGAAAGGCACTCCTGGCTTCTTAGGAAATGGGCAGTGTGCTAAAAGTATTTTGTCAAGTCAATATGAAACGATCAACATTTAGTTTTATACAGTGCACTGTTCACTGCAGTGATGCAAGAGTGCTCTGTCCTTTTTCTGTTGGTTTATGACAACCGGTAGGGGTCGTTTTAGCCTCAAATATGGCTTTTGTGGTATTTATTTGGCCATCTGACCGCCCCGGTAGCTCAGTTGGTAGAGCGTCGGGCTCCGGCACGCTGCTCAGAAGCATGCAGTGGCAGTGCATGTCCAGGCTTGGGATCGGCTCCCCTGAGACGCTCCGGCCCTCTATAGTTTATCCGACGTACAGGTCAGCTGGCAACTGACTGATGAGAGGGTGACCTGAGCGAGGCGGCCGTACCTGTGCTTTGTGGGAGGTCAAACTTTGGCCTCTAAATTAACCCTTCACTGTGGGCGTTGCTCGCTCGGGTGGTGTGGTCGGGGTCTCCGTGACATGTCCTTTGAGGATTTTAGTAAGACTCAGACTACAACAGTCGTTCTGGGAACAACTTGGACGAAATTTATAAAAAAAATATTTTTAGTGCCAATAAAATTTGACCCTTTTGGCCCTTTTTCAAACCCAGTTTGGCCTTTTTCCGTCGAAAAAAACTGGTGGTCCTGGGCAGCATCCCTAATCTTTAGAATATGAAATAACAAAAATTTGGAGACATTTTTTAACACTAGCACGTCTAAATTTTATCAACACCCCCCACTCCAAACGGGGGTTTGATACCCCGAAGACACTATAATGGCCAGCACAAGAAAATATCCCCCCCACTGAGTTTTCCTTAAAAATGTTCTGCCTCTCCAGGGGGCGCTTTTCCTATCCATGGGTGATTATTTTTTCCAGAGGGGGCGCCGTTTCTCTCCGGGAGGCGCCTTTTGCTATCCAGGGTAGCCTGTGCTAACCAGGGGGCGTATATTATATCCAGGGGTGCCGTTGGTCTTCTTCGGAGGCGCCTCTGCTGTCCAGGGGTGCCTATGCTATCCAGAGGGTGTCTTCTGTCCATGGGGCGCTTCTGCTATCTGGAGCGCCTTTAGTATCGAAGGGCGTATTTGCTGTTTTGGGGGCGCCTATGCTATCCAGAGGGCGCCCCTGCTGTCCAGGGAGCGCCTTTGCTATTCAAGGGAGCTTATGATATCCAGAGGGGGTGCCTTTGCTCTATGGGGGGGCACCTCTTGGTGTACAGGAGTGCCTGTGCTAACCAGAGGGCTCCTATGCTATCCAGGGGTGTCGTTACTCCTCAATTGTGGACGCCTTTTTTGTCCAGGGGCGCCTCTGCTGTCTAGTGGTCGCCTTCGCTTTCCAATGGCGCTTATGCTATCCAGAGGGGCGCCTTTACCTAAGGGGGGGCGCCTGTTGCTTTCCAGGGCGCAGCTTTGATGTCAAAGTGCGCCATTCATATATGAAAATGTATTTCTCACAGAGGATCGATCCTACCTCTTCAGGTAGGCGGTGATTAGGATTGATTTTCTCTGACTGGCCGGAGGCGCCAGCCAAATCCAGGGGCACCGCCCAAATCCGTGGGGGGGGGGCGGGCGCCTCTCACGACCAGGTCAAAACCAGGTGTGCGAAAAGATACTTTTGTAAGGCTCAGAGAATTCCCGGCAACAGTAGAACCAGTGATGAGAAGGAAGAGGATGTTTTCTGTATTGTATGCTTTAAGAACTTCCAAACCAGCAGGACAAAGGAAACATTGGTCCAGTGTCAGTTATATTCTTTGTGGGCCCACGAGATATGCATCGCGATCGGAAAGAACTATACTCGAATACCCGTCACAAGAACATGGCTTTTAAATATTATAGTTGACCCCTGGGGCGTCA
This sequence comes from Lepas anatifera, assembly GCA_034440635.1. Taxonomy (NCBI): domain Eukaryota; kingdom Metazoa; phylum Arthropoda; class Thecostraca; family Lepadidae; genus Lepas; species Lepas anatifera. Next base: position 460,540 of record JAOTON010000404.1, on the reverse strand, counting down.
CAACTGACCCTTGATGAGGTTAAATGTAACATTTGATGTAAGTTTTTCAAAGCCAAGTTTCGAACAATAAATATTTTTTCTTGGTATAGAGCTACATCTGCCAGATGGCCAAAATATCAAGGCCTACTGAAAATATGAAGAAAGGTTGGCTAGCACAAAGCACTGCCCTTCCTGAAGCAGAACATAAAAAATTGTTACAGTTGACCTCGGTCTCCCCTATCAACCTTACAGAAAAAAGTGATGGAACGATCTCGCTATGAATTGCACACATGCTACCAACACATAATAAATAAATGGGCAAAGCGCTTCACACCGGCACACCAGCAACCAGTCTGACACGCTGTGACCAAGCTGTGTCCCGCCTAATCCACGAACGAGCTCTGAGCGCTGACAACCGACCACCTCTGAAATGAGAGCACCATGCAATGCCACGGTACTGGCTGGGGTGGGGGCTTCTGGTCGGATAGAAAACGATGTTTGATTGGTTTTAGGCTATCTCCAGAGTTGTGGTTAGTTAAATTTATGCTGATGTTACAGCCGGGATTTCCCGCAACTACTTGCGTTGTTTCAGTTGTAGTTTTTGAACACAACTTTTGTGGATTGCCAATTTTGGACGAGCAATAGAAGAAAATTATTATCGGGTGGTGTTCTGTCTTAATTTCGTTAGGTGAGTTTGCGTTTATTCAGTTTTAAGTAATACTTATCTATTTCACTGGGGGGCCAATATCCCGGCACTGGGGGGCATTCCGGCCGACTGGGGGCCAATTGGCCCCCAGTTAAAGTTAATATGTTAAAAAATGGCCTGAACGCAGGCAGTCTAAGAATTTCACCGGTTACCAGCGAAGAACTCCGAAAAATCTTGTTTTCCATGCCAAACAAAACTTCACTCATCAAGGATGATATACCTGTAAAAATTTTCAAATTAGCCTTCCCCATTTTAGGACGACATTTGCTTAGAATCATCAACAAAAGTTTTGTTTCAGAATCCGTGCCATCGAAATGGAAGGAGGCTATAGTGGTACCATTACACAAGAAAGGAGATGCATCGGTTGGGGCAAATTTCAGGCCGGTTACAAATATTCGTACAATATGAAAAAAATTGTTGAGAAGTTGGTACTTCTCCAATCAATACCTCGACCAGCAGCACGTTTTGGCTGACGACCAGCATGGCTTTAGATCTGGCCGCTCAACAGCCACTGCTCTTTTAGAAATTACCGATGAAATTTTAAAAGGGATGGACCGCTCAGAAGTGACTTTACTAACCCTGATTGACTTGAGTCGTTTCTTTGATGTAATTGATCATGGGTCACTTCTGACTAAATTAGAGCTTTTACAAATCCATCCGGGCTGGTTTCGGAGCTATCTTAGTGGACATGTGCAACGAGTCCAAATCGGGGACAAAATGTCGGAACCCCTCCCTATCAACATGGGTACTTTTCAGGGCACATGTTTGGGCCCTGTGCTCGCAAATATCGCGGGTAATGATCTAACGTGTCACATCCCATCACATCGTAATGGCTTTCGAGTTAAATGTATAAGGTACGCAGACGACATACAGCTAGGAATCACTGGTCCACGTGGTCGTATGCCTGAAATGAAAAATTGTTTGGAAGAAATTCTGGAAGTGATGACCACATGGTTTCAACAAAACGGGATGTTGGTCAATGCTAGCAAGACGGAGCTTCTCCTGTGTGGCGACCAAAGGCAGCTAAAACACATATCGCAACCTGTACACATTCAGTTTATGAATGAGGAAATTGGAAGTAAAAATGTAGTGAAAACTTTAGGGGTATTTATGGATCGCAATCTTTCTTGGTCCCATCATGTCAAGTGTATATCGGATCGCTGTTTTGGTATACTTCTTGCTTTGTATAATCCAAAACATGTTCTGCCCACTGAAGTACTCCCTCGTGTTATTGACCGGCTTGTATTTTCACATGTTAGGTACTGCATTCAGGTATATGGAAGCACAAATTCTGAATCAAAGAACAAGATGCAGAAAATCTTTAACTTTGCGGCCAGAATAATACCAGGTCGAAAAAAGCACGACCATATCTCGGATGTCATTGAAGAGCTGGGATGGCTCAATACCCAGCGTTTTATCGAATATTTTGACATGTATGCTTTATAAGTTGATAAAGACAGGTTGCCCTTCGTCCCTGGCATCAAATTTTCGTTTTAACCCGCGCCCCACCGGGGGTCCGGCGCCACCTTCGCCCCACCGGGGGGCCATCGATGGCCCCCCTCTAACTCCGAAAATATGGGCGTTAGCGCAAATCTGCAAAGTGCAATAGAAAGCTCGCGTGAATTCAGTAAGAAATTACTTCGCATGTTTTAGTGCTCAGGTCAATGGTTTGACCTCCAGAGGTCAAATTAGGTCAAGATCGGCTATTTTCACTCAAATATGCAATGATTAAGCAAACTGGGCATAACTCTTATGTCATTAGAGCTATTGAGGCTTGGTAAAGTACATTTGATAGCAAATTGCCAGTTCTTTTTTCGCTATGTGGAACGTAAAGACCTCCCGCCAGTGGTTTGACCGCCAGAGGTCACCTCGTGACCTAATATGACCTGAGGTCACGAAAGGTCAAAAAGTGACCTTGCCGTATATCAAATGAAAGCCAGTGACAAGACAAACACGATGGTGTTTGTTTCACCGCTCTAGCTCAATTAGGTCAAAAGTTATTGTCAAAATACTGTTATTGACCTCTGGTGACCTTGGATGACCTTGGAAGTCAAAGGGCAAATATGACCCCTGGGATCCGTGAAAGGGTGTCCAAAAACGCTGTTCTGAGCAGTCTGAGTATTTGCAATCATTTTTGCGGCTTTTATATCATGAAATAGCTTTTCCCCATGCTTTTCCAATGGGAGAGGTCGCCTCGTGACCTGACCTCAGGGCACGAAATCGAAAAATCCCGGATATACATCTTGTAGACCCTGGAGGGGTCATGAAGTGTAGGAAGTTTCAAATCGATCGACTTTGAAATGTAGCTCTTACAGAGCTCTAAAGGTGAAGTGAGGTGACCTTGGTTGACCTCGTCTGGTGACCTGACCTTGGGTGACCCGGGGTAAAAATTTCAGGGATGATGGGAAAATGATGCAGTGAGAGGTAGAGCCCTCAACCGCGGTGCTGCGTCTCGTCGTTTTTCTGCTATCCCGGAAAAACCTTAGGGGGGGCCATCGATGGCCCCCCGGTGGGGCGAGGGTTAACCGTGATGTTTTGAATCGGGAGACAAGACAATCGGAACACTTGGCACTCTCAAAGCCGAGAACAAATTATGGAAAACGTAGCTTTGTTTATCGTGTCTCATCGCTTTACAACAATATTTGTGTACTTGTTGGAAATCCTCGGGCAACAAACTATTGAGTCTTCAAAAAGAATATCAGGCGCGCTGTGCGGGGTGAGAGGATGAATTGAGTGCTCGTAGATACATAGTATCATATTTTACATTTCTATTTTAATTTAGCAATTCTCATATCATGTTCGGGCATGTATGTAGTTCTTGTGTTCAGTTCGTGACGATGTGCTGGAGCACTGACATTTGACTATGCTTTTGACAAAGGTCTAAGAATAACCCACTGTGTGCGGAAAGACCTGCTGATGTGAATACATGCATACATACATACATCCAGTGTCCACTTCAAACTCTACTCCAGTGCCTTCAACTTCAACAGTTCCGTTACGGGCTTACTCTTGCTTTTTACTGAGTGGACATGTTCAATGTTTTCTACATCTGAATCCCTGTTATCATCAATCTGCTCTTGAACATTCTCTACGAACTGCGCCGAGTCCTGCCGAAAGTTTTTGTACTGAGTCCTGGATTTAACTTCTTTTTGGTGCACCGAAGAAGAATCCCGACATACACGGGACAGGTGCCCGAGCTTACCGCACTTGTAGCAACGCGATGACGCGTGCCGGCACCGGGCCGGGTCATGCCGCCAGCCGCAGCGGTAGCAGCGGTCCCGCTCCATCTGCTGCACCTGGTGGACAGCAGCACTCTGCTCCGCTGGGACAGGAGATGTGAGAACTTGGGCGTTCTTGACTGCAGCTTCCATGGAAAGGCAGAGCTGCTGTGCACGATCAAATGTTAAATCATCCTCTGCCAAGAGCCGTCGTTGCATATGATTATCATTCACTCCTCAGACCAGCCTATCCTTCAACATTTCCTCCAGGCTAGTACCATACTGACAATGCTCAGTTAACTTCCGCAGCTCAGCTATATAAGCAGCAATCGGCTGACCTTCCTTCCGGTTGCAGGTATTGAAATAATACTGTGATACGGTGACGGATGGTTTGGGCTCCAAATGCTTGTTCAGCATCTCTAATATATCTCCAAAGGTTTTATCTTTAACCTTCCCCGGGGCAGACAAGCTTCTAACCAGAGAAAAGGTCTCCTTGCCGCATACAGTGAGCAGCACGGATCTATTTTTGTCACCATCTATGATATCTTCCGCATCCAGGTAGAACTCAAATATCTCTTTCCACTCTTCCCAGCTCTCACCTTGTTCAAATGGTTGAATAAGATTTGAGTCCGCTGGCTCCGCCCGAGTTCTCTGAACGCTAGTTGTAATAACTCTTGAGATGCCTGATCAGTGTATTCACCTTCTCGGCGGGTTGCGGACTGCCCGCCCGGTCGGTAACGTACAACAGCTCACTTCCCTAAGGCGGGGGGAGGCTAGAGGTGACAAGGCAGAGATGCCAATTGTAGTTCATCACAGCGGCCATCTTGAAAAATTGCCACCATCTTGAAATATCAGCTGGATAACGGGTTTTTTTAAACAAGCAATGTCTTAAGAATATGTGTGGCAATTTTGGGGCTTGTATCCAGAAGTGAACGTTTCTTATGTATTTTTGCAGTTATCTGCTCCACTACCACAGATATATATATATATATATATATATATATATATATATATATATATATATATATATATATATAATTCCACACTCTTGCTGCCTTGTATAATCATTGAACAAGAAGGGAATACACGGAGATGACTTCAACACTGACACTGACTTTGTCCTGCACAAACGCATTCATTCACCTGCAATGATGGCCGTCATATCACTCCTTACTTAAGCCAAATAATTTATTCCAGTATGTTTAATATTACCTTTACATTGGACATTCGCCACGACTAAATTTGCGACCATTCACGCAGCACCCATAAAAGAAAGTCTACTTGCACAGCACGACACTGTTTGGTTCAAACAAGATATACGAAACCCGAACCTCTTCCTTTGCTTGTAGAGATTTCGTGGACGGTAATCGATGTCTTATTTGCCGCTGGTATTCTATGGAACTTTTTATTCATTTTCCTTAATCGCATTGGGGAACAGACTTTGGAGCTGTCTGGCAACATTGGCTATGCTTGACTGTGGAATGTACAAGAACTTAATCGTGCTGACAAATGTATGCGTAAGAAAAGCATGCGTACCTTTGGCATCACGTATTTGATCTTTCACTGGACTGTTTAACACGCGCATTGATGGGGCGGGTACCCGCCCCCTTCGGGTTTTTCGGAGATAGCAGAAAAACGGCGGCGCCCAGCGCTGCCGTACTTGGCATACCTTTTTCCTCATCATTTTTACAACTTCTGTGAAAATTTTAAGGTTAGGTCATCTCAGGTCAGGTCACCAGTACAGGTCAAGTGACCCGACCTCAAAAAAGTTTAAGATAGCATAAGTCGGAGTAGGATGAACTTATCCTATTGAAACTCATATCACATAAAGGCCCCACCGAGTTCTCTAAAATATGTTCCGGTATTTTTGATATCGATGACCTAAGGTCAGGTACGAGGCATGAACTCTCTATTGGAAATACATGGGAAAAATTGTTTTTACGGAATAACTCAGTAACGGATGATTATAGAACATTTATTTTAGCTGCATTAGACTCGCCTGGGCTTTGCGGCTCTAATGGTATGCATTTTATATAATTTGACCCTGACCTGACCTCAGGTGAAGTCAAATCCTTGATTTGACCTAGCAAGGTCAAATTATATATCATTCCATTCGGCTTGCTGAGAGGATTCATATAGTTCAAGTCGTTTTGCTCTATCTTTACTTGTTCAGATGCAATGGCCGAAAAACTGAATTTACATGTTTTCCCTATGACGGCATGTTTTGACCTCTCGTGACCTTAACCCGCGCCCCCACCGGGGGTCCGGTGCCACCTTCGCCCCACCGGGGGCCATCGATGGCCCCCCTCTAACTCCGAAAATATGGGCGTTAGCGCAAATCTGCAAAGTGCAATAGAAAGCTCGCGTGAATTCAGTAAGAAATTACTTCGCATGTTTTAGTGCTCAGGTCAATGGTTTGACCTCCAGAGGTCAAATTAGGTCAAGATCGGCTATTTTCACTCAAATATGCAATGATTAAGCAAACTGGGCATAACTCTTATGTCATTAGAGCTATTGAGGCCTGGTAAAGTACATTTGATAGAAAATTGCCAGTACTTTTTCCGCTATGTGGAACGTAAAGACCTCCCGCCAGTGGTTTGACCGCCAGAGGTCACCTCGTGACCTAATATGACCTGAGGTCACGAAAGGTCAAAAAGTGACCTTGCCGTATATCAAATGAAAGCCAGTGACAAGACAAACACGATGGTGTTTGTTTCACCGCTCTAGCTCAATTAGGTCAAAAGTTATTGTCAAAATACTGTTATTGACCTCTGGTGACCTTGGATGACCTTGGAAAAGTCAAAGGGCAAATATGACCCCTGGGATCCGTGAAAGGGTGTCCAAAAACGTTGTTCTGAGCAGTATGAGTATTTGCAATCATTTTTGTGGCTTTTATATCATGAAATAGCTTTTCCCCATGCTTTTCCAATGGGAGAGGTCGCCTCGTGACCTGACCTCAGGGCACGAAATCGAAAAATCCCGGATATACACCTTGTAGACCCTGGAGGGGTCATTAAGTGTAGGAGGTTTCAAATCGATCGACTTTGAAATGTAGCTCTTACAGAGCTCTAAAGGTGAAGTGAGGTGACCTTGGTTGACCTCGTCTGGTGACCTGACCTTGAGTGACCCGAGGTAAAAAATTTCAGGGATGATGGGAAAATGATGCAGTGAGAGGTAGAGCCCTCAACCGCGGTGCTGCACCTTGTCATTTTTCTGCTATCCCGGAAAAACCTTAGGGGGGCCATCGATGGCCCCCCGGTGGGGCGAGGGTTAAATGTGACCTGACAAAAAATGGTTCAAATGTTTTCGATGGAGAAGTGGATGGGCAGCCCAACGCCGTTTACCGTTTTTCGCTACCTACCGTGGTTCTCGAGATCTTAGGGGGCGGGTACCCGCCCTCCCCCGTCAATGCGAAGGTGGCTCAGACCCCCGTCAATGCGCGTGTTAAACCATTGTGATATGTCACCGGTTTGGCCGTGCTCTTGATATAGTCGCAAGCGCCCTTGCTGTGAGACGTAGTGAAAATGGTTCATTCGCATAATTGAATTTTGCTTCGATAAGACTTGCACTGGAATTAAACCTTGCATTGCTTTAAAATCGTGTGCATGGAGGCACCATTTGATGAAGTGAAATATATTTTTGCAATGTGCAGCACAGCTCTCCGTCAGGAGAGGTACATTCCTCAGTCATTTCTCTCGCTTTCATGCTCGAGGCATAAGTTCTGAAAAAAAACACGAGCCGTCGCAGTGTTGTGTTTGGAGCCATCTGATATCACACAGCTTCCGTGGCCTAATTTTTGTTAGATCTGCTGTTCAGTAAACCATGTAGAATGGACAGTGCACTGGGAGCGACGGCGCTAAATAGCCCGTTTTAATCTCTACTGACAATGTTACATGCAATCGTTTGGTCGGGTCATCTTTGAGGTCGCTCGAGGTCAAAGTATTCTTTACAGGAATACAGTGGAAACCTAAATGCTGTGGCATAATAACTGACAGAGCAGAGCCGTAGAAAAATTTTCAGCACCATTGGAATGCTCTTGTCGAGCCTGATCGGATTATATATCTTATAATCTTGTCTAATCAAATTTCAAAATTAACCTGCTTTGACCTTGAGCCGGGATTAGGTCTGTATGGTAAAAAGAATATTTATCAAACTGCAGTGGTAAGTCAGACACGACAACGAAAAATTAAACCTCCATCGCCATTCTCGACAATTCTCAATTCTTATCAAAACTTACCCATTGCCCCATGCATTTCTAATGGAAAGATCGTGACCCTGACCTTGTCCCAGGTTATCGATTTGGAAATCCTACTACGAACAATTATCTTGCTCGGTGACCTTACTATGTGATGTGAATCTAACAACGATAGGTTAAATTTGATTTGATAGGTTAAGCCGAACAGAACGCTGACTCTCTCCAATGCAGAAAGCTCAGGGTTTCCCTTGAGGGTACCATGGAGTATTGGGCCCTCTGAGAAACATGCTGGTGAGGTCAGCCCTGGAACCCCTGCCGTGCCCGGGAGGCGGTAGATTCAGTCACACCTGCCATGCTGGTTTGCAGCAGGGATGCGGAGCCGGAGCCGGTCGGAGCCGACCATTCTGCCCGGAGCCGGAGCTGGAGCCGCCGAAACACTTTTGATCGGAGCCGGAGCCGGAGCCGGAGCCGTCAGAAAGGATCCGGCTCCGGCTCCCAGAGCTCTAAAATTACCAAAAATCAAACGTGAAATGGTCACATTTTATCTCGTGAGATGTCGTATGGAAACACCTTTATTCACCTGAAATGTTACATTTTCTCAATATGTTATGTATATCGAGATTAATGAAATATTGCAACTAGGGTGTTCCGTAGACGGTCTCACTCTCGGGCAGGTAATGCGCCCCGGCCATTTAGCATGGGCAGAAATTGGCAACAAATGATAGCATTGGCGGACACTGGCGGATCCATGAGGGGGAGCAAAAAAGGCATTTGCCCCCCAAACTGCCCAATTTTTGGCGATTTTCTTAAAAAAACATATGTTTTTCACGATTTACCCCATACCGTCGGCCTGCATCCACACCTGTTGACAGACGCAGGGGGGGATGCCATTCCGGTCATGCCCCCAAAGCCCTGGAAGGGGGGCAGACTATCTTTTGGCCCCCCAAAGGCCGAAGAAATTGTTTGAAAAAGATGTTTAAACTAGGTCTGTCGAGCAATAAAATCTTTGCTCCCACCTCCCCCCCCCACCGAGAGCTATCATGTACTCGGAGAAGTAGTTTATACTAGGTCTGTCGAGAACCCAGGGCAAAAGGCGCAGAAAACAGCATCCCCGTCACTCGATGCGGCACTTGCCGACTTCAAAACCTGGGTCGCCTGAAGAGGGCGACCGTATGCGACATCTTAGATAGATATCCAGCCATCATGTCCATATGCGACATCTTAGATAGATATCCAGCCATCATCCAGCCGGCTAGCCTGGTAATGGCCGCGCTACCAGTTACTCAGGTGTCCGTAGAGAGGTTGTTCTCCGCGATGAAGCTACTGCTTACTGATCTCGGGTCCAGACTAAGATCAGACACATTGAAGGCAATGTTGCTGCCCCGCTCCAACCGCGATTGGGTGGTGTAGTGAGCGAACCAGCTGCTGGGCCCTGGGCAGTAGGGTGGTTGGTTGTGATTTTTATCGAAAAGGAATTATGCCATCAGCCTATTTGATGTGTTTTTCGATGTTGAACACTGTTAGCTTAGGGTCGTTCAAACAAAATTTTTTCTTTTCAGACTGGAACCCACTTTTTGCCATTATATATTCAATTCTGATTTCAATGAGCCACATTCCAAGCGTCTACGACAGCGGGAAAGATCGCCTCAAAACTGTTAAAGATTTCATGTTTTGGGCGCGATTGGCCGCCCGGCGTTGCAGTCTCCCCTTGTTGAATTGGGATGAAAGGGGTGCATAACCTACCAGTAAAGGCAGCGTGGCATGTGCGTGCGTAAAAGAGCGGTAGATGCGATTTAACATGCAAGCATTTACTTGTTAGATGTATTTGTAGCGCAATACAAATACATGTTATTCCACAAAAGACCTGAAATTAAATGATTCAGCACCCTTGTACTCTAAATCCCGACAGAACATGAATGCCTTCCGGAGGTGAAGCTTTCTCTAGTAACTATCGCTGGAGAACGTCGTGAGGCAGGTGCTTTTCCATATGCTCCTGCGAACTATTTAAGAGCTCTGGTACTGATAAAAGAAGATCCTGTTTCATATTTTTATCCTTTAGGTGACTCACGAAATCTTCCACCAGCTTCACACCACGTTCTGTGGGACCGTTCACGACAGTAAGTTCTGGAATACCTTGAAACAGGGGAAGCTATACCAGCTTCTCAACGGAGCCATTTCTGGTCAGAATATTTCAGATTCAGGCAATCGAATACCAGCCAGCTGTCAGGAGTAACAAGCTGGCTGAGGCTTAGTACCGACCATTTACAGAGCTCTTCATAGCCTCTATCGGAAACTTAAGCCTGCCCTAGTCAAATGTGAATCGTTTGCTGTTTTGGCCAATTGTTGTGCGACTGGCTCCTTACCTCCACGATGGTGGTTCTCACCAGCGGGACAGAATATCACTTTCTGTGCACAGATACCACAGCTGATGACAAATTGACTTTAGCACATTCAGGGCGATTTCTATATTAACTTAATGAAAGCACTGCATTGCATTTTATGGATAGCTTTGAGGCTCATAGAAGGCTCTAAAGCTGACTATCCGCGACGGAGGAACCCAAATGCATGGTTTAGAACCACTTATAAGGAAAGCCGCTAACCATTTCGCAGTCTGAGTGGCTCAGTCGGTTAGCGCTTGCGCTTGGCTTGGCCAATGACATTCATTATGTGCTGGGTGTCGTGGGTTCGAGCCCACCCAGAGGCAGAATCTGGCGCCCTGCTCTAGCCCGAGCTAATTCTTTCCCTCTCTCCTCTGATGCCATATGACCTGAGCAGTTGATGCGTTGTTAAACTCCAAAAATTATAATATTCTGTCTTTAAGTATCTTCTGGAATGATTAACGGAATCTGACACAGTAGTAGCACGCACTTTTTTTCTTCTTAATTCATAAATTTTGTTTAAGTTGTTCCTAGTACGGCTGCTGGAGTCGGAGTCTCACTAAAGTCATCAAGGGACTTGTCACGGAGACCCCGACCCCACCACCCGAACGAGCAACTCCCTCAATGGAGGGTCAATTTAGAAGCCAAAGTTTAGCGTCCCACAAAGCACAGGGACCGCCGCCCAGCTCAGGTCATCCTCTCATCAGTCAGTTGCCAGCCAACCCGTACGTCGGGTAAACTATTGAGCGCCGGAGCGTCTCAGGGGAACCGATCCCAAGCCTGGACATGCACTGCCACTGCATGCTTCTGAGCAGCCGGCCGGAGCCCAACGCTCTACCAACTGAGTTACCGGGGCGGCACTTCATGCCGTAAATGTCCTATATTCCATAATATGGCTCGCTGGTGAGCTCCGGGTCTTCTAAACAGACAGTTGTTGGAGACAACCTCTCCTGACAGCCACACGTAAACCAGCTTGTGCAATTCGAGATAATACTCCGGTGTTGTGTAGAGGCGTTGAAGTCAGTGTGCAAACGCAACTGTTATTTGTGACCAGAAAGTTATAATCTGCTTCGCAAATAAGAATCACAATGCTGAAGGTAAAAAGACAGTGTGTCGTGAAAATGTTTCACTCGGCTGTGATTAAGTTTTAGTGGTAAGACCTCGTCGCGCCATTACATGATGAAAAAGATGTTGGTTCCTCTTTCTTCTGTATTGCCTCGCGTTGTGTAAAGGCAGGTTATAGCAGCGATGAATATAAGTCCAACAGGTATTAAAGCAGTCGGTCTTCACTCGGAATGGCAGCGCCAATTAATATACGTAGAGGTGTCGAATAAAATAAGTGTCGCTACAGATCACTCACTCTCTGTCAAACTATCTTCTACAAGCGTGATTAACGGTGACCTAGCCTAATCCAGCGTGACCTGGCGTGGTCTGATGCTGTCTGACGCGATGCCGACCGTCGCCGGCGCCTGACTGCAGAGGTCCGCTGGTGAAGACGGTTCTAAGCGCACTCCCCCGAGACAACAGTGGGTAGCCAGTTACACATGTCCATCTCACCGAAACAACAGGGAAGTGGACGCCCACCACACACGCCAATGAAATCACTGGATTTGTGAAAAAGATAGACGTCACAGCAACGTCAGAAACTGATGAAAGTTTTCATCAGGCAACTGTAGAAGCACCGGGTTACAGAAGTCATACGCATGACATCACCTGCCTGGGCCGTCGCTCGCTGTGCCAGAGCACTGGACACCGGATGCAAAGTCATCAAAACGCGGCGCGGCCGACGTCTCGGGCCAGCTCTGGGCCGTGGCAGCAGGGGTGGCTCGCCACACCATGCATTCATGACTACATGCTATGAATATTGAAGTAACTTAGCTAGAACTCTAACAGATGAAATATGTTGTGGAAATTAGCATAATTAGGTGTCATTATTAATTTTTGTTACATCACATCGCGAGGTCCTTAAATGAGATTTTGGTTTTTAATCATCCAAAATCTTCGTTTGTACGATTACACAACAATATGGTTCACTCGTCATTCGGGTACTTGCTCGAACATACACACGTCACATATATCACTTTCCATAATACACTAGATCCATGAACGTGTCTCTGGAATCACTATTTGCACTGATGTCCATGATTGGTGCTTGAACCGAAGGTGATGCTTTTGGAGAGGATCGAAAGGTTTCCAGACGTTTCCGCCTCAGGTTACATTTTCGTAACCTGGTTGAGAGAGTGGTTAGTGGGAGTATGCATATTAGTATATGTTGAATCATCATTCTTTAGCACACAAGCAGATGAGTTTCTATACTGAAAAGCAACTTAAACTAACATCTTTATACGACAAGTAGATGCGTTTGACCCGTTGTCAAACCTAAACTCATGCTATAATAAAATCATTTTCGCTGCAACCATCAAGGTCCTGATACGTCACCTTACGGTAACCAAATGGTTCTTTATCATAACCATTTTTGTCCAGATTACATACACTTTACTCTCCGGTAAAGTAGACTAACTGATTGCACAAAACTGATTGTGATGTCAGTAACATGACTTGATTCTCTTACGTTATTTCTACTCATTTCACTTTCCAGTGAAGTACACTTTGCTATCTTCATAACACAATTCTTACTTTAACAACATGGCGACTATATTGTTTAACGGATCCTTCTTTTGTTCAGCACTTAGTGAAGAACTGCTTGTCTCCACGTTTTCCTTCTTATCCTTACTTGCAGTATTTACATTATTTACATCTGTACAATCCAGATCCGATATTTCGGAATCTGAGGTAAAATCCTCTGCAAGGATTTTATCAGGGGACAATCACTGTCAGAATCTGATTCACGGTCACGCTTGACTGGTACAATTTCATCCATACCTACTTCTTCATCCGAATCCACTGTTTCACATGCCCGTTTAGATTCAGGGAAAGGAGATTCTAAAGTGCGTTTTGCACAAGCTGTTTTCTCTTCTTTAATTTGTTTTGCCAATTTAGCCAACGGAATGTTGTCTTCTTCGTCTGAGGAAGAGTTATTCATTCGCTTTGCCAGCCTAGATAGCGGAATGTCATCCTCGTTATCGGATGAAATGTTCGTTTTTGGTGAGCCAGAACATGGGTTAAGTTGAGGGTCAGATGATTTTAGCTCCGAATGTTCTACTGACACAGATGAATCATCTTCATCTTCATAGTAAGCAAATTTTGAAGCACGCACAGGCTGAGTTCTCAATGGGATCCTTGACTTCATTTTTTCTTCATGTTTTCTATTGATATGGGTCGGATTATTGGAAACATTACACCAAGGGGTGTTAGGATCTGCGAGTCTCAGATTTTGAGCGTTAACTGTTTTTGTTCCTCCTTCAAGCTGATGCTTAATGACGAAAGTGACGTCACTAAGTGCTTTCACCACACGGTAGTAGGGTTTCCAATGGGAGGTTAATTTTGTAGTGGAGCCAGGAGCAGTGGAGGGATCGCGGAAATATACCATATCACCGACTTTAAATTTCACGGGTTTTGACTTTCTATCGTAATACATCTTGTTCTTTTCATGCCCTAGAGCCAAATTATGACGTACTTCATGATAAGCACGGCTGAGATTTTCAAGCATGGCGGGAAGGTACTCTTCACCTAGATATTTGTACTTCGGTGACAGTAACGTGTTCATGGGAAGTACGGGATCGCGGCCATGTAAAATGTAAAATGGGCTGTGTTTCGTGGTTTCATTTTTAGCGGTCCGATATGCTGAAAGTACTGATGAAAGTTTGGTATCCCAATCACGTTGATTTCTACTCACTAATTTAGCTAGCATGTCGTTTTGCACACGGTGATACTTTTCACACCGTCCGTTTGACTGAGGATGGTACACTGAGGTTCTGATGTGTTTGATGTTGAAAAAGGCCGAAATTTGATCAATGACTACATTGCAAAACTCTGTGCCATTATCTGACACTATGACACGAGGGCAGGAGTGTCTGGGAATGATGTGCTCTATGAGAACCTGAGCTACAGTTTCTGCACTTTTTGAGTCAGTTGCAAATGATTCAGGCCAGCCAGAAAACAAATCGACAATGTTGATTATGAAACGGTTTCCGTTGTAACTTTCAGGGAATGGTCCACATGTATCAATTGCAATCATTTCAAATGGGTATTTTGGAATCTGCATGTCCTGAAGGGGTGGTCTTTGTTTCTTGAGCTTTCTCATGTTACATGCCACACAGATTTTGAGATGGTTTACTACATCACGGTACATTCCTGACCAATAGTAACGAGACCTAAGTTTGTCATATGTTTTATCTATGCCCAAATGTCCACCAAAATATCCAGAGTGAATTTCCTCTACTAATGGTTTCTGAAGAAACTTGGGTATACAAATCTGAAGTCCAGGATGAGGGTTGCATTTTGATGTATCTGAAATACGATACAGAATGTTGTCCAAAACCACATAATGTTTGAATGCGTCCTGATAATTCGGATCTTCTGGATTTTGCAGGATCTGTATGATCCTTTGAATATACTCGTCTTCACTTTGAAGAGTTTCGAGATCTGGGTGCTTTTCTAAGAACTCTTTGAACTTCTCCTTGTGATCGGCTTTCTCATCAGTCGGGCAAGGTTCGACTGTTGGATCCAGTTGCACTGGAGGTGCATGATCAGAATCAATAATGTTGACTTCGTTCGGAGGTTCTAGCCTGGAAAGACTATCAGCCACTATGTTTTGACGACCAGTGACGTACTTAATATCGCAGCCATATTCATCCAGAATGATGGCCCAACACTGAATGCGTGGATTTCGCATCTCAGCAGTAAACAAATGCTTCAGGGGCTTGTGATCCGTCATGATTGTGAATTTTGAGCCAAATAGATAAGGACGTAATTTCTGAACAGCATACACAATAGCATACGCTTCTTTCTCGATGATTGGCCAATTTTGCTGAGTTTATAATAATCGTTGGGGTTTAACGACGCACCAACTGCCAGGGTCATACGGCGTCGCCAACTCTCACCCTGTTGGAAGGGATTTTGGGGATCAGATCGACTTATTCAGAGGCTCCGCCGGGACTTGAACCCGGGAGCGGTGGCTTAGAAGACAAGGGTGCTATCCACTAAGCCACCTCATCCCCCTTTGCTGAGTTTTACTAAGCTGATGGGACAGATATTGGATTACACGCTCACCTTGTTCATCCGTTTCTTGAACGAGGGCAGCCCCAATTGAGTGATTTGAGCTGTCCGTGTATAATCTGTACGGCTTGTTTGTGTCAGGATAAGCCAAAATGGGGGCTTCAGTGAGGACAATTCTCAAAGATTCGAACGCTTCTTGACATTTATCTGTCCAAATGAAACGAGCATGTTTCTTTGTGAGTTCAGTGAGGGGTTTTGCAATTTTTGCAAAGTTTGGAATGAAACGTCGGTAGTAGGAGCACATGCCAATGAAAGAACGCACACCCTTCACGGTAGTTGGAGGTGATAGATTTCGTATGACTTCGACTTTTGACGGGTCAGGCTGAATGCCACTGGCCGACACGATGTGGCCCAAGTACTTGACTTCTTGTTTCAGAAAGTCACACTTTGACATTTTCAATTTTAGGCCAGCCTGGCGAAGCCTGCTGAAGACTTCTTCAATGTGCTCTAGGTGCTCTTCAAATGTCTTTGAGAAGATTATGACGTCATCTAGGTATGCCAAAGCGTACTTATGCTGAATTCCGTGCAGAAACTTGTTCATTAGCTCAGAGAACAGTCCTGGAGCGTTGGTGAGACCAAATGGAAGACATTTAAATTCAAAGAGACCTAGGAAGCATGTAAATGCGGTTCTATCTATGGAATCTTGGTCAGCCATAGGAATTTGCCAATATCCACTTTTGAGGTCAAGAGAGGTGAAGTATTTCGATCCTTCAAGAGATGCCAAGATGTCATCGATGCGTGGAAGCGGATAGCTGTTTTTGACAGTCACCTGATTGAGTTTTCGGTAATCTACACAGTAACGTTTTCCTCCATCTTTCTTCTCGACAATGACGATTGGACTAGCCCACGGGCTCTGACTGGGTTGGATCACACCTGCTTTCAGAAGCTCATTGAGGTGATCCTCTACCATCTGACGTTGACTGAATGGGAGGCGATAGGGCCGTTGTTTGATAGGAGGGTGATTTCCTGTGTCAATTTTCATTTTCACAAGGTCCGTTCGACCGAGATCGGTTTCACTTTTCGCAAAAAGATCCGAGTTTTGTTCGATAAGTAGTTCGATCAGCTGTTTCTGGCTCTCAGGCACGTGAGAGAGATCAGCTGTTTGGATTTTCATCGCAGGATCCAGATCAGGATGTGAACTTTCTTGGGGTTGTTCATTGGGTGTATTTTCCTGAATGCTATTGATCTCTGACGTCTCTACTATTTCGGCAAGTCCAATGGCCTGGCGAGGCGGAAGAGTATAGTCACGAGTGGTCGTGTTGACGATCACTGCTGGTAAGTGACCTTTTTGGTTTGGGCGGCTCACTGAGTTTAGTACCAAGAGTCCTGGTTCCTCACAGAAATATGGGGTGTTGTTCAGTGGCTGCACTGTACAGTCCTGATCGATGAGTTGGACTCTGTTGATGTACGCAGGTACTTCAACATATGACTGCGCTGGGATGGTAGTTTTCTCAGGCAGCCTCACCAATGAGGTGATGGACTGACAGTTGAGGCGTTGTGGTCTCAGTGGGATGACATTGTTGTGGATGTTCATGGTTTTCTTTCCAAAATCAAGTTTTACACCAAACTCACTGAGAAAGTCATTTCCCAAGATGCATGAGTGTCTGAGACCTTTCACAATTTGAAACTTGAATTTTCTGCAGAATTTTGAGACTTCTACTGGCAGTTGTGCTGTTCCAAAATTTTTTTAACTTGTGACCAGTTACTGACTCGAGAGGGGCACAATTTGTTGTGAGGTCAGAGACATGCTTTGAACAGATTTTGTCAAAGAATTCTTTTGAAACGATCGAAATGTCGGCTCCAGTGTCGACAAGGGTATAGGCTTTTCGATTTCCAAGATATGTCCAGCACATAGGAGTGTCCTGTTTGATGTAGATTCTAGCAATATTGTCCCTAGGACCATCGGGATCAGGGGTTTCCAACTGTTCAATCCTGGTAACAGAAGGACATCTTAGTTTTCCGACTGTTGTTGGGAAGCTAAGTTAGCTTGTTTCGCCCTGCACACTCGCTGAGTGTGTCCAACTTTTTGGCAGAACACACAGATCGGACGACCGTCTGGTGTCCATTGATATCTTTGAGGGGGCTGGTTTGGCTCTGTCCCCGGCTGAAAAGCTTGTTGGTGCTGACATGGGGCTCTTGGAGGCTGACTCTGAGGTCGCCTCTGCCACTGGTTGGGGCGTTGTTGCCTTTGGAATGGGCGTTGGTTCTGGGGTTGCGCCTGGTATTGGCGTCTTTGCTGGGGATGCGTCTGGTTTGATGGCTGATACGTAGGGTTGGTTTTCTGATTTTTCACAACATTTTTGGTCAGTTTATCTAGTTTTGATCCAACATCTGACAAACATTTCTCCAATTTCTCTATCCTGTCGTTTTGGGAGTCGTTACGAACCACATCAATCCCCATGGGCTCCTCAGTATCGAGTTTTCCTCTGCAAAGTTCGAAAGTCCTGTCGGTTTGCTGTTCTTCACTAGCAAATTTTACTGCATCCTGAAGGGTTGAGAACTTTTTCCGAATGAGGGCTCGGGCGAGGCGATCATCGGATACGCCTTTTTGGAACACTTCTACAAGTGTTCTTTGTGAGTCTGCACTGTTTGGGTCATCAAAGACCTCACTTGCAACGTCTTGGAGACGTTCTGAGAAGTTTTGCATCAGCTCACCCTTCTTTTGTCTGATTTTTTGAAGTTTTTCCCTCGCACAGTACGGGTCTTTAAGATCACTGTATCTGTCTCTCAACTGTCTCCTTAGTTCCAGCCACGTGATGTTAGGATTTTGAGTGATCAGTCTGCAGGCAAATTTTCCTGCGGGTCCGCTCAATGTTCTAGTAGCCAGAATTTTCATCCGCTTATCATCGGCTGTGCAGGCTATCGAATCCATATCTCTTGCCCAGTCATGAAATTTGTTGGAACTTTCCCCAGAAAATGATCGGACGTGCTGTGTGAGACCTTGGACTCGAATTTCCATCGAAATATCTTTCATTGTTTTAACAAGAGTTTGTTCGGCCATGATTCAAATTATGCAAAATTTCAACACAATATAACAACAGCTTATGAAGATTCAACAGTTAAGGATGGATAAGGAATCACCTTACTTGTAGCTGATGAGATGATGTCAGAAGACTGAAGGCGAAGATGCCAGTTGCCGTTGTTCACCGGTGGATGAACCGGAGATGCTGTCCACACAGTACTGAAAATGTAGAATGCTACGATGAAGAATATGAAGAATGCTGTAATGAAGCACTCTTAACCTGAAAAAGAAATTGGATGGAGCGGTAGAACGATGCTCCTGATGTCGGATGAAATGTTGGATGACCACAAATAACTAGATGAATGATGATTTGAAGTCTTTGAAGCCTGAAAAAAATTGGAGTGCCTTGCAGCCTGAAAAAATCTTGAAGAGTTGAATCTTGAACACGAAGTGAAGTGACAACTTGAAAAACGAAGAACTTGGGATGGCTGTCGCAGAGAACGGTGATGACCTCTAGTTGAGATGAATCCTGGAACTGATAAACTCGACGATAGAATTGAAGATCTCGATGAACCAGCTTGTGAAGTTGACAGAGAAGTGTTTAAAGATGTTTCCCGGCGTAGCTGGAAAACTGAAGTCCTTGAAGTACTCGTTGGCGAATGTTCGATTTTTTCTCGGTGTCCAATTTTATCACGGGTCACGGTGCCAATTTGTCGTGAAAATGTTTCACTCGGCTGTGATTAAGTTTTAGTGGTAAGACCTCGTCGCGCCATTATATGATGAAAAAGATGTTGGTTCCTCTTTCTTCTGTATTGCCTCGCGTTGTGTAAAGGCAGGTTATAGCAGCAATGAATATAAGTCCAACAGGTATTAAAGCAGTCGGTCTTCACTCGGAATGGCAGCGCCAATTAATATACGTAGAGGTGTCGAATAAAATAAGTGTCGCTACAGATCACTCACTCACTGTCAAACTATCTTCTACAAGCGTGATTAACGGTGACCTAGCCTAATCCAGCGTGACCTGGCGTGGTCTGATGCTGTCTGACGCGATGCCGACCGTCGCCGGCGCCTGACTGCAGAGGTCCGCTGGTGAAGACGGTTCTAAGCGCACTCCCCCGAGACAACAGTGGGTAGCCAGTTACACATGTCCATCTCACCGAAACAACAGGGAAGTGGACGCCCACCACACACGCCAATGAAATCACTGGATTTGTGAAAAAGATAGACGTCACAGCAACGTCAGAAACTGATGAAAGTTTTCATCAGGCAACTGTAGAAGCACCGGGTTACAGAAGTCATACGCATGACATCACCTGCCTGGGCCGTCGCTCGCTGTGCCAGAGCACTGGACACCGGATGCAAAGTCATCAAAACGCGGCGCGGCCGACGTCTCGGGCCAGCTCTGGGCCGTGGTAGCAGGGGTGGCTCGCCACACCATGCATTCATGACTACATGCTATGAATATTGAAGTAACTTAGTTAGAACTCTAACAGATGAAATATGTTGTGGAAATTAGCATAATTAGGTGTCATTATTAATTTTTGTTACACAGTGATACAGTACCTGGCCTAAACAGCAAAACCATCCACCTTTCAGTTAGGTAGGCTAAAGTTTCCGACAGAGGCTATGAAGAGCTCGGCTCGATACCAAGGCTCTCCCAATTTCTCATTCCTGAAAGCTGGATGGTATTCGAGCGCCTGAATCTGAAAGATTCTGACATGAAATGGCTCCGTCGAGAAGCTGGTGACTGGTATACCTTCCCCTGTTTCAAGGTATTCCAGAACTTACTGTCGTGAATGGTCCCACAGAACGTGGTGTGAAGCTGGTGGAAGATTTCGTGAGCCACCTAAAGGGTAAAAATATGAAACAGGATCTTCTTTTATCAGTACCAGAGCTCTTAAATAGTTCGCAGGAGAATGGGGAGAAGCATCTGCCTCACGACGTTCTCCAGCGATAGTTACTAGAGAAAGGTTCGCCCTCGGAAGGCATTCCTGTTCTGTCGGGATTTAGAGTACTACGGTGCTGAATCATTTAATTTCAGGTCTTTTGTGGAATAACTTGTATTTGTATTGCGCTGCAAATACATCTGAGAAGTAGATGACTGCATGTTAAATCCCATCTACCGCTCTTATACGCACGCACATGCCAGGCTGTCTTTACTGGTAGGTTATGCACCCCTTTCATCCCAATTTAACAAGGGGAGGCTGCAACGCCGGTTGGCCAATTGCGCCCGAAACATGAAATCTTAAACCGTTTTGAGGCGAGCTTTCCCGCTGTCGTAGACGCTTGGAATGTGGCTCATTGAAATCAGAATTGAATATATGTTGGAAAAAGTGGGTTCCAATCTGAAAAGTAAAAAATACTTTTTTGAACGACCCTGCTGTTAGCTCATCGAAGTTTTTCTTTGCGGGCTGTCAGCTGTCCGAGCTTTACTTGATCGTTGTATCTTTAATTTTTTATGTGGGTTTGCGGGCATATCTGAACCATATTTCTGTTTGCCATAACAGTGCAGTGCAGTTTGCCATACGACTGCACTGCAGTGTAGGTTGGTTCAGTTTTGAGGTTCACTAGCCTTTGGCATCTGGTCAAGAGCGTTCGTTCATCCAGTCGCCATTTTTCATTCGTACAAATACATAGTCACTTTGTATCTGATGGACTTTTACGCCCTTGAGAACGTTTCGATCACATTTTGGATATAGGTACGTTGCCGGAACCGGAGCCGGTCGGAGCCGACTATTTTGCCCGGAGCCGGAGCCGTTAGGACACTTGAACCTGGAGCCGGAGCCGGAGCCGAAATCATAACCCCGGACCGGAGCCGGAGCCGGAGCCGTCCAAAATTGTCTCGGCTCCGCATCCCTGGTTTGCAGGGTAAATGCCATGTCAAAAACGTGATTTATCGCATTGATTGTAAATTGTGTGGGCCCGACGAGTCTTTGTATATTGGAGAGTCAGCGTTCTGTTTGGCTTAGATTCAATGAACACCTTGGGGATGTACGTCACAAACGGCACAACACGCCTTTCGGGGACCATCGACGACTGGTTCACCCAGACCAGAGCCTCATCACGGATTTTTTGGCTATTAAATTTGTGAAACACACTAGGGATGGGCCCGACCACAAACTTTCCGAGTCTATTCTGATCAGACAACACGAGCCCAGTCTAAACACACAGTCATCCTCTTCCCCGCTTATTCGTTGACACCCCAACACGCACGGAGGCTCTCATTTGAAATGTTTTAAACCGCGACACTGTCGAGGCTACAATACAAGTTTACATCAGGGTTCTCGTTCTCACTCTTTCACTGCCTTACACTTGATGATGGTGCATGACCGAAACGTGGTGTTTTACCTTTCCCTGACTTCTATGCCCCTTGTATTTAGGTCCGCACTGTTCTTAAAGCTTCATTACAGTTTTAGTGTATACTTTGAATTTTATTTCACACAGGGGCGTAGGAACGGTTTGAAAAGTGGGGGGCCAACCTTAGAGGGGGCCCACCTCAAGGGGGCCCCAGTCCACGGGGGCCCATAATTATAAAAAAATTAGTTAGCTCGTTTGGTGTCAATAAGGCACGCATGCACACAAGGATGTCAATATATGGAAAATTGAGAAATTAAATTTTGCCCTATGATTTCGAGTTGTACCTATATGATACCAAATCACAGTAAAACGCCAAAAAAACATTTCTTGTTTTCTTACCAAGACCCATTTCAAATACGAAATACATTTTTAAGCTTTTTGGAGGATTTCAATCATTTTTTACCGCGAGCGCGTTTTTTATATTTACAGATGTTTAGGCCCTTTTTCTTTTTCTTTTTTTTTAATTTAAATACGCCTATGAATAAAGGGCATCCTCCTACCTTCAGTATCAAATCAGGTATCTCCTTGGACATCACGCAAGACCATAAGCAAGCTTGTAACGTTTGCATGGTGTCCAAGGATACTTAGCCATTGGGCAAAAAATGGGACAATTTTGTTACTGAAACAAATTGGCGCGGCTAAGTACACATCACATCTACATAACTTTTCATCACATTTACAAAATTAGGAACTGTTTAGAAAACTACAGACAATGCTTTGATACCAAATAGCCTCACTTCGCTATGCCTAATCAACTTGTATTTTCTTATTCAATGACGAAAATGGGAACATTTATATATGTTATTACAGATCTCTTCTTGCCATCATTAGAGATTGATTTAGGTGAAGCCTGATCACAATAAATACACCTAGCTATATTTTGATGCCTAAAATGCAGAGTTCCAGCATGACTGCAAGTGCAATGTAGGTACTTGATGGCCAGCTTCGTGATGCCGAGGAGATGTGGGCATGGTGTTATAGTGGTTAGCAGCCTTGCTTTCCACGCGACCAACTCGGGTTTAAGGCACGGCAGATTCCTTGTGCAAGGAGCGATTTGACTCCCAAGAAACCCCTCCAACAGGGAAAGAGTTGGCGACGCCATATAACCCTGGCATCGAAAGACGTCGCGCCTTTCGATGGCTCAGGAGGGACGACTGTTGCTCGGCATTTGGTGCGAGGCCTGTGTCCGATTCATATTTTGTGTTGGGATTGGGATGGAGTTTGATTGGGCCCAGTTCTCGGGACTCATTTGGCAACACTCGGGTGGTAGGTGCCTTGGCTTTTTTACGAAGCGCTCCTCCTCCAGGGGCTTACAGGCAGCGTACTACCGAACTTGAACGTTGCCTGGCAAGCTATCGGGCCCGTTTGGGTTTCTTGTTCTATATTACAGTTGCTGATAGTTGTTTATTCGTTGCGGGAGCCACCTTAAAGGGCTCCAAAAAGGGGGCAGTATCTCCCTGACCCCCGGTTCCTATGCCTATGCCACCCAGGGACCGCTAAATTATCTCGGAGGGCCCCAAGGTCCAGACCATGGCTCAGGAACCCAGATCAGTCAGCTCAAGGGCCTAGACCAGTGCATTAGCCTCGGGACCAGCTTATCAAGGGACCCTATTTAAGCAAAGGACCCCTAGAAGCTTATCACAGGGGAGTTCCAGATTCGCACAGGGTGCCAGATTAGCTTAGGTGCCCGGTTCAGCTCGGAGGTCCCCAGATCGACTTATGTAGGGTCTCAAAACAGCTCAAGGGACTTGTTCAAGCTCACGGAGCCCAGCTTAGCTCAATGATGCTAGAACAGTTCAGTGCCCCCATACCAGATCAGAGGCCCCAGTTAAGCACAGCGGTACCCAGATTAGCTCAGGGCCCAGCTAGGCTTAGGGGGTCCCAGGGTGGCTGATATAGAGTCTCAGAACACAGTGGCGTAGCCAAGATTCAGCCAAGGAGGGGTCCGACTACCGTCGGGGGGCCCCAGGCCGGGGGTCCCCTTAGTAACCGGGCCCATCTCCTATATCTTTTGTATAGTATTTTAACATTATAACATTCACACGAAGGAAATTTTGTTGTGCCTTTTTAAGCATTCATTCTTATTTTGTTTATAGCTTGGTTTTTTTCGATCCGACCAAGTGTTGGTAAACTAAGGTCACCAAATATTAAGGATGGCCCATACCTTATATGGTAGCGTGGCTATAATAACAGCTTTGAGCCATATTTCGGGAAGTTCAATGTTGATGCACGCATGATGTTAAACCTCAGTCTACCTCAATTCACTCGGGTAATCAGACATGAAGTTATTGGAGGTCAGTCGTTTTGAGTACGAAGAAATGATCTTCTACGGGAAATGATTAGTAATTATATCCCGGTGTCGAATCCATGGAATCTTAATCAGGAAATTTCCAAAGAAACGAAATAAACGAATAAAGATACAAGGGATATGGTAGTGTGTCCCGAACGTTACATAACCTCTATTCCGTCGACAGATCCTGTTGAGATCCAGTTACTTTCTTACCCTTGCTATCTTGTAAACGAGCAAATTACCAAGACAATAGGTGCCCAAGATATCTATCGCCTTGGCTCACTCTGTTACTGTTATTTTCAACCTTTCATACCTATTTTTCTTTTTGGGATTATGCTCATCAATTTCTGTCATTACCCTTGTTTGTCTGGTTTCCTACGAAAATATTGGAAAGTTGTTTATTTCAGAATATTTAGGAATGTAGTTATTGGTGTTAAGCTAATATATTAAAAATTGACTAAAGTGCCCAATTCCCTGTTCGATTTGCTCTTATGGTAAAATTAGATTAATTTTTGCCTTTCCTTTGATAATGGTGCCTGATCGACATGTTTCAATTTGCGCTTTTTTAGTACGCAATAGGGGTAGGTACATTTTTTCCGAGGCATATGATTTTGAAATTTTTTATTTGAGCTCTGGGGCCACCTAAGACCAACAGTTGGCGGCGCTCACAAAGCTAATTTTCGACCGCTCTCCCGATTAGATCTCAGTGGGTCTCGGAGACCGATTCACGGCGCCTCTTGATCAAAACTGGGGGCCCCTGAGAATCCTCGGGGCTCCTGAGATTAGTTATCGGCAGCACCTCTGAGACTAATTATTGGGCCCCCCAGATTTGCTCTGGAGGGGGGGCTGAGACTGAGTATCGTGGTCATCCAGATTAGCTATTGGGGTCCCCTGAGGCTGTCTTTGGGGTGGGGGAGGGGGCTGGGAATGACTTCCGACAGCCCTCTGAGACTTACTCTAGGGCGCCCCTGAGACAAACACCCCGGGGGAGGGGTGGAATCACC
The DNA here is from genome assembly GCA_034440635.1 of Lepas anatifera. NCBI lineage: Eukaryota > Metazoa > Arthropoda > Thecostraca > Lepadidae > Lepas > Lepas anatifera. Next base: position 435,273 of record JAOTON010000404.1, on the reverse strand, counting down.
TCTGAGACTGAGTCTTTGGCGTTCCTGAGACTGACTCGGAGGCTACAGATTAGCTCTCGCGGGCCTAAGGCTAACTCCGGGCCCGTGAGACCAAAACTCGAGAGCACCTCTGGAAATTACTCTCAGAACCCCGAGATTGACTCTCGAATGTCTCTGAGACTGACAACCGGGAGCCCTCTGAGACTAACTTTTGGGTGCTCCCTGAGATTGACTCTCGGGGCCGCTTATACCAAAACTCGGGGGGGGCACAGCCTGAGGCTAAATCTCGAGGGCTCCCAAAATTACCCCTCTGGGGCCCCCTGAAACCAGCACTCTGCGGATCAAATTAGACCAACTCTCGGACCCCCGGATTAACTCTCGGGGCCACCTGAAACTAAATATTGACTCCTGAGAGAGAAGCCGGTGAGACTATGAGGGCCCCCTGAGACAGACTCTTGGGGTGCTCTGAGACTGACTCTTGGGGTTCTCTAAGACAGACTCTCAGGGGGACCTCGAGACCGAATCTCGGGGTCCCCTAAGACAGACTCTTGGGGTTCCCTTGGCCGACTCTTGGGGTTCTCTGAGACTGACTCTCAGGGGCCCCCCTGAAATAGGCTATGTTGCAGGGCCCTGAGAACCACTCTCTGGGGGCCCCTGAGACTAGCTCGCCCCCCCTCCCCCTGAGACAGACTCCCGGGGCCCCTGATACCGAATTTTGGGGCCCCTGAGACCAACCCTCTGGGATCCCTAAAATCTACTTTCGGGGGGCCTTGAGACCGACTCTCAGGGCGGGGGCCGTGAGGCCGACTCGGGACGCCCTGAGAACGATCTTCAGGAGCCCCTGAGACTGACTCTGGGGCCCCGTGATCAGAGAATCCTTTGCAGTGGTTCAGATTGGCCAAAGGGGTGGGGGTTTGCGGACGCCTAGGGCCCCCTTGGCTACACCACTGCATCCAAACTTTCGGGGGCCCTCTGAAATCACCATTTGGAGGCCCCTAAAATAATTGCCCCAGACCAAACGAGCCCCTTGATCTGATGCCCGGGGTCCTAAGACTAAGCTCGGGGTGCCACTTAGACAGGCTCAGGCTCGCGCTTTCTCAGGAGTAACTCGACACCGATGTTCCGGGGCCCTCAAGACAATATTTCGAGCCCCCCAAGACTAATATTCGGTGCCTGGAGCCCCTCGATGCCGATGCTCGGGGGCCTGAACCCGCCTGGGGGCCCCTGGACCAAACCGGGTCTCATGAGGTCAATGCTCGTGCCTCACTCATGAGTCCCTCGATATCAACAGTCGGGGCACCCCAGGGGGCCCTGAACCCCTGAGACCAGGCTCGGGGCCCTGAACCAAGCTCGAAGGGACCCTGAGACCAAGCTCGATGCTCCCTGAGACCAAGCTCAGGCCCCTGACACCAAGCACGGGGTCCCTGAGACCAAGCTCGAGACCCCACGAGACCAAGATCGAAAGGCCCATGAGACCAAACATCGAAAGGCCCATGAGACCAAGCTTGCCCCCTCTCAAGACCAAGCTCGGTTGTCCCCGAGACCAAGCTCGAGGGCCCCTGAACCAGGCTCATGGGCCCCCGAGATCATTATTCTGTATTCCAGAGCCCTCGATACCAATGATCGGGGTCCCTCCGAACTCAGGGGCCCCGAGATCAATGTTCGGTACTCTGGAACCCTCGATACCGATGATCAGGGGCCCCTGAGACCAAGCTCGGGGTCCCCTGAACCAAGCTCAGGCGTTCCCTGAGACCAAGCTCGGAGGACCCCGACACCGAGCTCGGAGGGCCCCTGATACCGAGCTTGGGGCCCTGACACAAGCTCGGGGGCGCTGAGACCAAGCTCGGTGGCCCCCTGAGACCAAGATCAGGGCCCCCGAGACCAATGCTCGTGTTTTCCAGTGCATACGGTCAGCCTTATGCATCAGATGCCCTCGGATGCCTCCCTGAGACCAAGCCGAGGGCCCCTGACACTAAGCTCGGGGAGAGGGGGCCTGAGACTAAGCTGGGGCATCCCTGAGACCAAGCCGGGGTCCCCTGAGACCAAGCTCGGGGTATCTGAGACCAAGCTCGGAGGGCTCCCTGACACCAAGCTCGGGGGCCCCTGAGACAAAGCTCGGAGGCCCTGAGACCAAACTCGAAGGGCCTCCTGAGACCAAGCTCGGGAGCTCCCTGAGACCAAGCTCGGGGTCCCCTGGACCAAGCTCAGGGGGTCCTGAGACCAAGCTCAGGGTTATCTGAGACCAAGCTCGGAGGGTTCCCTGACACCAAGCTCGGGGGCCGCTGAGACCAAGCTCAGGGGCCTGATTCCAAACTGAAGGGCCCCCTGAGACTAAGCTCGGGAGCTCCCTGAGACCAAGCTCGAGGGCCCCCAGACACCAAGCTCAGGGCCTCTGAGACCAAGCTCGGGGCCCCTGAGACCAAAATCGAAAGACCCGTGAGACCAAGATCGAAAGGCCCGTGAGACCGAGCTCGGGGAGGGGCCCTGAGACCAAGCTTGGGGGCCCTGAGGCCAAGCTCGGGACCCCCTGAGACTGAGCACAGGGGTCCCCCAAGATCAATATTCTATACTCTGGAGCCCTCGATACCGATTATCGGGGGCCTCCTGAGACCAAGCTCGGGAGGTCCCCCCGAGACCAAGCTCAGGGGCCCCCGAAATCAATTTTTGTGTTTTTAGTGCATAAGGTCAGCCTAAGGGGGTCCGCAGACCCCTGAGACCCCCTCCCCTGGCTACACCACTGTCAGAACATCTCAAGGGGCTCATTCAAGCTCTCGGCCGCCCAGTCAGTGGCTGTAAAGCCTTATAGGGGTCCCAGAACATCTCAGGGGCCCTCAGTTCAACACAGAGGCCCATATTAGCTCTGATGACCAGATAAACTTAAGGGCCCGGCTCATCCAGGGCCCCTTGTCGGCATATTTGGGGCTTCAGAACAGTTCAGGGTTTCAATTAATGCTTATAACCAAATTTCAGAGCAGGGGCCCTATTCCTGTGCAGGGGCCTCAGATAAGTTTAGGGTCTTCTGTGCATCACAGGGGATCCAGATTAGCTCAAGGGGCAATATTAACTTTACGGTCCCAGCTCACCTCAGGGGCCCTCCAGGTCGTTGGATATAGGTTCTGGCCAACTCACGGGGCCCTGTTTAAGGTTACGGCTCCTAGCTCAGTTTAGGCATCCTAGAACAGTTCATGCTGCCCAAACCATCTCAGGGGCGCTCAGTTCAGCTCAAAGGGCCCAGATTAGCTCGTATGGCATCAGAGGCCAGTTCAGGGGCCCCGAGAAGCTTAGGGGACCTTAAAATCAACTCATAGGACCTCAACTTAGTTTAGGGGCACAGGTAAGTTTAACGGGGTTCCGGGGCAAGCTATCGGGACAGTTTGAGTTTCTTGCTTGATATTACAGTTGTTGATATTCTTATCTCCGTTGCGGGGGCCCATCCCAGAAAAGTGGGGGGGGCAGTGGCCCCCCTGGCCCCCCCGTTCCTACGCCTATGATTTCACATATACAGCATTAGTTTACGCACAGAATCTTAGTTTTTCGACCGATTTTGTTTTTTAGCAGCGTTTTGGTTTATTCCCCTTCTCACCTGGGCTTTTGCACCTTTTTTAGGTTCATTTAACACGCGCATTGACGGGGGTCTGAGCCACCTTCGCATTGACGGGGGGCGGGTACCCGCCCCCCTAAGATCTCGAGAACCGCGGTAGGTAGCGAAAAACGGTCAACGGCGTTGGGCTGCCCATCCACTTCTCCATCGAAAACATTTGAACCATTTTTTTGTCAGGTCACATTTAAGGTCACGAGAGGTCAAAACATGCCCGTCATAGGGATAACATGTAAAATCAGTTTTTCGGCCATTACATCTGAAAAAGTAAAGATAGAGCAAAACGACTTAAACTATATGAATCCTCTTAGCAAGCCGAATCGAATGATCTATATAATTTGACCTTGCTAGGTCAAATCAATGGATTTGACCTGACCTGAGGTCAGGTCAGGGTCAAATTATATCAAATGCATATCATTAGAACTGCAAAGCCCAGGCGAGTCTAATGCAGCTAAAATAAATGCTCTATCACCATCCGTTACTGAGTTATTCCGTAAAAACCATTTTTCCCATGTATTTCCAATGGACAGGTCATGCCTCGTACCTGACCTTAGGTCATCGATATCAAAAATACCGGAACATATTTTAGAGAACTCGGTGGGGCCATTATGTGATATGAGTTTCAATCGGATAAGTTCACCCCGCTCCGACTTATGCTATCTTAAACTTTTTTTGAGGTCGGGTCACTTGACCTGTACTGGTGACCTGACCTGAGATGACCTAACCTTAAAATTTTCACAGAAGTTGTAAAAATGATGAGGGAAAAGGTATACCAAGTACGGCGGCGCTACGCGCCACCGTTTTTCTGCTGTCTCCGAAAAACCCGAGGGGGGCGGGTACCCGCCCCCCCCGTCAATGCGCGTGTTAAGCTGTTTTATGCCCTTTTTTACTTTTGTGGTGTTTCGCAGGGTTCTGTTGTGGGATTCCAAGTTTTTTTGGGATCTTCTCACACCTGTTGCCTTTTACTCGTCACTTCTCTCATCTAGGGCCTTAGGTAATTTCCCTTGATATAATTTTATTTTTGTGGGACAGTGAACGTTTTCACGGCAGAGTTCATTTAGAATTTGCCTCCACTAGGCGCTCAGCCTGGACACCACTCAACGTCAAATAGCAAGGAAAACCTGTCTGAACCTTAGAATGAAGCAGTGCTAGAAGTTGCGGTAGGTATACAAAATACAGAAAATTGTAAATAAATTAAGTTTTGTAGTGTGCCGGATATCTTTGATTTAATACCATCCTAGTCCCATAACTTGTCTTTTGTGGAACAGGGGACGTTTTCACGGCAGCGCTCAGCCAGAATTCGCCTCCACTACGCGCTCAGCCTGGACACCACTCAACGTAGAGCAGAAAACCAGGGACGGCGGATTCCAGGGTGCAAGTGGTGCAGTTGCACCACTCGATTTTTTACAAGTGGTGCAAAAGTATCTTTTTGCACCCCTTGTTTTGGCTTGGTCCAGGGAGGCGCCCCCTCCCCCGGCCTCAGCCGGCGCCCCCGGCCGGTCAGAGAAAATCAAGCCTAATAACCGCCTACCTGAAGAGGTAGGATCCTCTGTGAAAAATATACATTTTAATATATCAATGGCGCCCCCTTACATCATAGCCGCACCCCGGATAGCAAAATGCGCCCCCACCTTGAGTAAAGGCGCCCCTCTGGGTAGCATAGGCGCCTTTGGATAGCGTAGGCACCTCCTGGACAGCCGAGGTACCTCCGAAGAAGAGAAACAGCGCCCCTGGATATCACATGCGCCCCCTGGGCAGCAAAAGGCGCCCACCACAGGGCAAAGGCGCCCCCTGGATAACATAAGCGCCCTTGGGTAGGAAAGGCGCCCCCTGGAGAGAAGAGGTGCCTCCTGGAGAGAAAAGGACACCCCCCGGAGAGCAACGGCGGAAGGGACGGCGGATTCCGCGGGACAGGGTCTGCAGTTGTACACCATGAAAAATGATGGTGTACAAAAGTATCTTTTCGCACACCTGGTTTTGACCTGGTCGGGAGAGGCGCCCGCCCCCCCCACGGATTTGGGCGGCGCCCCTGGATTTGGCCGGCGCCACCGGCCGGTCAGAGAAAATCAATCCTAATCACCGCCTACCTGAAGAGGTAGGATCGATCCTCTGTGAGAAATAAATTTTCATATATGAATGGCGCACTTTGACATCAAACCTGCGCCCTGGAAAGCAAAAGGCGCCTCCCTTGGGTAAAGGCGCCCCTCTGGATAGCATAGGCGCCCTTGGAAAGCGAAGGCGACCACTAGACAGCAGAGGCGCCCCTGGACAAAAAAGGCATCCACAATTGAGGAGTAACGACACCCCTGGATAGCATAGGCGCCCTCTGGTTAGCACAGGCACTCCTGTACACCAAGAGGTGCCCCCCCCATAGAGCAAAGGCACCCCCTCTGGATATCATAAGCTCCCTTGAATAGCAAAGGCGCTCCCTGGACAGCAGGGGCGCCCTCTGGATAGCATAGGCGCCCCCAAAACAGCAAATACGCCCTTCGATACTAAAGGCACTCCAGATAGCAGAAGCGCCCCATGGACAGAAGACACCCTCTGGATAGCATAGGCACCCCTGGACAGCAGAGGCGCCCCCGAAGAAGACCAACGGCACCCCTGGATATAATATGCGCCCCCTGGTTAGCACAGGCTACCCTGGATAGCAAAAGGCGCCCCCGGAGAGAAACGGCGCCCCCTCTGGAAAAAATAATCACCCATGGATAGGAAAGGCGCCCCCTGGAGAGGCAGAACATTTTTAAGGAAAATTCAGTGGGGGGATATTTTCTTGTGCTGGCCATTATAGTGTCTTCGGGGGATCCAACCCCCGTTTGGAGTAGGGGGGGTGTTGATAAAATTTAGACGTGCTAGCGTTAAAAAATGTCTCCAAATTTGTGTTATTCCATATTCTAAAGATTAGGGATGCTGCCCAGAACCGCCAGTTTTTTTCGACGGAAAAAGGCCAAACTGGGTTTGAAAAAGGGCCAAAAGGGTCAAATTTTATTGGCACTAAAAATATTTTTTTTATAAATTTGGTCCAAGTTGTTCCCAGAACGACTGTTGGAGTCTGAGTCTTACTAAAATCCTCAAAGGACTTGTCACGGAGACCCCGACCACACCACCCGAGCGAGCAACGCCCACAGTGAAGGATTAATTTAGAGGCCAAAGTTTGACCTCCCACAAAGCACAGGTACGGTCGCCTCGCTCAGGTCACCCTCTCACTAGTCAGTTGCCAGCCGACCTGTACGTCGGATAAACTATAGAGGGCTGGAGCGTCTCAGGGGAACCGATCCCAAGCCTGGACATGCACTGCCACTGCATGCGTCTGAGCAGCGTGCCGGAGCCCGACGCTCTAACAACTGAGCTACCGGGGCAGTCAGATGGCCAAATAAATACCACAAAAGCCATATTTGAGGCTAAAACGACCCCTACCGGTTGTCATAAACCAACAGAAAAAGGACAGAGCACTCTTGTATCACTGCAGTGAACAGTGCACTGTATAAAACTAAATGTTGATCGTTTGATATTGACTTGACAAAATACTTTTAGCACACTGCCCATTTCATAAGAAGCCAGGAGTGCCTTTCTAATCCAGTGTGGCCACCCAATGATTTCATCCACATAACTTAACAATTTGTTAGCATCATCAATTATCTTGGCCGCACCACTCCCCACAAACATTTGATATTTCTCCTGCTTTTCCTGTGAATTGTTTGCTCTTGAACAGTGACGGATCCATAGGCAGATCCAGGATTGCCAATCGGAGGGGGGGCACCTTCCCGGGGGGGCGCCATCCGGAGCAGGGGGCACCACTTTTGACCGGAAAGACCTATCAGGTGGGCGTAAAATCCTATCGGTAAGCACCGATTTTCGCATTCTGGGCGGTGGGTGGGAAGCGCCATTTCAGGCGGGTGCCATCGACCTTTCAGGGGGCGCCGTGACCACTTCAGGGGGCGCCGAGGATCAAACGGGGGCTGCATCTGCCACCCCTTTGCCCCCTGGATCCGCATGTGGGCGGATCTAGAATTTTGGTAAGTGGGGGAAACCGAAGCCTCAGAGTGCGTGCACACTTTACCATCCACGTTCCACCCAAAGGGCGCCTATGGTATCGTACCCGTGGCGTTCGGTTTTGGGTTGCCGTCATTTTTGTGGATCGTATTTTTAACAACGTTCTGTCCCTCCCTCCCCCAGCCATAACAGTTTGTACCAGCCAAGCAAGATGCCTATTTGGCGTGATATTTGAAACGATGAATTGCTAAACAGTTCAGTCCACGCTTTTTTCGGCACCTCTTGAAAAACTGTAACTGCCACTAGGTCGTGGAGAAATGTAAGACACTTGGCAAGATGCAACAGCCGAACATAAAGGTACATATCTGAGGATTTTTGCTATTTGTGAAGAGGGATTAAGTTTATGTTAATATCAAATATGATAAGCATCATTTTGCCTTTCCACGTGGCCAATATTTTTTTCATGCAATTCTATTGCTAGAAAAGGTCCGCCACTCATTTAAACGGGTAGCCAGGCGTGCCCCCTCCGCGATCCCAACAACAGTACCCTTACGTTAACACCACCAGAACATAAAATATTACAAGTCGCGGCACGCCCTGCTAAGAAAAAGCAAGTAACTTAAAAAAGCATAATAAATATCATACTATTAGTAAAAACTGCCAGTAGTAGCTCCCTGTAAATATACAGGGAGCAGGAATACAGGTCTATTTAGGTTAAATGCACAATAATTTAGCTCATTACCGGTTAGATTGTTAGTCTTTTTCCAAACGGGAATACCCAAAACTGGAGATTCGTGTTAGCCCCTCCGAGATTCTGGCGAAAAGATAGAGGCCTAGTAACATTCGCCAGAGAACTCGGAAGGCAGTAAGCAAATTAGGGCAGACATGCAGGCATAGGCAAGCAAGCAAGCAAGCAAGCAGGCAAATTAGCAAGCAAGCGCAGCAGGGAGTCAAACACACGCACGCATGCACGCACGCACGCACGCACGCACACACACACACACACACACACACACACACACACACACACACACACACACACACACACACACACACACACACACACACACACACACACACACACACACACATACACACACACACCCACACCCACACCCACACCCACACCCACACCCACTCCCACCCACACCCACACTGCAACACGCACAAACCCACACATATACACTAGGAAGCATTTATTGGGACACATAATTACAGTCTTCCATGTGCAGCCCCATTCATGGGTGGAGAATTGTTTTTAAAATTACCCCAGCCGGCGGCCGATGCCTGGCCAGTGGCGGATCCAGCGCACCTGTTTGTGGGGGTGGGAAGGCAAATAATTAACCAGGGCTCGTCGACCGGGGGTGTGTGGGGTGGGAAACTACGATGGCGTGGCCTTTATTGTGTCCACGGAGGGGGTTTGTGAAGTGGTGTTGGCGTGGTGTAGGATTTTGTGTCGTCGACCGGGAGAGAGGGGGGCCACTAATTTGTATTGTTAGTCCCCCACATATTTTTTGGAGGAAGGCTAAGCCCATTTTTCCCCCTGGATCCGCCAGCTTGCCTAGCATGCTTCCAGTGTTCCTACGTACTCCAGAGGAATAATGAAATGGATAGTTTCCCCGCACAAACTGCCATGCCTATTGCTAGGGTCAGCTGTGGAGGTCCACATTAGTCCATTGAAAAACAAAAAGAACACAAAACAGACAAAAAAGTAAAGACGAAACACCGAATCCCGTTTTATTTTCGATAAAACTGGTCTGAGCATTCGAGGTGATGAAGGGCCACAAAAAGGTGTTCCTGAACGGTAAATAGCATGGACAAAAAATATGGACACGATGAAGAGGAAGAAGGGCATACTCGGGCTTATGTTGACTTGATGCTGATATTGGTGCTGGGATACCCATTTAGGGCGCGGCTGATCGGAGACTTCCTGCAGAATAAACAAATTATGATAAAATAGTTATTTTACTACTAAGTGAACAGGCAGCGTCGGATAATATCACAATGGCTTTAGTTTCAGCTGAAACCTGGATGGGCTTTTGTTGGGGTTTTACGACGCACCAACTGCCAGGGTCATACGGCTGGATGGACTTTTGAAGATGTGCATTCACATGTAGTTAAGATCAAATAAACACGTGGTTTACTTTACTTTCCTATAGACACGCGAAAAAGCCTTCTGAACAAAATAAATCCCGGAGTAAATATCAGACATTAAGTATTAAATATAGCGTGATTTCATGTTTATATCATGCTATCAAAGCCTGCATTAAATTATGATTGTAGGTTTATCTAAAATGGGCAATGAGTCACAGTTTTCAATGCAGCTCAATGTATGCACTTTTCAATGTACTCCAGACATGGTGGCAGAGGTGGCTGACTGGACTGACAACCTGGAAAAAGGCGGATGAAAAAGAAATAGAAAGGTAGAGACCAAATGGGCTGCCAACTAAAACACTCCATCTGGATGTTGTGAATAAAATAGAAAATTTTTCCATCTACACAACCTGATAAAACATGGAACAATGTACGTGAGTTATGATATCAAACCTAAAATGGCCGCCCTTGCCCTAAGTCCTTGGCAGGCAGCTGTGCAGACTATTATGAATAATGTCATCATAAATCATATCAAATCATCCTCAGTACAAACGTTTTATGACAATCCATTTGCTTCCACTGACGTCCCCCCCCAAGAACGTTTAGTTTTCGACATTTGTATTATTTAATAAACGTAATGCCTCACCTTTCTCTTCGATGCTTGCTTACAAAGAATGCCTCCAAAGTCTTTTGCCGCTTCATCTTTACTGAATGTAGGGGAAGGATGTGATCTATAAAGAAAAATGGATTTGTGATAGGTAGGACAAAACAAAAACACCAGACACTCGTTACTTCTTCTTGTCTCTGTCAGGTAGCTGTGGAAATATGGGAACGATTAAGTAGGTGCAGGGAAGCAAGATTATATTAGCTAAAATTGAAATGCATCCAGCAATAGGTATTATGTAGCAGGGGCGTAGGAACGGTTTGCAAAGTGGGGGGGGCCAACCTTAGAGGGGGCCCACCTCAACGGGGGCCCAGTCCACGGGGCCCATAATTATAAAAAAAACAATTTTAGTTAGCTCGTTTGGTGTCAATAAGGCACGCATGCACACAAGGATGTCAATATATGGAAAATTGAGAAATTAAATCTTGCCCTATGATTTCGAGTTGTACCTATTATGATCTAATAAATCATAGTAAAACGCCAAAAAAACATTTTTTGGTTGTTTACCTAGACCCTTTTCAAATACGAAATACATTTTAAGCTTTTTTGGAGAATTTCAATCATTTTTTACCACGAGCGCGTTTTTTATATTACAGATATTTAGGCCCTTTTCATCACATTTACAAAATTAAGAACTGTTTAGAAAACTACAGACAATGCTTTGATACCAAATAGCCTCATTTCGCTATGCCTAATCAACTTGTATTTGCTTATTTAATGACAAAAATGGGAACATTTATTTAGGTTATTACGGATCCCTTCTTTCCATCATTAGAGATTGATTTAGGTAAAGGCTGATCACAATAAATACACCTAGCTATATTTCGATGCCTAAAATGCAGAGTTCCAGCATGGCTGCAAGTGCAATGTAGGTACTTGATGGCCAGCTTTGTGATGCCGAGGAGGTGTGGGCATGGTGTTATAGTGGTTGGCAAACTTGCTTTCCACGCGACCAACTCGGGTTTAAGGCACGGCAGATTTCTTGTGCAAGGAGTAATTTGACTCCCATGAAACCCCTCCAACAGGGAAAGAGTTGGTGACGCCATATAACCCTGGCATCGAAAGACGTCACGCCTTTCGATGGCTCAGGGACGACTGTTGCGCGGCATTTGGTGAGGGTCCGTGTCCGATTCATATTTTGTGTTGGAATTGATATGGGATGGATTTTGATTGGGCCCAGTTCTCGGGACTCATTTGGAAACACTCGGGTAGTAGGTGCCTTGGCTTTTTTTACGAAGCGCTCCTCGCTCCTCCTCCTCCAGGGGCATGCAGGCAGCGTACTACCGAACTTGAACGTTCGCAGACAAGCTATCGGGCCCGTTTGGGTTTCTTGTTCTATATTACAGTTGCTGATATTTGTATATTCGTTGCGGGGGCCCACCTCAAAGAGGGGGGAAGTATCCCCCTGACCCCCGGTTCCTATGCCTATTTCGACCAGGGGCCGCCAAATTATCTCGGATGGCCCCAAGGTCCAGACCATGGCTCAGGAACCCAGATCAGTCAGCTCAAGGGCCCAGACCAGTGCATTAGCCTCGGGACCAGCTTATCAAGGGACCCTACATAAGCACAGGACCCCTAGAAGCTCATCACAAGGGAGCTCCAGATTCGCACAGGGTGCCAGATTAGCTTAGGGGCCCGGTTCAGCTCGGAGGTCCCCAGGTCGACTTATGTTGGGTTTCAAAACAGCTCAAGGCACTTGTTCAAGCTCACGGATCCCAGCTTAGCTCAATGATGCTAGAACAGTTCAGGGGCCCAGACCAGCTCAGGGCTCTTGTTCAGCACAGGCCAGCTCAGCTCAGGGGCCCAGATCGGCTGATCTAGGATCCCCTCTCATACCAGCTCAGGGGCTCCATTCAAGCACACGGCCCCAGCTTAGCCCAGGGACCCTAGAAGAGTTCAGGGCCCCATACCAGATCAGAGGCCCCAGTTAAGCACAGCGGTACCCAGATTAGCTCAGGGCCCCAGCTAGGCTTAGGGGGTCCCAGGGTGGCTGATATAGAGTCTCAGAACACAGTGCATAGCCAGGATTCGGCCAAGGAGGGGTCCGACTACCGTCGGGGGGCCCCAGGCCGATGGTCCCCTCAGTAATCGGGCCCATCTCCTATATCTTTTGTATAGTATTTTAACATTATAACATTCACACGAAGGAAATTGTGTTGTGCCTTTTTAAGCATTCATTCTTATTTTGTTTATAGCTTGGTTTTTCGATCCGACCAAGTGTTGGTAAACTAAGGTCACCAAATATTAAGGATGGCCCAAACCTTATATGGTAGCGTGGCTATAATAACCGTTTTGAGCCATATTTCGGGAAGTTCAATGTTGATGCGCGCATGATGTTAAACCTGAGTCTATCTCTTCACTCGGGTAATCAGACATGAAGTTAATAGAGGTCAGTCGTTTTGAGTACGAAGAAATGGTCTTCTACGGGAAATGATTAGCAATTATTTCCCGGTGTCGAATCCACATCATATCAAGAAATTTCCAAAGAAACAAAAAAACGAATGAAGATACAAGGGATATGGTATCGTGTCCCGAACGTTACATAACCTGTATTCCGTTGACAGATCCTGTTGAGATCCAGTTACTTTTTTACCCTTGCTATCTTGTAAACGAGCGAATTACCAAGACAAAAGGCGCCCAAGATATCTATCGCCTTGGCTCACTCTGTTATTGTTATTTTCAACGTTTCATACCTATTTTTCTTTTTGGGATTATGCTCATCAATTTCTGTCATTACCCTTGTTTGTCTGGTTTCCTACGAAAATATCGGGAAGTTACTTATTTCAGAATATTTAGGAATGTAGTTATTGGTGTTAAGCTAATATATTAAAAATTGACTAAAGTGCCCAATTCCCTGTTCGATTTGCTCTTATGGTAAAATTAGATTAATTTTTGCCTTTCCTTTGATAATGGTGCCTGATCGACATGTTTCAATTTGTGCTTTTTTAGTACGCAATAGGGGTAGGTACATTTTTTCCGAGGCATATGATTCTGAAATTTTTTATTTGAGCTCTGGGGCCACCTAAGACCAACAGTTGGCGGCGCTCACAAAGCTAATTTTCGGCCGCTCTCCCGATTAGATCTCAGTGGGTCTCGGAGACCGATCCACGGCGCCTCTTGATCAAAACTGGGGGCCCCTGAGAATCCTCGGGGCTCCTGAGATTAGTTATCGGCAGCTCCTCTGAGACTAATTATTGGGCCCCCCAGATTTGCTCTGGAGGGGGGGCTGAGACTGAGTATCGTGGTCATCCAGGTTAGCTATTAGGGTCCCCTGAGGCTCTCTTTGGGGTGGGGGAGGGGGCTGGGAATGACTTCCGACAGCCCTCTGAGACTTACTTTAGGGCGCCCCTGAGACAAACACCCCGGGGGGAGGGGTGGAATCACCTCTGAGACTGAGTCTTTGGCGTTCCTGAGACTGACTCGGAGGCTACAGATTAGCTCTCGCGGGCCTAAGGCTAACTCTGGGCCCGTGAGACCAAAACTCGGGAGCACCTCTGGAAATTACTCTCAGAACCCCGAGATTAACTCTCGAATGTCTCTGAGACTGACAACCGGGAGCCCTCTGAAACTAACTTTTGGGTGCTCCCTGAGATTGACTCTCGGGGCCGCTTATACCAAAACTCGGGGGGGGGCACAGCCTGAGGCTAAATCTCGAGGGCTCCCAAAATTACCCCTCTGGGGCCCCCTGAAACCAGCACTCTGCGGATCAAATTAGACCAACTCTCGGACCCCCGGATTAACTTTCGGGGCCACCTGAAACTAAATATTGACTCCTGAGAGAGAAGCCCGTGAGACTATGAGGGCCCCCTGAGACCGACTCTTGGGGTGCTCTGAGACTGACTCTTGGGATTCTCTGAGACAGACTCTCAGGGGGGACCCCGAGACCGAATCTCGGGGTCCCCTAAGACAGACTCTTGGGGTCCCCTTGACCGACTCTTGGGGTTCTCTGAGACTGACTCTCAGGGGCCCCCTGAAATAGACTGTTGCAGGGCCCTGAGAACCACTCACTGGGGAGGCCTTGAGACTAGCTCGGCCCCTCCCCTGATACAGACTCCCCAGGCCCCTGATACCGACTTTTGGGGCCCCTGAGACCAACCCTCTGGGGCCCCCGAAATCTACTTTCGGGCGGCCTTGAGACCGACTCTCAGGGCGGGGGCCGTGAGGCCGACTCGGAACGCCCTGAGAACGAATCTTCAGGGGCCCCTGAGACTGACTCTGGGGGCCCCGTGATCAGAGAATCATTTACAGTGGTTCAGATTGGCCCAAGGGGTGGGGTGTGCGGACGCCTTGGGCCCCCTTGGCTACACCCCTGCATCCACACTTTCGGGGGCCCTCCGAAATCACCATTTGGAGGCCCCTAAAATAATTGCTCCCCTAGACCAATACTCCGGAGACCCTTGATACTGATGCCCGGGGGGTCCTAAGACCAAGCTCGGGGTCTCACTTAGATCAGGCTCAGGGGCACCCTTAGACCCATGCTCGCGCTTTTCTTAGGAGTAACTCAACACCGATGTTCCGGGGCCCTCAAGATCAATATTTCGAGCCCCCCCCCTACCGAGACTAATGCTCGGTACTCTAGAGCCCCTCGTTGCCGATGCTAGGGGGTCCTGAACCCAGGCCTGGGGGCCCCTGGGACCAAACTCTGGGTCTCATGAGGCCAATGCTCGTGCCTCACGCATGAGTCCCTCGATATCAATAGCCAGGGGCACCCCGAGGGGGCCCTGAACCCCTGAGACCAAGCTCGGGGGTCCCCTGAGACCAAGCTCGGGCGTTCCCTGAGACCAAGCTCGGAGGGCCCCTGACACCGAGCTCGTGGCCCCTGAGACAAAGCTCGGTGGCCCCCTGAGACCAAGATCAGGGGCCCCCGAGACCAATGCTCTTGTTTTCCAGTGCTTACGGTCATCCTTATGCATCAGATGCCCTCGGATGCCCCCTGAGACCAAGCTCGAGGGCCCCCTGACACTAAGCTCGGGGAGGGGGAGGGCCTGAGACCAAACTTGGGGGCATCCCTGAGACCAAGCTCGGAGGTCCCCTGAGACCAAGCTCGGGGCCCTGAGACCAAGCTCGGGGGTTATCTGAAACCAAGCTCGGAGAGCTCCCTGACACCAAGCTCGGGGGGCCCCTGAGACCAAGCTCGGGGGCCTTGAGACCAAATTCGGGGGTTATCTGAGACCAAGCTCGGAGGGCTCCCTGACACCAAGCTCGGGGGGCCCCTGAGACCAAGCTCGGGGGCCCTGAGACCAAACTCGAAGGTCCCCTGAGACCAAGCTCGGGAGCTCCCTGAGACCAAGCTCGGAGAGCCCCCAGACACCAAGCTCGGGGCCCCTGAGACCAAGCTCGGGGCCCCTGAAACCAAAATCGAAAGGCCCGTGAGACCAAGACCGAAAGGCCCGTGAGACCGAGTTCGGGGGAACGGCCCTGAGATCAAGCTCGTGGGCCCCTGAAACCAAAATCGAAAGGCCCGTGAGACCAAGACCGAAAGGCCCGTGAGACCGAGCTCGGGGGGAGGGGCCTGAGACCAAAATCGGGGTCCCTGAGGCCATGCTCGGGACCCCCTGAGACTGAGCACAGGGGTCCCCAAAAATCAATATTCGGTACTCTGGATCCCTCGATACCGATTATCGGGGGCCTCCTGAGACCAAGCTCGGGAGCCCCCCGAGCCAACCTCAGGGGCCCCCGAGATCAATTTTTGTGTTTTTAGTGCATAAGGGCAGCCCAAGAGGGTCCGCGGATCCCAGGGACCCCTCCCCTGGCTACACCACTGTCAGAACATCTCAAGGGGCCCATTCAAGCTCACGGCCGTCAGGTCAGTGGCTATAAAGCCTTATAGGGGTCCCAGACCATCTCAGGGGCCCTCAGTTCAACACAGAGGCCCATACTAGCTCTGATGACCAGATAAGCTTAAGGGCCCGGATCATCCAGGGGCCCCTTGGCGGCATATTTGGGGTTTCAGAACAGTTCAGGATTTCAATTAAAGCTTATAACCCAATTTCAGAGCAGGGGCCCTATTCCTGTGCAGGGGCCTCAGATAAGTTTAGGGTCTTCTGTGCATCACAGGGGATCCAGATTAGCTCAAGGGACAATATCAACTTTACGGTCCCAGCTCAGCTCAGGGGCCCCCCAGGTCGGTGGATACAGGTTCTGGCCAACTCACGGGGCCCTGTTCAAGGTCACGGCTCCTAGCTCAGTTTAGGCGTCCTAGAACAGTTCATGCTGCCCAAACCATCTCAGGGGCGCTCAGTTCAGCTCAAAGGGCTCAGATTGGCTCGTACAGCATCAGAGGCCAGTTCAGGGGCCTTGAGAAGCTCAGGGGACCTTAAAATCAACTCATAGGACCTCAACTTAGTTTAGGGGCACAGGTAAGTTTAATGGGGCTCCGGGGCAAGCTATCGGGCCAGTTTGAGTTTCTTGCTTGATATTACAATTGTTGATATTCATATCTCCGTTGCGGGGGGCCATCACAGAAAAGTGGGGGGCCAGTGGCCCCCTGGCCCCCCCCGGTTCCTACGTCTATGTTATGTGGGCACATATTGTTTGTAAATGCATCTTCGATTTATTGTAAAATCTGACCATATTAACCGTAAATTTTAACCTTCTGCAGCATTTACAAGGACTCCAAAAGTTACTCCGGCCATGGCCGGGGTGGCCGGGGCATGTTCTCCACCCATGGCCCCATTACCCCATTACCAAGGTTCACATGTCTTCCCCACTATAAATTTCACGGCCATGGTCACGTTGGTTACTAATTATTTGTTCTATATTTGGCAAGGAAAATATCTCTTACATGTTTTTTTAGTGTTTTTTTGTTTAGGGGTACATCTTTCGTAGTCCTAATTTTTTTTAAGAGAACACACACACACACACACACACACACACACACACACACGCACACACACACACACACACATCCGAATCCACGCACGCACGCCTGCCTACACATCCACACACACGCGCACGTACACACCCACACACACCGAGTACCGTAGTCACCCACCCACGCACGGCAGACATCCACCTTCCCACCCCCAAGTACTCCCTCTCGCCCACCTACAAGCACACTATCCCACTCACATACACGCACGCCCACACCCACACACATTGTGCTCTGGTACATCATCACCACCATCAGCACCGGTCATCGAGGCTCATTATTAAGAATTCTATAACTGCAAAAGAATACTTCACTGATATATTTTTTAAGCACATTTTTGTTTAGAGGAACTTCCGTTATACATTTAAAGGTCGGACATATAGTTTTGTTCCAAATTTCAGGTGCAGAGCATGCCAGAGCAAATTTCCTATAATTTGTTGTAGCCTGAGATATTTCAAAGTATGTAATCAATCTCGTATTAGTTGTTCTGTATTTCTGAAAAAGAGACGATATCACATCTGGCATTGTACCATCCATTACTTTCGACAATATAATATCTTTTTGTTCTGAGACTAGTTCAGGGAACTTAAGTATTTTTAATTTTAGAAACCGTTCATTTGTGTGGTAATAATAGGGTTTTTGTCGATGATTCGAATAGCACGCTTCTGTAATTTGATGATCTTATCGTAATTACTACCCCAAACCATTGCACAATAATTTAGATGGGGCAATATAAAGGCGTTATACAAATGAGTGAGTTCGTGCGATGATAGGAAATACTTGGCTCTGCGCATGATTCCTAAATTTCTACTTATAATGGAAGACACATGAAGGATGTGCGAATTCCACTTAAGCTTTTCGCCAATATAAACGCCAAGATACTTTACAGTTTCTTCACGTTTAAGCTGCATTCCATTTAGTCTTACATCAAAATTTCTAATTTTAGCCCTAGAATAAAGCTGATAATGAGATTCTGAAGCATTTAGAGACAAACGATTGGACTGAAACCATTTTGACACTTCATGAAGAACTTTATGGATTTTTGACTGTACACTTCTCACATCATCCCCCGAGATTATAATAGCATTATCATCTGCAAATAAGTAAAATCTAGTTTCAATGGACACTCGATACAGATCATTAATGTATATAATAAGTAATAGTGGTCCTAGTATCGATCCCTGTGGTACTCCCGTCCTTAATTGTTTTGCATGAGAGATGACCCCCTAATTTTAGTCCTCTGAAATCTGTTAGTTAGATATGAAGAAATAATGTTATACAACTTACCCTTAATACCAATGTGATTTAATTTTTGCAATAGTATGCCTAGACTAACCGTATCGAATGCTTTTTTCAAGCTCTTACTTTCCTTCATAATTTTAGTCAGGTAGTTTCTATAAAGTTTATATTTATTTTCATGTTGTCGCAGCACAGGATCATATTCACTATTTGTTTTTTTCCTATTTTTGTGTGAAATATACCTATGATACAGTTTGTTCTTATTATTTATAGACGCTAGTATCCCTGGAGAAATCCACGGTTTAATTGGAGTTTTCCTTCTACATGGTTTAAATAATTTCGAAAATTTATCAATTCCAGTTTTATAAGTATTTATAAGAACTTCACAAGCCTCATCAGGATCATTGATGTTTTGAAAATTGGCTAATTCCGAAACGATATAATCATCGAGTTCTTTTTCTTTGGACCAGTTTACAGTCTTTATCATAATTGTCGTTTTTGTATTAACTTTTTTAAAGTTTATATATATATATATATATATATAGGTAAATGATCAGATATATATCAGTTACAATTATACCTGAATGTGCAACTTGATCGGTATTTGATGCAAACCTAGTTGTCCTTGAGACCAGAGGCAAAAGGTTGTAGGATAACATCAGGGTTAGAAACTTATGTGCGTTTTTGTCATCTTTAGTCTTTAATAAATCATAGTTGAAGTCCCCTGCCAATACATAGTCATTTTTACACGGATTTATTGAGTCCAAAACCTTTTCAAAATGTTCCAGAAAGCTATTGCTATCCTGGTTTGGAGGTTTATAAACCTCACCAATCACGACATGTTTCCCATGTTTATCTCCTGCGTTCTCTACTTCTACAAAAGTGGATTCTATTTGTTCAAACTCGAGATCTGCCCTTCTTCTAGAGGTATACTTTTTGTTCACATATATTGCTGTTCCTCCCCCTGATTATTTTCCCGATTCGATGAATATAGTTCATATTCATCTATATCAAAATATTTTTCGATTTCTTTTTTCAGCCATGTCTCTGCGATGCCAATAATAGACCAAGTTATGCCAGATTGTGATACAGGTTTTGATTTCATCAAACTTGTTTTTGATTGATCGCGCATTTATATGGATAATTTGAAAACTATTTGATATATTCATTTTAATGGGAGGTACATAGTATTAACATTTATTTGTTATTTCAATAAATTGATGGTTTAAATCAGAAGTATCTTCAAGTACTATATCTTTAAAAAGATTCTCAAGCATTTCAGAGAACATCACGACAGATATCCTTTAGGTCTTGGCTTGCACCTGTCAATGTATCGCTGTGTGTATATAGCTTTGTTTGGTGTTCAGTTTTATCAGAATTGAAAATGCAGTTAAGGCAACCCAGAACGACCAACGCTTGATAGGGAGCAACGACGTCCTGTCTAAGATTCATACGTACAAACTGAAAAAAAAACTACTAGACATGCCTTATGCTTTTTCTGTCCCACATCTGGGGAATCTAGAACAATACTATGAATACTAATAATACTAGAAAGAATTATTAAATAATAAGATAAAGGTAAGATTAAACACGAAGATTCGGTCGCCGCGGCTAATCGACCGCGGCGACCGAAGACCCGGAGCCGCAGAGTGGCCGCCACGGCGGGCGGCGGGAGGCCGTCCCGGTACAGCGACCGGCGGATACGCAACCACGCAACCGCAGAGCGGACGTCACCCGCCCACGGCCGGACGGCCAGCCGCCGGCAAGCCGCGGCTGCGCCAGCCCCCCAATAAGCAGCCAGGGCAAAGCAAAAGAGAAAAAAACAATTTCACATGAAGACCTTTTTTCCTCGAACAACCACTGATGCTTGCTGGCATTGCTACTTGTATCAAAATGAAGGTGATAACACATGTACCATAACACCATTTCTTCTGTCCCTATCCGCAAAAATTCAAGGTGGCGCACCCGCCTCCTAAACTGACATACAATTTTTATGGTCAAGTTTACATAAATATAATCTTGGCCTAGATATCAACCAATATTTCACACACACAAAAACATTTGAGGCTAGTTGTCACAAAAATATCTATAATTTATCATAAAGAGCAAGAAAGAAAGAAAGAGGCAAGGGAGAAAGGGAGTTTAGAAGGGAATGGGGAAGGGGGAGAGAGCGCGAGAGAGAGAGAGGGGGAGAGAAGCAGGGAGAGAGGGTGGAAGGAAGTAAGGAAGAGATGCACTGAGGGAGCGTGGGAGACTTCCTGACCAAGAGGCTAAATGTACTTTGATGTGGGTCTGCCCTGGTGTGCTGCCTGAGCGCGCCCCTGCCCGGGCTCACGGTCGGTGCCCGGAGGCAGGGGTGCTGTGTGTCGCTTGGAGGATGGCCAGGGTAGTGTAGGCCAGTGTGCGGTACCCCGCCCGTCAGAAAATGTCATGCCTGTTAATGCTGGTGAGGCAGAGAGTTCAATTGTTGAGTTGAGTCCAAAACATGTCATGCCACCTGTTACGGCTGGTGATGTAGAGAGTCCAGTGGTTAGCAATTCTGCTGATGATATAGGTGATTCAAGTGATGTGGAAGTTATCGGGCGACATCAGTCTGGCGAGTCACCGGCACGGCTTCGGCGAAGTGAGCGCAGCAGGCAGCCCCCCGATCGTTATGGTTACGTATGATCTTGAGGATCAGGGGAAGTGTACTTTGATGTGGGTCTGCCCTGGTATGTGCCTGAGCGCGCCCCTGCCCGGGCTCACGGTCGGTGCCCGGCAAGGGTGCTGTGTGCGCTTGAGGCTGGCCAGGGTAGTGTAGGCCAGTGTGCGGTACCCCGCCCGTCAGAAAATGTCATGCCTGTTAATGCTGGTGAGGCAGAGAGTTCAATTGTTGAGTTGAGTCCAAAACATGTCATGCCACCTGTTACGGCTGGTGATGTAGAGAGTCCAGTGGTTAGCAATTCTGCTGATGATATAGGTGATTCAAGTGATGTGGAAGTTATCGGGCGACATCAGTCTGGCGAGTCACCGGCACGGCTTCGGCGAAGTGAGCGCAGCAGGCAGCCCCCCGATCGTTATGGTTACGTATGATCTTGAGGATCAGGGGAAGTGTACTTTGATGTGGGTCTGCCCTGGTGTGCTGCCTGAGCGCGCCCCTGC
Source organism: Lepas anatifera (assembly GCA_034440635.1). NCBI lineage: Eukaryota > Metazoa > Arthropoda > Thecostraca > Lepadidae > Lepas > Lepas anatifera. The sequence goes on along the minus strand of JAOTON010000404.1, from coordinate 413,694 downwards.
CCGGGCTCACGGTCGGTGCCCGGGGGCAGGGGTGCTGTGTGTCGCTTGGAGGCTGGCCAGGGAGGCAGTCGGGTGTGTGGGCGCGGCGGGCGCAATACAGGGAACGATGCGGGCAACTTATTTTTTCTGCTACACTAAACAATGGTATACACCTATGAGTAAGCCAAACCGTACAGCATTCCATCAGCGTCAGCATGGGTCTCTTTCTCATCGCATTTTTAGCCCATGTCTCCTACAGCTGATTGCGAGCCAGCACTCCAAACAGCTCCATGAAAATAATTTGACTCATGCCAGTAGAGCTTAGGCTCTCAGCCTAATATGCGGAAGATAATGGTGAGAGGACATTGAAAATAATCGCAGCGAGTGTGAACCTGGCCTGTGTGCTGTCATGGAAAATTATCTCATGCGGAGAAGCTTTGACATTGAAGCCAATGCATACCAGACTTTAACCCACATTATTAATTGCCCTAAAAAAATAAGGTTTGAACCAGATGGCAGACTCAAGGAGATGTAAGGAATGTTGATAAGTTATGATAAACACAGAATGAAGCATGTGGGCATTTTCCATCGACCTTTATCTATGTTCTTCATTTCGTCAGCATGGGAGAATTGCTCTTGTGCGTGAAATTTCGAGAGGTGTTAAGATAATTTTGGTGGCCATGTGATTGAATGCTGAAATAGATCATGGCAGGATTAGGCATGTGTGATTTTAACATAAATGGGACCAACTAGAATAAAAAGAAAACAGTTTCAACGTGTCCAAGTACTCTCTTGATCAATTGATAACTTTTTTCGTTTATTGACTGTGATTTGCGCGTTTAATGATCACAAGTCATGTCAAGTCACGTACTGCATTTCTCTCAAGCAACAAGAATACACAAATCAGTTAGAAGTTTTACGTAATTGAAAGAAGTTTCCAGTAACCATTTGGACAGTTCCTTGGCTAATCCCGAATGCGGTCATTTTCTCGCTGTCCAAACGACCAATCATTTCGATATCCGTTTTAGGTCATCATCTAACGCCTAACGCTTTTAAAATGGTGAGTTATGTGCAGTGTTCAGATCGAAGTGAAAAGATCATTTGAATTGATCAAACGAGTATATTTTTGTCACTGACCATCCACTTATACCATCAACCATCGTCTTCAGGTCAAGTTCAGGACGCATCATTTATGAGAAGAGGTGAGCGTGCACTGTGCATGCCCAAATCGAGACACAGCTACCCTCCCGATGGACAGACCGCGCAGAAATACGTCCTCGTCGCGTTTGATTTCGCGCACGCGTACGACGTAGTGGACCACCGCGTGCTACGCCTTCGCCTACTGGAGATGGGGCTGTCAAATTGCACGATGGCCTGGATTTGGCAGTGGCTCCGGGACCGAAGAGTCAAGGTGGAACTAAATGGCGTGCTTTCCAGTGAGCGCATTTTCCGAACTGGTCTGTCGTAAGGCAGTGTCTTTTCGCCAGCTTTATTTTTGTTATGGGCGGCTCGCCTGGTAGACGCACTCCGCGGGGTTCCCGGATGCTCCCCCTTACATGTACGCCGATGATACGGCGGCTCTCTGCACCAGCCCCCTCCAACAGCAAGCGCAGACCTTCGGATGTGACGTCACACCTCGTAGCTTATAACATGTGAAAATTAAATTATCAAATATCCAAATTTTTGCAAAAAGAGTCCCAGAATCCAAAATAAAATGATTATCCATTGCATTTGGGATAAACTTCATTACCGTGTATTCTCACAAATTCCTAAGCCGGAAGTACCATTAGCAGCAGTTTAACACACGGCTCAATGGTAAAGGAATTCCTCCACGCCCGTGTGACGTTACTCGGGCGTGGAGGAATCCTCTTGAACGTACCTTTAAGTAAAGGTATCTTGTCTCTGCACGTGCAACCACATCCAAGTCGCCCAGGATCGGGCGCAAGCTGCTGCTGGCCCCCTCGTGAAGTGGGCCCCACAGCACAAAATGGTGGTATCAGGAGCTGAGATCCAAGTACTGGTGATGCCCCAGTGGGCCAGAGACGCCGATCCCTTCAGTATTAAGGTCGACGGGAAGTCTGTCACTGCTGGAGACACCCTAAAGCTACTTGGCGTCACCATCGATCGGCTTCTCCACTTCGGTCCACACTGTAAGACTGTAGGAGAACGTCCACCCCCGCATCTCCCACCTACGTCAACTGTCCGGCTACAACTGGGGGCTGCACGAACAGCACCTCCGAACCGTCGCTACTGGCTACGTGAGAGGAGCGATGGAGCAAGCGGCCGCAGCATGGCTCCACACCACACCGCCATTTCATGTCGAGCTGCTGGAGCGCAAAATGAGAGCGTATCATCACAGGATGCACCCGTCCCACCCCCAGCCATGCGCTGATGGCCGAGGTAAGACTCCCTCCCCCCGTGGCGGCCAGAAGGAGGGTACTCGCGACCCGACTGCTGGTGAAAGTCCATGCGCTACCAACTGAAGACCCTCTGTGAAGACGTGCAGAGGCGACAGCGCCCTCTCGACTCTCCTCGGTGACTGGGTGGCGGCAGGTGGGCAGAGAGATGTGGGATCAAGCAGGCATCTCCCTCCCCATCGAGCCTCTCCTTCCTCGACGTCTTCCACCGTGAGTATCGGGAGAGTGAGTCACATTTCAACTAGACGTGGGCCCACTGACATCAGGAGCGCCACCTGTCCGGAAGAAGCGAGTAGCTCTCCACCACCCCGCTTTCCTGACTCAATGTGCCACATGGGTGTGGACCGACAGGTCAGTGCACGGAGGGGTCACGAGCGGGGGAGCTGGGTCTTCATCGAGTCACCAGACGGAGCCCATTATGAGCTCGGGCGACCAGCAGGCTCGCTCTGCTCGAGTTTTCGGGCTGAGATGGTAGTCCTCCAAACTGCCTGTGTTTTCCTACTGGACCACTCAGTGCACAGAGAAGATCGGTCATCTTCAGCATGGTCTGTCAAGATGATGACGCATTATAGAAATAAAATGGTTTCAATGTCTGTAGATAAGACAGCGAATCGGTAAAAATCGCAAACTTCCTCGCCATCAGCTTAGACGCCTGGTCCAAACAGCGAAAAATGGCGCACAGCTCTGAAGTAAAAATGGATACTTCGTAAGAAAAACTAAAAAACTTTTCAACATCGTGACCAACAAATGCACGCCCTGTGCCATTGTCACTTTCTTTTGCAGCCGTCTGTATAGAAGCAGACGTGGTTTTCGAACGGCTCCGCAGCAAGTTCATAAATTACTGGCGCGTCGGTTCAGGAAGCACATTTTTGCTTTGTTGGAGTAGGTCTGTGTTCGTGTTAACTGTCGACATGAGCTGTGGTTCAATAACAGCTGCTTGATGTGGTTCTACGAGGCCGCTGTCGATACCAGCCTGTGCCAGCCAGACACAGACTCTCACTTCCGGGTGACGGGTTGCAACACGCCAGCCACTGTCTATCTGACAGAGGTAGGTGTCGCCAAAAAAATGTTTGGTATGTGGGGCGTGTTGGTTACTGATTTTAAAGGGAATGTGGCACCTTGGTCAAATCCTGGAATTTTGAGTAATTAGGCGTACTTTTAGCCGAAAATAATGAAACCACCCATGATTTCTCTGCAAAATGTACGATAAGCGCAACATTTTGATTTTTAAAGCACTCCTCTAGGAAAAGAAATAAATATCTGCCTGTGGATGATGTCATGATCTGGCAACCACTACCATACTCGAAACCCTTCAAGGGCTTCGATTGGCTGATGCTCATCGTGATGTCAGCATATGTGGTCACACCAGCAGCTCACAACAATGGCCGCCTGGCGAGAGGTACATGAGAGGTACATTTCGGGTAGGTTTTAGCTTTTTTCTACGGAAATATCGAGTTCCAAGACAAATGATATATAGAGTACCTAGTTTTCCGACTTGCTTTACAACTTGGCTATCTCAGGTAAAATCACGTTATAAAGGTGCCACATTCCCTTTAATGGCTTAATGCAAAGCGAGTATCTTACTGCGCATTTGTAGCGGTATTTCATTAATTTCCACTAGCATGCTCATTATGGGTGAAGCTTGGAACGCCCCTGTTACTATTCTGATAGCGTGATGATGGACATATCGATAATCTTTTTCGCGGACTAAGGAGCGGCCTCATACACAACACAGCCGTACTCGATCTTCGAACGAATAAGTGATATGTATAGGATAAGAAGCTTATAACGTAGCGTGTAACGATGAGCGTATAACGTGCGTTTAACGTATATATAAGCATATAACGTGTATAGCATGAGAAACATTTCTCTATCCGCACCGTATCTCATCCTCGTCAACACTTTCAGTATTTTCAGCGTATCGAAACATTTTTTGCAGAATTCCTTCATGTGTGGCACATGGATGTTTATCGAGTGTGAGCCCGATAAATCTGGTTTCTGCTACAACGTCGATCAGATTTCCGCGAATTTACATCAGGTATTCAGTCTCAATTTCTATTATAGAAGTCCATGCACTTTGTCTTTGAACTTGAAAATTTCAGTCCATTGCGTGTGCTCCATTGCTGCAATGTGTCAAGGCCAAGCTGCAGCCGCCTCTGTGTAGCTGCTGTAGTAGACGCTGTCACCCATATTGTGAAGCCTTCAACGAAAAGCACATGGCGTATGTTTGCGGGAAGTGTCTGCAATATCATTGGTCATAACTGCAAACAAGGCTATGAAAATCACAGAATCCTGGGCTATGCTGCTCTGTTGCTGATACCAATCCGATACGACTGAGCTTACGCGAAATCTTAAATACCTATTTTTCGGAATATTAGAAATAAACCACCCCAAGTGGCCTCGCACGCCGAGGCCAAAGAGTTTCTGCGGAACGCCCTTGGATAGCAAAGGCGCCCCCCCAAGGGACAATGGCGCCCCCTGGGGAGGAAGGCGCCCCCTCGAGAAAATCTTGCACCCTTTCTCGAAAATGGAATCCGCCGTCTCTGCAGAAAACCCTGGGAAGGGGCTGCTCTCCGCTCTCGATACGCTTAATATCTGCAACTGCATTGTTTTGGATAGGGGAAATATAAATTAAGTTATTTTATATAATGTTTGCATTACGTATATACACCAACAGCGCGTCATAACACTGGGTGCACGACCGCAGACATGTTTAGTATCTGTCAATCTGGGTGCTCGACCACAGGTAGGTATGTTAAATATCTGTTTAACATCTGTAACACAATGACATGTTTTGGGCCTTTTTATGTGATAATGAGGTGAGAGTGACTTAAGATGAGCATGATCTCCCCTCTCCGTTACCCGGTCAGACCAGCGAACGAGGTTGAACCTGCCGATCACCGGACCTCACGGGCAACAAAGAGAGGAAGGTTACCTGGGGGGGGGAATGTAGCCGATCCATTGGTCTCGTCATGTTGTGCCATAGTCAAGTCAGGAGAAAAAGAGTTATGTATTTTTATGGGATGTATCTTTCGTTTTGAATCCCGTGAAGGGCTCTTTCCCTGGAAAGAACAGTTCACACAAAAATATATTATCATAGAAAGGTATTTTTTTCTAAGAAATGCAATTATCGAAAAAAACTGCTGACAGTGATATTATTCAGCAACTATACCTACTCAAAAGAGCACAAGCCAAAACGTCTTGGGGAAAATATCCGTCTATTCCAATATTAAATTTTCCTCTCTTTTTTAAGGCCAAGCTAACGTTTTCCCCTAAAACTGGTTATGCTCTAAGCCCTAAAAACCTGTTTTACTGAAGTCTTACATTGGAAACTGTTTAAAGTTAGTGTGTCTGATATCTTTACACTGACAGCTATTTCCTTAATACCATATGCCTCGTCAACGACGGCCAAATTTTAACGCGTCATTTCCAGTGATCAGCCTTAGGTCATGGGAGATGTTACACATGATATTGAGGATTCTTTTCTATACATATTATATCTGAGGAAAACTAAGGGAGTGGATTTGCTGTAAGATTTTTTGGGTTTGTGAAAAATATTAAAAAATCTAAGTCTCTTTCCGAAGGCTCGAATAAAGCGCCACTTCATTGCTTTCTTCGCCGATTTAAGGGGCGGGGGCACCTCAATGGTGATGCCCCCTGGTCCGGGCAAGGGGGCACGGTTTCCCGGTGTCCGCCACCTATGCTTCCAATCTCTTTTCGAGTTCTAGACAGTGTTATCCTTTTCTGAAAAGCTCAAGAAGAGCTCAACGGTAACAAAACTACTACCAGAAAATCCCCACACATTCTATGATCATGGTTGGAGATCCTGCGGGCTTGGGGGCCAGAACCCCCTGGATTTTGGGTCTTTCATAGACTCTGTACAGGTCTGGCATTGCCATGCCAGCGTTAACCCACCCAAAAGCCCCTGGATCGAGGAGAGATCTCGAGCCCTGGCTATGGTATGCCAATTTTCGGCCCGACACCCCGCGTGATGTCATTTATGAACAGCCCCGTATAGGCTTAACACGCGCATTGACGGGGGCGGGTACCCGCCCCCCCTCGGGTTTTCCGGAGAAAGCAGAAAAACGGCGGCGCGTAGCGCCGCCGTACTTGGTATACCTTTTCCCTCATCATTTTTACAACTTCTGTGAAAATTTTAAGGTTAGGTCATCTCAGGTCAGGTCACCAGTACAGGTCAAGTGACCCGACCTCAAAAAAAGTTCAAGATAGCATAAGTCGGAGCAGGGTGAACTTATCCGATTGAAACTCATATCACATAATGGCCCTACCGAGTTCTTTAACATATGTTCCGGTATTTTTGATATCGATGACCTAAGGTCAGGTACGAGGCATGACCTCTCCATTGGAAATACATGGGAAAAATGGTTTTTACGGAATAACTCAGTAACGGATGGTGATAGAGCATTTATTTTAGCTGCATTAGACTCGCCTGGGCTTTGCAGTTCTAATGATATGCATTTTATATAATTTGACCCTGACCTGACCTCAGGTCAGGTCAAATCCTTGATTTGACCTAGCAAGGTCAAATTATATATCATTCGATTCGGCTTGCTAAGAGGATTCATATAGTTTAAGTCGTTTTGCTCTATCCTTACTTGTTCAGATGTAATGCCCGAAAAACTGAATTTTACATGTTATCCCTATGACGGGCATGTTTTGACCTCTGGTGACCTTAAATGTGACCTGACAAAAAAATGGTTCAAATGTTTTCGATGGAGAAGTGGATGGGCAGCCCAACGCCGTTTACCGTTTTTCGCTACCTACCGTGGTTCTTGAGATCTTAGGGGGGGGCGGGTACCCGCCCCCCCCGTCAATGCGAAGGTGGCTCAGACCCCCGTCAATGCGCGTGTTAAGTAAGACAATTTAGTTGTGCATGGTTCGTCAGATTAGGATATTTTATAAATAAATATTACATTTTTAATGGCCTCCTCACACTAGTTCGAAAATCACAAAAACAAACAGGTATAGTATGAAACTCGATAATATTTCGTTCTGGGAACGTCTTTAGAGCGATATTAATGAAATGATGGTAGCCAGCAATATCTCATTTCAAGTTACAAAATTCAGTCATGAGTAAAGAAAACAACTTACACGTGATTGGGTTCCAGTTAAACTCCCAGTATCGATTAAGGTTATTCAACGAGCATTGTCGTCGAAAACTTACATGGGAAGTATGTACCAGCGAGTGCTATTTTTATTAAGATATGGCTTTAGTGTCCGGTTATGAATGGATCTTGCTATTTTTCGGTTAGAATGGTCTTTTGGTTTTCTAAAATCTGTACGGATAGTGGTGGTTCAGGAAGTGTCATGTCGCTATGTTCCTGAGAGAAATGGTCGCCAAAAGGTGTTTCTGGCGTTGAATTTAGAGCATCACGTCTATGCTCATTGAATCTCAGTCAACCTAGTCGTTTGGCTTCTCTCACACATTGACAGAAAATATTATTTTCAGTTCACGGTTTGCATGTGGTGAGGTAAACAGTCCCGGAGGTAGTAAATTTTCACTTTAACCTTCGCCCGGGTGGGGGTATTTTTAGACCCCCTTGGGTTTTTCCAAAGTGACCAAAGACGGCGGCGCGCAGCGCCGCCAAACTTATTATACTGTTTCTCCATCATTTTACATATTTACTGAAAATTTGAGCTCAAGGTCATATGAGGTCAGGTCATCAGGCCAGGTGAAGTGACCTCGCCTCAAAAAAAGTTTATTACTGCATAACTCGATTGAAACTCATACCACATATTGGGCCCACCAGAAGCTACAACATATGTTCGGCCAGGATTTTCATATTGGTGACCTAAAGTCATGTGCAGAGCATGGCCTCCCCATTGCAAATACATGAGAAAAATCACGAAATGAGCTTTTCTCAGTAAGTATGGATGGAATCAACATCAAACATCGGTTACGACTTGCTCTAGCCCATTTCTGAAGTTGATACCAAAAATTTGGACTTGTAACCTTTGAAAGGTCACCTTAGGTAAAATAAGCCTTTTGGCGTTTTACTCTATAAATTTTGAATAAAGTAAGATATAACTTTTATTTTGTCACCACAGTATTTGTATAGTCACTGCAAGTCCAATGATATACATCATGACTATACCAAGTCAAGTTGGGTCAGACTGTTGACCTGGGTCAGGTCAAATTTTAAATCTGACTTGGCCTAGAAATATTATATATCATTCGATTCGTACTGACGAGAGGATTGCAATGGTGCATTAACTATGGCTGCATCTTGTTTGGTTGGAAGTTAATAGCGAAAAAGGAAATGCTCTTATCCATGGGCGGCTATGGACATTCCCAAGAACATTCCCAATATTCAGTGACCTGTAGCTCCCTAGGCTTTGATCTAACACGAAAATTATTACCACTGAAATGAAAGAGCAACTCAAGAGCTTTAAAATTGTGCTAGTAAAATGTTTCTAGCTGTCATAGTTTCTGAGATGTATGAGGTTTTCTTAGTACATCTCATATTAGCGATTTTGACCTATTTTGACCTCTGGTGACCTTGATATTGACGTGACGAGAAAAGTGACTGAAGTATTTTCGAAATTATTTTTGACGAACTTTCGATTGGCCTTTTGCGCTGTTTCTAGCTCCTTTAGTTTTTGAGACCATGGGGTCTTTTTTAACCCCCTCCCACCACGGCGAAGGTGGCTCGTACCCGACACCGGGACAAGGGTTAACCCGCGCCCCACCAGGGGTCCGGTGCCACCTTCGCCCCACCGGGGGGCATCGATGGCCCCCTCTAACTCCGAAAATATGGGGGTTAGCGCAAATCTGCAAAGTGCATTAGAAATTTCGTGTGAATTCAGTAAGAAATTCCTGAACATGTTTAAGCGCTCAGTTCAATGGTTTGACCTCCAGATGTCAATTTAGGTCCGATAGGCCATTTTCACTCAAATATGCAAGGCTTAAGAAAACTTGGCATAACTCTTATACCATTAGAGCTATTGAGATCTGGTACGGTACATTTGATGGAGGTACCAGTGGTTTGACTTCCAGAGTTCACCTCGTAACCTAGTATGACCTGAGGTCACGAAAGGTCTGAAAGTGACCTTGCTGTATATCAAACCAAAGCCAGTGATGAGACATACCCGATGATGTGTGATTGAGCGCTCTAGCTTAATTAGGTCAAAAGTTATTGTCAAAATACTGTTTTGACCCCTGGCGACCTTGGATGACCTTTGAGAGATCAAAGGGTAAATATCGCTCTTGGGATTCGTGAGAGGGTGTCCAAGAACACTTTTCTGAGCAAGCTGAGCATTTGCAATCGTTTTTGTGACTTTTAGATCATGAGACAGCTTTTCCCCCATGCTTTTTCAATGGGAGAGGTCACATCGTGACCTGACCTCAGGTCACGAAATCTAAAAATCTGCGATATTCATGATGTAGCCCCTGGAAGGGTCATGAAGTGTACAAAGTTTCAAATCAATCGACTAAGAATTGTAGCTCTTATAGAGCTCAAAAGTTGAAGTGAGGTGACCTTGGCTGACCTCGCCTGGTGACCTGACCTTGGGTGACCTGGGGTAAAAAATTTCAGGGATAGTGGGAAAATGATGGGTTGAGCCATAGAGCCCTCAATCGCGGTGCTGCGCCTCGTCGTTTTTCTGCTATCCCGAAAAACCTAAGAGGTGCCATCGATCCTCCAGTGGGGCGAAGGTTAAACCAGATTCGCAGACATTGCAAGTTTTTTTGCCTGAAGGGTACTGGGGTGCTGAGATATCTGATAGTACGAGGCTGCTTTTTTAGGGTGTTTTTATATTTCCAAGATCTACGAATATGGAGTTTAGATTTTTTAACTAGGTGGTTTACTTTCGCACAAAGAGGTTCATCTATGTAGAGGAGCACTAAATATCCATCTGCTGAGCTACTGAGTCGCTGGTGTCGTTGTGGATCGTTAGGCATTCGTTTTCGGTCGTCCCTCACTTCTTGGAGTAGTCATTTCAGGAGCTTCTTTGTGTATCCGTTACTTTGTAGTTGCTCTTGTATTTTCTTGATGGAGCTAGTTTGTGCCTTCTTGCTGGATGACAGCTTGATGGCTCGTCGGAATTTGCTTCGTATTGCGTCTTTCTTTGTCGATATCGGCGGGCTGATGTATAGTGAAGGAAAATTCTAGAGTGGTTGGGTTTGATGTATAGTTCCGTCATATACTTTTCACTGGTGTCAACCGATATGAGGGATTCTAAAAACGTTATGCTTCCTCATGCATGGGTATCTTCCATAGTGAATTTGATGTGACACATCAAATTCACTATGGAAGATATTAAACGAAATACAACGACACCAGCGACGCAGTAACTCAGCAGATGGATATTTAGTGCTCCCCTACTTAGGTAAATGAACCGGGGGCGCGGTAGTGGAGTGGTCAGCGTAGCTGGCTTCCATTCAGCCGACCCGGGTTCAAGGCCCGGCGGCTTCCCTGAACAAGGAGCGAGCTGGCTCCCGAAAAACCCTTCCAACAGGAAAAGAGTTGGCGATGCCATACGACCCTGGTAGTTGGTGCGTCGATAAGCCCCAGAAATTGATTACATAGGTGAACCTCTTCATAAGTTATACTTATTACAATCATTCATAAATTAGGTACACTTCTGCAAATTTTCGTTCAAGGGTGCAAGGCTAAATAACGCATTACTAATAAGTTTATTTTCCCTCGTCACCCATGAAACAAGGTTTTTTTCCTATTATTTTTATTGTTTTATTTTTTTCTTTTTTATACATTTGGTCCAAGTTGTTCCCAGTTCGGTTTTAGGAATTGGAGTCTCACTGAATTCAACAAGGGACTTGTCACGAAGACCTCAAACCCACCACCCGAACGAGCAACTCCCACAATGAAGGGTCAATTAAGAATCCAAAGCCGAACGTCCCACAAAACACAAGGAAACCGCCTAACTCAGGTTACCCTCTCACCAGTCAGTTGCCAGCTGACCTACGGTATTTAAGGTAGCTAGTATCTGCCAGCTGACCTAAATTTTTCCAGAAGCTGCAAAAATGTCAGGTAAGAGGTAGATGAAGTAGGTGGCGCTGAGCGATGGCGATTTTTTACTACCTGTGGAAACCTGAGGAGGCGGGTTAGCCGCCCCCTCGTGTGGGCGCGTGTTAATTCTCATAAACTCTGACACTTGCACGATGAAAATTTCAAGACAATGCAATATCATTGCAAGTATCACACCTTCCTTTACCCACATCCATCCTAATCCTTGCCGTCTCCTTCCACAGTCTTCACCACTTCACGTCCATTACGACGGCGCTTGAAAAGCCACCGTATGTGTGGAAGTGTTCGTAACAAATATAAATACAAGCAACCGATTCCAAAAGCAATTGCTTTGTTTGCGGTGATAAGCATAACACTGCATTACTGGAGCGGTCTACAGGCCGTCTGCATACCTATCTTCGGTGCTAAAAGGTTGGAATTTGTAGCAAGAACGCATTTTTTATCGAAAGGTAATTCATGAAACAAACTTTTTAAGGTGTCTGAAAGGTCAATTTCAAATTCATAAAGGCCAAGCTAGGTCACAAAGGAAATGGTCAAACCAATTAAAAGTCAGAATCTCAAAAAATTACAATTTTCTTTTTCAAAATTATCTTTAGTTCAAAACCACTTCAATGATATACAACAATTAATAATCAGGCAATGGGTTTTTTTAGTGATTAAGCATCAAAGATAAGTCTACAAGGTGACCTCCCGAAAATGCCTCGGGCTATAACTCGGTCATCGTTGGCTGGAGGGGACTAAGATCATGACAGCTGTGTTCAATGCCCAAAGCTACCCCGGAGACCAAGTGTCCGATTTTTCCTAGACATGGTAGTGTCAAATTGAACTATTTTTGATCGTTTTGTCCTGGAATGCCCCAACTAGGAACAAATATCCTCGTATTTGAGCTCCACGTTTGCCTTCTGCACTGCTTGTTTCAAGTTTTCCGGTTGCCTACCGATTGGGCCGAGATCAGGAAATTTTCGGACAAGAAGTGAAGGGCCTGGCCCCCTTGATCCCCCGTTTTCCGACACCAATGCATTGCCGAGTTTACTTCTAGGACGAGAATTTAGAGGGAGGCGACAAGGCCATCGAATCGTAAAAAACGTGCTGATTTAGAAAAGCCAATTTCATGGAAAAGCGACGAAAATCGGCCGGGTCGGATGCCATTTCGCCCCCCTGGATCCATGCGTGTGCGCACAGGCAGTTGGTATCAGGCGTAGTAACGTTTTCAAACTGAAAGGGGGTGGGGGCAAAAGTTGTTGCCGTTGCTGAAACCAAATGTGATTCGGCCTTCGGCTTGATTTGTTAACTGGAAATGTCCATGGAAATGCTCAAAGTTGGGGGGACATTGCCCCAGTCAGATTTTCCCCCCTTTCCAGCAGACCTGCTGGATCCTCCCCTGTGCCCTATAATTTAAAAAGCCTTGCCGACGTCCTTACCTCTAAGCCAATCGTGTCTAGACTGTCATAATGTTCAAGCACCGCCACTGTTTATGGTACCGGTCACTTCAGCGCCATACACGCCCCCTGCCTGTTTTCTTATGTGCCGTCTCCTCCCCCACTCATGGAATAAATTCTACCTATGACCTACTGCCCCGTGGACTAAACAAATTCCCTATCCCTCGCCCTTAGTACTTTCCGACATATGACGTGGCGCCCACTACTTTGAAGGACTGCCCCTTCCCCCCGTTGAGTACGCATGCTGCTTTTATACAGTGTGCTACCCCGGACCCGAATTGACACTCCTGCAACTGGCGCGCCGCTACCCACCGGGGGTCCGTCATCACCTTCGAACCACCGGGGGCCATTTAGTGAAAATCCGAAAAATGCGTTAGAAAGCTCGCGTGAATTCAGTACGAAATTACTTTGCATGCTTAAGCACTCAGGTATGTATGTATTTCAAGGATCACCAGAAGGCATGGGCGCTAGGCTGTTTCAAATTTCAAAAAGTTTTCAGAATTCGTTAGGTCAGCATATTTTCCCATGATTTGGTTTATTTCTAGTCGGTTGACATTAATTTCGCCCGGGTCTGTTCAGAAATAAGGTTGCCTATATTCGCTTCAAAATTTCATGTTTTCGGGTTCCCCATTGGTGTTATGGGCAGTACCGGCGTTGCAGTCGCCAATGCCATGGGCTTTGTTTCTGAGGTTGTAATTTCTTTCCAACACAAATTTTCGATAGGGCTGTATGCTGTATAGTACATTGTCTATTTTACGAACGTTGTAGGAAGTATTCACATGTAGGAAAGGGAGGGGAATGGTCCCTGAAGTCCGCTCTTTGATAAATATGTTGACACATCGATGGAGTGTCTGACATATGTTTCAGTAAATTAACATGGTGCAATATTCACTGGGAAAGGAGGACGAGAATTCAAAAATGTTCTGTGGGAGGGTAGGGAATACCTCCTCAGTCCTCACATCTTTTAGTTTTAAGGCAATACATATAGGATTCAATTATATTCGCAGGCGATTCGTCTCCCTCACAAGTCACAAGCAAAGTGAAAGCAGAGACGATGCGAGTTTGCGCTTTTCGGCATGCTTTCACTTCGCTGACTCTCTGCCTAGTTGTTCATCTTGACTATATTCCAGGAACATGCACTACATTTTAACAGAAACCACAAATACACCTCACAAAAGTATCTCACATGCATGTCACGTCTTGATTTCAGGCGACATCACATAGAACGCTTTCCTGCTATAGCGTGCTCATCGCTGCCTTTTCTAAACTCCGTGAGGCGCGCCCTGCGATGCTCTTCTGCTTGCAGCAGCGACTGAAAGTGACTATCATCTTTGACATTTCCAAAACATTGTTTTAATAATACCAAGGCTTTTTCCCGATTCGTCATTAGTGACTTTGATCGATCGGACAAGCCCCTCGTGAAGCCGCAAGTCCTTGTGAGAGGCTCAACATTTTGGATGTGCCGATCACCATGCATGAAAATCAGATATGAGGTCAAAAAGAAGCCACGAAGACTCGTCCACCATGTCAGCCAGCTGGCTTGTTTCGTCGAGGACAACATCAGTAGGGGAGTGGTCCGTCGCAGCTACTATGGGTGTCGCCACTAGTTTCTCACTAATCATAATCTTGTGCTCTTCAGAAACCTCGTCGCTGAATAAAATGAACACGACGACTGCTAGCCTTAGACACCACAAGTGTCGTCGCAATACCTTGATGGTAGCTTCTCCTTCCTTACGGTCTACGTGCTTGTGTGTGACCAGAATTTGGTATAGTTGGAGGTCATTTGCTGGTGCATCTGCTGCGACAGGCGCTTGAAGGCTGAGCTCGGCGACCTCTGGTCGCCGAGCTCAGCCTGATAGCTGTTGGTCTTGTACATCCCCGAGGCGCACAGTTCATGATGCTTCATGGTTCTCATCAAAGCTTCATGTCCACGGTTCATTCAATCAAGCCCGCTGGATGGCACGGGTCGGTTTCAAAGTGTCATAAGCCTCTGAACTTCAGTTCCAATGTTAATCTCATTTGCTCTGCAAAGTTTGATGTGCCCAACTTGTCACAGAAAATTTGAAAAAAATACAATGTGTATAACAGAGAATAATGCTGTGCCATATCTACATGTAGCCTGGTTTCTAATAGGATTGTAAGGGTTTCACTGACGCATCCCTCGCTAATACTGTGCATATAGTGTCAGTCACCTGTCCCTTTGAGTATAGTTTGCTGTGACATTGGTACAGTTGGCGCTGGTTCAGGATCATGGCTGTGCCGATTCCATGGTCTGATTCTATTTTTGTTCCGGTTCTGTACTGCATCAACATTAGGGTGGGTTGATTTTGCAATTTTATTTTTGATCCCCGCTCCCCGGGCAATTTCTGATGTCTTGGCACCCAGTGATCACGAATAAAGCCAAACAAAGTTTATTTGATCATTTTTCGTGCTGGCGAAAACGAATAGTTCACATCGGAAAAATTGATTTTTGAGCCAAATTGCTTCCTGTTGCTAGGAATGACAAATTAAAAATTTGAAAAAATACACGCTGATTAACTCGTTTATTATCTACAAAATGACACAATTTCAACAGACCTGAGCCTCTCCATAATCTAGAAGCAAGAACAAATGTTGCATAGGTTCCCACGTATTGCGTCACGCTGGCCACGATGTTACTGCCGCTGGGCGTCGTTTCACGGCCTTTTGAGTGGCGCTGAGTCTCCAGGGCCGATTGAGTAAATTGGTCCTGCTTCCTGTCTGTATCAAGCTTGGAAAACTTCGTCTGACTGCATTGCTTGTCTGGCGGTAAAAAAACACTGATTTTAATAATTAAAAAATTGCAGCACAAGCTTCACACGCACTGCTGTTCACCTTAGCGTGATTTAAAGAAAGAGATATGATAGATATGCGCCAAGGCAACAAATATTGATTCTGTCATGCTGGTTCAGAGAGGCCCACTTTTCTCGCTGAATATTTGAGCTTACCTGTCCTAGATACATACCGTGTTTACAATTCTTGAGATGTATGGTAAGTTTGAAAGCAAGATTAGTTTGAAGAAGTCAATTTGTGTCGTTTTTTAAATATCAGCGCCCGCAAAAGGAATGTGAAGTATCATGAAGTGTTTCAAGTGGCGGCATACGACCTGCCCCACAACAAACTTCCTCTGAATCTGGATATGATCGGAAGCGTTTTGCAAATCAGTGCGCAACAAAATGGAGTTCAGAATTCCAGTAAAAAGAACATCATAAGTCATGTTGCGGGTGAAACCATCTCTCTGTGGGACCGGGCTTCTATCCCGACCATGAGAAAAGACAAGATCCTAGTTCAGATAAACAGCCTGTGGAAGGATAAGGACTACGCTAGAAAAGGTGAGCCACACAGCTGGAAGAAGGCGGCTAAGGGCCGGATTCGCGCCAGGCTAGATAGTCTATGTAATATCTCCTCTGCTGCCAGAGTGCCGGAGCACCCAGAAAGCATTGCATTCTTGAGAGACAGCGCTCGGACCGCCGGATGACCGGCCCAGTAGACACTCAACGCCGCCAGTGCCAAGTCATGCGCCCACTCAATCCCTGTACCAGCAGTTTTCGGGCCTCGATCCGCTGCCCAATCAGCTAATCGAACCATAAGATCGGTCACCCTGGATGAAATAATGGCAAGGGACGAAGGAAGTCCCGCCCATGCCGGTGCCACCGCTAGCCTCAGGGTCACCGACGTCCGCATCTGGCCCCTCCGCTACAGCCAGCTCCGCTGCTGTTATCTCGGCCGTCAGTGACGACCCAGATTGTTATCCCGCAACTCCTCGCGGATCTCACCTCATCGCGGACACCGGATCTCAGCTCCTTGGTGGAGGCCGTAGTTGCAGCCAGCATTGGCACCAGGAAAAACATGCTTTCTATCCAGCAAAAACCTCAATGATTTCTATCCAGCAGGCTTCTGTTGTAACACGGTCCACACTTCGTACGGTCATGGACAGGACAAGAAAGAGAAAACTCCAAATAGTGTGGTAACAGCAGATAACAGCAGCAGAGGGGGCCAGCTGCGGACGTCGGTGAGGCTGAGGCCAGCGGCAGCGGTCTCAACAGCGGCGGCACCGGCATGGCCGGGATTTCCATCATCGCTTGCCATCAATTCATCCAGGTGACCGATCTTATGGCTCGATTAGCTGATTGGGCAGCGGATCGAGGCCCGAAGACTGCTGGCACAGGGATTGACGGGGTGGATGACTTGGCACTGGCGGCGTTGAGTGTAGGCTCCCTTGCTGTCATCCTCCGCGCTTGCCTTTTTAAGGGAATATGGCACCTTCATAACATGATTTTAACTAAGATAGCCAAGTTGTAAAGCAAGTCGGAAAACCCGGTACTCCATGTATCATTTGTCTTGGAACTCCACATTTCCTTAAAAAAAGCTAAAACCTACTTGACACCAACCCCTCATCAACCTCTCGCCGGGCGGCCATTGTTGTGAGCTGCTGGCGTGAGGACATATGCTGACGTCACGATGAGCATCAGCCAATCGAAGCCCTTGAAGCATTTCAAGTATGGTAGTGGTTGCCAAATCATGACATCATCCACAGGCAGATATTTATGGATTTTCCTAGAGGAGTATCTTTAAAAACAAAATATTGAGCTCACTGAACATTTTTCAGAGAAATCGTGAGTGGTTCCATTATTTTTGGCTAAAAGTACGCCTAATTTCACTAAATTCCAGGATTCTACCAAGGAGCTACATTCCCTTTAACCCTTGCCCCGGTGGCGGGTACGAGCCACCTTCGCCCTGGTGGGGGGCTAAAAATTACCCCCACGATCTCAAAAACTAAGAGAGCTAGAAAAAAGAGCAAAACGGCAATCGAAGGCTCTTCAAAAATTATATCGAAAATACTTCGGTCATTTTTTTCAGGTTAATATCAAAGTCACCAGAGGTCAAAATAGGTCAAAATCGCTAATATGAGGTGTACTAAGCAAACCTCATATATCTCAGACACTATGATAGCTAGAAACATTTTTCTAACACCATTCGAAAGCTCTTGAGCTGCTCATTCATTATAGTGACATTCATTTCCGTGTCAGGTCAAAGCCTAGGAAGCTACAGGTCACTGAATATCGGGCATATTCTTGGAAAGGTCCATAGCCACCCATGCAAAAGGCGTTTCCTTTTTCGCTAATAACTTCCAAACCAGACAAGATACAGCCATGGTTGATGCACCATTGTAATCCTCTCGTCAATACAAATCGAATGATATATAATATTGCTATGTCAGGTCAAATTTAAGAATTTGACCTGACCCAGGTCAACGGTCTGACTTAAATTGACCTGGTATAGTCATGATGCATATCATTTGACTTGCAGTGGCTATACAAACACTTTGGGAACAAAATAAAAGTTCTATCTTAGTTTATTCCAAATTTATAGAGTAAAACACCAAAAATGCTTATTTGACCTAAGGGGACCTTTTAAAGGTCACAAGTCAAAATGTTTGGCATCAACTTCAGAAATAGGCAAAAAGCAAGTCGTGAGCGATTTTTCAAGTTGATTCCATCCATACTTACTGAGAAAAGCTCATTTCGTGATTTTCCCATGTATTTACAATGGAGAGGTCATGCCCTGCACATGACCTTAGGTCACCAATATCAAAAATCCCGCAACAAATGTTGTAGCTCCTGGTGGGCCCAATATGTGGTATGAGTTTCAACTTGATCCATTGACCCTTCTTTTAGTTATGCGGCCCTAAACATTTTTTGAGGTGAGGTCACTTTACCTGGCCTGGTGACCTGACCTGATATGACCTTGAGCTAAAATTTTCAGGAAAGATGTAAATATGATAGAGAAACAGCTAGACAAAGTTTAGCGGCGCTGCGCGCCGCCGTTTTTGGTCACTTCGTAAAAATGCGAGTGGGGGGTCTAAAAAGACCCCCACCCGGGCGAAGGTTAATCTGCCGACGCAATCGCTCCATGGTGACACCGTCTACTGGGCCAATCGTCATCCGGCGGTCCGAGCGCTGTTCTCTCAAGAATGCAATGCTTTCCGGGTGCTCCGGCACTCTGGCAGCCGAGGAGATATTACATAGACTATCTAGCCTGGCGTGAATCCGGCCCTTAATTGACTTCTTCAAACTAATCATGCTTTCACAAATCATGCTTTCAAACTCACCATACATCTCAAGAATTGCAAACACGATATTTCTCTAGGACAGGTAAGCTCAAATATTCAGCGAGAAAAGTGGGCCTCTCTGAACCAGCATGACAGAATCAATATTTGTTGCCTTGGCGCATATCTATGAGGGACGTTTCTTTAAATCACGCTAAGGTGAACAGCAGTGCGTGTGGGGCTTGTGCTGCAATTTTTTAATAATTAAAATCAGTGTTTTTTTTTACCGCCAGACAAGCGATACAGTCAGACGAAGTTTTCCAAGCTTGATACAGACAGGAAGCAGGACCAATATACTCAATCGGCCCTGGAGACTCAGCGCCGCTCAGAAGGCCGTGAAACGACGCCCAGCGGCAGTAACATCGTGGCCAGCGTGACGCAATACGCGGGAACCTATGCAACATTTGTTCTTGCTTCTAGATTATGGAGAGGCTCAGATCTGTTGAAATGGTGTCATTTTGTAGATAATAAACGGGTTAATCAGCATGTGTTTTTTGAAATTTTTAATTTATTATTCCTAGCAGCAGGAAGCAATTTGGCTCAAAAATCATGTTTTTTCCGCTGCAAACTTTTCGTTTAACCATTTGTCTAACCATTTGTCACGTCATCTGATCGTATTTGACATCTTGTCAAACTACCATTATCCAATGGTGAATCCATTTCATCCAATATCTGATGATCCACATATGTCAAAGTACTCATTTCACTCTCAAGTGAAGAATCCGATTAATAACATCATTACATACTACTTCAACAACATGGCGGCCATATTTTCCATCTTGTCGCTGAACATCTTAAATATCTCCATTTTCTGTTCGGTACTCAGAGAGCAGCCTGACATTGTCTCTGTTACATCGCACTTGCTGCGTTTATTCACACTATCCTTAGCAGCATTTCCGCACTGTACAGTATCAACATCTAAAGTATCTACATTTGTACTCTCAATGTCTGATATCTCTGAATCAGACGAGTCATCTGCAGCGATGACTTTATTTGGGGGATAATCATCTTCAGAATCTTCTGATTCTATGTCGCGGTCTCGCTTGACCGGCACGTATGCGGTTGCATCTGGATTGAGATCCGAATCCAATGGTTCACAAACTCTTTTTGCATCCGGTATTGGAGATTCTAAACCACGTTTTGGCTCTCTTTCTCTCTCTTCTCGAATCTGTTTGGCTAATTTCGCCAAAGGAATATCATCCTCCTCGTCTGAGGTAGGGTTATGCATTCGTTTCGCAAACCTTGAAAGCGGAATATCATCCTCATCTTCAGAGGGTACATCAGGTTTTGATTGGCCAGAACTAGTATTGAATTGAGTGTCAGATAGCGCGGGTTCCGAAAATCTAACTGGTACAGGCGTTACATCCATATCATCATCATAAGACAACTTTGAGCTACGAGGGGGCTGAATTCTGATTGGGATTTGAGACTTTGATTTCTCTTCATGTTTCTGGTTAAGATGGGTTGGTTCGTTCGAAATGTTACACCACCCCCTCAGGGGACCGATCTTCACTTGCCGGATTCGTCCGGCAAGTAAAGATTGGAGCAACGGGGTGTGACGCGCCCGGGGCCCCAGTCAGACTTGGGAGGCACTTTGTCGCATCGCCGCGGATACATCTTTTCTAGCCCTCCGGCGGCCGCCGCCTCTTCCGACTTCGGTCGGTTAGAGTCGGCGTCTGTCGTCGGTGGCTCTGGTGATGAGGTTCCCGGCGATGCTGATGGCTGCCTTACGGGCCCTTTGTTACCTGGTCGGTAACCGTATTGGATCGGGTCAGCTCTGTCCTGCGCCTCCCAGTATGTAGCTCCTGTTTGTTTTTGTTTTCTTATTTTGTTGATTATTTTTAGTTCCTGTCCTCTTTTTACGCTTTAGTTATTGGTTCCACAGTTATTTGCCTTCTTCGGCATTTTATGGGTGTAAGGCGCCCACTCGAGGCCTATCTCGAGCCCCGGCGACGAGGTTGACGGGATCCTGGGGGTTGAGGTCCCCCTCGGGCGGGTCAGCCCCGAGGGCTCCAACACGCCCCCTTTGGCCCAGATATCTCGATCCAACCGGGGGTAAGCCGTCCGTAGGCTGCCGCGGGCGGCCTAGCTACGCGGCAGTGTCTACGGGCACTGTCGCTCGGTCCAGCTGGGCAGGGGGGATTATGTTTCGGGCGTGCGGCGCGGCGCCGTTCGCGGTGGGGGCTGTGACAGTTCTTGCCGGGCGCGACGTGGGCCGGGGTTTCGGAAACCGTCGATTTGCGAGACTCCGGCCTGTTGCGCGCGCCTGGTGGACCGCAGTCTCCGCTGCATGAGGGCTGCCGTGTTTTGCTTAGTCCCGACTCATGGCCCTGCCGGCCCACTGGGCTGATGGCGTCAAGGGGGTGAGTGCTTTCTGATCGGAGGGGTTGTGTGAGTATCTCTCGCCCCTCTGAGACGGGCGCACCTGCCCCCGTAGGCACTGTACCAGCCCCCCGGGTCCAGCTATTGACAGCTGGCAACCCGGGGGCCGAAGGTAAATTAAACCACTATGGCGTCTCAAAATAGCACAACCTCCAACACTCCCGTCCAACCGACGCGTTCTTCAACCCCTGCGGGGGACATAACTTCTCCTAGAGTTTTGATGGTGACTCTTGATGACAGGCACAAAATGAACCCCTTCCAGGTCATTCAGGCTGTGTCGAAATTCGGGACTGCAACCCATGTTTATCGACACTCAGAAACAAAACTTGAAGTTGTCATGTCGTCGGACAAGGAAACGTGTGATCTCTTGGCGGCAAAGCAGCTCAGCTTTGTAGGGAAAGATAAATCTCTGGTGTTGGTACCGGTTTCTGTAGCTTTACACCCGACAAAGAACAACGCCTTGGGCGTTGTTACCTGCCGCGAGCTCGAGGGCGCAGCAGAGGAGGATGTTTTGCTTGGTCTGGAGGAGCAAGGGGTGATCAAGGTGCGTAGGATGAACAGGAGGCAGGACGGCGAGCTAGTTGCCACTAACACTTATGTCCTTACATTCAACAGTAAGGAGCTGCCTCGAGCAGTGCGTATTGGTTGGCTTTCAGTGCGCGTACGTCGGTACGTTCGGGATCCAATACGGTGTTACCGGTGTCAAGGGTACGGCCACGTCGCAAAATTATGCAAGGGAAAAGAGCGATGCGCAAGGTGCTCGGAGGAAGGTCACACCTCCACCGCGTGCACTGCGAACAAAGCAAAATGCACTGCATGTAAAGGGGACCACGAGGCATGGTCACGCTCGTGCTCCAGGTTTCTCTCCGAGAGAGAGAAGCTGAAGGCTAAGGTCCTGGGTACGGCTTCCGGAGAAGTTGGAGCGCGAGTAGACAACCACCGAAGGTCTCCTGGTTCCTCCGAACCAGCTGTTGAAGTTTGGACCACAAAGAGCTCCACTTTCCGCGACGCTCTCGTGGGTGAGTCGGGATGATTACAGTCATCACTCAGTGTAGACTCGACTATGCGAGACATTATGCACCTATCTGTCCGCGATTTCATGGGTCTATTCGGTGGTCTGACCCCACAGACTATTACCCCCACCTGCACACCCGGTGACGCCCAGTCTGACGTGCCAACCAGGCTCAGAGCTGAAAAGAGCACCCAAACATGCTTCACAGAGAACGTGTCATTGCCAGTGACATCTTCGAAGCCAGAGGATCTGAGCAACCACACAGCCGAAAGCGGTACTCAGACATTCACAGCCAAGGAACCCCTAACGGTAGCGCACGTCACACTACAACAACAACGGTTAGGTTCTTCTAAGGACAATGCAGGAGCTGACAGAAGTAGGGAACAGCCAGTGACTGAGACTAAGAAAGCTGCAAAACAGTGGGAAGATCATCCTGCAGCAAAACGCGCACGAGTCAATCAAACAGATACTAGTTCTTCAGGCACAGAGGTACATCCTGCTGCGGCTCGCAGCTTAGGATCCACACACAAACAACCAGAAACTACAGTATCCACCCCTGTCACCGACAAATCTTCAACACTACAGACTCCCATACAATCGAACAAAGCAGCACCTTCAGACGTGGTTACCAAGCGGTATGGGTCAGAGCGGTCCTCGTCGGCGCCTCCAAAGGGTCGTATGCGCAAGGAGCGTGGTGAAACCGTTTCATCTCCAGGTCGCGGGGACACGGGGCTAATGCCGCCGCCGTACCCTCCACCACCCCCGCCTCCACCAACACCTCCCGCTAAAGCAACAGGCAGAGACCACCTGAGCACAGGCACCCGTGAAGGAAAGCGCAGGCTCTCCTCTCCAAACTTACGTTTCGAGGAAAGAAAATCCCAAGACAGAGAAGAGGAAACAGATTTGGTGTTTCGGGATTCAAAGGGAAAGCGAATTGCGGTACCGAGGGTACAAAAAGAGGTTCTTCAACCAAGGCTGCACTCGGGCTCCACCGAGAGTATCGGAAACGTCCAGCACGTCTGGCAGGATGTTCCGCGCCCATCCCCCGCTAGTGATGGTAGGCATCCGGGGCCGAGAGTCAGAGAGGCCTACATGGATAGGGACACTACTTTCGTGCGTCGCTCTCCACCTAAGGGTCTCGGATACCCGGAACGAATGGCCAGACCACCAGCAGAGTGGAACACGCGTACAGCCTGGTGTGTATCTGAAATGTTCGACGGCAGGAGCTGGGAGACCTAGTCAGTGTTGGGTAATTGGTTCGTCACCTTAGAAGTTGTTGGCTGATCCACTGAGTTTTCATTCTCGATATGTTTTGAATGGCTACTGCTGACAACCACTAATTTTTGCTTTTTACACTAAGATGGGCGCAAAATGACCTAGCAGTCGAGGCGCCCTAAAACCCCAAACAACAACAATGTTACACCACGGTGTATTGGGGTCAGCACGTCTGAGATTTTGAGCGTTCACGGTTTTAGTACCACCTTCTAGCTGGTGTTTGATGACAAAAGTGACATCACTAAGCGCCTTTACTACACGGTAGTATGGCTTCCAATGTGAGGTTAATTTTGTTGTGGAGCCAGGGGCTGTGGATGGATCACGAAAGTATACCATGTCACCTACGTTGAATTTTACCGACTGTGCTTTTCGATCATAGTACAATTTACTCTTTTCATGTCCGAGGGATAAGTGATGCCGAACTTCGTGATATGCACGACTAAGATTTTCTAACATGGTAGGGACATAGTCCTCGCCTTGGTATCTATACTTGGGTGACAACAGTGTGTCCATGGGCAACACAGGGTCACGTCCATGTAAAACGTAGAAGGGGCTGTGTTTTGTTGTTTCGTTTTTGGCAGTACGATACACCGAAAGAATTGAAGGAAGCTTTGTGTCCCAGTCGCGTTGGTTTTTACTCACTAACTTTGCCAACATATCATTTTGAACGCGATGGTACCTTTCCCAACGTCCATTGGACTGAGGGTGATGCACAGAAGTTCGAATGTGCTTGATATTAAAGAATGCCGAGATTTGGTCAATTACTACATTACAGAATTCTGTTCCATTGTCCGAAACGATGGCACGGGGGCACGCGTGTCGAGGGATGATGTGTTCAATGAGTGTTTTAGCGACTGTTTCCGCACTTTTTGAATCAGTGCCGAATGACTCGGGCCAACCAGAAAAAAGATCAACTATGTTAATGATAAACCTATTTCCATTGTAACTCTGAGGGAACGGACCACAAGTATCGATCGCTATCATTTCGAATGGATATTTCGGGATCTGCATGTCCTGAAGGGGTGGTCGCTGCTTTCTGAGTTTCCGCATGTTACATGCTACACAAATTTTCAAATGATTCACTACGTCACGATACATACCCGACCAGTAATAACGAGATCGCAGTTTGTCATTCGTTTTGTCAATTCCTAGATGACCTCCAAAATAACCAGAATGAGTTTCTTCAACTAACGGCTTCTGCAGAAATTTAGGGATGCACAGTTGAAGACCGGGATGAAGGGTACATTTCGAAGTATCTGTAATACGATACAGTATACTATCTAGCACTACATAGCGTTTTGCAACATCACTATGATTTGGATCAGTTGGGTCTTTCAGCATTTTGATTATCTTTTGAATCTCTTCGTCCTCGCTCTGGAGGGTTTCTAAATCAGGATGCTTTGCGAGAAATTCCTGGAATTTCTCCTTTGGGTCTGAACTTTCATTAGAAGGGCACGGTTCTACCGTTGAATCCAACTCAACACGGGGTGCATGGTCGGAATCTATGATATTGACATCCATGGGTTCATCTCTCTGAGGTTCCAATCTAGAGAGGCTATCAGCCACGGTATTCTGTCTACCGGTGACATATTGGATGTCGCAACCGTATTCATCGAGAATAATGGCCCAGCGTTGAATGCGGGGGTTTCTCATTTCAGCAGTGAACAAATGTTTCAACGGTTTGTGGTCTGTCATAATGGTAAATTTCGATCCTAGAAGATAGGGGCGGAGTTTCTGTACGGCATATACGATGGCGTATCCTTCCTTCTCTATGACAGGCCAATTGACCTGGGATTTGTTGAGCTGATGTGATAAATATTGTATCACACGTTCACCTTGGTCAGTTTCCTGAACTAAGGCAGCTCCAATTGAATGGTTTGACGCATCAGTGTACAATTTGTACGGCTTTCCGGTATCTGGGTAGGCCAAAATGGGGGCATCTGTCAGAACTACTCTCAAAGTGTCAAATGATTCCTGACATTAGTCGGTCCAGTGGAAGCGTGCGTTTTTCTTTGTCAATTCCGTCAGAGGCTTCGAAATTTTCGCAAAGTTTGGGATGAACCTACGATAATAGGAGCACATACCAATGAATGATCGTACACCTTTCACTGTTGTGGGTGGTTTGAGATCTCGAATGACTTCTACCTTAGACTTGTCTAGCTGAATGCCACTTGCTGAAACTACATGACCAAGATATTTCACTTCCTGTTTGAGGAAATCACATTTCGACATTTTCAGCTTGAGGCCTGCCTTACGCAGCCTGTTGAACACGTCCTCGATGTGTTCTAGATGCTCTTCAAACGTTTTTGAGAATATGATGACATCATCGATATACGCGATGGCATATTTGTGTTGTATGCCGTGCAAATCTTTGTTCATGAGTTCCGAAAATAGCGCAGGAGCATTTGTCAATCCAAAAGGAACAACATTCGAAGAATAAAGTCTCAAAAAACATGTAAAGGCAGTTTTGTCAATCGGGTCTTGATCTGCCCTGGCAATTTGCCAATAACCACTTTTCAGGTCTAGAGAGGTGAAGTACTGTGATCCTTCAAGCGATGCTAAGATATCATCAATACGCGGCAGTGGGTAACTATTTTGACGGTGACCTGGTTAAGCTTTCGGTAGTCTACGCAGTAGCGCTTTCCACCATCCTTTTTGTCTACAATGACTATGGGACTTGCCCAGGGGCTCTGGCCTGGCTGAATGACTCCTGCTTTTAGCAGTTCATCAGTGTGATCTTCCACCATTTGCCTTTGGCTAAATGGCAGACGGTAAGGTCGCTGTTTGATCGGAGCATTGTCTCCTGTGTCGATTTTCATGGTAACCAGATCGGTACGGCCTAAATCAGTCTCGCTTTTAGCAAATAGATCCGAATTCCGTTCAATGAGTTGCTCAATTGGATTTTTCTGATGTTCCGGGACATGAGACAGAACTGCTTTTTGAATTTTCATGGCAGGGTCCAGTTCTACTTTTGAGGTTACGTTAACCTGCGCACTTGGTTCTGATGGTTCACTTGATTCAGTCTGCTCAACAGCGTTGATTTCAGATGCATCTAACACCTCAGCAAATCCTATGACTTGTCTGGACGGCAGCGTGTGATCACGTGTTGTGGTATTCACAATCACAGCTGGCAAGTGACCTTTTTCATTAGGTCTACTCACTGAGTTGAGTAGTATGAGTCCAAGTTCGTCACAGAAGTAGGGAGTGTTACTCAATGGTTGTATGGCGCAGTCCTGATCAATCAGCTGGACACGGTTCACGTACGCTGGAACTTCCACGTACGACTGTGCTGGGATGGTTGTCTTTTCTGGTAGCCTTACCAATGAGGTGACTGACTGACAGTTTAGATGTTGGGGCCTCAACGGGATCAAATTGTTGTGAATGTTCATTGTCTTCTTGCCGAAATCTAGCTTGACTCCAAATTCACTAAGGAAGTCATTGCCTAAGATGCAAGCATGCTTTAGACCTTTGACGATTTGAAATTTGAACTTGCGACAGAATTTTGAAACTTCAACTGGTAGGGTCGCTGTGCCAAAGTTTTTGAGCTTGTGCCCAGTGACAGATTCAAGAGGGGCACAATTTTTGGAGAAGTCCGAAACGTGTTTGGATGAGATTTTGTCAAAGAATTCCTGCGACACGATCGAAATATCAGCACCTGTGTCTACAAGAGTGTACGCTTTACGATTTCCAAGGTAGATCCAACACATTGGGGTGTCACGTTTCATGAAAATTCTGGCGATGTTATCCCTAGGACCATTGGGATCTAGGTTTTCCGTCTGTTCGGTCCCGACAACAGATGGACCACTTAGTTTTCCGGCTGCTGAGGGCCAGGAAATGAGGCTTGCTTTGCTCTACATACTCTCTGGGTATGTCCGGCCTTTTCACAAAATGCACAAATTGGGCGACCATCATGGGTCCATTGATACCTGCGGGGCGGCTCATTTGATCCTACACTAGGCGGAGCAGTCTGTTGGCTCTGAAACTGAGTCCTATGGGGCTGATGTTGCGGTCGCCTTTGCCATTGGTTGGACTGAGGCTGCCGTTGAAACTGGCGATTGTTTGATGGGGGCGCCTGAAAATGGCGTTGATTTTGAGGTGGTCCCTGGTATGGGCGTCGAGGTGGGGGTTGACTGTGACTTTGAGGTGGACTGGGAGGTCCAGCTCTTTGATTTTTGCCTACTGTTTTAGCTAGCTTATCAATTTTCGAGCCCACATCCGAGAGACACTTTTCTAGCTCATCGATCCTATCAGCTTGGGCGTCATTTCGAACTACATCTATGTCCATTGGTTCCTCTACATCCAGTTTACCTCTGCAGAGCTCAAAGGTTCGGTCTGTTTGTTGCTCATCACTCGCGAATTTGACAGCGTCCTGCAGTGAAGTGAACTTCTTTCTGATCAATGCTCGCGCAAGTCGGTCATCATTTACACCCTTCTGAAAGATTTCCACCAACGTTCTCTGAGAATCGGCACTATTGGGATTGTCGAAAACTTCACTGGCAACGTCCTGGAGACGTTCGGCAAAATTTTGCATGAGCTCGCCTTTCTTTTGCCTAACTTTTTGTAGCTTTTCACGGGTGCAGTATGGATCTTTCAGATCGCTATATCTGTCCCTCAACTCTTTTCTTAGTTCTAGCCATCTGATATTTGGATTTTCAGTGAGCAATCTGCAGGCGAATTTTCCTGCGGGTCCACTTAGTGTTCGGGTTGCCAAAATTACCATCCGCTTGTCATCGGCGGTGCAGGCGATTGAATCCATATCCCTAGCCCAATCATGAAATTTGTTCGAGCTCTCTCCCGAAAATGATCTTACATGTTGCGTTAGACCTTGAACTCGGATCTCCATCGAAATGTCTCTCATAGTATCAATCAAAGTATGCTCAACGGCAGTCGCCATATTGTTAAACAATTTCTAACACAAGTACAATTAGTTAACAAAAATTCAACAGTTTTTAAGGAGAGGGTAAGAAAGCACCTTACTTGTGAGTTTTGAAGCGCTGGTTGCTGTATGAAGCACAGGTGGCGATGAACAGCTGTGTTGAGAAATTTTTCGAGACGTCGAAAAATTTCTAGTAGCGTTGAAAAATAACTTGAAGCGTTGAAAAACTGCTGGAACCGTTGAAAAACTGCTCGAAGCGTTGAAAAACCACTGGAACCGTTGAAAAACTATTTTTTTGTAGTGGAGGTAGATGAATGTTGAAGTGAAGAAGTCGGCTGATAACTCGCAGAATTGACGAACTAGTAGAGGTGTCGATGAATCTTGAAAAAAACTTGAAGTTCTAGATGAAGTTGTGATTGACTTAAGTTGGATAAAGATTTTTCAGAACCGGTGTAGAGCTCTAAGAACCGGATAGACGTATTCCTGAGACTGTGCAGATTCCAAAAATATATAGTTTGTATATACTAAAGTTGGATTTTGGTGACACTTCTTTTTCTATGTAGACCTCTAGTAGCGGGCGTGTGGCGCAGTTCGACGGCTGGGGTGAGTCAGCGGCCTTGGGGACGGCTCGGCCGGCGGCGTTGTTCTATGAGTCACCGCTGGGGCACGCGGCAGTGCAGGATGATTGCGTAATAGCGGCGGCGGAGTCGTATGGTCGGCTACTGGGAAAAACCGTTGATGGCGTTTGTAGGCGTTTTTAAACTTAGAGATGAAATTTTTCTTGCCAGGGGTGTTTGTAGAGGTGAATCCTGCGAATTAGACGGTAGTTGGGTCTCTGTTGACAAGTTGAGTCTCTGGTGTTTTAGACTCAAAATGAAGTACTGACAGGAGTGTGGATGGTCGATGGTGGCTGGCTAAGTCCAACGATGTATTCTAAGTCTCGTGGCTTAGAAAAATTGAAGTTGGTCACGAAGATCCAAACTTGCAATTTTCTAAGTGTAACTTGATCCGATGTAATTCAATCCGGGTCACGAAGCGCCAGATCTTTTTGTTACCTAGAAGTGCTCTTAGGTATGGCTGTGAATGATGGTTTTCAAGTTGGTAGGACCTCTGATCGTATTTCGACGAAGAAACGTTGTTTCCTTAATTGTCGATTTATTTGCACCTGGCGTTGTGAACAGGTAATGCAACTTAGCCAAAGTTCCAACACTCTCTTGTCTGTACCTGACCTTACGAGTCCTTCCTCACTCTACTGACATACTATCTTCTGTAGCACTATGGGCGTCTGCCTCACTATGAGCTGAGCTCATCAGTCCGTACTCACATCTGCTGATCTGTGGCTGTCCTTGCACACACACACTAGTCTGTAGTACTCTACATAGTACTGCCTCTATCTGAATGGCTGGCACTGCACTGCATGAGAGACGCTTAGTTAGTTAGTTAAGGGCTTTCTATAAGGCGTTCTGTGCAAAGCACCTTTGCCTGCCTCTAAAGTGTGGGGGAGAATTTTCAGGGAGGGGTGTTAACTTTAATGTCGCAGAACAAAGGGACGAATCTTATTTCAAGGAATGGGTCGCGAAGTGTAGCAACACTTGCGAGGGAAGGGGATTGCTACGGCAGAGATGCCGAGCCTGGGGCACAGGTAGGATTTAAAAGGGTACGTGAAGAGTCTTGCCAGCGTAAAGATTAGTTTTTGAATTTTGTTCCTTGTTATCGAATAACCGTTTGCTTACGTTACTCGAGTTCCTCCATTGAAAAAGAACAATTTTGGGTTATTAGAAATACCCGCAAGCACCATGACGTGATGCCGCGGGTCTTTATCCTGCAACCAGGAGGTGAGGTTACAGCACCCTCTCTGGCTGGGTAGCCGCCGCATAGAGGAAGAGAGAAGGGTAATAGAACAGATAGAGTGTTAGGGAGGAGTGTGAGTTGGTTAGTTGTTAGTCTTAGATGTGGTTAGTATAGTTAGTAGTCCTTAAGTTAGGGTTAGTTGGTTAGCAAATATGAACGGATGGTTAGGTAGTGTTAGTTGGTTAGATGAACTTTTTTTGTTTGGTTTTGTTTTGTTTTTTGTTTTTGTTTTTTGTTTTGTTTTGTTTTTTGTTTTTTCCTATGGTGGGAGTTATTCTGAGTCTACCATACCTTAGGACCAGATAGTTAAAACCTAGTTTGAAGCACCTATTGTTTAAATTTGTCAGAGGGACGTTTCTAGTGTAATTGTTATTTCTAATATGAGGGGTGCTATTCGGATGCAGGTATTTTCCATACCTGCCACCATAGACGTTCAGATAAAGCTCTCGAGCCTAGAATCCTTCAGGAATGTAAAGAGCTTGTCCAGCAGCTCAGGGTGATCATTGCCGAGAAGAGTGGAAAGGTTTACTGGGATGTTTCTGATGCGGCAATAATCTAGCATGGGCTGCCTATGGGCGTCGTGCTGGGGACAGTCGATGAGGTTATGGTAGGGATTTTCCATGGCAGAGCAGGTACCACAGGTACCTACACGCCCATAGGCATTTAATTTGGTGTGTCCGCTTCTGAGTCTGGTCAGGATGACCTCACGCCGACGACTGTTTTGGTTGGAGCTGGGCCAGTAGCCGATGTTAGGCTTGATATGGAATAAATGGGCGCTGTGGTTAGTGGTCCAGTCATTTTGGATGTACTTCCGGATATGGTTCTGGAGGAGAGCTTTGCTATCGTCTCCGGACCATTTGAGAGGTGCGACCTTTCTGAGTTCAAGAGACTTTTTGGCCTGTTCGTCGGCTTTTTCATTTCCGAGAATTTTGCAGTGGCCTGGGATCCAAAGAAAGGAGACATCTGGGATATCGTTGATACCCTTCTGGATGTCTGCTATTACGTGATGGCTGGGGTTGACTACGTTATTGATAGCTTGCAAGACAGATTTAGAGTCTGAACAGATGACGGCTGAATTAATATTTAGGGTTCTAATCTGGACTAGTGTATCTAGAATGGC
Source organism: Lepas anatifera (assembly GCA_034440635.1). NCBI lineage: Eukaryota > Metazoa > Arthropoda > Thecostraca > Lepadidae > Lepas > Lepas anatifera. The sequence continues at coordinate 382,208 of JAOTON010000404.1, read as the reverse complement.
GACAGCCTCGGCAGTAAAGATTGAGCAGTTGTCCGGAAGTCGTTTTTGGAGGCAAATATTTTGCCCCCAGATGCCGAGGCCTACTTTTTCGCCTATTTTAGAGCCGTCGGTGAAAATGAAGGTTTTGCCAGTGTTGTTAGCCTGGAACTCTAAGAATTTCTGGGAGATCTCCTCTGTGGTGAGGTTGTCTTTGCGTGTGGTGAAAAGAAACTCGACTTTGGGCTGTTTGCGAGTCCAAAAGCGGGAGAGTGGAGGTTTGCCTATTGCTTCTGAAATCGCAAGGTTCAGGGTTTCCAGGGTCTTAGCTACTCTATTCTTAAATGGAGGCCAGGTTGTCCGATTAGTTTTTGATACACGTCCAGGGTGGGCAAAACATTGTTTCGCCGGGTGATTTTCGGTAGATTGGACCTTGATATAGTAAGAGATAAGCTGGGAGTGGCGTCTTGTTTGGAGAGGGCACAGCCCACTGTCCACTAACAAGCTGGTGATGGGGGATTCTCTGAGCGCGCCTGTGGCTGCCCGGATACCTGCATTTTGGATGCGCTCTAGCTTTAGCTTATTAGTGTTGTTCGTTGAGTCAAAGACGAACGAATTATATTCGAGTATGGGCCGGATCAAGGACTTGTAGAGCATGAGCAGGGTCTTTCGATCCCCGCCGTACTCTGTTCCGCCGAGCATGCGGAGGATATTGACTCGTTTTTGACAGCTAGAGACGACTTTGGTAATATGCTCGTTAAAACTAAGGCGGGTATCAAGGATGACGCCTAAGAATTTGAAACTTTTCGCGCATTCAATGGGTTTGCCTGAGATTTGGAGCTGAGGAACAGCGTGTCTCACACCTGGCCTGGCAAAGACTACGACTGATGACTTTTCGGCCGAGAGTGATAGACCCATTGGATTGCACCAAGCATGGATGTCGTCGAGACTACCCTGCAATTCGGTAGTCGCGGTTTTGAATTCTGGTTGACTGCGCCGCCTGGTGTCGACCGGAGTGGATTTCCAAATAGCGACATCATCTGCAAATAGGGAGTACTTAGCTCCAGGCGGTAGCTTTTTGGAAAAAATGTCATTGATCATGACTAGGAAGAGGGTGGGAGATAAAACGCTACCCTGGGGTGTGCCCTGGTCTTGAGATGTCAGATAGGAAAAGGTGGTGCCGCAGCGCACTTTGAATTTTCTTCCCTAAGAAAGTTGTCAATGAATCTAGCAAGGTGGCCATGGACTCCCAGTTTACAAAGTTTATACAAAAGGACGTCTTTTTGTACACGATCAAAGGCCGACTTGATATCTAAGAATGCAGCAATTGTGACTTGCTTCTTGTAAAAGCCATTTTGGACGTCACTGACCAGTTTGATCAGATTGTCAGTGGTGGCTCGCCCGCGCCGGAAACCCGATTGCATAGCATCGAGTTTCTTTTCGAGAATTTCGTGAAGTCTTACGTTGACCATGCGCTCTACAAGCTTGCTAGCACAGCTAGTAAGCGAAATGGGGCGATAACCTTTAGGGTCCGTTTTTTTGTTTGCCAGGTTTTGGAATGGGAATGATGACACTCTCCCGCCACATAGTGGGGAAAGAGTCGCTAAGAAACATGTTGCTAATGGCCGAGAGAAGATATTTTAGTGCTGTCTGGCTGAGGTGCGTGAAGAAAGAGTAGTGAATTTCATCCGGGCCCACTGCAGTGTTTCCACACTTGCTAATGGAGTAATTTAGTTCGGTCATTGTAAAAGGTACGTTATAGTACTCCTGATTACTAGAATTGAAGAATGTGCGGCGTTTGCACCATTCGGCCTGGTCTTTGAGCGCTGGTTGTAGGAACTGTTGGCTGCAACGCCATTGTAATGATCAGCAAAGGCGTCCATGACTTCCTCGGGTGCCGTGATGTTTTGGCCGGAGATTGTCAGTTGAGGGAAGGGTCCACGGGGCGGTCGTTTCGCAGAGAAAGCTCCAATGGTTTTCCAGATTTGAGAAATGGGTGTGAAGCGGTTGAATTTAGAAACGAAGGCGTTGAAACTATCTTTTGGACCCGCTTGCACGTGTTTTGGAAGTGGGCTTTGGCTGCCCGGAGGGCATTGCGAGTAGGGCTGTGTGCACTCCACTCGTAGGCTTTCCTGGCTCTAATCATTTGAGCTTTGGCGTGTGCCGTCTCTGCATTCCACCATGGGGCTCCTTTTTTCTGTCGGGGGCCTTGACTTTTTGGTATTGTTAAATCTGCTGCTGAGCTGATGGCTCTTAGTACCGAGTCAATGTCTGCCGAGTCGTGGTCACCTCCGGTGACAAGTGTGAGGTCGACCTCTGCCTCAAACTTGTTCCAGTCGGCACGTTTTAGATTCCATGAGGGTGTAAAAAGAGCAACATGGTCGATTGAGCCTGTGGGAATACCAATTTTTATTGGGAGGTGATCGCTCATTCCTGGGTTGTCTTCGACTTCCCAGGTGAACAGTGACGCAATTCTAGGAGAGCAGCACGAGATGTCAATGGCAGTGTCAGAATGGCCACCGCGCATTGCTTGGTGGGTCGGAGCGCCGTTATTTAAGATAACTAGATTTTGAGAGTCTATTGCGTCATAGACGATTTCGCCTCTGCGAGTGGTGGTGGCGCTGCCCCATGAGGGATGATGACCGTTTAAGTCTCCAAGTAGTAGCAAAGGGCCGGGGATTTGTGCCAAAAGTTGGGCGAGGTCCCGAGCCGACGGGTCAGGATCGCTTGGAGAGATGTACAGTGAAATCACCGTCAATTTGACGTGCTGAATTTCTACATTAATAGCGACACAGTCGAGTGGCGTAACCAAAGGCACTTGGCTGTGAGGGATGCTATTTTCAATAAGGATGGCAGTGCCTCCTTTACGGACAGTAGCGTTTACATTATGGCGGTACCAAGAGTAACCCGAGATTTTGAATTTGTTATTATCATTATCATTAAAGAGGGTTTCTTGGAGTGCTGCTACTGCCGGCTTTTTCTCAGCAAAGATTGATTTGAATAAGGGGAATTTCCCAATTAGACTGTTTGTGTTCCATTGGAGAATTGAACCCATGGTGGTTTAATGTCTTAGATGCTGGGGGGGGTTTGCGGGGGCGGGGGCGGAGGTGATAGGAATGTGTGCTACTCGTGTCGCTGGTAGTGGAAACGGGGGACGAGTGCCGGGTGTACCGGAGTTTCCTCGGCACCGGGGGGCTGCCGGGCCTGAGGGATTTGGATGAGACTGAACTGGTGGGGGAGGCCGACATGAGATAACTAGTTTCTACAGAGTCTGTGACCGAGATGCTGTCAGCATTTGGGTAAGACTCGGTCCCGGGCAGCTCACTATCAGGTTCGCTGTTGCTACCTGACGTGTCGGAATCACTGGCAAATTGGGATTGAATGTAATGACATGCCAGATCTATTTGAGAGCCACAATGGCGGGTCGCCGGTGCTTGAGAGGCAGGAGCTTTGCTGCTGTCCGTGAGAGAGGTTTCGGTTTGGGTGGCTACACTGACTTTTTCTGTTTGAGTGGCAGCTGTCTTACTGGAAGCGGGGGAGCTGCCACTCTGGTGTTTCCGTCCCGGCGCCCGCCGTAGGCGGCACCTGGGAGGGGTGCACCGGTGACTTTTGGGTGGGAGGGGGCTGGGAGCGGGGGAAACTCGGTACAGCTAGGCACCTGCTGAGGGCTGCTTTGCCGCCCTTCGGTTGGGGTCCAGGTCTTCCTGGTGCCATGTGAGGGACGGGGGGCGGCGGTACTTTTGGGCGGAAGACCCGGAATGGAACAGGCTGGGTTGGCTGGGGGATCCGTCCAGCCCGTGTTGGGAGCCCACTTGCGCCAAAAGGTGTTTGTGCTGTGGTGCGTGTTTTACATGACATGGGGGATGGCCAGCCGAAGGGGTACCATGACTAGCGGCTCCATCAGGGGGCGAAGGGGACGCTTTTGGGAGGCGGTGAGCTGAGGAGTGGCCTGGCCAGCTGTGCTGGGGGCTGCCGCGGTGGCCTTGCCACTACGTGCCTGGGTTAGGGAGTGGCGTTTTTCGCTCTCACGCACTTTTTTGCGGGCCAGGTCGAAGGGGAGCTTTTCGTCTTCAGCCACCATATTTACATGTTTTTCACGGAGCCAGGCTGGGCACTTAGGATCGGTAGCCCCATGGGCGCCGCCACAGGCAGCACACAGGAGGCTAAGGGAGGTGCAGTCTTTGGTTCGGTGTGCAGCACTGCACTTGCCACAGCGGGGGCGGGGTTTTTACAGCTGGACTCAACGTGGCCGTACCTTTGACAGATTTGACACCTGATGGGGTTGGGGTAGAACGGCTTCACTGGGTAGACACAGTCGCCCAGTTTGACACGGCCACAGTCATCTCGGCACTTTGTGTCGAAGGTGACGAGGAAGCGATTGTCTTTACGGTGAGGGGCTTTTTCGGTGGTGGGCTTGGGGAGAGTGAGTCTTTGAATGGTGGGCACACTTTGGCCCTCAAAATCAAAGTTGCGCTCGATTTCGTCTTCAGAGAGGTGGGAAGCCTCTGGCGCACGAATTGTGCCCCGGTAGAAGTTCAGAGACTTATGAATGGTGAAACTCACCGGTTTCGATCCGAAAGTTGTGGTTTGAAGCAAGGCTTTAGTTGAGGCAGCGTTGCTGGTTTTAACAAGGACATCTTTTTGGTGCCGAATAATTTCATAGCTGCCTGTCACCTTTCGGCTGATGGCCTTGTCCAGACTGAAGGTAGATTCCTTTGCAAGATTTTGGTGGATGGAGTCGTAACTACCAACCAGCCAAGCTCCGCTTGGCAGGTTTGCATTGTTAACCCTCGCTCTGCCGGCACCCCGGGAGTTACGCGCCCTGCCGGCATGGCTGAAAAAACCTCCTCTGGTTTGCTGATAGAGAACTTGAAGTGTAGGCGGTCGTATGTGCCTTACAGGGTCTCAAAAGAAACCTCAATCATTTTTCACCTTGTTCGTATAAGTTTCATACATGAATTCCTAGCAAGTGTGCCTAAATTAGTCGTTTTAACCAAACCTTGCAGTTTCATCCCGACCACAGCGGCCGCCACCCGCGGCGCGCTGCCGCTTGCCCCGTGTCCCGGGTACAGCCTCAGACAGGAGGTGCCGGCACCTGGCGCCGGTGCCTGAGCGCTGAGAGTTGCGGCCGCGCCAGCGAGCACGTGCATTCGCTGTGGGATGGCGCCCCCACGGCGAAACAATTATATGGGACCATTTCAAAAGCGGAAAAGAAAATTTTTGACGTTTGGTATGCCATCTGCATAAACCACTAGTCACTTGTCGGATATATCCTAGCAAAAACAACTGACGTAGCCCCCTCTACATTGCTTATACACATTGTGAACATATACATTTTCGGTGAATTAATTTGACATATTTAGATTGTTCGTGCATAGTCTTGTCTTGAATACTGACGGAAAGATCGCACCTCGGTTCGCTAAACCTAGCCGTACTGACATGCGCTCTACCTGGCTGTATGAAAGAAAATGGCATCCATAGGAAATGGATGTTTTCGGGGAATGGATTGAAAATGGGATTGGATTGGAAATGGATGTTTTCGGGGGACACAGAGTTTTCACAGTGACGTGGTATCAGAAATAGCAAGATCAAAAGGATATGTCATGATCTAGACATGCATGGAGAGAGGGTGTGTTTGTTTTTCGTCATTCATTTTTCTAATCACCTGAGTATTCAATAAAATGTACAGGAAAATTGTAGGCACTAAAAGGGTAGGGATAATTGCACCATTCCTACCAATGGATCTTTTACATCCGCATCCGTTTGCTACCCTTTTACACGGCGAATTGTCCCTTTGCCATTCAGCTGTGAACCACAATGTCAATGTCAACCACAATGTCAAAGCACAATGTCAAGTTTGGCGTGGAAATCTCCCCTGCGTAACCACGATACAAAGAGGGTGGCCTGAGACCACCCCTCTCACCCCATTAGCCCCTGCTGATGTCGTCGAGCCCTCTGGCGCTGCCGCCATGCCGTCTGGGGACGTTTTCCAGGAAGCAAGCGTTAGAGATGCTGGCTGGGCCACTGTTCCGTATTTTCACGCGTGTCCTTACCGTCCCCTCGATCGCTATCAGCTGACCAAACCACGAACACTGTCACCCTTCTACCTGCCGCCTGCGCTGACGAGCCCGGTCTGTGTCAGAGGCTGTCGCGGGCCCCAGCGGGTCGCGGCACGGGCCGCCACTGCCAGACCTGAGTGAAAAAGCGCGAACATCATCTCAATAACTTTCGCTTTACGCAAAAAGCTGAAAAGGTATCTACTTTCTGTTTGCCGAGAATGATGCAGAATTGACATATGAACAGCTACCCCGAGCATTAGCATCGGGACAGTTAGTTGGATGTAGATGTTCGCATTGAAACGGCGAGAGGAGGAAAAAACAGCACCGCCGGCAGGGCAGCGAGTTAAGGCGATCCACTTACTTACTTATGGCTTTTTATTAGGCGTTCTGTGCATAGCACCTTTGCCCGCCTCTAAAGGAGTGTGTGGGAGAATTTTAGAATTTTGTGTGAGGGCAAGCTACGTTAGTCTGTTAAAGCAATGGGAGTTATTTCAAGTAATGGGTTGCAAGATGTTTTGGCTTGCAAATGGACGGTCGTGGCAATGGCATAGCCATGCCAAGGGAGGTCTTTTAATAAGTTTAGACCCGCAGAGTGCGAAGGTTATTTCTGTGGTTGAAGACCTTAAATTTAGAATTTGAAATTTAGAATTTGGAATTTAGAATTTAGAATTTTGTGTGTCAGCTATTGATGTCCGCTTGTATACGTTACTCGAAAACCTCCGTTAACTCAATAATTTCGTATTTTAGAAAGTGCGCTAAACACCTGGCCAGGGTGCCGCGAATTTACCCTGCAACCCGGAGGTGAAGTTGCAGCTCCCCTCTCCGGCTGGGCAGCCGCCGCGCAGAGAAAAGAAGTGTGAGAGGATAGTTAGATTGTTAGTAAGAGTATAGGTGTGGTTAGTATAGTCCCGCAGTGAAAGGTATCACTGCGGTGAAGAAATCTAACCTATCTAACCTAACCTGATTTCAAAGTTAGCCTAACATAACCTATCCTTAGCCTCCAATGAACCATTTAAAGGTTGCAAAACTATTGCTTAAATTTCGCAGTGGATCATCTATGATTGGAAGATAGGCAAGTCCTACTTTGGGGGTGCACCATGCACCCTCCATCATATATACTGGGAGGGGTGATTTATAGAAACTTCTCTAGCCCAGAGTCCTTTAGGAATGTAAAGACTTTTTCGAGTAGCTCAGGATGGTCGTTACCGAGCAGAGTTTTTAGGTCTACAGGGATGTTTTGGATTCGGCAGTAATCTAGCATGGGTTGCCGATGGGTATTGTGCTGGGGACAATCGATGAGAATGTGATAGGGATTCTCCATTGCGTCGCAGGTACCACAGATACCCGCGTTCCAATAGGCATTTAATTTTGTGTGTCCATTTCTGAGTCTGGTTAGAATAACCTCGCGCCGGCGACTCCTTTGCTTGGAACTGGGCCAGTAGCCGATGTTAGGCTTGATATAGAATAGGTGGGCGCTGTGGTTTGTAGTCCAGTTATTTTGAATTTGCTTCCGGATGGTGTCCTGGAGGAGAGCTTTGCTATCGTCTCCAGACCACGTTAAGGGTGCGATCTCTCTAAGTTCTAGGGACTTTTTTGCCTGCTCATCGGCCTTTTCTTTTCCTTGAATTTTGCAGTGGCCCGGGATCCAAAGAAAAGAGACATCAGGGGTATCATCGATACCTTTCTGAATATCTGCTATAACGTGGTGGCTGGGGTTGACTACGTTACTGACGGCCTGCAGGACAGATTTAGAGTCTGAACAGATGACGGCTGAGTTGATATTTTGGGTTCTGATTATGGCTAATGCATTTAGGATGGCAACAGCCTCGGCTGTGAAGATAGAGCAGTTGTCCGGAAGTCTTTTCTGAAGGCAGCTATTTTGCCCCCAGATGCCGAGGCCTACTTTTTCGCCTATTTTGGAGCCGTCTGTAAATATAAAGGTCTTGTCCGTGTTGCAAGATCGGAACTCTAGGAATTTTTGGGAGACTTCTTCCTCTGAGAAGTCCGTTTTACGGGAAGTGAAAAGAAATTCCACTTTGGGCTCTTTTCGAGTCCAGAAGCGGGAGAGTGGGGGTTTGCCTGTTGTCGCTGGCAGTGCAAGATTTAGGCTTTCCAGGGTTTTCGCTACTCTGTGTTTAAATGGTGGCCACTTTTGTAGAGTGGCTTTATTTGCTCGTCTGGGATGGGCAAAACATTGTTTTGCCGGGTGATTTTCGGTGGATTGAACCTTAATGTAGTAAGAAATAAGCTGGGCGTCGCGTCTTGTCTGTAGTGGGCACAGCCCGCTATCAGATAGCAGGCTGGTGATGGGGGATTCTCTGAGCGCGACTGTGGCTGCCCGGATACTGGCGTTTTGGACTCGCTGTAGCTTTAATTTATTGGTCTTGTTCGTCGAGTCAAAAACGAACGAATTATATTCGAGAATGGACCGAATCAGGGACTTGTAGAGCATAAGCAGGGTCTTTCGATCCCCGCCATACTCTGTGCCGCCGAGCATGCGGAGAATGTTGACTCGCTTTTGACAGCTAGAGACGACTTTGGTGATGTGCTCATTGAAACTCAATCGGGAATCTAGGGTGACGCCCAAGAATTTGAAGCTATTGGTGCATTCAATAGGTTTACCCGAGATTTGGAGCCGTGGAGGGTCGTGTCTGGAATGCACTCTGGCAAAGACAACGACTGATGATTTTTCCGCCGAGTGTGATAGACCCATTAAACTACACCAATTATTGATGTCGTTTAGGCTATCCTGCAACTGCGTAGTTGCGTGTTGAAATTCCGGTTCATTATACCGCCTGGTATCGATTGCAGTGGCTTTCCAAATGGCGACATCGTCCGCAAAAAGGGAGTAATTTATTCCAGGCGGTAGCTTTTTGGCGAAGAGATCATTGATCATTACTAGAAAGAGGGTGGGGGACAGAACGCTACCCTGGGGTGTGCCTTGGGCTTGGGTTGCCAGGTAGGAGAATGTGGTGCCACAACGGACTTTAAATTTTCGGTCCTTGAGGAAGTTTTCAATGAATTTTGCAAGGTGGCCACGAATTCTTAGCTTGCTTAATTTAAACAAAAGGGCGTCTTTTTGTACGCGATCGAACGCCGATTTAATGTCTAAGAATGCAGCTATTGTTACTTGCTTTTTGTAAAAGCCATTTTGGATGTCACTGACTAGTTTCACCAAATTGTCAGTGGTGGCTCGCCCGCGCCGGAAGCCTGATTGCATAGCATCAAGCTTCTTTTCGAGGATCTCGTGAAGTCTAACGTTTACCATGCGCTCGAAAAGCTTGCTAGCACAGCTACTAAGCGAAATTGGGCGATAACCTTTTGGGTCTGTTTTTTCTTTGCCAGGTTTTGGAAGGGGAATGATAATACTCTCTCGCCACGATGTGGGGAAAGAGTCGCTAAGAAACATGTTGTTAATGGCCGAAAGCAGGTACTTTAGTGCTGTTTGGCTGAGGTGCCTGAAGAAAGAGTAGTGAATTTCGTCAGGGCCCACTGCAGTGTTTCCACACTTGCTAATGGCGTAATTTAGCTCGGTCATTGTAAATGGTACATTATAATACTCCTGTTTACCATAATTGATGAATGTGTGCTTTTTGCACCATTCTGCCTGGTCTTTGGAGCGCTGGCTGTATGAGTTATTAGCTGCGACACTGGCGTAATGATCAGCAAATTTATCCATACTTCCTTAGGTTCGGTGATGGGTTGGCCAGCTATTTCTAGTTGAGGGAAAGGTCCACGGCGTGGTCGCTTCGCAGAGAAAGCTCTAATGGTTTTCCAAACTTGGGTGGTGGGAGTGAAGCGGCTGAATTTGGAGGCAAAAGAGTTGAAACTGTCCTTTTGAACCCGCTTGCACGTGTTTCGAAAGTGTTCTTTTGCTGCCCGAAGTGCGGATCGAGTAGGGCTGTGTGCCCTCCTCTCATATGCCTTGCGGGCTCTGATCATTTGAGCTTTGGCGTGTGCCATCTCTGCGTTCCACCATGGGGCTCCGTTTTTCTTTCGGGGTCCTCTGGTTTTTGGTATTGCTACTTGTGCTGCTGAGCTTATGGCTCTTAGTATTAATTCAATGTCTGCCGAGTGTGGATCACCTTCGGTGACCAGTGTGAGGTCGACCTCTGCCTCAAATTTTGTCCAGTCCGCTCGTTTTAGACTCCAGGAAGGGGTAAACAGATCAACGCGGTCGAGTGCTCCTTGGGGGACATTGATTTTGATTGGGAGGTGATCGCTCATGCCTGGGTTGTCTTCGACATCCCAGGTAAACAGTGACGCAATTCTAGGCGTGCAGCACGAAATATCAATGGCTGAGTCTAAATGTCCGCTTTGCGTTGCTTGGCGGGCTGGTGCGCCGTTATTTAGGATAACTAAATTTTGAGAACCTATTGCGTCATATATAATTTCACCTCTACGGTTTCGCGTGGCGCTGCCCCAGGATGGGTGGTGACCATTCAAGTCTCCAAGTAATAACAAAGGCCCGTTTATTTGATTAAATAGTTGTGCGAGTTCCCGATCCGTTGGATCAGGGTCGCAAGGGGATATGTATATTGAAACAACCGTCAATTGGACGTGTTGTATTTTCAAACTAATAGCTACACAGTCCAGTGATGTTACCAAAGGCACGTGACTGTGTGGGATGCTATTTTCTATTAGGATGGCTGTGCCTCCCTTACGGACAGCAGCGTTTACGTTATGGCGATACCAAGAGTAACCCGAGATTTTGTATTTATCGTTATCTTTATCAGTAAAGTGGGTCTCTTGTAATGCTGCTAGTGCCGGTTTTTTCTCAGCAAATATTGATGAAAAAACGGGAATTTCCCGATAAGGCCATTTGTATTCCATTGCAGAATTGAACCCATGGTGGTTTTTAACGGTTGTGCTTAGGGGATCTACGCTTGCGAAGGTTATAGGAGCACCTGCTGCTACTGCTATCGCTAGCAGGAGAAACTGGGGTGGAGTGCCTAGAAAAGCTAATTTTCCTTGCTACGGGTGAGCTGCCGGGGCTGGAGGAGCCGGGGCTGGGGGGTTTCCAGGAGGGGAGCTCTGGAAGTGTTTATAACAGTTTTTGCAGAGCTCGTCTCTGATGCACTGCTGGTGTCAGAGACGGTCTCTGTCCCGGACAGCTCGTGGTCAGACTGACTTTTGTCGTCTGACGTTTCAAGATCACTTGAAAAATGAAACTGCATAAAATGACCTATGAGGTCGGTTTGGGATCCGCAAGTGCGGGTGGTCGGTGCTGTTTGGAAAGAAGCATCGCTTCTTTCCAAGGAGAGAAGAGCAGTTTCAGTTTGGGTTGAAATATTTACTTTTTGGATTTTGGTTTGAGTGGCAGCCGTTTTACCCTGAGGGGGTGGGCTGCCACTCGTTAGAGGCCTTCTCGGAGCCTGCCTTTGGCGGCGCCTGGGAAGGGGAGCACCGGTGAATTTAGAGTGCTTGGGGGCAGGTAGCGAAGGGAAATCAGACTTGTCAGGCACTCGTGCAGAGTGGCTTTGCCACCCTGCTGCGGGTGTCCAGGTCTTCCTGGTGATTTTAGGTGCCTGAGGGGCGGGAGGATTTTCGGTCGGAAGACCTGGCGGAGAACTAGTGCGGGTCGGGAGATCCTCCCAGCCCGCAGCGGGCGTCCATCTACGCCAAAAAGTGATTGCGCCACGTGGTGGGGGGAGGGGGACGGAGGGCCTGATGGGCGCCAAGAAAAAGGGCTCCATTAGAGGGCGGATGTGGCGGCTTGTGTTTTTGGGTGGCTGAGGCTGCTTCGAAATGGGGTGTTCCTGGCCGGCTGTGCTGGGGGCTGCTGTGGTGACCTTGCTACCACAGCTTTTTGGGACTGTGCGGCTCTTTTCTTTTTGCAGCACTTGTTTGCGGGCCAGGTCAAACGGGAGCTTTTTTTCCTCAGCCAGAACGTTAACCTCTTTTTCTCGGAGCCAGGTCGGGCACTTGGGATTATCTGCCCCATGAGCACCGCCACAGGCAGCGCACTTGAGGCTTTTAGAGGTGCAATCTTAAGTGCGGTGCTTAGCACTGCACTTGCCGCATCGTGGGGTGGGGTTCTTACAATTTGTTTCTACGTGCCCGTAGCGTTGACAAGTTTGGCAACGAATAGGGAGGGGGTAGTACGGCCTAACTGGGTAGACACAGTCGCCCAGTTTAATTTGGCCGCAGCCATCCCGACACTTTGTGTCGAAGGTGACGATGAATCGGTGGTCTCTTAGACGTGGGTCTTTTTGCGTAGAATTTTTGTTGGGGTTCAACTTTTCAAGGGCTAGCACATTTTGACCTTTAAAGTCAAACATGTGCTCAAGGTCCACATCAGAGAGATGGGACACTTCCGGGGCATTGATGATGCCCCGGTAGAAGTTAAGGGAGTGATGAACCGAAAAGATAACTGGTTTTGACCCAAAAGTTTTTGTGGCCAGCAGGGCTCGGGTTGATTCCTGATTTGAGGTTTTGATCAGGATATCTTTTTGATGCTTGATGATCTCAAAACTACCTTTCACTTTTTGGCTGATGGCCTTATCCAGATTAAAGGTAGACTCTTTGGCCAAGTTTTGGTGCGTAGAAAGGTAGTGCCAACCAGCCAAGCTCCACTTGGCAGGTTGGCTTTGTTCAAACGGGGGCTGGAGGGACGGAAGAGAGAGTTGGAAGCCATGGTTGTATGAATGGTACGTTTAAGATACTTGGTATTAGCTTTGCTAACACCTTTTGGGTAGAAATGGCTAGAGAAGTTGAATTAAGAAGAAAGGGGTCATACTGTTACTATCAAAGCTAATGGGAGTATTAACCTAGCTAGGGTTGGGTGTGGGATTCTTATCCTAACTGGGGAGTGCTTAGTAAAAGCACCTAGCCTTAGAAATGTGTGTGCAAAAGGCTGACTCAGCCACTAAGAGGGGGTTTAAGCCGGAGGGGAGGCAGGTGCCTCTTCGGGACCTAACAGGGGCCTAGGTGGCTGACTCAGCCTCTAAAAGGAGCCTGACTGGGGCCTATGCTGGTGAATCCCTAGGGGCAGGTACCGTGGTACCCTTGCACAGACGCAGCCCGGGTGGAGGGTTTGAGTGGGGACCCGCTTCTATTAAGCGGGGGTGAAAGTGAGATGGCCTTGCGTTATAGGGATTTTAGCAATGGAGGACCGATAGGTCCAGCCAAAGCCACACGCCCAAGGACTGACGAGGTCCAACAAGCGTGCTCACCCCGGGACAAACGTCCCACCACTCGGGTTTCCGGCCGAAGAGTAAAAGAGATAGTAGAGAAAGAGTAGGGTTATGGGACTGAGAAGAAGAGGTACTAGGTGGCCGGAATCCAAGAAACCAAGACCACCTGGACCGATAGGGTAATTACCGAACAGACCAGCTGACGTCCAACAGCACCACACCAACCAGCTGTAAAAACAGCGGCTGGTGAGGCCGGCTGGAGTCAAAGTACCGCACCGACCAGCTGTAAAAACAGCGGTCGGTGGGACAGACCGGTCGCAGCGAAGACTCGAGCCGGGAGCAGGTCTTGAAAAAGTCTTCTACTCCTTCTTCTTGTCTTCGCAGCAGGAAACGCAGCAAGCAGCAACGACAGCAAGCAGCAACGACACCAGACCTGCCGGCAAACACTCAAGCAGGGTGTCAGTCAGGCAAGCCAAGGCGATCCATGAGAGTGGCTGGCTATATTAACTTACGTTATACCATGCAGAACCGCTCGAGTTTAGTTTTCAGTTTTATGGCTCCGCGCGCTTTCTGCGTAGCGTGAGAAAGTTCTGGAGGCTGTGGCGTCAGAGCGTGTGTGTGACGTCAGAGCGTGTGCGTGACGTCAGAGCGTCGGGCGGTTTTGCTCACGCGGCCCGGCTAGCTCAAATGACGGCGGAGCCAGAGAATGAGGCAGGGAGGGTGAGTGCTTGTGCAGTAGAGAATTTTGAGGAGACGCTAACTGACTGGCTCTTGTGTAAGGCTGGTGAATTGGAAGGTTAGGCCAGAGAGCTTTAACTAATGGGAAGTTAACCTATATACAGCGTGGTGTGGGATTTTATCCTATCTGGAGTATCGGCTGAAATTTCCTAATTACAGTGGGCTGTTACAGCCACTAGAAGGTTACTGAGCGGAGGGGAGGCAGGGGGCCTCTTCAGGACCTATCACTAATCGGAGGGGAGGCAGGGGGCCTCTTCAGGACCTATCAGGGACCTAGGATGCTATTAGCCTCGAAAGGGTCCTAACTGGGACCTACGTTATTTTAAGGTAGTGTTTTATGGGCAGGTGCCGTGACACCTTTGCATAGACGCAGCCCGTGGAGGGTATATGTGGGACCTCACTGCTAATTAGCGAGGGTGAAAGACAGTCTACTGGCCGTACGTTTAGGGATTTTGGCAATGAAGGACCGATAGGTCCAGTCAAAGCCCCTCACCCAAGAACCAGAGGTTCAACAAGTGAGGTCACCCAGGCTAACCACCGCTCGGGTTTCAGGCCGAAGAGAGAAATGATAGTTGAGAAAGATGCGGGACGGGACTGAGGAAAAGGGGTACTAGGTGGCCGGAATCCTAGAAACCAACACCACCTAGTCCGATAGAGATAATATTTAAAGGTCAGCTGTGGAAACAGCGATAGGCAAGGCTGGTACCAGCAACAGCGCTCGGAGCAGGTGGTCACAGGAACTCCAGCAGCCGCCAACAGCAGTCGCAATAGGCAGCCGGGCGTCGGACGCCAGACAACCAGACCTGTCGGCAGAGCTCAGAACGTAGTGTTAGCGTCTCCGTGTAGGTGGTAGCACTGATGTGAGAGACGCTTAGTTAGTTAGTTAAGGGCTTTTTATAAGGCGTTCTGTGCAAAGCACCTTTGCCCGCCTCTAAAGTGTGGGGGAGAATTTTCCGGGAGGGGTGTTTACTTAAATGTCGCAGAACAAAGGGACGAATCTTATTTCAAGGAATTGGTCGCGAAGTGTAGCAACACTTGCGAGGGAAGGGGATTGCTACGGCAGAGATGCCGAGCCTGGGGCACAGGTAGGATTTAAAAGGGTACGTGAAGAGTCTTGCCAGCGTAAAGATTAGTTTTTTGTATTTTGTTCCTTGTTATCGAATAACCGTTTGCTTACGATACTCGAGTTCCTCCATTGAAAAAGAACAATTTTGGGTTATTAGAAATACCCGCAAGCACCATGACGTGATGCCGCGGGTCTCTATCCTGCAACCAGGAGGTGAGGTTACAGCACCCTCTCTGGCTGGGTAGCCGCCGCATAGAGGAAGAGAGAAGGGTAATAGAACAGATAGAGTGTTAGGGAGGGGTGTGAGTTGGTTAGTTGTTAGTCTTAGACGTGGTTAGTATAGTTAGTAGTCCTTAAGTTAGGGTTAGTTGGTTGGCATATATGAACGGATGGTTAGGTAGGGTTAGTTGGTTAGTTGAACCTTTTTTTGGTTTTGTTTTTTTGTTTTGTTTTTTGTTTGTTTTTTTGTTTTTTTTCCTAGGGTGGGAGTTATTCTGAGTCTACCATACCTTAGGACCAGACAGTTAAAACCTAGTTTGAAGCACCTATTGTTTAAATTTGTCAGAGGGACGTTTCTAGTGTAATTGTTATTTCTAATATGAGGGTTGCTATTCGGATGCAGGTATTTTCCATACCTGCCACCATAGACGTTCAGATAAAGCTCTCGAGCCTAGAATCCTTCAGGAATGTAAAGAGCTTGTCCAGAAGCTCAGGGTGATCATTGCCGAGAAGAGTGGAAAGGTTTACTGGGATGTT
The DNA here is from genome assembly GCA_034440635.1 of Lepas anatifera. Classification (NCBI taxonomy): domain Eukaryota; kingdom Metazoa; phylum Arthropoda; class Thecostraca; family Lepadidae; genus Lepas; species Lepas anatifera. The sequence continues at coordinate 366,477 of JAOTON010000404.1, read as the reverse complement.
TCTGATGCGGCAATAATCTAGCATGGGCTGCCTATGGGCGTCGTGCTGGGGACAGTCGATGAGGATATGGTAGGGATTTTCCATGGCAGAACAGGTACCACAGGTACCTACACGCCCATAGGCATTTAATTTGGTGTGTCCGCTTCTGAGTCTGGTCAGGATGACCTCACGCCGACGACTGTTTTGGTTGGAGCTGGGCCAATAGCCGATGTTAGGCTTGATATGGAATAAATGGGCACTGTGGTTAGTGGTCCAGTCATTTTGGATGTACTTCCGGATATGGTTCTGGAGGAGAGCTTTGCTATCGTCTCCGGACCATTTGAGAGGTGCAACCTCTCTGAGTTCAAGAGACTTTTTGGCCTGTTCGTCGGCTTTTTCATTTCCGAGAATTTTGCAGTGGCCTGGGATCCAAAGAAAGGAGACATCTGGGATATCGTCGATACCCTTCTGGATGTCTGCTATTACGTGATGGCTGGGGTTGACTACGTTATTGATAGCTTGCAAGACAGATTTAGAGTCTGAACAGATGACGGCTGAATTAATATTTAGGGTTCTAATCTGGACTAGTGTATCTAGAATGGCGACAGCCTCGGCAGTAAAGATTGAGCAGTTGTCCGGAAGTCGTTTTTGGAGGCAAATATTTTGCCCCCAGATGCCGAGGCCTACTTTTTCGCCTATTTTAGAGCCGTCGGTGAAAATGAAGGTTTTGCCAGTGTTGTTAGACTGGAACTCTAAGAATTTCTGGGAGATCTCCTCTGTGGTGAGGTTGTCTTTGCGTGTGGTGAAAAGAAACTCGACTTTGGGCTGTTTGCGAGTCCAAAAGCGGGAGAGTGGGGGTTTGCCTATTGCTTCTGGAATTGCAAGGTTCAGGGTTTCCAGGGTCTTAGCTACTCTATTCTTAAATGGAGGCCAGGTTGTCCGATTAGTTTTTGATACACGTCCAGGGTGGGCGAAACATTGTTTCGCCGGGTGATTTTCGGTAGATTGGGCCTTGATATAGTAAGAGATAAGCTGGGAGTGGCGTCTTGTTTGGAGAGCGCACAGCCCACTGTCCACTAACAAGCTGGTGATGGGGGATTCTCTGAGCGCGCCTGTGGCTGCCCGGATACTTGCGTTTTGGATGCGCTCTAGCTTTAGCTTATTAGTGTTGTTTGTTGAGTCAAAGACGAACGAATTATATTCGAGTATGGGCCGGATCAAGGACTTGTAGAGCATGAGCAGGGTCTTTCGATCCCCGCCGTACTCTGTTCCGCCGAGCATGCGGAGGATATTGACTCGTTTTTGACAGCTAGAGACGACTTTGGTAATATGCTCGTTAAAACTAAGGCGGGTATCAAGGATGACGCCTAAGAATTTGAAACTTTTCGCGCATTCAATGGGTTTGCCTGAGATTTGGAGCTGAGGAACAGCGTGTCTCACACCTGGCCTGGCAAAGACTACGACTGATGACTTTTCGGCCGAGAGTGATAGACCCATTGAATTGCACCAAGCATGGATGTCGTCGAGACTACCCTGCAATTCGGTAGTCGCGGTTTTGAATTCTGGTTGACTGCGCCGCCTGGTGTCGACCGGAGTGGATTTCCAAATAGCGACATCGTCCACAAAAAGGGAGTAATTTATTCCAGGCGGAAGCTTTTTGGCGAAGAGATCATTGATCATTACTAGAAAGAGAGTGGGGGACAGAACGCTACCCTGGGGTGTGCCTTGGTCTTGGGTTGCCAGGTAGGAGTATGTGGTGCCACAACGGACTTTGAAATTTCGGTCCTTGGGGAAGTTTTCAATGAATTTTGCAAGGTGGCCGCGAACTCCTAGCTTGCTTAATTTATACAAGAGGGCGTCTTTTTGTATGCGATCAAACGCCGATTTAATGTCTAGGAATGCAGCTATTGTTACTTGCTTTTTGTAGAAGCCATTCTGGATATCACTGACCAGTTTCACCAAATTGTCAGTGGTGGCTCGCCCGCGCCGGAAGCCTGATTCCATAGCATCAAGTTTCTTTTCGAGGATCTCGTGAAGTCTAACGTGTACCATGCGCTCGACAAGCTTGCTAGCACAGCTAGTAAGCGAAATTGGGCGATATCCTTTTGGGTCTGTTTTTTCTTTGCCAGGTTTTGGAATGGGAATGATGACACTCTCCCGCCACATAGTGGGGAACGAGTCGCTAAGAAACATGTTGTTAATGGCCGAGAGAAGATATTTTAGTGCTGTCTGGCTGAGGTGCCTAAAGAAAGAGTAGTGAATTTCATCCGGGCCCACTGCAGTGTTTCCACACTTGCTAATGGAGTAATTTAGTTCGGTCATTGTAAAAGGTACGTTATAGTACTCCTGATTACTAGAATTGAAGAATGTGCGGCGTTTGCACCATTCGGCCTGGTCTTTTGAGCGCTGGTTGTAGGAACTGTTGGCTGCAACGCCATTGTAATGATCAGCAAAGGCGTCCATGACTTCCTCGGGTGCCGTGATGTTTTGGCCGGAGATTGTCAGTTGAGGGAAGGGTCCACGGGGCGGTCGTTTCGCAGAGAAAGTTCCAATGGTTTTCCAGATTTGAGAAATGGGTGTGAAGCGGTTGAATTTAGAAACGAAGGCGTTGAAACTATCTTTTTGGACCCGCTTGCACGTGTTTTGGAAGTGGGCTTTGGCTGCCCGGAGGGCATTGCGAGTAGGGCTGTTTGCCCTGCTCTCGTAGGCTTTCCTGGCTCTAATCATTTGAGCTTTGGCGTGTGCCGTCTCTGCATTCCACCATGGGGCTCCTTTTTTCTGTCGGGGGCCTTGACTTTTTGGTATTGTTAAATCTGCTGCTGAGCTGATGGCTCTTAGTACCGAGTCAATGTCTGCCGAGTCGGGGTCACCTCCGGTGACAAGTGTGAGGTCGACCTCTGCCTCAAACTTGTTCCAGTCGGCACGTTTTAGATTCCATGAGGGTGTAAAAAGAGTAACATGGTCGATTGAGCCTATGGGAATACCAATTTTTATTGGGAGGTGATCGCTCATTCCTGGGTTGTCTTCGACTTCCCAGGTGAACAGTGACGCAATTCTAGGAGAGCAGCACGAGATGTCAATGGCAGTGTCAGAATGGCCACCGCGCATTGCTTGGTGGGTCGGAGCGCCGTTATTTAAGATAACTAGATTTTGAGAGTCTATTGCGTCATGGATGATTTCGCCTCTGCGAGTGGTGGTGGCGCTGCCCCATGAGGGATGATGACCGTTCAAGTCTCCGTGAGAGACGCTAGCTCAGCGCTCTTTATATACGCCGAGTCGGCAGGCTTGGTTACATACGCCGACCAATCACAACACAATTGGCGACAGAGTATGGTTCGATGCACTGGTCTGGAGGCTGATGAAATGCTGATGCAATCCAAGGCCAGACAGTGGCGTGACACCAGCGTCAGATCTCGTGAGCCAATGAGCGTTTGATACGTCATAGGGCGTTGGCTGGGGTGCATCGTAGGATGGACCCGTGGTCATGAACCGACAGGCTACTGCGCAGTAACTGGCAGAGCTCTTTGTCTGAGTGTGACTGCACTTATAATGGGAGGGGGACAAGAATTGAATATGCATACTAGAGGACCATTAATTGTCGCGTCATATAGCAATTAAAGTGAAGTAGTTAATAAATTTTCGTTACAATATTCCCATAACATCCTTGTTTACTTTTTTCCGTGACAACCTCAGGGAAATGGGAAAAAGGACAACCTTCTTCCATCCCGACAAAAAAACTAAAAAACGAGGTCCTAACTCATACCCCGTCACATTACATTCCCTCTATAAACGGAGTGTCCTGAATTTGTAAATTTATTGCGTCTACTTTTGAACGCTATCGTTTTTAGCATTATATTCTGGGCCCGCCTTACGTCGGTGGTTCGTCATTTCCCGTGCGTACACACACACGCACATACACATGACATATGGGCCGCGTGTCCCTCATTTGTGACCGCCTTGGTGTATCTTAGGGATCCCCCGCCTCGTGGCGGTCCCCCGCCTCGGGCGTGCGTTTGCGCAGGGCTCACGGACTCGCTCACCCACCGAACCCTGAGGTGCGCAGGTCCATGTGTTTACCAAATGTATTTATTGTGGAACATTGTTCTGGTGCTCGGAGAGGGGGGGCGTTCTACCCCTCGATCATGTGCGGAGTTGTCCTCACTGTGATCGATAGGTAGTTCTGATTGCAGGATAGTTTGTGATGTAATCGACAATACACATGTACGGTCTCAATCCCGTCCAGACCCTTACTGACTACATCAGTTCAAGATAAACCAAAGCCTTTGTAATGTATTGAAACCAGTCTCCTAAGTTATCGGCTCTGACTCAGGCCAGTATCGAAGGATGGTCTCCGAAACATCTAAGAGACCATCCATAAAGTACATCAGGAAAACAGAAGGGGGCGGGAAATCAGCAACCGTTTTGATAGACTTTGCAACAGGGCGTAAGAAGGTTACCATGGGGTTAAAATTATTAGGATATGTGTTACGTAATTTATCGATAGCCCCTCAGCTCTGACTTAGAGTGAGCATTGACGTGATTCAATGGAGTCACACACATCATTATTATGGGATTTTGGATTTTTTGTTTTTTTCTTTTTTATGAGGAGGGGAACCGTGAAAGATTTGTGGAAAACGTGTCTGACGTCCAAATTACCATCACATCCCTCCAGTCATCAGACCATAGTTCCCTGGTGTTAAGAGCTAAAGGTAAGTTGGTGGAAAACACGCACAATACGTATTCTATAGTCCATATTCTATATACGTATTCTCTATAGTCTATATAGTCTATATACCTATTCTCTATATTTCATTGACCTGAACGATGTTTCTAAAATATTCGGCAAGCATTAGGAGGTGATGCAACATCCCCTCCCCGCACCTTTCAAGGCGTGTCGTGGCTATTTCAGGGATAGCCATAGTTCAATTGAGCGATAAAGTTCTTTCTGGTAATTTACAGGTTCAAGGATGACTTTCACGGAGTCTAAAGACACAGAAAGCACCGTAACGTGCCAGAGGATAAAAATATGTGTATAAATCACAAGCAAAATACACGGATATTTTGCTAAAAAAAATAATGAAGTGGCACCATCAGCAGCAAAAAAATTGCATCCGGCATGAGCTTCAAGCAACGAGGGTGAAGAGAGTTTACCGGTCGAAAATTTGGAACATTGAATGCGATAAAGCTGATGGACTAAGGAACGGGAAACACAAGTCCTCATATGACTACTCAAAGGTGACTAGTCAGCAGCATCGGCGATAACAGGTGCTGGCATATATGACACAGAAATCTGACTCACACATTTGTTTGCCTTTCTTTATGAAGAGTGTACTATGGGGACACACTAGTTGAGTGGATTTCTGCTCTGCGGTCGTCGTCGCGAGCACTCTGCTCCCGGGACATACGCCGTTTTTTCCCCCTGAAAGTTCTTATCACTCCAGCTCATGGCGATCAGAAATGGGTCTTGCTGATATTGGTAGAGCCTAGTGTTCTACCGTTTGTATTCCGATGAAGGGAGAGTGTTATCCTTGACCATGGCGATGGAGGCACAGTGATATAAATCCTAGAATGATTAGTGGAGAGTGACACCCAGGCGCTCTGAATTTCCCATTCACTTTATTCTTACTCACTGGATTTACGTCGGCATAGTTCAACAATCCTAGTGTATACAAAATCATCTAGTCTGGAATTTTGATGAAAATGTGCTAAGTTTAAGTAAGGAAGGTAATCGAGTTTCAAATAGCTCCCACAATAGTATAATGTTTGGACTTTTTACTCGCCTGCTATATTTTCCAACATGAATTCTACACTCAGTACCCCAGTGCAAAACCAGTTTTGAGACACTGCGGAGTGGGGCGCTGCAACATCCCAAATATTATCCAGCATACTGAGCGCGTCTTTCATTTTTTCGGAGCGTCACCTTTCCACTCTGTTCTTTGTCAGCAAAATTTTCCATCCAGCAGCCGTCGCAAGTTCCTTTGCAGTTAGGTATATTTCGTGAACGCCATGGCTCAAAATGTATTCACACTTACACTTGTGCTGGTAGCAGTAGTGTCTCCATTCCCTGCTGTTGGTAAGGTCGTATTCTAGAACCTCGGGCGCCTTCGCAAGTTTTGCTCTGCTGAGGGAGAATGATGGGCAGCAAATGAAGAAGGCTTCTATATATTTTAGCTGACGCCGAGGCCTAATTTTTTGGCCTTTTACTCGTTGAGACAGATCTCTAGTGGCGGCTTTTGCTTCTAGTGATCATAGGCCAATCAATTTCTACATGTCCCCAAAAATCGCTTATTTATGTACCTAAAAGTACGAACAGGATTCAAGCGGGCTAATTCGGCATAAACCTCCCTCAAGATCGTTCCCTGTCAGCCACCTCTCCTTGCCATTGCACACAGCTTACGTCGGTAAAAACACCTTCTTGGGTCAACTAGGCTATTTGACGCAAATCAGATGCAATGTAACGCACAGCCTATCTTCATTTGTACTTTAAATAGGTTTAGAATGCTCGATTATGTCAATATTATTTCAAAAATACACTCACGTAGCCTTCCGGTACGATTTTTTATGAGCTGCGATTATGCAAAATTTACTTCAGACTGATTTTTCGACCGTAGACGGTGACCTGATAACGACGAAATTTTGAACGGATGCCCAAAATGAACCAAATAATGAAAAATTTGCGGGGACATCCATTTTAAACAAAAGTGTGCAAAATATGAAGCCATACTGCTTATCAAAACATCAACTCCGCAGCTTTTCATATGTTAGTAGACTCATGAAGGCTCATATTGTCTGGTTGCATGCAACCAGACAATATGAGCCTTCATGAGTCTACTAACAAACAATGTGCGCCATCCAGCTTCGGCCAGGCAGGTCGTAACTGGCCAAAAAGTAAAAGAGACCATTCACCTTCAGCTTCTAACTCTGACACTACATTTTCCACAGCAAAACGGAAAGTTAACCAGATTCTGACCCATTTTTGTTAAATACTTTTGAACATGTCCTGTGCCCCCAAATCCGTTAAAAACAAAATATATATTTTTGCTGGAAGTTAATTGGCCTAGTCTTACCTGAGGCTCTGTTTGTGATTCCAGCCTGTCTGTTGCCCTCACTGGTTCACAAGAGAAGGTACGACTTGAAAGAAAGAAGGGGCTTGAAATGTGGTCATCAGAAGGAGTGAGCTTACGACCGAAAACAAGGAAGTGAACGCAGGAATACATTTGACAAATTACGACTTTGTGCTGAATCTTATTTGTATGTCACAAAGAACAAGCTTCTCTCCGTCGGATCTATGGGATCAATTAGAACAAGGGTAACATCGACAGATCCATGATTTTCGGTGTTGTTGCATGGGCATAATATCGCATCCATGACACTAACAGTGTAGGATCTGCACATAATGACGGTTTCGGGGTCCAAAAACCTAACACCATGTGGCAGCCATCGGCTGAGTATGATGCTCAGTCCCTCTGATCATGTTATGCATGCTTTATTAGTCAATCTTATTGTTGGGAAATTACAGCAATTGCAATGTAAAAATTTAGTTAAGATTCCCAAAACTGCATTCATATTTTTAACGAAACTTCTTAACTCCATTCATGTTTTTAACGAGACTTCTTTGTTAATACAATTGTGTGATAACTGAAAAGCGTTGTCCCAATATCTTTCCCCTGCCCAATTTCAAAATGTATTTATTTTATTCACTTTGCGTTTATATAAAACTTAGACATAATTGTTTGGTTTGAAACACAAACCCCATTAAATAATCCGAATTTTGGTTTGGGCTACACTTCGGCTGCTTTCGACGTAAAAATCACCTCCTGAGTGAGGCTCCCCTGTAGTGATAAATGCTCCCATCGGCCTTTTGTCTCCCCTCTCTCTCTCTCCCTCTCTCTCTCTCTCTCTCTCTCTCTCTCTCTCTCTCTCTCTCTCCTCGGTTGGTTAGTCATTAACAATTCTGACATATTTTTCCTGGGGGACACCTGCAAGTCCGAATTAGCCATTTTCGTATTATTATCACAACATTCTTTCATACGACAAGTTGCTACACTCAAAACCGCTCAGGAGAACTTTGCCACAAATTTCTCCCATTAGAAGCCAGTGGTGTCTCCCTGTTCTATCCCAATACCTCATTTAGTTTTTTGCATTTTGGCGGGAAAGTGTAAGAAGCCCCACGTATCTTTCGGATGAGAACCCATTGGGACCGTTCTCATGCAAGAGAACAGGCGAGCACCGGCACTCAAATACATCGATTTTAGTTTCTTCGTAAAGAACGCAAAGAAGGGATAGCGTTCTCGAACTACTTCTCGGGAATGGTCTCAGCTGATTGTGCGCGTGCGTGACGCTGCTGGGCTGCGTCGCCATGGCAACACAACGACGCGACAGCGGATGGTTCATTTGCAGTGGAAAGCTTCTTGAGTTGAGAAGTGGAGGATCTGGTGCCTGTTTTGTTAAGGTGAGTGTGACGGCACTTTTTAATTGGTAACAACTGTCGTGTATGGTAACTAAATGTGGCTACTGGCCCATGGAAAATTTGCATCTTTGTACAAAACTCTGGTACCACCGACCCTTTGTGGCAGACCTGGAAAACCGTTTGGATGGGGCCAGCCCTGGAAAAAATTCAAAAACGTAGTGTTTCTGAACAACAAAAAACAAAACGCTTTGCGCTTTGAAGAAGGGTCACGGGATCCACTGGCGATGTGCAGTTAGGTTGACTTTACCGTCTTCCTGTGAGAGGCGGGGTTTGGGAAGGAGGGGGAGGGTTGGTTTTGTCCATCCGTCTATAGGCAGATCTTGAATTGCCGATCAGGGGAGAGACACATGTTCAGGGCGTCATCCAGACCTGGGGGATGCCAATGCCAGGGGCGACACAAATTTATCCGTTGGGGCCAAATCCAATCGCGATAGCGCTTATTCTTGCTTCCCGGGAAGGAAGCGACATTTATGGGGGCCCCCATTGACCTTTCAGAAAGTGTCATTGATCTCTCAGGGGGCATCGATAGTCGGTTGGGCGAAGTGGTGGCAAAAGTCTTTAAAAGGTCTCTTTGTCCCATAGATCGGTCTATGCATCCCTCATATTTCTCTGATATATCTTTAAAATAAAGCTGGTAAAATATAGCTTATGAACCGGCATCTTAACCCGCGCCCCACCGGGGTCCGGCGCCACCTTCGCCCCACCGGGGGCCATCGCTGGCCCCCCTCTAACTCCGAAAATATGGGGGTTAGCGCAAATCTGCAAAGTGCAATAGAAAGCTCGCGTGAATTCAGTAAGAAATTACTTCACATGTTTTAGTGCTCAGGTCAATGGTTTGACCTCCAGAGGTCAAATTGGGTCAAGATCGGCTATTTTCACTCAAATATGCAATGATTAAGAAAATTGGGCAGCGCTCTTATGTCATTAGAGCTATTGAGGCCTGGTAAAGTACATTTGATAGCAAATTGCCAGTACTTTTTCCGCTATGTGGAACGTAAAGACCTCCCGGCAGTGGTTTGACCTCCAGAGGTCACCTCGTGACCTAATATGACCTGAGGTCACGAAAGGTCGAAAAGTGACCTTGCCGTATATCAAATGAAAGCGCCAGTGACAAGACAAACACGATGGTGTTTGTTTCACCGCTCTAGCTTAATTAGGTCAAAAGTTATGGTCAAAATACTGTTTTTGACCTCTGGTGACCTTGGATGACCTTGGAAAAGTCAAAGGGCAAATATGACCCCTGGGATCTGTGAAACGGTGTCCAAAAACGCTGTTCTGAGCAGTGTGAGTATTTGCAATCATTTTTGTGGCTTTTATATCATGAAACAGGTTTTCCCCATGCTTTTCCAATGGGAGAGGTCGCCTCGTGACCTGACCTCAGGGCACGAAATCGAAAAATCCCGGATATACACGTTGTAGACCCTAGAGAGGTCATAAAGTGTAGGAAGTTTCAAATCGATCGATTTTGAAATGTAGCTCTTACAGAGCTCTAAAGTTGAAGTGAGGTGACCTTGGTTGACCTCGTCTGGTGACCTGACCTTGGGTGACCCGGGGTAAAAAATTTCAGGGATGATGGGAAAATGATGCAGTGAGAGGTAGAGCCCTCAACCGCGGTGCTGCGCCTCGGCGTTTTTCTGCTATCCCGGAAAAACCTTAGGGGGCCATCGATGGCCCCCCGGTGGGGCGAGGGTTAATGCTCAAATAGAACAGACCAGTGGCGGATCCAAAAGGCCTGCCCCTTAGAAATTTCCGAGCCCCAATAGTAAATGCATAGCTGGATGCTGTCCGAGGTGATGGCGGGGCAGGCTCCCAGCCCCCACCCCCCCTTCTCAAATGAAGTCTTGGATCTGCCATATTAAAGGGAGATACGCGAAAAATAATTATTGTGGTTTCTTGCTATTTGAAAAATCCTGATAACGAAACCATCAATTATTTTTGTACCTTCGGTAAAATTTTGGGAGGCCACTCACTAATTATCGAAATAGGTTAACAGTTTCGATAAAATGCCCATCACTTACCCATGCCCATACCCATCACTTACTTTTTGAAAACTATTTAAAGTTGAAAAGTAATGTTTTTTTTATTATACAAATGTCTGTTCTCCTGTATTTGTATTTGAATTAATTTTAAAAAGCTTTTAAAAACTACAAAATGAATTAGTTTTTCCTATAAACGGAAAAAACATAATTACTCAAGTCTTCAGCGGTTTCGTACCTCGGGTCTTGATTAATTTTCTGCTTCAGCCCCAGGATGACAAAAATTTTGCGTCAGATAGCTCACGTGACCCCGGTTTGAGAATTTCTAGGCTTTTGATTGGTTAATTGTGATTTCTTTTAAGCCCTATATTTCTGTTTGAAAAGAGTTTTGGAATGTTGTTTTTCTAAAGTAATTGTTTTCTGTAGTAGTCCAAAGTGCTACATCACTGTTTAGGATAGATATGACCTAATTCTTAGAGAAATTGGTAGCCTTAGCCGTGTGTACGTCATATATATCGATATGAGGTGTATCGATAAAGTCGTCTAGAAATGTTGACTTTGAGAGCGATTTTAAGGCATTTGCAGGCCGAATTCGCAAACATGAGAATAGGACTTCTGAAATAACTTTTTGTGACCTTTCGATCTAGCTAATAAAATTTTTTCGCGTATCTCCCTTTAACCTTTTTATCCCTTTAACCTTTTTTATCTCCCTTTCCCTTTTGATTTTTGGGTGTTTTTGGTCTATTGTTCGCGTGTTTTGAGCAGACTCATTTCCTTTTTCAGAGGCAGAACAAGTGGCGGCCATCAAAAGCCTGCTCGGGACTGCTGGGCTGGTGGTTCGTCAAAGCTGAAAATCGAGGAGGTCAGCCTAGTCCTCGGAGATCAGCAGCTTTTACAGGAGATGCGGGACGTGAGTGGGCCTCACGCAAAGCCCTGTGCGTTTGTGAACAGATATCTTCTTTTATCTGCAGACATAATGGGCTGATCATTAGTTATGCTCCCTTTATTGGGGCGTTCAACCTCCCTACTGACGTCATGTGCCTTGACTGTTTGCAGGCCACATCATAACAATTTTGATCCGTTTGTATTACAATATAAAGAAAACGCATTGTGTTGTTTTGTCGCCAAGTGAATCTTTAAGAGTCTATAAATATTTGATTGAACACCAGTGCATTGCATTAACTTTGGCGTGATTTTCCATGCCTTACCACACCAGTTTCACTTCTTTGGCATCCCATTCTTTTGGAGAAGTCACGGTTACGTATGCCCATTTTCAGCTTCAGTTCTGTGTGAATTATCCGTTTTTTTCTAAGTGCTTAACAATTTGGCTGAGACTAAAAAACGAGGTCATGTTTCTGATTAGCTCCACCACAACAGTGGAGCTTATCAAAAATGTGACTTGTGATCCAGCCTTAGACCTAATTGCTAAGTGCTACGAACAAGCGGATAATTTACATACGTGAAGCTAGCGGTATTCCTCCTTTAAGCACCATATGGAAGAATCTTAGCACGTCTTCAAGAAGAAAGCTAGTCGTTCTCAGAGTAGACACAGCGTGAAAATTTCGAGAATCTATTACTTCTTGAAAGATGGATACGGCTTCTTCTAGAAAACTCTAAAAACCGGAAAGGGTACTCACAGAATATTCTTAAGACAGCTGAGAACTGTTTGAATTCTCCTGAAAGAAATGAAATACGTTTCACCGAAGAACATAAAGAAGCGCATCACGTCTCGATATGAGAACCCCTATCAGTCTCGTTGAGAACCCTGACAGATCTTTAATTTGCTGTCCGATTATTGATACACTCAAAACCGCTCAGGAGAACTTTGCCACAAACTTCTCCCATTAGAAGCCAGTGGTGTCTCCCTGTTCTATCCCAATACCTCATTGAGTTCTTTGCATTTTGGCGGGAAAGTGTAAGAAGCCCCACGTATCTTTCGGATGAGAACCCATTGGGACCGTTCTCATGCAAGAGAACAGGCGAGCACCGGCACTCAAATAGATCAATTTTAGTTTCTTCGTAAAGAACGCAAAGAAGGGATAGCGTTCTCGAACTACTTCTCGGGAATGGTCTCAGCTGATTGTGCGCGTGCGTGACGCTGCGGGGCTGCGTCGCCATGGCAACACAACGACGCGACAGCGGATGGTTCATTTGCAGTGGGAAGCTCCGGGAGTTGAGAAGTGGAGCATCTGGCGCCTGTTTTGTTAAGGTAAGTGTGACGGCACTTTGTTAATTGGTAACAACTGTCGTGTATGGTAACTAAATGTGGCTACTGGCCTATGGAAAATTTGCATCTTTGTACAAAACTGTGGTACCACCGACACTTTGTGGCAGACCTGGCAAAACGTTTGGATGGGGCCAGCCCTGGAAAAAAAATTCAAAAACTTAGTGTTTCTGAAAAACAAAAAAACAAAACGCTTTGCGCTTTGAAAAAGGGTCACGGGATCCACTGGCGATGTGCAGTTAGGTTGACTTTACCGTCTTCCTGTGAGAGGCGAGGTTTGGGAAGGAGGGGGAGGGTTGGTTTTGTCCATCCGTCCATAGGCAGATCTTGAATTGCCGATCAGGGAGAGACACATGTTCAGGGCGTCATCCAGACCTGGGGGACGCCAATGCCAGGGCGGCACAAATATATCCGTTGGGCGCCAAATCCGATCGCGATAGCGCTTATTCTTGCTTCCCGGGAAGGAAACGACATTTATGGGGGGCCCCATTGACCTTTCAGAAAGTGTCATTGATCTCTCAGGGGGCATCGATAATCGGTTGGGCGAAGTGGTGGCAAAAGTCTTTAAAAAGTATCTTTGTCCTATAGATCGGTCTATGCATCCCTCATATTCCTCTGATATATCTTTAAAATAAAGCTGGTAAAATATAGCTTATGAACCGGCATCTTAATGCTCAAATAGAACAGACCAGTGGCGGATCCAAGAGGCCTGCCCCTTAGAAATGTCCGAACCCCAATAGTAAATGCATAGCTGGATGCTGTCCGAGGTGCTGGCGGGGCAGGCTCCAAGCCCCCACCCCCCCTCAAATGAAGTCTTGGATCTGCCACATTAACTCAAACATTTGGGTGTTTTTGGTCCATTTTTCGCGTGTTTTGAGCAGACTCATTTCCTTTTTCAGAGGCAGAACAAGTGGCGGCCATCAAAAGCCTGCTCGGGACTGCTGGGTTGGTGGTTCGTCAAAGCTGAAAATCGAGGAGGTCAGCCTAGTCGTCAGAGATCAGCAGCTTTTAGAGGAGATGCTGGACGTGAGTGGGCCTCACGCAAAGCCCTGTGCGTTTGTGAACAGATATCTTCTTTATCTGCAGACATAAGGGCCTGATCATTAGTTATGCTCCCTTTATAGGGGCGTTCGACCTCCCTACTGACGTCATGTGCCTTCACTGTTTGCAGGCCACATCATAACAATTTTGATCCGTTTGTGTTACAATATAAAGAAAACGCATTGTGTTGTTTTGTCGCCAAGTGAATCTTTAAGAGTCTATAAATATTTGATTGAACACCAGCGCATTGTATTAACTTTGGCGTGATTTTCCATGCCTCACCACACCAGTTTCACTTCTTTGGCATCCCATTCTTTTGGAGAAGTCACGGTTACGTATGCCCATTTTCAGCTGCAGTTCTGTGTGAATTATCCGTTTTTTTCTAAGTGCTTAACAATTTGGCTGAGACTCAAACACGAGGTCATGTTTCTGATTAGCTCCACCACAACAGTGGAGCTTATCAAAAATGTGACTTGGCATCCGGCCTTAGACCTAATTGCTAAGTGCTACGAATAAGCGGATAATTTACGTGAAGCTAGCGGCATTCCTCCTTTAAGCACCATATGAAAGAATTTTAGCACGTCTTCAAGAAGAAAGGTAGTCGTTCTCAGAGTAGACGCAGCGTGAAAATTTCGAGAATCTATTACTTCTTGAAAGATGGATACGGCTTCTTCTAGAAAACTCTAAAAACCGGAAAGGGTACTCACAGAACATTTTTAAGACAGCTGAGAACTGTTTGAGTTCTCCTGAAAGAAATGAAATACGTTTCACCGAAGAACATAAAGAAGCGCATCACGTCTCGATATGAGAACCCCTATCAGTCTCGTTGAGAACCCTGACAGGTCTTAAAATTTGCTGTCCGATTATTGATATGGTGCAAGTTAAGTGCAAGAACTCTACGGGTTCTCCACCGGTTTTCAGTGTATGGTGCAAGTTAAGTGCAAGAACTCTACGGGTTCTCCACCGGTTTCAGTGTACTTTTCTCGGCAGTAGAATGCAGAAGTTAGCAAAATATCATCAATCATAATTGGATAATCGGTCGGGTGAAGTCTGACGTTTTGGAGCTCAGTTAGGTGATTGTAGGGACACTGATCATGGTTTTTGCGGGACAGCAAATTTTTAGGCTGGCTTATAATGATGAAACATCAGCTCCTAGATTTCACTTCTGGGTACGAGCAGGTACGATACACCATTATAGATTCTTGGCAGTTTTTTCAAAGACAAAAGCTCATTGACACAGCATTGTAGTTCACCCCTCCCTTGTTTAGATCATCGATCCAATTAGAGAACACCTTGCTGAAACTACTGAATGTTGGAGTGGTAAAAACCGAAAAAGTTTTGATGCCCGGGATCATGTAATATTAGTTAGGGTAAATCCCTTTTTGTCACAATGCCTTCATATTCAACCCCTCCCCCTCCCATTTCAAATATTTGATTTGAAAACACGGTAGTCAAATTTAATTCAAACTTTATGGCTGTGGCGGATCCAGAGTGGGGGGAAGCCTTTACCCCCCTCCCCATACGGAAAAGCCCGGGGTAAAACTATATTTTTGTGCCCCCCCAAGCGATCGACCTCTTTTTGCCCCGGCTCCTTCTGAGTTCATAAGTGAGATTTTGTTGCTTTCACTTTGCTTTGCTTTAAGTTTCAA
This sequence comes from Lepas anatifera, assembly GCA_034440635.1. Lineage (NCBI taxonomy): Eukaryota > Metazoa > Arthropoda > Thecostraca > Lepadidae > Lepas > Lepas anatifera. The sequence continues at coordinate 351,138 of JAOTON010000404.1, read as the reverse complement.
ACAGAACCAGTCAACTCCAGTGTAAGCATAGGGCTATGGATAGCAAAAACAAGCATATCGTGCCCATATCTTTCACCCCGTGACTTTTTTTGCCTTTCGCCCTGGGTATTCCCAAAACCTGCCGTCAAGTTATATTGCGGCAACATTTTTCACCGCGTGACGTTTTTTGTTGCGACTTTGGTTTGCCCCCCCAGCCGACCGGCTAGATCCGGCACTGCTCGATGGAGACGTCCTTGTCCCTCAGCAGGACCTCGGCAGCTGGATCCTGTCCTCAGTCGGCTGCCACGTGACTGGCGCGTGCCCGAGGCGCAGAGGCACCGGTCACGCCGGTAGACAGGTGTCCGTATGCCAGTGGCGTAGCCAAGGGGTGACCAGGCTACACGCTCTCATTTTGTTCAATGTTTCCTATCAACATTCGTGAATATCTTCACTTTTGCTTCTAACTGCAGTTTCTCTGCTTTTAACTACTTTGACATATTTCTAGCTATGCCACTGCTCCCGTCTCATTCACCAAAGCATGAATGAACAGACCTGCCACACCTGACACTCATTCGAATCCGGTACCGCTAGCGCCATCTATGGGAAAAGTTTTATGAAACTTGAAATAACTTTTTCGCCGAGCCTTTTTGTTTTTGAATTTGTATGGGAATGTTACAGAAGAGATAGCCGCTAAACCCTGTTGTTTCCGTTTTCCCGATTTTTGCCCGGAATTTTCGGAAAATGCTTTCAAATTTCAGCTTCTTATATCTTTCTTATGAGACAAAAATTCAAAAAAGTAGGACAACAGAGTTTTGAGACTGACTTGTAGAACATACGCCCACCCAAACTATTTCAATGATTACATAATGTAAAAAGTTATTCAAACTTTAAGTTTGAGAAATTTGAAAAATAACGTTAAAGTGTGCAAAAACTAGAAATATGTCAGGCGTAAAATAGAAACTGCCGTAAAGATACACTTATCATCTACTTGTGTTGAAAAAATCACGACGATAGCCACGTTACTTTACGAGATATTTCACAAAATATGTTCTCGTAGGGTTAACATTGATAACGCACCCTTAAGGTGTACAGTCTGTTGCGGAAGTATCGTTCCGTTCCAGGGGTGTCCGACCAGGCGGAAACATGAAGTTTGGGAACCACATGTCTGAGGGCGTGGCCTGTTCGGCTGGTCTACCTCCCCAGCGGTTAGCGAGTCGGACCGATGAGGCTGGGGTCAGCCGGGGAGGGTGGGGTGACCCAATGCTTTCACTTTCAGTCGTGGAAACTCCTGTATTTGAGCCTCCCCGACAGAGATGCGAAGCACCATAATGGTAATTTCTCGGTTCCGCTGCGGTGGGCCACCAAGTGTCCCACCCCACTATTGAGAGCTTAACCCCAAATACCATTGGAGGCAGGACCGTGTGTTTTAGGGTAGTATTACTGCCAGGAGGTGGAGGGGGGAGCAGAGGTCACATTATTGCCAGAAAGTTGGCAGGAGTGGGGATAACATGGTTGTCGGGGTTGCAGAATGGGCAAATACAGGATTTCTTATGGGAGGACGCATGATTGAAAGCGGGTCGCCATCTGAGCCAGAAGGGGGGGGGGTGATAAACCAAAACCTATCGTAGGGTGCTCATTTGCATCCTGACGGAAAGAGTAAACGGGTGGCAAACGAAAGTTTATCATGGCGCCACTGACATTTTAGGAGAAGCCGCGATCATTTAAGGGGCGTCGAGGCTCAATCTAGGGAAGGGAGCAAGTGCCTTCACTTGCCTTCCCTGAATTCACCCATGAGGTGCAAGGGATGCAGAACTCAAACTAATTAATGACTGATGAGCCAGCCCCTCAATATGATCGGTCTCTTGACACTTTCCAGCACCATCTTACCTATGATAGGGACGTCACAGTGGTTACAGCGGATTGTTGTATCTTAACTGTTCCGAAACATCGATTTCAATAATATTTTGGGATGCCAGCGCTTCTCTTGAAATTACTTTCTGGCCCACTCCAGCGTTCAACGCCAGATTCCGTCACCGCGAGTGTCCTCGATCAATCGGAGGTACTGGCGACAGAGTCACGTGACCTCCAAACGGGTCGCCTGTCCGGACTAGTGGGGTGGCGGCAGCGTGCGGAGCCGTGGTGTAGTGGGTAGGATGTTCCGCTCTCTTACAGAGCATGCTGGTTCGAACCCGGGTTGGGTGTGCATAGCTTGGCAGTTTTTTCCAAAACTGAATACTGATGCCAACCTATCAAATGATGCTTCTAGGAGCAAGCATGTTTAGCTTTCCACACATTGTCATGTCGGAGACGACCCTCGCCGTTACGTGACCTGAGGGGGTGGAACTGGGCTGACATCGGAATTCGGGCAATGTAACCTTGTGACCCAGCGAAGGGGTAGTAGATGTCACGCAGCGCATCGTTCAGGGGCGATAGTTGAGACCCTATTGCATTGTGATAGCGCCTTTGCATACGTTTAGGGATGCGCGACTTTAAAAAGATTTGATGCCAAATTTAGCACGTTTGTGAAACCTTTGTTCCAAATTATCCGAGCTCCATTTTGCACATTCAAGGGCCGTATTTCGGGCGAGCATTAAGTCACCCCGGCGCCATATGCAGCACCGCGTCCAGGCTAAGATCAGCGGAAGGCCTGGCCTTTCCGCCATCGTCATCATTAGCGTATGTGCCGCGTTATATCTAACTGGGGGACCTGTCTTTCATACTTTTATCTTGTATGTTTTCCTACCGTTGTCTCTGTATGCTGCCGCCCCTGCTGCCACGGAGCTGAGTGGTCTGCAGAGACGACCCTCACTGTCACGTGACCTGAACACGGAGCTGAATGGTCTGCGGAGACGACCCTCGCTGTCGCGTGACCTGAGCGGGTGGTGCCGGCGCAAGCTGAGCCGGCATCGGATTGCGGAGAATGTGATCTTGTGACCCGGCGAAGAGGTAGGAGGTGCTAGGAAGCGCGCCGTTTAGGGGTGATAGGAGAGCCAATTGCACAGTAACTGTACCATTGTATAGCTGGGGACGCGCGAATGTAAGGCACGTTAATTCCTCAACACGGGGCGTGCTGTATTGTCTTTCAAACTGCTGCCCCTTTGTGATGTGGTTTGCCTGCACGAGGAGCCGTACTGAGCGTGCCCTTGACTAACTCGGGCAGGTGCATGCTACTGGGTTTGTTGCGTCCATACAGAAGAGGTCGGGATTAATAGAGACGGATAGAGATCGATAAGCGTGGTGATCAGTGGTGATAGATGAAAAGGCAATTAAAAATTAACAGCGGGAGCAACCGATGGGTGACATCGGAGGTTTTAAGAAGCATTCACAAATGCAATCGCAATTCAAATTGGCTAAGAAGCGTGACAGGGGGAAGGCTGGGAAAGATGGATGGTGCAAAAAAATTAGCGACGCATGTCCAGTTCAAGCAAAATCCATCTCAATATCACAATAGATAGGTAATATTAGAATATTATATTATATCATATTATATTAAATCATATTATATAGTTTCATATTATATTAAATATAGAATAAATATTGCGCTTCGTTATTCAGGCGACACATCGATGATCAATCCCAGCCTCACATGGACACAAACAGAGAAATCAGCCCTCCTTTAAACAACATCGTTATCACCAAGCGAGAAGTGTTGAATCAACTAAACTCACTGAATTTCAATAAATCCCTTAGGTCCCGACGGAATTCCCCTCGTATTTTGAAGCTAACGGCGATACTGATCTACAAACCACGTACCACTCTTTCCAACAAATCCCTTAATGAGGAGAAATGTCCATAATTGTGGAAACAAGCCACGATCCAGCCCATTAAAAAAATGGTTCTCCCTCTGGCTTAAAAAATTACAGACCCATTCCACTTGGCACCATTAGTCTGCTATTACCATATCATATGTGAACCTACAGGGACCGAATGGCGTTAGTTGCGGCTGCGGAGCGAAGTCCTTTACTTTATTTTCGTTCAGAATTACACGTTAGAACGTGTCCTTCTGAACGGTCCTTGAAACCACTGGAAAGTCAATCATGATGTCATTAGCTGCATACAGTTAGTTGTGATGACAGCCGTGTTTTTTTAGTACACGTAACTAACACTGAAACACAAGGAGTACCTTTTGACATAAATATGCCATATTGTTATTAACCCTCGCCCCGGTAGGTGGGGTGTTTGAACAACCCCTTCTAACTTGGCCCCTATGCGGGATGGCGAAAAAAACGCGAATGCTGCTGGATAGCTCATACAAATTCATAAAGAAACTATCTTAGTCACTTTTTGGCTGAGTTCAATATTGAGGTCATGTCATGACAGGTCAAAGAAAGTGGCTTTTTGGGTAAAGTTTTTGTGCTCTAGCGTCTGAGAGCTGAGTTAGAACCATTTTTTGGGCACCATTCGCTTTCTCTCGTCACGGCGAATCTTATGATGTAGATTATGACCATACTAGGTCAAAACACAAAAATGACCTGACCCCAGGTCAGGTCAAGGTCACTTTTTAACCTAGCATAGTCGATATGTATATCAATCGACTTGCAATAGCAACCTGAATGCAATGACATCAAAATAAAAACTGTTTCATCATTTCATGCAAAGTTATTGACCTAAGTCTGAAAACTGCTTAAATACCCCCAGATGACCTCTCAGAGGTCACGGGTCAAAAATTGCAAAATGAACCTGGAAAGGGGCACAGGATACTACGATTTTGAGAATATGAAGGTATTCTCAGTTGTATCTACACAAATACAACCCAATATCTTTTAATCCATGCATTTCCAATGGAGAGGTCATGGTCTGTACTTGACCTTAGGTCATCGATATTAAAATCCCGGAATGTATTTTTTAGCGCTTGGTGGGCCCATTATGTGGTATAAGTTTCAATTCGATGGATTCCCCATTTCTTACTTATGCCACCTTAAACATTTTTGAGATGAGGTCACTTGACCTGCACTAGTGACCTTACCTGAGATGACTTAACCTTAAAATTTTGCGGGAAGTTGCAGACTTGATCAAGGATAAGCTGTGCCAAGTACGGCGGTGCTTGGCGCTGCCGTTTTTCTTGCCGCCGGAAAAAACCGACGGGGTTTTCAAACGCCCCCACCGGGCGAGGGTTAAGATCTGACCATCGGATCGGAAGAACGATTCCATCCCGTGGCGCAAATGAAGTTCACATATTAAATGTGAAACTTGAACCTTCTGTCCCTAGTCGTTCGAGAGCTCATGCACAATAATGGCCTTCGAATTAACCAGCACGAACTTGTGAATCTTCAATGTTCCTTCTCTCGTGATTGCCTTATCGAAGCATTTTCTGAGCTCAGTAGCTAATTTGAGTAGTTTTTGTTTCTGCACATACATTTCACCGATGGCAATAACTTAACTCTATAGTTTGTTAGCCATTACGATACAAGATTTATGTTTCCGTTGTATTCTTGTGGAAACATACCTTGGCCTCCGAGACCACAAAAATGACCTGAACGAAAAGTTGTATAAGCATTTTTGGTAGAGATCGAGGAAAGCAATGGAACACTGCTTTCCTTTTCCCTTTCAAGCATGGTTGCTAAGATCGTAGGGGGATGAGTACCCCCCATGCTAGTAAAGGTGGCCTGGGACCTCATACCAGCGCGTGATAACAAGCACACTGGAGGGGAGCCTCGGAAGCCCTCACCTACTTTTTCAAGGTGGCCAAAAATGCTAAATAGCTACTTTTGATAATATCCAGTGGCACGTCGATTGGTCAAATTATTTTGAAAATCGGCCCCAATTTTGTAATTATAGACTTTCAAAGGTAAACGCTTTATTTTGAGATCGCTGCAATCGCGCGGTTGTACCAGTTCACGTGCATCAAAGACCGACTGGTAAAGTTATAGCGGTATATGAAATGAGGTTAATATATGTCAAGTTCACCCAACATGAAGATCAAGCCCACAGTTCAACGCCATACCAGCATTCTCAAAGTCATTGGTCCGGTGCTTCCGATCGCATGGCGTTACCCAGTATGACGCATACCATGCTACGACGTCGAAGTTAAGATAACTCAATGTAAAGGTTAAGGCACAGATCAAAGTAAAATGTCATGGGTAAAGGTCAATCCTCATTTCCTTCCAACGGTTGCTATGGTGCTAGCCATGGTGTAATTATAAAGAATATGTAATATTGTGACGTTATAGTTCAATGAATTTGAATGACTTAAGCCCAAAAATTAAGTTTACATTTTTGGAACGTTCTCATTATGACCTTGGTCCGTTATTAGTGCATTCTTAACTTTTTTGCGCTTAATCACAGCATTTCCAGAAAAATCTCCAGCACGGCTCATAAATGACCCTTATGACTTCGTTTGAACTGGACGGTACTTACCTAGGTCAATCGAAATCGGTCATAGTATAGATTTTAATAGCTCCCACCCAGCCTCCAACCGGAATTTTTCTACGTCTCTTAATTTCCGAGTGCTCAGGGGGCTCACCAGTGCGCGTAAGTGTCAGACCCCTCTCCAGTGCGGGTGTTAAGAAATGGGACATTAATTACAGTTTATTGTTTTAAATACATCCTTACCCTCATGCCCCACGAATCCCATCGTTGACCTAAGTGTCAATGGTGGGATTCGTGGGAAGGCATTTTTCGTGACCAGAGACGTTTGATAGCCGCAACGACGGCGGGCCGCGCCGGCGCACGAACCTCACAAAAGTGGGGATCGGGACATTTGGGAACTTAGAACTCGCGATTGGTTAAAGACTCCACTCTTTTTATTGCTGAATCTTATAGAGAAAAGTATAAAGAGTAATATGAGCCTCAAAAGGTTTAAAATAAGGCATAGGAAACAATTTTTCATAGATTTTGAAAAAATGAAGAATGTATAATACATTCAAAATTTTATTTTTGAATTATATTTCTCATGAGCCAAAATTCGTAATTTATCCTTAAGAGACCTAGATCAAGTCTTCATGGTATTTTTAGAATCATACAGGTAAAATTTCGTCTTTAAAAAGACAAGTAAGTGAATATGATCAAAATGCTTGAGGCTAAAATTTCCAATCCGTAAGTCAGGGAGCAAAATGAATAGAAAAATAGTCATCAGCTTCATCAATAGCCCCCCCTCACAAAAACATACACCGAAATCTGAGATATGAGGGTGTTATCGACTTATCGATCTGTCATGGAATGCCCCCATACGCCATGGACAAACTTTGACAGTGATGTCCACTTAAAGTAGGCATCTTAAATGATGCTTTTGATGATGATGCCTTTCTTTCGGTAATTACGCATATACATATTTAGGTCTGAATTCGTATAGAGTTTATTTAATATACCAAGGTAGCATCAATTTTCCCTAAATCTCTGTTTCTAGGTTGATCCCCGAACTGGAAAAAATCAAGAATGTTGGGAGATTTTGATTCAAAGAAATTTACAATTACCTGCGAGTTTGAACTGGTGGTCTGGGGGACAACAGACCTAAGAATCGTAAAAAAAGTCTGCAAAGAAAATAAGAGAAAATCGTGGAAATGGGATAGGTCAATGTCACCCTTGATTAACCCCCTCAATCCGCCACGCTTTGCAATACCCAGTAGCGCACCCAAGGAGAGGGCCAGCGGGCCCGGGCCCCCTTCCCCAAACGCTTTGACTCCAAAGTGCCGGCCCTCGGCCATGTTTGGCGTGGCACTCGACGTTGGTTCTGGTAATAACTGACCGCTGCAGTCACCCATCAAGAGCAGAAATGAGGCTTGATCTGGCTTTTAGTGCCAGTTCTCCTTTCACCTTACCGCCCCTGCTCACAGTGTGTAGCCCCTCCGGTGAATTATTCACTCAATATGTGATTCAACCACAGGCCAGGTTTATAATAATTGTATCCCCTTCCATAAGCGCTGGAAAAGGGGAGCCAGGGGGCCTGGTCCCTGACTTTTCAGCCAAAAATTTACTGATCTCAGTCAAAATGGGAGACAACTGTAAATGCTTATAACCAGCCGCTGCAGAAGGCAGCGAGGAGCCCAAATTCAGACAGTTTTTTTGTCCTGACGTGGAAAGTTTTTTTGTCAGCATCAGGTTGGAGTTTGGCTGCCCCCCCCACTTTTTGCGCGGTGGCGACGCATATGACCCCTTCACTTGCGTTTTACACCATACAACAAATATGTATTGCTTTTTACCTGATAAGTACCCTCTCTGGCCAATTTTTCCCCTGCAGTAGCCTGGCACGCCCTGTCAAGCATGCCACCTCCCATCAGCCCCCCGCTTCGTCAGCCGGGCCCCTAAACGAAAATCATTGGTGCACGCCTGGCAATATCCCAATTCTATAGATCTCAAGAGAGGCATAAAGAAACCCCGTCAGGTAGTATGTGATGCGAACATTTCAGGTGGCATGTGATGCGAACATTTCGTCCATTTTAGTTCGAATCTGCAGTTGTGGCACCCTTGTATAACTGACCTCAACTTGACCAAACAACATGTGTGAGGCGTGCGTTCCACCCCTCCTCAGCTGTCCCCGCCCAATGCCCGCCCACTCGCCCGGCTCAGCGCTACAGCGTACAGTGACTTCCAAACTAGTGGGTCGGCAGCGGAACGATACTTTCGCAACTGACTGTACGTCTGAACAGCATCCGGCAAATCATTAACGAAACAGGCGAACAGCAGCGGCGATAACAATCCACCTTCTGGTGTACCCCGTGGAACAGGCATCCATCGCGAGCACTTGCCCTTTACAACGACTCTCTGCTGCCTCCCAGACAGATACGACTCACACCATTTAAATGCTTGGTCCGAAATATGAAATGAATAATTTATGGAGAAGCAGTTTATGGTTCACACTTTGGAAGGCCGAACTACAGTCTGTGTAAATCACATCCGTCTGAGAGCCAGCGGAGATGTTGCTCCAGGCAGTGTGCAACAACGTGCTCAGGTTAGTGGCGCAGGAGCGTCCGGGCATAAAACCATGTGTGTTGGATAAGACGGGTTCCACATGCTGGAACAATGCAGTAAAAACAACTCGCTCCAGTACCTTACTAAACAGAGGTAAAACTGAAACTGAGCGATAATTGGATGGCACGCTTTTACCACCTTTCTTGAGTATTGCAACGATATTTGCGCGCTTCCATGTCTGGGGGAATATTGCTTGCTTGAACGACAGTTTACACAATTTTGCCATAGGCACAGACAGCTCATCCGCACATTCATTTATAACACGAGCACTGATATTGTCCGGTCCACATTCTTTGTGCGGATTAACACTGCTAAGTATTTCTCGGATAATTTCCTCAGATACGTGGAAGCACCGTAGTGTCTCCAAGTCATAATCAGGAGCTCGCGGAAGCTCTTGTACTGTCGGATCTGTAAACTTAGCAGCAAACGCACGATTTAGTAGCTCTGCTTTTTCACGGTCGTCGGTGATAATATGGTCCCCACCCACAAGATGCGATAATTCACTTTGTTTACCCTTGACACATTTCAGATAAGTCCAAAAACGCTTGGGATTAGTTTTAAGATCATCGATCAGGCCCTGTAAGTACTCATAAAATCTCGAGCTTGTCATCCGTTTAAAAAGTCTACGCTTATCACGGAACGTTGCCTCAGTAGCAGGTGTCCTGGTCCTTTTCATGTGATGATGTGCCGCCTCCTTTTCCCTCAGAGCCATGCGGAGTTATCTGTCGAACCAAGGCGGCTGTTGGCGCTTTAGGTGAACTACGGGAATGTAGTCCTGTATGGCTGCGGTCAGTAGGTCGTAAAACAAAGAGGTGGCGTCGTCGACAAGAAGCTGGCCCAGCACACTCCATGGAGTTAGCCTGAGGGATGTGCGCAAACCATCCCAGTCTGCGCGCTTGTAGTACCATGCAGAGCTCCTGGATACCACTGGGACGGGTTCGCGCACCGCTCTAACCTCACAGATCACCTCCTTGTGGTCGGAGGGAAAAATCCATCACGAACTGTCGCTATGACGTCTGCGTGATGCGTGAGGTGAATGGTTTTTCCTCCAGAGGTCAAGTTAGGTCACTATATGCTATTTCCACTGAAATATGCAATGCTTAAGCAAACTGTGCATAGCTCTCGTGCTGTTAGAACTATTGCAATCTGGTAAATTACATTTGATAGTAAGATGCCAGGTTTTTTCCGCTATGTGGAACATAATGACCTTCCGCCAGTGGTCTGACCTCCAGAAGTCACCTCGTGACCTAATATGACCTGAGGTCACCAAAGGTCAGAAAGTGACCGTACCGTATATCAAATGCAAGCCAGTGACGAGACATACACAATGATGTTTATTTCAGCGTTTTAGCTTGATTAGGTCCAAAGTTGTCGTCCAAATACTGTTTTTGACCCCTGGTGACCTGTGATGACCTCAGATAGGTCAAAGGGAGAATATTATCCCTGGGATCCGTGAAAGGTGACGAAATTGAAAAATCACGGATATACATTTTGTAGACCCTGGAGCGATCATGAAGTGTAGAAAGTTTCGACTTGATCGGCTCAGAAATGTAGCTATGGTAGAGTTTAAAATTTGAAGTGAGGTGACCTTGGTTGACCTCGCCTGGTGAGCTGGCCTTGTGTGACCCCGGGGTAAAAATTTCAGAGATGGTGGGAAAATGATGGGGTGAAAGAAAGGGACCTTAACCGCGGCGCTGCGCCTCGTCTTTATTATGCTATCCCGGAAAACCTTAGGAGGGGCCATCGATGGCCTCGGGGGAGGTGAGGGTAAACACGCACATTGACAGGGGTCTGAGCCACCTTCGCTTTGACGGGGGGCGGGTACCCGCCCCCTAAGATCTTGAGAACCACGCTCGGTAGCGAAAAACGGTAAAGGGCGTTGGGTAGCCCATCTACTTCTTCATCGAATATGTTTGAACTTTTTTTCTGTCAGGTCACATTTGAGGTTACTAGATGTCAACACATGCCGTAATAGGGATAACATGTAAATTAAAGTTTTTCAGTCATTACACCCGAACAAGTAACGATAGAGCAACACGATTTAAACTATTCGAATCCTCGCAGCACGCCGAATCGAATGATATATAATATGACCTTGCTAGGTCAGATATGAGATTTGACCTGCCCTGAGGTCAGGTCAAGGTCATATTATGTAAAATTCATATCATTAGAACTGCAAAGACAAGGCCAATCTCATGCAATTAAAATAAACGCTCTATCACCATCTGTTACTAAGTTATTCAGTTAAAAACATTTTCCATGTATTTTCAATGGAGAGTCCATGGCTCGTACCTGACCTTAGGTCATTGATATAAAAAATACAGGAACATATTTTAGAGAACTCGGTGGGTCCATTATGTGAAATGAGTTTCAATCGGATAAGTTCACCCTCTTCAGACTTTTGCTATCTTAAACTTTTTTTGAGGTCAGGTCACTTGACCTGTACTGGTGACCTGACCTGAGGTGACCTAACCTTAAAATTTTCACAGAAGTTGTAAAATGATGAGAGAAAAGGCATGCCAAGCACGGCGGCGCTACACGTCGCTGTTTTTATGTTGTCTCCGAAAAACCCGAGGGGGCAGATATCCGCCTTCCCTCAATGAAGGTGTTAAAAGAAATGAGTGTGATATGTGAACCTTTTTTAGCAGTTTTTACAGTTAACCATTCCGAATGACAGTAAATATCATCAACCTAAAATATAGTGAAAGGAAACAAAGTATCACTTTCTTAAAACTTTTCAACTTCAGATCTTCTTCCTAAAGCCATTTTCAACACTTTCGTGAACAAAATTTCTTGGCTGCATCCAGCGCGCGTGCTCAGAACACCGAGCCGCCGCTACAGGCGGACGTTTAAAGAAAGCCAGCACACGGGTGTTTCCTTTTTTATGCGTTTTATGGAGTGTATCAAGCACGGTATAATGTATAAATTTGGTCCAGGCGCCTACATCGCGTTGGAATGCTATCTATCATATTGCGGTGATTAAACCGATGTTTATATTTAGCTAAGTACCTACACAGTGTTTTATAGTAATAGGGTAACTATTTCTTATCTGTACCATTGTCCCATCCGGTCACCAGCAGTCCTGAATATTGTGTGGTGTTTTCCATAGCGCTTCCGGTTTCGAACCATTCTCCGGTGATCTCGAAACAAGTGGAGACATTTTGGGATCCATTCCAGTGCGCGAGTCAGGCCTTTCTTTGACTTAGTTGTCAGTGGTCGCGCTGAATGCTTTCGACACTCCGGTGACTTAAAATACACCGACATGACTGGTCAGGTGACTGTTTACAGCTAGTCAGTATCAGTGGCTAGATAAGTGGATTGTGCCTCCTCCACCTAAGCGCTTATACTTTAAGCCGAGCATATGATTACACCTTGTCAGTGAGCAGAGTGGATAACATGCTGATTCACAGTAGAACTTACACCCAGGGCATTTTTTAAGGAAAAGTCAGTGGGGGGGGCATCTCTTGTGCGGGTCATTTTAGCGTCTTCAAGGGGTCAAGACCCCATTTTGAGGGGTTTAATACAACTTAGCGCGTTAGTGTTAAAAAAATGCTTCTCAGTTTTTTAGTTATTGCAAGTTTAGAGATTAAAGGTGCTGCCCAGGGCTGCCAGGTTTTTTCAGCGGAAAAGGTCAAACCGAGTTAGGAAAAGGGGCCAAAGTGGGGAAAATTTTATTTTCACTAAAATACCCAAATAAAAACCATAAAAGCCAGATTTGAGGCTAAAACGACCCCTAGTGGTAGTCATAAAACCTCAGAAAAGCGACTTGTATCACTGTTTAAAACTAAATGTTGACAGTTTGATATTGACTTAACGCAATATTTTCAGCACACTACCCATCTAATAGGAAGCCAGGGGTGACCTTCCAACCCCGCGTGGCCATCGAATGATTTATCCACATAACCAGAACATTTTTTGGGATCATCAATCACGCCCCCCCATTTTTTATACATTTTGTCCAAGTTGTTCCCAGTTCGACTATTGGCGTCGGAGTCTCACTAAAGTCATCAAGGGACTTGTCACAGAGACCCCGACTCCACCACCAACGAGCAACTCCCACAATGAAGGGTTGATTTAGAAGCCAAAGTTTAACGTCCCACAAATAAATTAATTTTGACCAATAATTTCCTGATCTCAGTCAAAATGGGAGTGAGCCGGAAATTTGTATAAACAGCCGCTGGGGAAGGCAACGAGGAGCACAAATTCGAAAAGTTTTTGGCACTAACGTGGAAAGTTTGCTGTCAGTATCAGGTTGAAGTTTGGCCGGTCCCTCACTTTTTGCCGGTGGCGACGTTTATGTATGCTACTACAACAATAATAAATTAGAAGGCTAATCACTTCATACCGCCACAGCAGCAATCAGTCTTACGCACTTTGACTACACCGTGTCCCGTCTAATCCACGAAACGAGCTCTTAGCGCTGACAACTGACTGCGTGTGAAGTGAGAGCATCATGCAATGTCACGGTACTGGCTGGGATGTGGGCTTCCGGTCGGATAGAACAGATGTTTGATTGGTTGTAGGCCAGCGTTCTTCTTCAGCGTTGTGATTAGTTGATACTGAGGCTGCTTTGCCGGGATTTCCCGTAACTACGCGCTTTGTTTCGTCTTCACACGATGGAGTAGACAGCCAGGGGTGGAAAGTTTTTAACACAATTTTTGTGGATTGCCAATTTGGGACCAGAAACAGAACAAAGTTATAATTATCGGGTGGTGTTCTGTCTTATTTTCGTTAGGCGAGTCTGCATTTGGTCAATTTTAAGTCATCTGTGTATGTCACTGGGGGCCAATTTCCGGGCACTGGGGGGGAATTTCGGCCGACTGGGGGGGGCAAATGGCCCCCCAGTTAACATATTAAAAAATGGCCTGCTTACACCAGTTGCGATTCACTTTGGTAACAACACCAGCATAATCTTCGTTTCAAAGACATTACATTTCTCTTGCCAAACCTCAAACAGAACACAAGTGCGTTAGGAAAAATAATGCGGTATCCCCCTGCCTCTTTTACAAATGTCAACAGCTTTTCAATACCACTGGGGACGTCAAATCGAGTGACCAGCGCTAGATCTGTGCTTTACGCCACAGTGAAATATCCTGCAGCTCTTCATCTTACAGACTTGTTCAGCATGGTCCATCACCTGAGCCGGCCACCCTCCCCTCCCACATGCAGACACACGCCCTCCACACCCGCTACAGCGTGACCGCGCAGCGTTTGAAGTCTTGGCGGCAGTTGGCGCCGTGACGGCCTCGTCTCATGGCCATCAGGTTCTCGGAGGCGGGCGCCTCCGGCAGCAGCAGCGCCAACAGCAGGCCTCCCGCGTAGGTCAGCGCCGAGTGCAGGGGCGACTGGCTGGCAGCGCGCTGGTTAAATTCACACAGGAGTCTGCGGCCGCACTCGGACCCCTCCTCCCTGCCGCAGGGCAAGTCCGGGTCAACCACTGCGGATGTGGAGGTCTTGAATTTCGGTTCTCATACACGGTAGTGTGCGACTCAAATAGAAGAATTCGAAAACGTCGATATCTTAAAAAGCACTGGTTGAAGGTGCAAATAAGGAAACTATTCCCTACATTTTTATTGACAGTTTTTATCGAAGTTATTTTCTTAACACTCGTCCATTCAGTGGCCAAACTATGAATTTATTTCGAGGGGAGGGGGGCTAGAGCGCCCGAGCACCACCCACCACTGTCTTGGATCAGCCACCGCCTATGTATTAGCTAAAGGTACTGAAACATTCCGGAGAGGGCTTGAGTCCCCTAGCCCCATTCCTTGTATCTGCCACTGCGTCTGATCTATGTTGTAAAACATTAGATGATTATTATAAAGGTGCAAAAAGATTTCGTGTAAGCTTAGCCTCCCATATCCATATACGCGGAACAATTTATTTTTAGGCATCATGATCTCTAAAACATACGAGATCCATATCCAGAATCCAGAACTGATGGCGGCCACCCTGTCAGGCACGGTTACCATTGACTGTTGGGCTGAAGGCGGCCACCCTGTCAGGGACGGTTACAATTGACCGTTCGACTGATGGCGGCCACCCTGTCAGGGACGGTTACCATTGACTTTTGGACTGATGGCGGCCACCCTGTCAGATCATCCTACAGGCCTGCAAAGCAACGCGCCACTCATTTAAATCCGCTCGTAATCCTTCGCGAAAACCCGAGGGCGGATTCCGATCGGACCCCCAGTCGGTGATGGGTTACCACGAGCACTGGAGGTGCTTTGGAAGCCCTCCTCCATCTATTTTTTCCGGAGCTGCTTGAGAACCGCTTGTAACCGAAAAATGAGAGAATTTAACCCGCGCCCCACCGTGGGTTCGGCACAACCTTCGCCCCACCGAGGCCATCGATGCCCCTCTGACTCCAAAAAATATGGGAGTTTCCAAAAATCTGCAAAGTGTGTTAGAGACCTCGTGTGAATTCAGTATGGGTTTACTTCACATATTTAAGCGCTCAGTTCAATGGTTTGACCTCCAGAGGTCAAGTTCGGTCACAATAGATTACTTCCACTAAAATATGCAATGCTTAAGAAACCTGGGCATACCTCTCATGCCATTAGAGCTGTTGAGATCTGGTAAAGTACATTTGATAGAAAAATGCCAGGGCTTTCTCCTCTATTAAAACGTAATGAACTCCCGCCAGTGGTTTGACCTCCAGAGGGCACCTCTTGCCCTAAGATGACCTAAGGTCACGGGAGGTCATAAAGTGATCTTGATGTATATCGAATAGAAGTCAGTGGCCAGGCACACACGTTGACGTCTAATTCAGCGCTCTAGCTTCATTGGGTCAAACGCTATTTTCAAAATACTTTTTTGAGCACATGTGACCTGTGGTGACCTCATATAATTCAAAGGGAAAATGTCGCCCCTGGAATCCGTGAGAGGGTGACCAAGGCTGCTATTCTGAGAAATCTGAGGATTTTGATTATTTTTGTGACTTTTAGAAAATAAGATAGCTTTTCTCTACGTTTTCTTACGAGAGGTCACCTCGTAAACTTGTCCTCAGCTCACCAACTCGAAAACTTCCCGACATTAATTTTGTAGAGCGTGGAGGGTTCATCAAGTTTAGAAAATTTCAAACTGATCGGCTTAGAAATGTAGCTATGGTAAAGCTCACGATTTAAAGTGATGTGACCTTGTTTGACCCCTTCTGGTGACCTGACCTAGTGTGACCCGGGTAAAAAATGTCATGGATGGTCGGAAACGATGGGTGAGAGATAGACCCCGCAACAGCGGTGCTGCACCTCGGCGTTTTTTTTTTTTGCTATTCGGAAAATACCTTAGGAGAGCATCGATGGCCCCTCGGTGGGGCGAGGGTTAAAACATTTTCCCATGTATTTACAATGAAGACTCGTAGCTTACCTTAGGCCATCGATATAAAAATTATCGGAATATATTTTATAGTACTCGGTGGGCCCATTTTTTGACACGAGTTTCAATTGGATAGGTTCGCCATGTTCGTATGTTGCGGTAGATCGTATTTGACTGGGACATATCGAGTTCGTTCAAGAGTTGTCCAAGACGCCAGTCGGGTTTCGGTTGTATTTTCGGAGCTTTCGAACGTCATACGACTATTATACGCCACCGATTTCTGAGGCCACCCGTGATTTGATGTGCCGGAGACGCGCAGCGCGTGCGGCCGGGAGCGCCAGCGCCGAGTATCGTGACCTTAACCGGGCCGTCAGGGCGGCCGTGCGGAAAGATGCCAGGGATGATGTGAATAGGCGTATCGCTGAACAGAGTCCTAGCTCCATTTATCTAAATGTTCGCCAGTACATAGGTGGAGGCAGGGGCAGCCACGTTCATCCCGAGTCATCTGCCGACTCCTTAAATTGATACTTGTCGGTGTTGGCCCAGCTCTGGTAAGGGAACTGGCCGCGCAGACCGCAGACCTGCCAGATTTTATCACGAAGGTTCCTCGTGTAGGCACCAGCAGTTTTGCAGTGTCTACAGTAGACTACGCCACCCTCCAGCACGTCATTCGCAGCATGTACATGTCTGCCTGTGGTTCGGATGGCCTTTCGATTCGTGTTTTTAAACTTTCTTTTGAAGCGATCAGCACTTTCCTGAGCACTCTCCTTTCGGGTGTTTCGGTAAAAATTTCCGTTTTTTTTGTCTTCCAGCCAACATTGGTCTGCTTCCATCGTCCGGTCTCTGGCAAAGGCCGAACGATCTCAGGGATGACCGGCCCCTGACCAGTCCCCGATGGGCCGGGCTGCTCAGCATCCAGATAGTCAGAACGACCCACGGACCTAACTACTGCATTGAAGCAGTAAAAAATAAGTGTTTTTTTTTTACTTGTAACACTGTTACATTTGATCCCAAGGAAAGTATTACAATTGCCCCCTTCGCACCACGCCAACTTCAAAACAAACATTCACTTACGATTTAATGCAAGTGGCACTCTACTATGCTAATTTTGTAGCTAATTTAGTCTTCACGGCGCACTCAAGCTGTTCAGGTTGTAACTTATAACATCCGCCAATAAGCTAGACATCTTTCAAAATTAAAAAATCAAAAACACCGTCAAGAACACTTGCTAGAAAACTTTGACCGAATTACCAGCCGCACCGAGTCGAAACTATTGAAAAAAGCATCAGTTGACTGCGCAATTCCGGTGTTGCGGCTGATCCATCCGTTAATTTGGAATTTTGGCCACTGTTACAATTTCTCCTTGTTATATCTGACCCCAGTCTAAGTTGTTACTTAGCTTTTCTCATCAATTCCTTGAAGTTGAAAATTGGGAGGGATTATATATTCGGCAGAATCATCAAACTGGCTCCTAAGAAACACTTCCAACAGGGAAAGAGTACAGTTGTGGCCTGACCTCGGTGCGGGACGGACGTGTCACCTCGCCCGGGGTGCGGTCAGCCGGTAAGTGGCCGAGCCAGTGCTTAGATGGCAGGCTGAGCTTAGCGGACCAGGGCCCGGGAGGCCAGTCGTGTAGAAATAAGGGTCGGATTGATACCTGAATAAGATGCGACAGTGTTTTCAGTGAGAACTCGGGGCGAAACTGTGATCGATCAGTGGCATGGCGACAGACACTGATAGTGGTGACGAAGCGCTGCACACAGCTGACGAGGTCGCCTCTGGGGCGGAGACTGGTGCGGCTGTGACAGGTGGTCTTAAGCAGATATCGGTGGCACATCTGATGCGACGAGTGCAGGACAAGAAGGAAAAGCGCCCAGCCCCAAGCAGGAGTCAGAACTCTCCACCGGACACGAGCCTCCCTGGAGCAAAACGCCGGTCCACCGAAACTTCAGCACCGGTCCAGGTCAGTCTCGATCCCGACTATCTTGTCGCCATTCAGGCCATGATAGACAGCGCCACTGCGCAGGTCATTACAGCGATGAATTCGAAATTCAAACATTTCGAACAGTCTTTGTCTGCCCTGGAGGCGGAAAGCATGGAGAAAGAGCTAGAAATAAAGCAGCTCAAAGAAAAACTAGCTCACCAAGAGAGGACAGTGGAACTACTGGAGGAAAGGGTGGAAGGCATCGATGCAAATAGGCGCCTTTCATCGCTGATTTTGACCTGCGCTGACTTTGAAATTCGTCATCAAAACGAAGATATCGAATCAAAAATTGTGACTGTCCTCAACAAACATCTACCTGAGCTCAAGCTGACCATTAGCGACATCCAGGCCGGGCACCGTCTTCAGACGGACCAAAAAGTAATTGTGAAGTTCGTCAGACGTAGTGTGCGGGACCGGGTTTACGAGAGTCGGTTCAGCATGTTTGCTTCCAACCGGCAACGCTCCGGTCCGGGTGCAATACCAGACCGACGGATGGCGCCACTGTACATTGCTGAACAGCTGACAGCTTCAAACAACGCCATATATCGGGAGCTCCTGAGAGCGCGCAGGGCTGAAAACGGCGCGCTCGTTTCTTCCGTCTTCAGTTGACGCGGAGTAGTTTGGTGCAAGATGGAGAGAGGAGGCCGCAACATCCGAGTGCCTGACAAGTCGCACCTGCGAAATATCCTGCGTGGAGCACGCTTCCCGCCGCCTGGTGACTGGGGCTCCTCCGGTCGCCGGCGCCCAGCTGGTGGCGGCGCGGCTGCGGCCGCGCCTGTGTCGTCAGCCCAGATGCCTTGCGAGGGCCGCGGAGGCTCTCCTCGCCGTGGAGTGGATGGCGGCGCTGGCGGCGCGGGTGCGGCGGAGGTGTCGTATGCGTCTTTGGCGTTACCGGTGGGTGGAGACCGGACTCCGGCACCGGAGGTTGGTGGGTGTCGTCTGCCGACGGTGACGCCCGTGGTGCCGCCGCCGGCGGGCGATAGTGGTGTAGGTTCCATGGAACCTTAAAGGGAGATACGCGAAAAAATTATTATTGTGGTTTCTTGCTATCTGAAAAATCCTGATAACGAAACTCAATTATTTTTGTATCTTCGGCAAAATTTTGGGAGGCCACTCACTTATTATCGAAGTAGGTTAACAGTTTCGATAAAATGCCCATCACTTGCCCACGCCCATACCCATCACTTACTTCTCGAAAACTATTTAAAAATGAAAAATAATGTTTTTTTATAATACAAATGTTTGCCCTCCTGTATTTGTATTTGAATTAATTTTAAAAAGCTTTCAAAAATTCCAAAATGAATAAGTTTGCCCTAAAAACGAAAAAAACATAATTACTCAAGTCTTCAGCGGCTTCGTACCTCGTGTCTTGAGCCATTTTCTGCTTCCGCCCAAGGCCCTAGAGAGAGAAGGTAGAACGCTCCGCTTCCAAAACATGGCAACCGCTTGTTTTCAAGGTCATTATTGTTATTGTGGAGTGATGACGAAAGATCAACCAAACAAACCGAAACTCCCCGTCCAGAGAGCATGGAAGGAGGTGAGATGGAGACTTGTTATTGGCTGTGGTGAGTAGATGCGGGGTAGGGTGGTATTGTAACGTAGTTTTCTGGATAGAGAAATGATCGAGGAATATGTCCAGCCTAGAAAATGAGAGTTTTGCATCATAGCTTGTCACTAATACCTGTTTAAATTCGGGGATGCGTAAGTGGCGCGTTCGAGTTTGATAATATGCGAAGAGTTTTTAGCATTTTGGGAGCCTGGAAATCGTATTTGATGTATCAGTAGGATGGGATGGTGTTTTTTACATTCTGTGGACCTGAAGTGGCAGGCCCAATCGAGATTTAGCAGGAAAATGTGTGATTTTTCATATCAGAATATTAAGTTTTCCATGTGGCCCTATTGCCATTTATTTACATCATCATCATCATCTTTTTATTTCATTTTTCATATTGATAGGGAACAGAAGTAAGGGAACAGAACAGCAAAAGAAGACATAAGCAGGGAAAAGCAATAAGGAGCAACAAAAGGAAGACATTTATAGGTATACAGCATCAAACAAAAGAAGTCTGGCGAATACGTAGTTAGATTAATGCAAATGATCAATATAGGTAGAAAAAGGAAAAACATAAGCTGCCAAAGAAGGAGCAATACCCACAGAAACAGCAAAAAAATAAAGGAAAAAACAAAATTTAATGTCAAACAGAAAGACTGATAAAACATAACAAAAACGAGACGAGCCGATACAAAAAACAAAATTATGTGTGGTTTATTCATTTTGACCTGTCCTTTCCATGTGATTAACTGATATTTCCTCTATTGCATGATTCTTATCAATTGGCTTCATATCATCCAGCCAATCTGGTCATATTTCAACCTGTATTATACTTACACTACACTGCTATTCTTGCATGCAATACATACATAGGCAAGCCATGACTATAATGGATGCTGCCCTGAAACCCAACAAAATGCATATTCAATACAATTTTAAATATAAAAACATCCATTTTTGGACTGAGTACCCTTACATGTTTAATGAGCAGTGCTGAATTTAATGTTGTACTTGGAAGTTGTCAGAATTTATTATGTATTGGAATTGTGCTCTCCCACCACATAGGCATGCATCAGCCATGCTTTGTTGTGGATGCATGTGTTGGCATGGGCATTTATAGTATTTTGTGTTAATAAGAGCAGTGTTGCAGCGCTAAAAGGGTATCTCTAATGCATTAGCAATAGGAGATACCCCATTTTCTCTTGCACATTGGAGAGGTCACATGCTGAAATAGGTTCTCCAGAAAGTCACCCACTTTTGTCAATTACTATGGTCAATAGTGGATATTTCTCTCAAATGCAAATTTTCTCTTTCTTTGTCATGATGTAACTTTGTGTATGGTGAGGACGAAATGCTGCTGATAATTTTAAATGATTTGAAATTTCAGCCTCAGCATACTCAAAAGCTTGTTTAAGAAGAAGCTTTAGTGCTTTGCAACAAACCAACTGCTGAAGTAATGGCAGGAGCATTGAAACTATGTTCAACATTGGGGGGGGGCAGCGGGAATTTTCAAGTCATTTCTTTCCTGTCAACACCATAGGGTTAATGGTTAAGAATCATGAAAGTTGGGGGGCAACTGCCCCCCTGCCCTCCTGGTTCCTACGCCCCTGAGTAATGGTGCTGCCAACTTTTAAAAGGATCAGGAAATCCCTACTGTTGTCACTTGGTATTTGAACCTTGGTTGATAGTAATGAAGCTAATGCTGCATTCTTTGAAGTATTCCAAACTGAGTGAGGCTTGAACCTTGGATACTGTTGAAGCATGTTATTGCCTTTTGCCTTTAAACTCTTTTTATCTGCTTTCTTTAGGACAAAACTTTAGGTTGTTTGTTGGTTGATCAGCTTTTTCTTGTTTTATGTACATTTTGTCCCTTTGCTTACTTATAGACTCCAGGCAAGCTGAAATATGAACTAAAACTGCAATGGTGGCATGGAAGTTAAACAATATAAAAAATAGAGCTGTGAATAAAGTTAATTTCCTGTGTAAAAGACATGAACACAGACCATGGTTGTTTTGCACGGTTTCTGTGTAATTTATAATGAGTTTGCCCAGCCATGTCATGAAAAACATTCACATAGGCTTTCCTCTTGTGTTTCTGCTTCCTTATTTGGTGCTAGATCCATCGAGAATTTAAATATGTGCGGAGGTTTGTGTAGCCTCCCCAAAAGCTGGGATTCTGTGCTGGCCTTTGCTTCTTGTTGAACTATTGGTCAGCGCTCATACTTGGATCCAGTGGGTGGGGGGCAGGTGTCATACCGATCGACCCTCGTCGCCCCCAAAAAGGTAGATGCCCCCTTCCACCTGAAAGATTGATGGTGCCCCTTTGAAATGTCGTTCCTTCGATGCGAAAACCGGGTGCCCACTGATAGATTGGCGCCCACCCGATTGGTTTTTCCGGTCAAAACCTGCGCCCCTGGTCCGGATGGCGCCCTGAATTGACAATCCTGAACCCAGCTCTGCCAGCTCTCATGAATTACTCAAATATCAGGCAGGTATTAGCAAAAATCATTTTTACATTACTTTAACTTTGCATAAATTCGCTGAAACATGCCTATGGCTGGTGGCACGATTCAATCTTATTTCAACCGACAGCCTCACTCAACCATCCTTTTTCTGCCTTTGCTTAGATGGTATGGATGGAAATGGTAATATCACCTTAGATGGTCGATAATCATCTCTGCAGGGGTCCGGAAATAGTCTTGTCTAATGTGACTGCAACAGTTTTCTCCGGGTTTGTTCCTCTCTCGATAGTTTAATGCAATTTTGCATATCCAAGCAACGTCAATTATTATACTTTTGGAATTTTTAAGATGTTCCCTGGCCTCTCCCCTCGAATCCGGAAATGTAAAAAACACTGAAGATTATATATTCGGGCACAGCCCTTCATCAACATCTTAACAACTCATCATCATGCTCCTCGCCGCAGCACTTCAAAACTTATCAACACTTTTGGAATTTGCCTGTTTCATTCTTGTAGGCAGACAGGAAATACAAAATTTACTGATTCTTCGCCTATTTTAAAGCCCACTCAGAACGAAACACATTTAAATGAATGTCGATTGTCTGCTGTTATGTCTACCCGCCGCTATGAATAAGCGTTAATGTCTACTTGCTCTTACAGGAAGTCTTCGCTGCTGGCATGCTCAGGAGGCGATGCGTAACTGACATTCGAGTTGGCAAAACAAAGCCTGCAAGAACGTTTTCGAAACTGAAGAAGAGAGCACATTCAGCCTACTAGTGTCGTCCGTACAATGTAGGCTGTGAACTATGAGCAGCATTTCCCATGGTACATTGCTCGTTTGTTGTTCAAGCATGAGTTGTTGGTTGAAATAAATATATTAAGCTCTTATTATAATTTTTTAGTCTGGTCTGTTCATGCAAGTTAGCGTTTTCAGATGTTAAAAGAGACGCAGCGCACCGTTGTCCCCCATGCCTCCACTCGGCGCTGACGTCCACTGCATTAAGGATCTCGTCAAAGATAGCACCATCGGCCGGAGACGGTGTTCCGCCACTTCGTTTCGTGGTTTCCGTTCAATACTGCTTCAGTGAGAAGAACCTCACATAAAATAGTCATTTGTTAACTTAACAAGTGATATATATTCAATAAGTCCGTCCGGTGAATATTCGTCGGCAACGGATACGACATGACCAGCTATGTCTCAAGGTACATCACTACAGCAGGGAAAAGTTTTTTTACGAAGATTGATGTGCCCAAATTTGGAAACATGTTGGTACCCCGACATTTAAACAGAAATTATAGAATGAGGCATGCAATCTATATATAATGAGGCATGTGGCCCACGAATCTATTGGACTGCCCCGAACGAAGTTCAAGACATTAGAAAATGGAAGCACAGACTTAAGGGACATTTTTAACACCGCTTACAGGTTTCACTTGAGGTGCCCAAGGACATACCAGTCCACACCTGTGCGAAATTATGCAGGAACTGGTATTTTACGCGCCCAATTATTGCTTTAATAAATATGACAGGAAAAATGACACTTCTGCGATAAAATTTCATGCAGGTAACAATACCGCTTACGAGTGTATCAGACAAGCTGAACGATTAGCGTCACAGCTCCATGTTCAATGTACAAATTGAAGAGTATCACTTTGCATCACCCTCATGAGTTCAGCGCACTTTCCCCGACATTTTCGTAAGTGTCTTTGCACACCCTGAATTTTTTGCGGACACTTTGTCCTCGCGGTCATTGTAGTTTCGTCCACGTTTGACCGTGAGGGAGAGAAAATAACACAAAGGTCGGATGAGAAGGGAGGTTACTGCAGCACGGCGAAATTCTTTACCGTAGACTGTTGGATGCTCAGAGAATTGAGGAGATGCGTTGCCATCAGTCGTCCAAGAAGGTGCCGGAAATTGTCTTGTCACAACTCTCGCCTCTTCTTCCCCAACGAACGAGAAGTTTACTCGCGACAGAGCAGACATCAGCATCATACTCAGTTTGCGTCCATACACTGAGGGTAAAGTCGAACGGCGTCGAACCGACGATAACGACACCAACCAGGCACTACGCACTCCTCACCTCAGCTTATCTGTGTTGCGATTCGGACGAAAGTGTGGCCATCGACCAGGATGGCACAGCGGGAAAGCAGCGGATTCCCCATCCAGGGAGTCGTCCCACGCATTACCCACAATATTGCAGGTAGAGAAAGTTCATTACATGAACAAGCAGTACTGGAATACTATCACCATTAAACGGCGCTGCACGAAGCTGCGGTGGCTGACTGGGCGGCTAAGAAGATAGTGATGCAGTCCGTTTCATAATTTGCCACGGCCGAGCACAAGTAGAATATCTTGGCACGGTAGCGAGAGCACAGCTGTCCGGCTGTAATCTTGTCACTAGCCACTCAGAAGATCTCTAGTTCGAACGTGGAGAGCTTCCATTTTCTTAGCAATCTGCTGCTGATGGTCACAGTGAGGACAAAGCTGAGAGCAGAGGTAAATGTTACCGAGCTCTGTGCTGGCCCAGTACCCGCAGGTACCCCGATATCCTACCCTGCAGCCTAGCACCTGGTGAGAGAAAGAGAAACGTCAGTAAGGAGAAGACTGGAGCAGTGGTGATGAATTTGAGCTGCCTCATAATTCATCACATGTTGTTCTGAATAGTAAGGAGTGCATATGAAAATTGTTTGCATGTTGGAATTATTGTTTTTGGATGTTGGAATTTTGCATACATATTTATTAACATGGACAGTTATGAAAATATGACTCAAATAATATGTGTTGTTCAATTGTCTGAGCATAATTTCAGCGAGCAGTTCCGAGTAATACCTTCAGTGAATGTCAAATAAATACAATTAAAATACTAAATGGCAGATCGGTCACTCATGTTCTTCAACTTATTAGCTTAGAATGACTTCTTCTGAGCGAGTTCAACAGAGAAAGCCAAAATGGAGCAGAACAAAGCACAAACAACACGTAAGCACATTTAATGAAAACCACTGCAAAGGCTCTTCAGAGATATCCTGAAGACCAAAATAAAAATAAATGAGATTGAGCTAGAACCACTCATATCTTGTTTTCAATAATTAAGTGCCCAAACTGGAACCACCTCATCACAAAAGCTTTTCATAGCATTTTTATTATTTTCAGTTAAAATATGTGTAGTCGCCGCCACGCGGTATGAAGAAACGGAGCTCAACACCTCTGTTTATTGCTCGGCGGCCGGTCGAGCTCAACATGGTCGAGGTTGACAGAGGTCGACAGAGGTTGATGAGGGTGAACTGACGAAAACAAATTCTGTTAGAAACCTGATAAGTTCAATCCAGTCCACAGGAAACATGCTGCAAACCCAAGCGTTTCCCTAAGTTAATACACTGATAACAGTCCAAGCCAAAAATATGTCGGTAACGACCGTAAATAATATTGGAGAACGATCATGACATGAACTGTGCTGAAAAACAGCCGAGGGAAAAGAGTCGAGATAAACGACCAATATTACTAATAAACAGGTATCTGGCAACCTGCCAACTCACTTCAATTACGGTTAATCAAGCAGGTTTAAGCAAAACTACCGGCTATCACATGAAACTACCAGCGGAAGAACCATACAATCGTCGAACAATAAATAAGTACAATTTATCCGTGAATAAACTGCAGGCTACTTTATACCAAGTTCACTATTCAATGATACGATTTCACACGTTGATGCCTAATGAGGTTTCGTACCTACTCGATGCCTTCCATTCACATCCGCGGCGACTTCAGGACTCAGACAGGACAGCTGCACGGCCAAGATGGCTAGCTCAGCGCCGAACCGCGCTCACTCCACGGCGCATCGCTGCGCACACCACCTCATCTCGGGCACCTACTGAAGTTCAGAATTATATCACCACTTTGCCTACTTTAAGTCATCAATAGACCGTTATTCAAGATGCAAACATATTAAGGCCATTTCAGCAACAAACAGACGCGAATAGAGTCGATCCGATCCCGAAACTGACAGACTTACCTAGCGAGAGACGCACGTCTGCTCCGCACGAGATCAGGCTACCGAAAGAACCGCTGCTCAAAACAATGGTCCGAAGTCGGCACTATTTCACGCTCCAACCCAAAAATACAACGCATCATCCTCACTTCATGAACTTCAGCGGCCTACACCTGTTGTAAACGATAAATCAAATAGAAAACTATTTAAGACCTGAAATCACCGGTTGTTCACAAAGATTTACATCGCAGTTTGGAACTACTTTCTTTCACATGGATATACAACGAACCTTCACTGATCACGTGACTTCACTGATCCGCCCCCGCACCGACGGACTGCCAGATAGGCTAAACGCACCAAAACAATCCTATACCAGATTGTCTCACTAGAGAAAATTGCGGTTAAATTCAAGAGGTCTCCAAAAATACAGCGCTAACCTCCATGAAAACTCCAACGACCGCCGCCGTACAACAGCTGATAGCAAAGCCACGGGGGAGGGCAGCGCTGGAGTCGGCCAACCAAACCCCTCCACCGAGCCGCCCAGACCACGGACCCAGCCCAGAATGAGCGGCAGTGGGTGCCCCACACCCCCCTGCACGCTCCTGCAGACAACGCCTGAATCGGCGCCTACAATATGGATGGCATAATGATAAAAAAATTCATTCAGCTAAAGCCTTCTTTAGTTAGAGTTGGAAGCCTTCTAAATAGAGTTAGACAATTTTAATTTGCAAATAGTAGCAGTATGACTGAAATTGGAAAGTGCTCCAGGAATGATTAAGTTAATATTTTGGGTGACACAGGCATAGCCGTTATTTACAACAAGAAAATTAGTGCACACCCATAGAGTGCCTGCTCCCTAAGGACTTCATAGTTGAGCTCAGTTCATACTCCCTGCCCAGTTGCATAGATTTGAAGCCATCACATGTTTATTACGCTCTCATCACACTAGGGTTAAAAGTAAAAAACAATAAAAACGGAATCAACATTACATCACCAGCGGACACAAGCTACGACAAATCATCCAGCAACTGGGCATCATCAGGCCCCTTGGTCCGCAGACGCTGACACTGACACCTAGCTCAGCGGGAACAAGACTCTGGATTTACATACAAAGACCCTGTTCCCATGCACAATGCTGATCAGGATTACATGATTGATCTGGATGCATTTACAACATGGATAAAACGTTAGGAAATGGAAACCAAAGTTTCAATCTGATTGTCATTTATCCATATCCAGCCAGGTCTGGCAGCACATAGCAGTGTGACGTTGAATATTTTCCGTACCCTGCAAATGGAAATGAGAGTAGTCCGCTGAGAGTAAAGCTTGCTTTATTAAAAAATTATACCAAACCTTAAAAAAACTTTTCATTACACAACATTCCTTAAAAAAACTAGTATTAAATACAAAGAAGAAACAGGCTTGTACACATAATAAGCCATTGTTTCTAAGAAAAATTGTACATTTCAGTAAAGGGAGTGAAAGGACGTATCAATGGGGCACTAGAGATGTAGCCAAAAAAAGAGATAAAAGACTATTCTATATGTCAATGTCAGAGCTCTATCCATATCCATTGAACCTATTCATATACAAGCCAGTGTGGTGATAACCACAGTTGTTGCATCCTGATTCTCAGCTCTAGCCAGGTTGGTCCATTGTGCATGGGAACTGGGTCCAGCAGCAAATGAAAGTCGATTACAAATGTAGGACAAATCATACCAAAACCATTTGGTTTTAAGGGACAACAAAAAGGAACAATAGGGACTGCATAAAACACATCATTCTACATGGAGAGAAAAAAGTCTGCCAGACTACAAGAAACATTGCTAACCCATAAACAGAAATAAGTAGGTGCAATTCGCTCTATAACCTAAGGTGTAGAAGCTAATAGTGCATAAATAGGTGCCATTTACTCTATTACCTTATGTGCAATTCTCCTTTATTCCAGGTGATAAATATTCCTGCGCCTGATTCGTAATGCTCCATTCAACACATAATTACTATAAAACAACGTAGAAAATCCCAAATATTTGTGACTGAAATAATTTTACAGTCATTTCTCTACCAGAAAAACTAAGTTTCATGGCCCTACTCCCACAGATAGTGCAAGAGAACACACAAAAATCCCACCCGAGTCACAATCCCCACCCACTTATCATGGAGCCGTCCTGTTGCATGGTTGACCTGACGTCATCGCAGCCGTCAGAGGTCGCCAAACGGTTGCCACTTTCCGCCAATGCTGAAGGGCCGGAGCGCACCCCCCTGCTTCCGCCCCAGGATGACAAAACTTTTATGCGTCAGATAGGTCACGTGACCCCGGTTTGAGAATTCCTAGGCTTCTGATTGGTTAATTGTGATTTCTTTTAAGCCCTATATTTCTGTTTCAAAAGAGTTTTGGAATCTTGTTTTTCTGAAGTAATTTTTTTCTGGAGTAGCCCAAAGTTCTACATCACTGTTTAGTAGAGGTGG
This sequence comes from Lepas anatifera, assembly GCA_034440635.1. Taxonomy (NCBI): domain Eukaryota; kingdom Metazoa; phylum Arthropoda; class Thecostraca; family Lepadidae; genus Lepas; species Lepas anatifera. The sequence continues at coordinate 322,489 of JAOTON010000404.1, read as the reverse complement.
GAGTTTCGGGCAATTTTGCAGGCCCGGGCCCGGCCGGCTGCTGATTTTAGAAGCCCGTCACAAGCCCGGTTTGTGGAAGAAATGGATTATCAAGCCCGGGAAGGCCCGGTATCATGGAAAACCATTAACGACTATATACAACATTTATTTACTTTAAAGCTGTTTAAAATATATGTTTTAAGCCAATTTATCCTGTAAAAAGTTTTGGTTTCACCCAAAACCATATCAAAAAGGTGCATGTAGCATCAGTAGCCTCAGCTATCTTAATAATTCAGCAGAAAATGATACTGAAAAACACAGTATGAAACATGGCTTGCTTATGATGCAAGCTTACTTCAGGTAATGACCAGCATCACCTTATAAAAACAAAGGGTATTCTAGATAGAGGTATGCACATGGCAGCTATAAGAATTGGGATGAAATAAGTCCACTCATGTCAGACATTTCCTCCATCTTTGCACTTTTATCAATCATTATATGCTGGCACGAGCCTCACAATTGAGTTCCAATAATGTTTATGAATAGAGGAGAGAGCAGTGACAAGTTTTCAGCTAAAACTTCAGAATATCATGGCGGAATGGCTGTGAATGAACCAAAAATCCTTCACATTGTCCCTCAATTGATACATGTGAACATTTTCTTTTAGTTTAGTCACTAAACAGCTTGGAAGATAGTTAAAAGACTGTTCTGCTTGGGTCAGCCCGGTCTGCAAAGTAGGTAAGCCAACAGGCCAACATGAACAAGGCCCATCAGCCATATACAATTATCAAACCACCAGCCATAAAGAACTATCTTGATAAGGAACCACTAGTTTTCCACAGGTTCGCACCAAACATTGAATAAAAATATTGCACCAATCTCCACCAAAAAGTAGATCTGACACAAAAAAAATAACTCAATCCCACCCACATCACCATTTGGGCTTGAACACTATTTCTGTTTGCTTTGTTGTATTTTACGGGCTTGCGCTTAGTAGGTATCTGAAGCGCCGTGCTTGTCTACATTAGAGCAATCATTTATGAAAACATTTTTCACCAAAATTTACCAGAATAGTAAGTTTAGCCCTGTTCCAGCTGTCAGCAGAGTTTTGTCAGCACCAATCAGCGGGCCGCGTTGCGCCTACGTCACAGGATTGTAGCCTCTCCCCGGGAACTAGTTCTAGAGGTTTTACGGGCTGATGGCCTGCTGTTTGCGCTGATGAAAAATAGTAAGTGCACAAAGCGGCAGCCTAATATTTTTTAATCGAATAAAGGATTAACCCTCGCCCCACCGGGGGGGCCATCGATGGCCCCCTAAGGTTTTTCCGGGATAGCAGAAAAACGCCGAGGCGCAGCACCGCGGTTGAGGGCTCTACCTCTCACTGCATCATTTTCCCATCATCCCTGAAATTTTTTACCCCGGGTCACCCAAGGTCAGGTCACCAGACGAGGTCAACCAAGGTCACCTCACTTCACCTTTAGAGCTCTGTAAGAGCTACATTTCAAAGTCGATCGATTTGAAACTTCCTACACTTCATGACCCCTCCAGGGTCTACAAGGTGCATATCCGGGATTTTTCGATTTCGTGCCCTGAGGTCAGGTCACGAGGCGACCTCTCCCATTGGAAAAGCATGGGGAAAAGCTATTTCATGATATAAAAGCCACAAAAATGATTGCAAATACTCAGACTGCTCAGAACAGCGTTTTTGGACACCCTTTCACGGATCCCAGGGGTCATATTTGCCCTTTGACTTTTCCAAGGTCATCCAAGGTCACCAGAGGTCACAAACAGTATTTTGACAATAACTTTTGACCTAATTGAGCTAGAGCGGTGAAACAAACACCATCGTGTTTGTCTTGTCACTGGCTTTCATTTGATATACGGCAAGGTCACTTTTTGACCTTTCGTGACCTCAGGTCATATTAGGTCACGAGGTGACCTCTGGCGGTCAAACCACTGGCGGGAGGTCTTTACGTTCCACATAGCGGAAAAAGTACTGACAATTTGCTATCAAATGTACTTTACCAGGCCTCAATAGCTCTAATGACATAAGAGTTATGCCCAGTTTGCTTAATCATTGCATATTTGAGTGAAAATAGCCGATCTTGACCTAATTTGACCTCTGGAGGTCAAACCATTGACCTGAGCACTAAAACATGCGAAGTAATTTCTTACTGAATTCACGCGAGCTTTCTATTGCACTTTGCAGATTTGCGCTAACGCCCATATTTTCGGAGTTAGAGGGGGGCCATCGATGGCCCCCCCGGTGGGGCGAAGGTGGCGCCGGACCCCCGGTGGGGCGCGGGTTAAGTTTCCTTTGCTTAGCACAAACAAGAGGTGATTATGGCACTGATGTTACTTTTCTGGAGGAGAGGTTAGAGGTGCTGCTGACAAAACTGTGCTGACAGGTGGAACAGGGCTTTTATTTCAGCGAAAATATTTCAAGACTTTTGAAAATATATTTTAAAATTCTACAGATTTAAAAAATAAGCACAAAGTGTGTGGTGCATTTCTTTTGTTCCTGAGAATAGGCCACTTTTTTAAGTAAAGGTATCTTGCTTTTTGTGCACTTGTTTGTGGACTTCTTATTCAAAAGGTCTAACTTTCACAGGGTAGAACCTATGAACATTAGACCCTTTGATCAGTGGACCTTCTGATGTAATCCTTTTGAACCGCGAGATGTGATCCACCTACTGCGATAATACCTTCGTGGTGGGAGGGAAGTGCTGTCATGTTCAGGTTCAAAGCTTATAATAGAAGTTGTATTTCATAGAGGCCAGGGAAGTATCTCCACAAGGAAAGTGCAACACATAGTGTCAAGTATATTCATGTTTTGGTGTAATTTCAAAGGTTCCTTCTAAGGCTGACTGCTCTCCCCAGTATCTCCCCACAACTGACTAATTTATGTTTTGAAGTACTTCGATCAAAAACATGTTTTCTTTGTGGCTATTTCCTTGCTTATACTAGCCCTTTCTGAGTGGATTTTGCATCTTTTGGGCAATGAAAGAGCAAGATGAAGCTGTGGAAGGGTCAAACCTATCAACATTTGTTCTTGCAGCTAGAGTTACCAGGCCAATTTGACAATTATGGGCTCCCACTAGCTAGTTTGTACCTGACATATTTACTTCACCATTTTTCGTAGAGGACATGGGAATGGCTCCATAGATAACATTTTCTTTTTACCTGGAGCTGAAAGCTTCTCGAAAGAATTTTCTAGCTAGAGCTAGGTGTTAATATCAATATGTTAGCAGCAAATTGGTTAAATGACTTCCTTTGAAATGGTATACTGACAATATGGAAGTAACAAATATGCTATCACAATTTATATTTTGTTCACCCATATATGACTTGAAAATTTTAAAGTAATCAGGATATTCATAAGATGACAGTATGGCATGGATGTGTGCAACTGTAGGCATTATTCAATATTTGATTTTAAATATTGATTCAGGTTTAAGTAACTTACTTTTGACCCTGGCATGAGTAACAGATAGAAAGCTAGAGCTTCATGCTTTTACATTTCTGATGTATGTCTAAAAGTCTCAAAATTAATTGTAAATGCATTTTCAAAAGCTGCTGGTGCATGAAAAAGGCTATGTTTCAGTGGAAAAAACTAGGTCTGTACTGAAAAAGGCTTATTTAACTTACAGAAAATTGACTTGAAGTCCCAGTTTAGTTGAAGCCTGGAATGAGCCTGGGTGAAGCCCGTTATCAGCCCGACATTAACTTAAACCAGGCCTTCAGGCCCGGTCAAAGCCTGCGGGCCTGGGCCGGGCTTTTGCCCCGGGCCCCCGGGCCTAGAAAGTCCCACCTCTACTGTTTAGGATAGATATGGCCTAATTCTTAGAGAAATTGATAGCCTTAGCCATGTGGACGTCATAAACATCGATATGAGGTGTACCGGTAAAGTCGTCTAGAAATGTTGACTTTGAGAGCAATTTTAAGGCATTTGCAGGCCGAATTCGCAAAAATGAGAATAGGACTTCTGAAACAACTTTTTGTAACCTTTTGATATAGCCAATAAAAATTTTTTCGCGTATCTCCCTTTAACGTTGCAATCTGCGGACACTGGTGCTCACAAGACTTTAGTGGAGGGCACCTCATGGGTGCCGGCCTTTCATCCCTAGGCCTTCCGGTAATTAATGCGAGTGATTATGCTCGCCGATGAACTAGACCCCTTCTATTGAATAATTGCGCACTCGTTTTTTCCGTTCTGTGGAAGAGCCATTGATCAAATTAGTTTTTTGCATAACGCAAACAATGTGTAGCGTACTAGCGGTGGCTTTGCCCGCGGATTGGAGGCGGGAGGAATAGTCTGTTCCTAGGTCCCACGTTTCTGTTTTTTCTCCTTTTTCATTTAGCTGCTCTAATGGCTAGAAACTAGTATTATTAAACAGGTAGTTAATGCTATACATGACTGATTCTTGCCGATGTCAGCAGGGCCGTAAGTCGTCGTGGGCGGCTTGTTCGTCCCGCGCTTTTTTCTATCGCGGACGGGAGAGCAGGTGGCGCCGCACTTTTCAGGCCACTGCTACCTCTGTTTCGGCAACGTGCAGGTTTTGTGCGATGATGGTCGTCGACTGGGTGTGGTGGTATTCTCCTACACGGTCACTTTCGACCAGTTATATCGTGGTTTTCACAAGTGTGCGTAGCCAGACGCGGCTTTCTTCAAAAGGCTCAGATAAATGCAAATCGTTTTTTTCCTTTCAGTAAATCGTTCCTTCGGAAATGTTAATCGTTCAATCTACAACTGGATTACGTAAGCTGATATCCCCCTAGTATCGTGAGGAATGTATTTTGATTACTCTTGATCAATAATTTGACTTCTTTGGTCAGACAGGCGTGGGTGGCTGGCGTTCGGTGGTGTCGCGTTCTCTTGTCGTCTCCTGCCGCGGCTCGGCCGCGGGGGCGTTGTTGCTCGTCGATCGACAACGATCAGCTTTACCAGCGATCTTGGTGGGAGTGGCGCCGCCCTGCGGCCGGCCGCGGCGTGGGACACTTCCTGCAGGTCGGTAGGTCTAATGATTTGGCCTCTTGGTTAGGTAAAACTGGCTGGCATCAGCCTGTTACTAGTTATGGTAGAGTTGATTTTTCTCACCGTAAGCATTCACGTTGCGTTGCAACACCGCTAGTTGACTGTAGACAGTAACATGGTCTGCAAACAGTTGTCAATCCCGTATGACACTTAAAATCTAGAAATGGTTTTGGATTGCGATGTACCAGGCTCTTGTACTACGCTCTTTTTCTATCTGTGCCACGTGTAACATGACTGTTCCTTTCTGACAGGAATTTGGTGCGATGTTTAGCGTGGTTCCGTGTAAGCAGCGGACCCGTCGCGGTCGGGCCGGTGGGCGGTGTCACAGCGTTCCGACCAGCGGGCAGCTGGAGTGGCGTCCGTCCTCCTGAGCCGTACCAGCGACAGGTGGCGCCGCCCATCGGTCGGCCGCGGCGGGACGTCTGCCTTGTCTGATATTCAGCTCCGCGTGCGGATAACGGTAACGTTGCGACCTACAGAAATGCCTTACTAATCTTTGTACACTGTTTTCAAGCTATTGGAAGAAATATGCTACATAATTGTAACAGCGGTACGTTCGAGCTCTCCCGGGCTGGTCCGCTAGCGCGAGTCGATGGGGGTTGCGGAGTTCCGTGGTAGGTTCGGGTCGCTAGCGGGTTCAAACCAGGGGCCGGAAAGTGGGTTCGTCGTCACCACTGAGAAAAGGGGTCTGCAACTATTGGATTTGAGTGTGAATGACTTTGTTAGGTGGTGCATGCATGCTCCCTGCTCGCTGCGGGTCTCGCGCTGCGCTACTCTGCTTGGCGCCTGGTCTTTGTTCTCAGTTTTCTGCTCTGTCTCCACAAAAGTATTTAAAAGCGTAAAAAGCCAAACTGATAAAAAAGTCACGCAGAAAAGGATACGGGTCTTTTCCCCTGAAGACAGGCTGATCAGGGCCGCTGAAACATTATCAAGGCATCATTACATCACATTTTACTTAAGACAGGATCTCCCAACCAAACACCAACATGTACGACTCGAAATTAAAGTTAAGCAAAGAATGATCTCGACGTAAAAAATGTTAGACAAATTATTTATTGCGTCATTGAATGTGAACGGGTTACGTTCACGGGCGGAGCAGGGTGTGTCGAAACTGCGAATGATGCTTACATGGTTTAAGAAACTAAAATTAGACATTGTATTCTTGCAGGAAACCCACTCAACAGAAGCAGATGCAACGTTTTGGTTGAGCCAATGGGGTGGTTTAGGATGTTTTTCACACGGAGACTCATGTAGCAGGGGAGTGGGAGTGCTGATTCGCCCTGGCTCAGGTATGGAGATAGATAAAATTCATGCCGACAAGGACGGGAGATTTATTACTCTCCAGCTTAATTTTCTATTGAGTAGCATAACTCTGGGGAACTTCTATGGTCCGAACACTGACAACCCAAAAATCATCCACAGTTTTTGTTCAAAGCTCAATAAATACGAGAACCAAACGGTGGTAATAGGAGGAGATTTCAATTTTTGCATGGATACTTCTAAGGACAGAGAAAGCTCTGCAAGAAGAGTTGCCAATAACGATAGGTCGAGGGATGTTCTTAAAGAATTTATGTCCGTTAATGACCTTAGTGACGTCTGGAGAGAACTCAACCCCGATGCCCAGGATTACACGTGTTTGAGAAACTCACCCCCTAGTAAATCGAGGATTAATTTCTTTGTTATTAGTCAAGATCTCCTCTACTCTAGTAGTAAACCTTGTGCAACCATAACAGATGGGTTCATGTCCGACCATAAGATGGCAACAATTTTGGTGCATGTCCCGACCATAGAAACAGGTCCTTCAAACTGGAAATTTAATAATCGGCTATTAAAGGATGATCAGTTTGTTAGCATGATACGCATCAAGATTCCAGAAATTATAAATGAAAATCAGTCTGAATCAGTTTCATAGTGTGTATTAATGCAAACCCTTTTGTGCGTACTAAGAGGATATATTATAAAGTTCGCGACACAAAAGAGGCGCTGTTCAGAAGCTGAAGTAACGAACATTGAAACAGAAATAGAAAAGGAGGAAAAACAGGCAAATCCGGATATTAATCAGTTGGGGGTGCTACGGGGAAAAAGAGCTGAAATTATCAAAGATGCAGCGGAGAGGGGTATATTTCTTGCTAAAGCACGCTGGAGGCACCTGGCGGAGACAGGCACTAAATACTTTCATGATCTTAAGAAGAGAAATCGGGGAAAGAATATATGTCGCGCGCTGTTTACAAACGACCTCCAGGGGCTTACAAATAACACGCAGACGATGTTAACTGAAGCACATGCTTTTTTACAACTCTGTACAAAAACAGAAGCACCTCAGAAAGTATTCATCAATTCTTCAATAGTCTGAGTACTTTATCCGAAGAGCAAAAACTCTTGTGCGAAAGGCCTTTGAACTTAGAGGAGCTAACCAACGTTATAAAAACACTACGTAATAATACATCACCCGGCCCGTCGGGCTTTACAGGAGAGCTCTATAAATTTTTCTGGGAGGAGTTAAGAGAACTAGTTTTTAACGCTTGCAATGAGATATTTACTACCGGTAGGATGTGTAGCAGCATTAAGCAAAGCGTCACTATTCTTATTCCCAAGAAGGGTAAGGATTCTCGATATATTGGCAACATGCGCCCTATCAGCCTTTTGAACACTATATATAAAATAATAACAAAGATCTTAGCAAATCGGCTGTCAAACGTCATAAAACACCTAATCAATCAAGACCAAACTGGATTCATTAAAGGTCGGTATATAGGCGAAAATGTCAGACTCATTCTAGACTTGATAGAATATTGCAAAGAAAAAGACTTGTCTGCCCTCATGCTCTCATGTGACGTAAAAATGGCGTATGACAGTGTGGATTGGTTTTACATGAAACAAGTATTGTCTGCTTTTGGCTTTGGAAATAACTTTCTCGGATGGATTAACATGATCTATGACACTAATCCATCTTTTACAGCTAAGGCGGTGGTCCAGATCAACGGTTTGTTGTCTAAGCCGTACGTGGTCGAGAGGGGAGTGAGACAGGGGTGTCTCTTAAGCTGCTATCTATTTTTAATATGCTTCGAGCTATTGTTGGACCGCATCAGAAGGGATTCCACTGTCAAAGGGGTTTCTATAAACCAAAGCGAAATTAAGGTGACTAGTTATGCTGACGATGCGACAGTCGTAATGGATGGAACTGAGGAATCCCTCACACATTGTCTGGAAATTTTCTCTCAGTTTAAAGATATATCAGGTCTAAAGCTGAATCACCAAAAGTCAAAAGCTCTTTGGATAGGAAAGGACGCAGAAGCAAAAGCCCCGATATGTCCGGCTTTCCAAATCCAATGGCCAAAAGATCATGTCGAAATACTAGGCTTTAAGATTGGGAACAAAACCAATTCAGACATAGCGAAGCTAAATTACGACAGCAGATGCGAATCGTTAAAAACATCGTTAACACCATGGACAGGAAGAAGCCTCACACCGTTTGGAAGAATACATTTGATAAAATCGGAATTATTATCATCATTGGTTTACTTAATGTCAGTGCTCCCAGCCCCAACACCACAACACATAAAACAGATTGAAAGAATGATGTTTGCATTCATATGGGGAAACAAAAATGATAGAATCAAACGAGCGACATAAGTCAAAATACAAAGACGGAGGTCTTCTAGTGCCTGATGTATTGGCCAAGGCAAATAGTTTGAAGATATCATGGATTTGCAAATTCTTAGATGATGCTAACAAGGGGAAATGGAAGGTAGTTATGAAGGAAAAACTGCAAGTAAAAGACAAAATAACAATATTTCACTGTAATACTGAATTGAAACAACTTCAGATAAAAGTCAAAGACCAATTCTGGATAGAAACCTGCCTAGCCTGGATGCAAATAAAAAACAGTTATGACCTCCCCGCGGAATCCATATTGAATGAAGTCATTTGGATGAATAAACACATTAATCTTGAGAAAAATAAATCCCTAAATAAGAAATACATTATCCAAAAAGGCTTGATACAATTCAAACACCTTTATAATTAAAGCGAGAAAAGGATATACAGAGCAAACGAATTAGTACTGAAGTTCGATCTGCACCCATTTCAGGCATTGAAGATATTACGAGCTATACCAGTAGAACAAAAAGGAAAGTAAACACCCAAAAACCACAGGAGCCCGAAGAAGCAGAATGCATGAAGGTTTTACGTTCCACACCCAAGGTATCTAAGTGGTCATATCACAAGCTTATTGAATAACACATACCAGCAGCAGACAAATGTCACTCCAAATGACAGGATGAGTTGAGCACGCCCGAAATCGAATGGTCTCAGGTATACGAACGCTTGCACTGGGTCACATCGGATGTGAATCTGAAATGGTTTCAGTATCGCTTAATAAGGAGAATACTTCCGACTAACCGCCTCTTATATTATTACGGAATAATTGAGAGTGACAAATGTCATGCATGTCCATCAGTGTCAGAGACATTGAAGCACAAATTTTATGACTGCCCATCGGTAAAGGCTATCTGGCACGGTGTGCGAAATCTTCTAGGACTGCAAAACAATCTTTCGTACCCAAGCATTGTATTGGGAACCAAATCATCTAATGAAAAGCAATCCCGCCAAAGAAGCTTGATAACTATCCTTGCGAGTCAATTCATTTGGAAAGAAAAGTGCAGGTCCCAGTGCATTAGGCTAACTTCTCTCAATTTAAAGAAATACATCAAACAGTACTTAGATATAGAAAAATACATCGCAAAAATATCAGGTAGGGAGCAAGACTTTCATGACATGTGGGGAACAATTTACGAAAAAACTAACCAATGAGCGCGTAACATACGTATAAAATTTGGGATATCTTTTCGATTCTTAACCTTTGTCTCCCCAGCACTGTTGGTCCTTTTTCGATTTAGTGGACCTCTGATCGAGAGCGGGCGCGGGTGGTGCCGCGGCGCGGGAGCCATTACCGTACAGACGAGCGGGGATCAATGTGTGCTGAAAATGGAACCTGATGATGGTTGGCGAGAGGCCGAGGTTTTCTCAAGTGTGTCAAGCTTTTGTATGTTAAATATGTATTGTTTCGTTGCATTGTGTGTCGAGCGGTAACACAATATGAGCGAAAAACATGAGTTGCTAGCTCGTTGTGCATGTGGAGAAGATGTGTATGGTGACGACAGGGAAGGAGGGTGGGAGGGAGGGGAGGTTGGGTGTTAGGTTGTGATGAACAACATCAGTGCCAATGTCTGTTAAAATTGGCTATTAAACAAATTATATTTATAAAAAATAAAAAACAGGGAAAGAGTTGGCGACGCCACACGACCCTGACAGTCGGTGCGTCGATAAATTCCAGGAATAATTAAGTGGTTCTCGTACCGCATTCACTAGATGATTTTGACAGCAACAGCCCCACACCATAGTAATTATGTATGCACATTAGGGTGCATCAAACGCCCCGACTTTTGAAATTAGCTACGCGGCCCGGCCCAATTTTTTGCCTTGGACCTAGTGAGTCCAAATATGAAATATTTTGAAATTTCGAAAGGGGCTAGGGGTGCCACCTAGCGGCCAAAGTTTTCAATTTTGACCATTTTTAGATATACTTTGGATTGGCTGCAGAAGTCGTCTCATTTCATTAGTGGACTGTTTTGTGACCAAACACTGTTGCGCTGGCCTAAAAGCACATGCATGCCCAATTTCATGGATTTTAGACATCTTTTAGGGGTGCCTCCTAGCGGTGAAAAAATCAATTTTGACAGTTTTTTTTACAATTTGTTTCATTAAATGTGGGGACAGAATCATTGTGTATTTTGGTCCAGCTGAAACGAGATTTTGCGGAATCGACCTCCAGGTACTTGCGACACGGATTTCATGCATTTTGGATTTCTTTATATGGCACTACCTGGCGGCCGAAGTTAAAAATTTACATTGGCTTCTGTTCATCCATTTTTATTTATTGAGGACACTGGTCCTGCTTGCAGCTAATTTTTTGGGTGATAAACTACCGTTTTACTGTAATTTGATGCCTTCTCGTACACACAAGGCTAAGAACGAAGATTGACGGAAACAAGTTGTGGGGAGCGGACATGGAAACTAATTACTGCTTACACCGTGGTAGAGTAAGACAACGAATGGAAAATACAGCTCCCCATATCAAATTTGACGGTTGAGCTTCTCGAACGGCAGGAGTGTTCAGACGCAGTGGTGAACATGGTGTTTGCCACAACAAAGTCGAACACAGGTCATCGATCAGCCGCCTGCATCCAAATCCAAAACCGGCTGAACAAGGCTTTGCTCTGGTCTGCGGACAGGCACTAAGTCGGGGAAAAAGTCCACGTCAGTGCTTTCAACAGACTCGATATTGAGAAATTCTGCTTGCCTAACCAATAATTCTAACAAAAACCTACTTACGTTCATTAAACACTGAAGAAAAACGGGCCAAAAAATGAACAATATTTCTAAATTGATTATTTATCAAGATAAGCGAAATATGAAAGACGGTTGAGTTTATCTTTCAAATAAACTCAACTTCACCAGAAAGTCGCCCGTTCCTGATGGAACTCAAAGAGAACCTCCTTCCAACTGTCTGTCCGAATCAAAGCTGTGATGACCACGAGGAGTTCAGAGAATTAGGAATTACTTTCCTTGGCTCAAATAATCCAGATGTATATTTTCGAGCAATGCGTAGAGCTAGATGGATGAGCAGACTGCCTTATGCGATGAAGATATGCACGTCCGAGCACCACATTCCCAACGTTCAGGACGAAAAAAGCTCCAACGCAGGAACTAATGTCAAAGCTTTGGTGGTTCGGGACCTTCATCACCTCCGTCTATGGCTTGTAATGCATGATATGCCAGGACGCAGTGGGTTCCCCATGGCATGATCTGAATCTTAATCACCACTTATCCTGTTATGGGGACTGGGTGAACGAAGTTGTTGGCACCGGTGCACTGCTGGCTTTCAGCCATCAGCGGTACTTCACCTTAGAGATGGTTCCCTTGCTCTTTTCAGCAACTTGACATCTCAGCCTGTGCGAAGTCAGCTTGCAAAACGTTTTCTGGTGGTGAAGCTCAAGATCATACCCGAGGCACCTCTCAGTTGTGAAAGAAGTGGGTCAGGGAAACCGTGTTTTTTATTTTATTTATCTATTTTTTATTAGGGCCACTCCCAACATGCACACTTGCCCAATTACAGGGAGTATTGGCGTGGGTGTTCAAGGATCCTCTCCACCGGGTCAAATCGGACACGGAAGGCGGTTTCCCGCCGTGGGAATTGAACCCACGTTAATCCATGCTATCCGATCCGAAGACTGGCAACAAAGCCACCAGGCCACCCCGGCCCCAGAGTTCGCAGAGAGTGAGCAGAGAATAAGTTGGTAGACCTGGCTGAACCTGAATCGTGGTCTAAATTCAGACTCCTGAAGCTAGACACCGGGTTCCTAGAGCTGGATGTCAGTGACGGGCCTGACTCATCTACCTACCAGGCAGCAAGGGTAAAGCCCAGGGCCATACATGTTCCCAATGATACCGCCGTAAAGGGAGGAAAGATGGCCTCGGACTTTCAAACGACAGCGTAGTCTAAGCGACACTTGCAAAACATTCTGCAAGCGGTTGGAAAAAAACGAAAAGGCAACCTGATCTACGCTCAAGGAAACCGAAACACGAGTAATCTGTGTGCTCAAGAAAGTGGGGTTGTGTGAATAGTAGAAATAGAAACAGCCAAGTGTGACTATCAGTGGTCAAAACTAGCGCAACTGAACATGACGTCTTGTCAAGGCCATGAGTTGTGAGCGCGGCAGTGGAGTGGTTAGCGCAGTTGGCTTCCACGCAGCCGACCCGAGTTCAAGGCCCGGTGACTTACTTGAACGAGGAGCAAGCTGGCTCCCCAGAAACCCCTCCAAAAGGGTAAGAGCAGGCGACGCCATATGACCCTGCAGTTGGTGCATCTATAAGCCCAAAAAATCAATCAAACAGGCCGTGAGCTGTGCTATGAATGTCTCTTACAAATCTCGTATTTGTAATCGAAAGATCGGTGTAAGTTAATTACAATAATAACATAAGCAATAACCTAAAGTAACATGATTACAATAATCTAAGACATTTCGCATTAATTTGGAAACATCGGCTCTTGGCGTTAATCATCGTACATGAGCTTAGCTCCCACAACGGTGCTTTTCATGCAAGGTACTTACGCTGGAACCTTCAAGCATTTCATATATTGATGAATCAAGATGTTTTGGTCTCAGCATTGTATAACTGGCCTTGTATTGTAATAGGAATAATACCTCAAATCGATGAACGATTGGGTTCTTCCCGAAATATCCCAACTTAGCCGCCCACTGTGCTCCGGTGAATTTCTAAAATAAGAGGAGGTCGTGTGAGAACTACCAAAAACCATGAAACGGTATGGAAGAAAATGGATGATTTGATGAAAAAAAACGGAAAAGGAAGATTAAATATTGTTCCGGAAATTTTGAAGGTGATATCTGACACTTGAGAGGAATTTGCAACACAAATTATCGTTGGAACTCAACCAAAACTTCTTACTCATTTTTGTCATAGTCATTAATTTCTTAAAAACTTAGAAATTAATTTCGGCCACCAGATGTCACTCATTACCAAAAGTTGTAAATGCCTTTATCAGATACTTTGACCTACAGGAGTAGTTCATAATTACAACAAAGTTCTAATCCAGGATGGTTCAACAATTATTTTCGATAAAAACTCACCAAAACGCAAAACGTTGCAAACTTCTACCGTCACGTGGCACCCCTAGCTGGCGTCCAAGATGCGCAAAGTGACTGCACAGGTAATTTGGAGCTTGGAAAACAGTATTTGACCACTGCTGGGTCCTATTTTATGATAATACAATTTCCACGGGAGACCCAATGAATATTAAAAATTGCAAAAATTTGAAACTTTGACCGCTAGGTGGCACCCCTAGCCCAATATAGATTTTCCCAAAAATTGGGATTTGAGGTTTTCATGTCTGAAAAAAACAAAATGTGACGGGCCGCTAAGCTAATTTATCCAAAAATGAAAATCATGGGGCGTTTGATGCACCCTAATGCACATACAACTTGCCTCGGTTTAGATTATAAGCCATATGTGTTTGATACTTTGGTAATTTACTTGCCTTGAAAAAATAATAAAGAAAAATTAGAAATAGTTCATTCATTTGACATACATTGTGGCAGCTTCAGGGTTGCCAGGTTGGCCATCTTCTGGCCAAATTTCTCGAATTTAGCCTTCTTTGTCGTGTTTGGCCCAGTGATTTTTTTGGTTGGCCCTTTCTTGGAATCTGGCCTTTTGGCGCTTTTTCTGCGAGCTGGGACCCAAACTATTTTTGGTTTGATCCTTGCATACATATGACTCCTTTTGGTCTTCTCTGCTCTTAAATAAGATGTTTTGACACCAAAGAAGCAGCAGAGCAACAGAAAATCTGTTATGGCGGTGGGAGGGACGATCCACAAGAGTGACGGCCGCCGAAAATCGGACGCGAAGGATGCGATACTATAGACACCCTTTGGGTGAAAAGTTGATGCCAAAGTGCGCCCTCTGAGGCTACACCCTCCCCTCACTTACTAAAATCATACATTTCCCACTGTTCAAGAGCAAGAAATTCACAGTTGGAAAAACAGATGAATTATTAAATGTTAGCGGGGAGTGGTGCGGCCAAGATATTTGATGATGCTGAATTATAGCTAAACAGCGATACGAGTCGATTTTCTGTGGGTTTATGACTACTGTTAGGGGTCGCTTGAGCATTAAATCTGGCATTTGAGTTCCTTTTTGGCCATTTCTGTTAAAACAAATTTGACCCCCTTTTGTTGCTTTTTTACTCGGATTTGGCCTTTTTGTCGCCGAAAAAAACCTAGCAGCTCTGAGTAGAATCTATAATTTATGGAATTTGAAAAAAACATTGGGAACCGAATTCTTTTAATTCCTAAGGCGTCTATAATACCCCCTACCAGTCAAATTGGGGCCTTGATTCCCTGAAAAGACTAAAATGGTCAGCACAAGAAATGCCCCCCCCACTGATATTTCCTTAAAAAAATGCCCTGTTCTTGGCTGTGTATGCTTGTATCATTGGTTTTATGTGATTGGGTGTCTGATGCATGCTTGAAATCCTATGAATTCAACCTGAGTGGTCTCCATTGACGCTGGACTAAGAATAGCGATGATATTTGTGGAAAGTCCAAAAATTTCCAATAAATAAATAAATAATAAATCTTATTATATGAAGGGCGTAGTACCAGGTATGTTTCTGGCATGGGAATGCCAGAGTTTCTATTGAGCAGTAGGTCTTGTTGTGTTTTTGCGATAGATGCCTTCTTTGATTTTCTTTTTCTCCAATGGCTTTCATGTGCTAGGATTTGAACGCCATCCCATTTAATTTTGCGTCCGGTTTCTAGAATGTGTTTAGCCAGTCCAGAGTGGTTGTGGGCTTCGTTTTCTATACCTCTTCTATGTTCTTTTTGTCGTGTTTTGATGGTCCTACACTTTTCCCTTACATATGTTTTCCCGCATTGACATGTGTACTTGTAGACTACTTATTTGTTTTGGTGTTTGTATCTTTTGTCCTTTGGTTTTACTTTTATATTGTTGAGGTATGTTGCCGGTTAAGTTTGTGTTTTTACGTATGGCTGTATTAAACGCACAAAACGTTCGGAAATTCCTCGGACGTATCGAATAACCAAGATTACTTTACTTTCAAGGTTGATCCACGAGGAATAGGGTAGAGTGGGGTAAGACGCATACATTAAGGGAGAATTCGTCTGTACCGATCCTGCCAGAACAGAATTACTTTATTTTTTCTTCGTTAAGTTTTTTAATAGTTTTTCTGCACTCAGATAAAAATTTGTGATTCTGACACGATGCAAAGTGTGCGAAATCTATTTTTTCTTGAGACCATGTAAAAAGGCGTTTTACCCCGATAGCGGGGTAAAACGCCCAAGTCCCGGATTAAAAGGCCGTCATAAAACTCCCAGCGTATATTGTACCTTTTGCTTCACGTGAACAAATAGGAACATCATTATACTTACGTTGTAAGACAATTCAGTGACAAAATTGGTGGGGTGAGCAGATTTACATCGCATAGAGTGCAATCGCAACTTTAAGACAGATTGTTTTTATGTCCGGAGAGGCAAAAAGTAGCAAATGTTTGCTGAAAAACACCGGAGTTTACTGGGCGCGTCCAATCATGCCCAGGTTCGGATCAGAAAGGCTGCTACCAGAAAAAAATATTAGATGGATGCTACAGTTCTTACATCAGCCTGGACATAGTAGTAGGCGTCTTACCCAGGTGGGCGCGTTACCCCACTCTACCCTACTTTGTCGCCAACGTAACGTCACAAAATTTGGCACCAATATGGTAGCAGAAGCTGATGCATAAGCGGCGCGTTTAGTTCAACAATCGAAAACAACAAACAAGACTGAACTGACGGGGGTTTAGAGACACTTCCGGCTGGGGAGGGATTGAGTATTATTAATATGTTTTCTTTTTTCATGCCAGGACGAGCTAGGACGTTGGCAGTCTGCAAAATAAGGGTTTCTTCCGATGTTTCGTCTAACGTGAAGTGCTCGTTTAGACCGATTGAAGTGGAGTTAATTTTCTACGAACCAAACGGTCCCTGATGCTACGAGAACGTTTGAAATTAAGATTTAAAATCAAATAATAAATATGTCTACGGCCACCACATGCTAACATTTGTATATTTCCGTCGAGCTCATCATTATTTTTCAACACCAATTGGACCTTATAACTCGGGTTGCTTTGCTTCTATCCATTACTTTGGCTTTGCCGCATTGTTGTTGTGGCTAGGTGATATGGTACCAATATGGTATCAAGGTATCGAAAAGTATTCTTTGCCATGGGAGAGGGAGCCCTCTAACCCGCGCCCCACCGGGGATCCGGCGTCACTTTCGCCCCACTGGGGGCATCGATGCCCCTCTAAATCCGAAAATATGGGGGTTATCACAAATCTGCAAGTGCATTAGAAGGCTGACGTGAATTCAGTAAGAAATCACTTTGTATGTTTAAGCGCTCAGGTCAATGGTTTGACCTCCCGACGTCAAGTTAGGTCAAGGTAGGCTATTTTCACTCATGTATTCAATGTTTAAGCAAACTGGGCATAGCTCTTATGGCATTAGAGCAATTGAGATCTGGCTCAGTAGATTTGATAGGAAAATGCCGCCCCGGTAGCTCAGTTGGTAGAGCGTTGGGCTCCGGCCCGCTGCTCAGAAGCATGCAGTGGCAGTGCACGTCCAGGCTTGGGATCGGTTCCCCTGAGACGCTCCGGTGCTCAATAGTTTACCCGACGTACAGGTTGGCTGGCAAGTGACTGGTGAGAGGGTGACCTGAGCAGGGCGGCCGTCCCTGTGCTTTGTGGGACGTTAAACTTTGGCTGTTAAATTAAACCTCCATTGAGGGAGTTGCTCGTTCGGGTGGTGGGGTCGGGGTCTCCGTGACAAGTCCCTTGATGACTTTAGTGAGACTCCGACTCCAGCAGCCTTACCAGGAACAACTTGAACAAAATTTATTTTAAAAAAATGCTAGGACCTTTTCCGCCTTGTGGAACGTAATGACCTCCCACCAGTGGTTTGACCTACAAAGGTCACGTCGTGACCTAATTTGACCTGAGGTCACGAAAGGTCAGAAAGTGACTTTGCCGTATATCAAAGGAAAGCCAGTGGCGAGACATACACGATGATACTTGATTCGATGCTCTAGCTTAATTAGGTGAAAATGTATTGTTAAAATACTGTTTTTGACCCCTGGTGACCTTTGATGACCTCGGAGATGTTAAAGGGAAAATATGGCCCCTGGAATCCGTGAAGGGGTGTCCAAGAACGATTGTCTGAGCAATCTGAGCATTTGCAATCGTTTTTTGAGACTTTTAGATCATAAGATAACTATTTCCCATGCTTTTTCAATAGGAGAGGTCACCTCATGACTTGACCTCAGGTCGCGAAATCGAAAAATCCCGGATATATCTTGTAGGCTCTGGAGGGTTCATGAAGTGTAGGAAATTTCAAATCTATCGACCAAGAAATGTAGCTCTTATAGAGCTCAAAAGTTGGTGTAAGGTGACCTTGGTTGACTTCGCCTGGTGACCTGACCTTGGGTGACCCGGTGTAAAAAATTTCAGGGATAGTGGGAAAATGATGGGGTGAGGGGTAGAGACCTCAACCGAGGTGCTGCGTCTTGTTGTTTTTCTGCTATCCCGAAAAACCCTGGGGGCGGGTCTTTGGCAGACCCGGTGGGGCGAGGGTTAAGCGGCTTTGCAGAGCCAAATTTGAATGCCCTTATTTTTAAGAAAAACTGACAATATCGCTTTCAAATGGTCAATTTCGAAAACGAATTTGATGTAGACTGGTGGAGAAAGAAAATTGTTTTCTCTTCTACTCACACTGTTCTAGTGAGAGCCGGCTGAAATCGACGAATTTTAACATGGGACCTTTTTTGCGAAGGAAAGCTTTGTCACCAGCGTGACGTCACAGTAAAGGCGGTTGCTGATTCGTGGTTGGGGGCTGTCGAATAACTACTGTGCGCCTTGTTTTCCCTCTCTCTGACTGGTTGTTTTCCTGTCGAGACTCCTGGCGTTGGATTTTTCTGTGCGTGTTTTTGATGAATGCCTTGGGATAGTTATTTTCTTTAGTACCTGTTCTACGTGTTTGATCTCTTTTTTACGTGAAGCTTAGAAAAATAGCAAGGCTTTCAATCACACCACAGGACACAACACAAAGAAGCAGTAGTCAGGACTCTTATGAATAGGGGGAAACCATTTTTTCGGAAGAAGCAGACAGGACACAAGAGATCAAACACGTAGAACAGGTTCCAAAGAAAAATCAGTATCCCAAGACATTCATTAAAAACACGCACAGAAAAATCCAACGCCTGGAATCTCGACATGAAAACAACCAACCAGAGAGAGGGGGAAGAGCCCACAGTAGCTATTCTATACGTCCGAGGAATTTCCGAATGTTTTGTGCGTTTAATACAGCCATACGCAAAAACACAAACTTAACTGGCAACATACCTCAACAATATACTAGTAAAACCAAAAGACAAAAGACACAAACACCAAAACAAAGAAGTAGTCTACAACTACACATGCCAATGCGGAAAAAACATACATAGGGGAAACGTGTAGGACTTTCAAAACACAACAAGAACATAGAAAAGATATAGACAATGAGGACCACAACCACTCTGGACTGACTAAAAACGCTTTAGAAACCGGACACAATATTCAATGGGATGACGTTAAAATCTTAGCATATGAAAGCCATTAGAGAAAAATAAGAATAAAACAAGGCATCTTTATCGCAAAAACACACCAAGACCTACTACTCAATACAAACACCGACATTTCCATGTCATAAATCTACCAGGTACTACGCCATTCATAAAAAGATAAGATAAAACAATAATGATAATAATATTAGTAATAATTATAACAATAACAAACAGTTAACTAAAAAGTATATCAAAGCTACAATTTTGTCAAGTACACCTGACACTAAACTATTATAATTCCACACTGAAAACAAATTGACCAAATAAAGGCGAGTTTACTTGGCCCAACCGGATTCCACCTCATGGTTACGTTTTTCTCTCAGGTAAAAGCCGGGGGGCGCGGTGGTGGAGTGGTCAGCATAGCTGGCTTCCACGCAACCGACCAGGGTTCAAGGCCCGGCGGCTTCCCTGAACAAGGAGCAAGCTGGCTCCCAAGCAACCCTTCCAACAGGGAGAGAGTTGGCGAAGCCATATGACCCTGGTAGTTGGTGCGTCGATAAGCCCCAATAATTGCAGGTAAAAGCTGTTCAGAAGCTACTTGAATAGATTGGTGCTCCTGATACGAACAGGTTACTTGCACAACGCAAGTTTCTTACTTGCCCATGCCTGGTGTGCTACCCGCCCGTTGGATGCAGCTGCTTTGCGCGCGCGGCGCCACGTTCCCCTACAACCCGCCACTAGGTTACTCGTTCGATCTACTCGCTGCAGCCAAGTTAGAAGCTTCGAGAACAACATAATGCACGCATGAGCGAACGTCGGCTTCCTCGCTGCCATAAGTTACACCGCAGTGGATGGTGCGCACGGTAGTGGAGGGGAAGTTGGAGTGCAAGTGGCATACCTGTTGTATTTTATGTGAAATTTGCGACTTCGTGCTGTGTTTGATAGCATACGTAACTGCACAGCATCAGCAGCAGCACTACTATACTATACACATGGGATTTAAGGATTTGTGCGTAGGCCATTCTGTACTCGGACCTGACGCAAGTACAAATTTTTCGAAAGCTTCAAGCTGTGGAAATGCTCTGTAGGAATGAAAGTGACACTCTGGTAAGTAGACATACTCCTGAAACATTTGGTTTATGCCTGCACCTGATCAGTTAAATGGGTCATTTATCATGGATTCTCGATAAAAAGGAACGCATTGAATTCGCTTCCAGTCGTGGTTAGAAAGTTATTTTACAGTGTTGTCAATTTCTACGAGTGTTGAACGTAAGCCTCTCCTCAGAATTTGCCGGGCCGCCAGTTTTTGCTTGGAGAGAGGCGGAAGAAACAGTAATGCTTACTCCAAAAACCCTGATTGAAAATCTGTCCAGAGATCAGGGGCGGATCCAGGGGGGGCCGCGGGGGCCGCGGCCCCCCTCGCTGGTAAGGCGCCCCCTCGGCACTAAGGCACCCCCGGGGGGCCACCTCCATTTGCTCCACATTTGTATGCCTAACGGAAATACTGGCGCCCCGTGGTAATTCTGCTGCATGCAAATACCACATTTTGACAACCCGCCCTGTATCACGGGCGCCCCCATGGTGCATCATTGGAGCCCTTGTTTCCCTACACCGACGCCCCAAGCCTCTTTCATCTCTTGACATCCCGCTATATGCTACCGGCGCCCCACTCTTCACTACGGGCGCCCCCACCTTCTAACAATCCGCTCTATACCACTGGCGCCTCCATGGTGCAGCATTGATGTCTCGTTTTTGCTCCAACGGCGCCCCCACGCGTCGCTGTGGGCGCCCCATATTTTGGAACCCTCACGTACCACCGGCGCCCCCATTGGGCATCATTCGTGTCTTCTGTGTACTTCACCGGCGCCCCACGCTTCACCATGAGCGCCTCTGCTTTTTAGAGCCGATCTTCACCATTGGCGCCCCCGTGGTACATCATTGGTGCCTTTTTGCCCAAATGGCGCCCCCATGCCTTACTGAGGGGGTTTTCATCTTTTACCAGCCCGTTTTATACCAATGAGCCACCACTCTCTCTCTCTCACCGCTATGTTCTACTGGACCCCCACTCCCCACTACGGGCACCCCCACCTTCTAACAATCCACTCTATGCCACTGGCGCATCCGCGGTGTAGCATTGATGTCTCGTTTTTGCTCCAACGGAGCCCCCATGCGTCACTGTGGGCGCCCCATCTTTTGGAACCCCGCATGTACCACTGGTGCCCCCATTGCGCATCATTGGTGCCTTCGTTTCGCTCCACTGGCGCCCCCAAGCCTTTTCCACCTCTTGACATCCCGCTATATACTACCGGCGCCCCACTCTTCACTACGGGCGCCCCCATCTTCTAAAAATCCGCTCTTTATCACTGGCGCCTCCATGGTGCAACATTGATGTCTTCTGTGCACTCCATCGGCGCCGCCCCCCCGCTTCACCGTGGGCGCCTCTGCTTTTTAGAGCCGCTCTTTACCATTGGCGCCCCCGTGGTACATCATTGGTGCCTTTTTTCTCAAATGGCACCCCCATGCCTCACTGAGGGGGTCTTCACTCTTTACCAGCCCGTTTTATACCAGTGGAGCCTGCACTCTGTCTCCCCGCTATGTACTACTGGATCCCCACTCCCCACTACGGGCACCCCCACCTTCCAACAATCCGCTCTATACCACTGGCGCCTCCATGGTGCAGCATCGATGTCTCGTTTTTGCTCCAACGGCGCCCCCACGAGTCACTGTGGGCGCCCCATCTTTTGGAACCCCGCATGTACCACCGGCGCCCCCATTGGGCATCATTGGTGCCTTCGTTTTACTCCACCGGCGCCCCCAAGCCTCATCGTGGGCTCTCCCACTTCTTGGCATCCCGCCATAAACTATTGGCGCCCCAACCCTCACTACGTGCGCCTCCACCTCCGGAAAATCCGCTCTATACCACTGGCGCCTCCATGGTGCAGCATTGATGTCTCGTTTTTGCTCCAACGGCGCCCCCACGCGTCACTGTGGGCGCCCCACCTTTTGGAACCCTCATGTACCACCGGTGCCCCCATTGGGCATCATTGGTGTCTTCTGTGTACTTCACCGGCGCCCCACGCTTCACCTGAGCGCCTCTGCTTTTGCGTCTCTGCGCCCCTGCGCTCACTTCACGTGAGTGCCTCTGCTTTTTAGTGCCGATCTTCACCATTGGCGCCCCCGTGGTACATCATTGGTGCCTTTTTGCTCAAATGGCGCCCCCACGCCTCACTGAGGGGTCTTTACCCATTACCAGCCCGTTTTATACCAGTGGAGCCCCCACTCTCTCTCCACTCCCCACTACGGGCGCTCCCACCTTCTAACAAAATGCTTTATACCACTGGCGCCCCCCATGGTGCATCATTGGTACCTTCGTTTCACTCCACCGGCGCCCCCAAGCCTCATCGTGGGCTCTCCCACTTCTTGGCATCCCGCTATAAACTATTGGCGCCCCAATCCTCACTACGGGCGCCCCCACCTTCGGAAAATCCACTCTATACCACTGGCGCCTCCATGGTGCAGCATTGATGTCTCGGTTGTACTTCAGCGGCGCCCCATGTGCTGAAACCCCGCATGTACCACCGGCATCCCCATTGAGCATCATTGGTGTCTTCTGTGCACTCCATCGGCGCCCCCACGCTTGATTGTGGGCGTCGCCTGCTTTTTGGACCCGCTCTTTACCTCGGGCTACCCCATGGTGCATAATTGGTGCGATTCTTTTCAATCTCAAACGGCGCCCCCATGCCCCATTGAGGGGAGTCTTCACCTTTCAACAGCCCCTCCTATACCACTGGAGCCCACTGTTATGATGCATTACTGTTGTCTTCTTTCAGCTTTATGGGTGCCCTCCCCCCCGCCTCTTTCCACCATCTTTTGACACATCGGTCTGTATCACTGACGCCCCCATAATGAATCATTGGTGCCTGTGCTTTGCTCCACCGGCGCCTTCATCTTCCGCCGTGGGCTCATCGGGAGTGCCCCCAAATTTCGACAAACCGCTCTGTCTGGCGCCCCCCATGGTACACATTGGTGCTTTTCTTTCGCTCCATTGGTGCCCCCACATTTCACTATAGGCGCCCAAAAGTTTCTGATGATTCGTTGATGCATCATTGGTATCTTACTTTTGCTCTACCGGCACCCAGCACACCCCCCTACCCTCGCCACGCGGCACTATGGGCGCCCCAACTTTTGACAGCATGCTCTGTGCCTCCACCGCCTCCATGGTGCATGATGGGTGCCTATCGTTAGCTCCATGAACGCACCAACACATCCCTGCCAGAAACCCCATGCAGCTTCTCTTTACTTTGCATTTCTTGCATCCCAAACGTGGCCCGTTGTCTTACCAGCGCCTCCCCTTGACAGCTCCCACAAATTTCACTGAATGCAAGTACCCCCAAGCTGTATCACCGGAAGCTCCAAACTTCAGCTTCGGTGTCTCCTTTTTCGGTGACCTTCGGTGACCAAATTGCGCCGTCAGCGCTCTTCCCATGCACCGTCTTCTCCTCTCTGCTGCCCAACCAGTGCCCTATTCGTGTACCCCCTTCTACCCTGTTGTCACCCTACCAGTGTCCCTATGGTGGATTATTTGCTCCCACAAACGCTCCACTGACGGTTCCAAGCCTATGTACTGCAGGCGCCCCTTGCCTGCAGCACCGGTATCCATAACTCCAGTCTCGGTATTGCCTCGGTGAAGTTTCAGCGTCCCCTCGAAGCACTATCACCATTACCATCCCTCGCACCAAAAGCCCAAATAACTAACTGACTAACTCACCACACTTCCCCCGGCCATAAACCACCGGCGTCCCACAGGGTGTACCACTGTACCACACTGAACTTTTGGCACTCCCATGCTGCATCACCGCTGGACTCATTTATTAACCTAAGCACCCCCTCATATATCATGCCCCCGGATTACTAATTGGCCTTACACTTCAAAGTGCACCACCCTCATCGATTTTTTGACGCCCTCTTCTTTGTGGTTAGGCGCCCATATTTCACGATTGGCAGCCCTTTTCAGCTCTAGAGCGCCCCGCTGCAACATGGACCGCCCGTACCTACCTTTGGCCGCCCTCTTCTGCATGATTGTTCTCCTGTTCTCCACTATTGGTCGTTCCTTTGCATATCTAGGGCGCCTCACTTCAATGTGGACCCCTCACTCAACTCCAAACGCCCTCTATTTTATGGTTGGGAACCCCATATTTCACGTTTGGCCACCCTTTTTCAGCGCTTGGCGAACCTCTGGGGACGTGGACCACCGTTATTTACCTACAGGCGCCCTTAACTTTGTGACTGGGCTCCCCGTTTTCACAATTGACCCGCTTTTTCAGCCCGAGGGCGCCCCACTGCAACATGGACTGCCCTCATCCATTTTTAGCCGCTCTCTTCTGTATGATTGCGCGCACCTTCTCCACTGCGGGCCGGTCTTGTGCAGCCTTAGAGCCCCCCACTTCACCGTGGACTGCCCTCATTCACCTCTGGCCGCCCTCCGCTTTGTGGTTCAGAACCCCTATATCACTATTGACCGTCCCTTTTAGCTCTAAAGCGGCCCACCGTAAAATTGATCGCTCTCATCCACTTTTGACTGCCCTCTAGTGCATGATTGCGCGCCCATTTTCCACAATTGTCTGTTCTTTCTTAGCTTTGGGGCGCCCTACTTTTACGTATACCGCCTTCAACTTCGGATGTCCTCTACTTTGTGTTCGGGTGCCCCAATTTCACGATTAACCGCTCTTTTTCAGCCTTAGGGCATCCCACTGCAACATGGCACTCCCATGGCACATGGACAGCTCTCAGAGCTTTGAGTGGTAACAATTGCCCTGATTTCTTTTAATGTTTGCTTTCGGTATCGATCGGTGTCATTTTGCTCCGTTACCACGCAGAATCCCCCAGGGCGCATTCATGCCTATCCGATGTGTGGTCGTGTGCCCGTCCGATATGTGGTTGTGTTGTCTTTTGCGACAAGAACATGCTACGATGGAATATAGGGGACTGTTAAAAATAATGTTTCTTGTTAAACAAATTTTGAGCAAATATACCAATATCCCTTCAATGTGTTTAAAAAACATTCCGGATCTACTGATCACCCTATAAGCTGTTGACTTCGATTATTTACTTATTTTGCCGAGGTGTTTTGTTCGCAATGCCACTAATGAAAGGCTGTGTCCAGACAGCAACGCGAAATTCCCACGTCATCTGAGTAAGAAAAACATTGAGAGCTCGGCAGGAGGCACCTGCAAAATTTTGGTTGCGTCCTCTCCCACAAGTTTGTAAACAGCAAGAAGGTTCGCCTTATGTAGAATATTGTGGATTTATCACTATCCACTCGGCGCAGACAGGGTAAACTGCAACGACTGGTTCGCAAAATCTCCAAAGGCCGTCTCTGCCCAAAGTCTGCCTCAAAACCTAATCCAGGTAGAAGGTGCCCTGTTTCATTGTTGCTTGTTTAACTAGAGGCACTTTGAGAAATTCTTCCTTTTCTTGGCAACGTGTTTTTTTTAATCGGCACTTTTTCAAATGGCATCACAAATACGTAAAATGAGCACCACAAAGATCCATGATACCAAAGGCTGACCCCAAATGGTAGCCTGACCGACCGCCCACGGAGACTTGGCTTCCCCCTTATCAAAATCCTGGATCGTCCGTGTACCCAGCCCTCTCGGTTGTTGATCAGTGATAGATAAGCTCGGTCAGTGTTGGTCAGGTGCAATCTCTAACATCATTACCTTGGATAGGTTGAGTTTGCGGCCGGTTTGATAGAGCTGGAAAATGCCTTGGTGATCGGGAAGGAGAGTTGATTGGGTGATGAAACTATAGTAGGGAGGAACAGAAACGTAGCAAAGGGGTGGGGCGGCTAGCGCAGGCGCATGAAAGGCACCCGAAGGGAAAAAATCGCGCGAAGGGCAGCCGGGCTACGCCAATCTATGACCAACCGTAAACCTCGGGGACCAGCATGACTTGCTGTTACAAGCGTGACCCACTGCGGCAAGCGACGCCCTATATGTGACCGTTAGGGTCCCCTAGGGGCAGAAGAACACTCTATAATCAGATGGGTCACCTGTTTTCAACAGGGCCTTCTGTGACAAGCATGACCAGCACATCATTCCATGGTCGGCAGGGCCCAATGCAGTCAGAAGAGCCTTCTGTCCTCCACCGAGAATGCCCTCTGTGGCCAGCGGGGGATGCTGTGACAAGTAGGGCCCTCTACGGTCAGCAGGTCCTTTGGGACTAGGAGTCTCCTCGTTATCAATAGGGCAATCTTAGGTCAACAGGGATCTCTGTAACTAACAGATCTTTCGGTCGCAGTCAGGGTCATGTCTTGCCAGCATGTTTTTTTGTCGGACAGGGCAATACCCATGGGCGCCGAAAGCGGGGGGACGGGGGGGACGCGTCCCCCCTGTTGGCTAACCAGGGGGGACGTCCCCCCCAAAATTTTGGGTCAATGGTCATTAATGCTGTCAGTTACCGAATATGCTCAAAATTCGCCTCCCCGGTCAGCACCAGCCCGGGTCTGTCCCCCCTGCGAAAATTCCGTGGCGGCGCCCCTGGCAATACCCCCCGGTGACCATAAGAGCACTCTGTTTCGTAAATATATATTTGGAACTGAACGCACAGTCTATAAAAAGGGTACTCCGGGACCAACAGGTCTTTCCGTGACCAGTAAGGCCTGCCATATTCCTGTGGAGGGTCATGAGGTGACCTGAGGTCTAATCGGGAAGTCGCTGGGCCCCGTGCATCCAGGCGGGGAGCCATCCATGACGGTGTTTGACTGCTGTAAGTGGGACTGGTGGAACCTTTAAATCCATTAGGATCTAATTTGCCAGTTAGCGAACCCCTGAAGAAAGCCGGAAAATGTACAAGTGTACACTGTGAACGACTTCGAGTTCACTTTGGTCAGTCGAGGGTCCTATGTCGCTGCCAGAGCACAGCGAAGACGGCCAACGGCCAAAATCTGGTTATAGCTAGTTATAGTTCCTGCAAAAATTCAGGTAGATGCCGCTGAAGGGAGACACAAATACATTTTTCCGAGCTGATCGCTGATGTGGAGTATCCCTAAACTGGGCCTTTGCTTGCCTTAGGGTCGCCAGGGGCCGTATTATGATGCCGAGAGTACATAAGAATGGGCACACGCACGTCGACATTTTATTCTGATTTCTAGCATGCGCCCGCGCTGCGCAGGTGGGGTCAAATCAGCATTGTGATCGTAGAGCGCACCTTAGATCGATATGCTGATATTCTGCGTAGGCTAGGTCGGTACTGGTCCCTTTGCATCCCGGGTACGCTTGTCCTACGTCGAGCGTGGCTACGCACGGAAGGAGGTCAAAGCACTCCATTGGAATACGGCAAGTTGCTTGTCTCAGTCAAGTCTTACGAGGGCATAATATTAGAATATAGCCTTAGAAAGGTTTACAATAACTGGGGTCTTGAAGTAAGCCTAAGTTCATGAACTTAAGTCATAGATCCTTCGTGGCTGGCTAGCTCAGATTGAAAGGAACGGGGATCACTGCTCTGACTTAGTGGTGTATTAGACCCTTATGGCTAGTTAAAGCCCTGTGTGCTAATCATCATCATATAAGCAAAATCAGTAGTCCATGTAACCATCATGGGTCTTCCCAAAGTGTATCGGGATTTGATCTGACCTGTCCTGTAGAAACCTAATCCCCAATGACAAACATAGGCCCATTGAACGAGACGGGCCTATTCTAAATATTCTTTGATCTTCTACAAACTGTTAAACGCTTCTGAAGATAATTTTGATCATTGATTGGAGAGAAAATAGTCCCCATGCAGTCTCCCCGGGTCCCAAGGTGTCTTTACTAACCGTGGGTTCCAGTGCATCAATGAAATAAACGCCAAAGAGATACATTCACTGTTTACCATTTCTGAGATGTATTTTAGATACATTTAAAGCTATGATGTTTCCGATTTAAAAAAAATATGGAACTGATTACCTCTTGGACCCCGCCCCAGTGGGGGCTATTTGAACACCCCCGTCCGAATTTTCGGGCGGCAAGAAAAAACGGCGACGCGAAGCGCCGCCGTACTTGGCACACCTTATTCTTGATTGATTCCACAAGTTTCCCCAAAATTTTAAGCTTGGGTCATCTCAGGTCAGGTCATCAGTGCAGGTCAAGTGACCTTACCTAGCAGGTCAAGTGACCTCAAACCATGTTGAAGGTAGGAAACTTGTAGGAAAGGTAGTAAACATACGTAGGAAATGGGTGAATCTATCGGACTGAAACTTATAACACATAATGGCCCCACCGAGTTCTCCAAAAAGTGCCGGGATTTTTCATATCGATGACCAGGTCAAATACGGACCATGACCTCTCCATTGGAAATATAGAGGAAAACAGAAAATGGACTGTATTTGTGTAGATAAAGGTGATAATACCTTCATATTCTCCAAATCGAAGTATCCTAGGACTCTTTTTAGGTTCATGTTGCAAGTTTTGACCTGTAACCTCTGAGAGGTCATCCGAAGCTATTTAAGCAGTTTTCAGACTTAGGTCAATAACTTTGCATGAAATGATGATACAGCTTTTATGTTTATACCATTGCGTTTGGATTGCTATTGCCAGTTGATTGATAGGAATAAGTCAAAAAGTGACCTTGACCAGACCTGAGGTCAGGTAATTTGTGTTTTGACCTAGTATGCTCATATTATACATCATTCGATTCGCCGTGACGAGAGAGAGCAAACAGTGCCTACAAAATTATTCTAACTCAACGCTGTCAGCCGCTAGAGTCCAACTGCTTTGCGCAAAATGCCAACTTCTTTGACCTGTCATGACCTCAAAGTTGACCTGAGCCAAAAAGTGACGGATATAGTGTCTTCATGAATTTGTATGAGCTATCCACCAGGGTTCACGTTTTTTCGCTATCCTGCATAGGGGCCGAGTTCGAGAGGGGGTGTTCAAACACCCCACCGGGGCGAAGGTGACTCGGAGGCCCACCGGGTCGCGGGTTAACTGATTCAGTTCGCAAAAATACTTTAAATGGGTACAGAACATAAAATTTGGCGCCCCCAGCCGGCATAAAAATGGCGCCCCCTGGCCATGAAAGTGGCGCCCCCCCAGCGCTGCGGCCCCCTAGCGAAAAATCCTGGATCCGCCCCTGCCAGAGATAAGCCTGGTGCGCAGAATTGTTGATGACTCAAATTTGTGTGAGTCGACTCAACTCTGACTTACAGCGCAAAGGCTGACTCTAATTCTGACTCGACTCGATGTGTTGAAAATGGTGAG
Organism: Lepas anatifera; assembly: GCA_034440635.1. Taxonomy (NCBI): domain Eukaryota; kingdom Metazoa; phylum Arthropoda; class Thecostraca; family Lepadidae; genus Lepas; species Lepas anatifera. Next base: position 293,013 of record JAOTON010000404.1, on the reverse strand, counting down.
CCGATTCGACTCAGCCCAAATTCAGAAGTGAGTCGACTGAACTAGGGCTCAAATAAGTGTTCTGTTGAGCCAGAGTCGACTCTGAGTCGAAATGATGGATAAGTATGTACACAAAAATGCACATTTCCTTTAATAGTGCACAAATTCCAGTGCATGTATTCATGGGATTAACTATTTAACAACTGCACATTTCTTTCAATAAAATGTCACTTGCAATGCATTAATCCATGCCATAAATGACGTTTGCATAGAAATGAAGAGTCACTTGCAATGCATTAATCCATGCCATAAATGACGTTTGCATAGAAATCAAGATAGGTGCTAAATGTGAACATGTGATTGAGATGAAGGGCCTGTGGGCTTTTCATTTTGAAGCTATGCTCGATGTTTTAACATTTGATATTTTGAGTGGCAATTCCTGCCCCAGTGTATTCTGACGAATCCTGTGACAAATTAAGCTTAGAATTAAATACTAAGCCGTGGCGAACCGAATCTCTGCACCACCTCAATCAAAAACAAAACAATGAACGCTCGCATCAGGGGTCTAAAAAGTGAGCTTGTGGTTGCCGACTAAAATCCAAGCTTCTTCGATGGTCGCCGAACCTAATGCTACATGTATTACAAAATCGGTCTTAAAAGTGGTATAAATATGGCTATAGGGAAGCACTGAGGAGTGCAAGGGGAAGGTTCCGATAAAATATAGACATACAAAGTCTATAAAATATAGATCGGGTTTCTCGATATCGATGACCTAAGCCAGAATCAAGTCATTACCTAAGTGATTTCATGAGATCATAATTCAGTATTAAAGTCAAAGTTATGATCTGAAAGCAACAAAATTATACATGCCGGCCCTTAACCCTAGCCCCTATGACCAGCATGAATCACCTATGAACCCCCCCTCCTGGTAGGAGGGGGTTAAAAATGGCATTCTCGATCTCGGAAATAAAGAAAGATAGAAGCGAAAAAAGTGGTCGAAACGTCGTCGGAAATGCAATCGGCGTTACTCCCGGCATTTTTGCGTAAGGTCAATACTGTGGTCACCAGAGGGGAAAATTCATATACGTCAAAATTTATCGAATGCATATAAAACCTTACTTATCTCCGTACGCAAAATAGCCGGAACCACTTTCTCAACGCTATTCGACAGAGCCCGACCAGCTCTTTCACTAAGGCAACATCCATTTTCATATCGTGTCAAAGGCTAGGGCGCAACAGGACACTGAATATTGGGGATGTTATAGCGTAGTTTCAAGTTATGATAGGAAGAACGCTCGCTTTGGGCGTGATATGTCGGACCTAAAAGCCAATGTTGGATAGTGATCAGTCATTTATACGCACTACGCAGTCATGAATACGTATCGATAGTGCCCACTAGGCTCAGGCTAAGTCTGGTCGGAGGTCAATCGAGGTCAAAGATGATACACTGCCCGTACACAATGGCAATTAAATGGGCGCCGAAAGCGGGAGGACGGGGTACCTACGCATCCCCTTGTTGGCCAACCAGGGGGGACGTCTCCCTAAAATTTTCGGTTCATCGTCATTAATGCTGTCAGGTACTAAATATGCTCACAATTCGCCTGCCCCGGTCAGCACCAGCTCGAGTCCGTTCCCCTGTAAAAATTCCGTGGCAGCGCCCCTGGGCATTAACATTTTCACCCATCACTTCTATACCAAGGAAGATACAACCATAATTGATGCACCATTGTTGTTTTCTCATCAATAATGGTTTTATTTTGTGTCCCTCCATGTGAAAAATTGTTAGGCCTTATCTTAGAGACAAATTAAAGGGTTTGCAGCACCTTAAAAAAAGAACCTAAGAAACAGTTCCGATGTTTTATTTAGCTAGAGAAAAAACGTTTTATGTAGATGCGTCGTGAAATACTTGTGATTCTTCACCTTGAGGCGCCACAAATCAGATAAATTCCTGTAACATTTCAAATAAATAATTAAAACATTATTCATTGGCAACATTTCCTCAGAAGTGCAGTGGAAAATATCAACCATTGCTAAGATAAGGCCCAATTTTCGCTCCATTGTTGAACATGGTTCTACTCAAAGCAATAGCATTGCCGTCTCTTGGGAATAACCTTATTTTCTTTGCATGACATCATTTCCATAACTATTTCCAAAGCTCTTAATTGATGCATTTTATCATTAATAATCAGGACTGAAAAAGTTTCCAGAATAGTTGCTGATGACCCATTTGGACCAGGATTGGGTACCGAGAAGAACAGTTTGCATATCAGCAACCTGTTCTTTTGTGGTGGACACAATCTCTCTGTGATATTTCTGCTGTACCTCTGTGGCAGTGCTTTCATATTTCATCCATACTAGAGAAAACAAAACGAGTCAACTTTCTTGTGACAAAAAATACAAGATATCAGAAACTTGGATGCATATAATCAGTCAGTTAAAAAAACACACACACACACACACTGATCACCCAGTGTGCATCCATCTGTGCAAAAGACAGCTTATTCTATGTTTGGCAGACTTGGATTGGACCATTGTCCTTGCAGTGGAGTCTTCTGGCAAATTGGAAATGGTTTATCACATCTTCGTGCTGTGCAGGAATGCAAATTTCTATCCCTTATGGGGTACCAATGCACAGTAATGTATTTAGGATTTTAGTAAGGGGCAGCCCTCTGAAAAAGGGCACACTTCACCCAAAAGGGTGGCTATCATCATCAATCAGGGGGAGAAAACTGTGGTTGGTGTGACTTAAAAATGGTAACATAAATGGGTATGATGAGCCATAAATGGGAATGCTTGACCTATAGATGGGAACACCCATTCCCAATTATGGGAATGCTTGAGACCATTTTCCAGAACAATATTTTGGGCCATGAAACAAACTTTTGGTCTTTCTACCTGGGTTATTTCTGTTCTTAAAATTTTAGAGGGCATTTATCTTTGAAGCAGAGACAGGAAATCATACTTTATACCCTGCCTCAAATACTTTATACTTTATAATGCTACTTTAATACTCTATACCCTGCTCAACATGCTTATTATGATCATTCACATGTCTTGGTGCATCTGTGTAAATAAAACACTGGTCATATACAGAATCGATTAATAGATACCTAGTGAAACAATAAAGAAGTTTTAACACGCGCATTGACGGGGGTCTGAGCCACCTTCGCATTGACGGGGGGGGCGGGTACCCGCCCCCCTAAGATCTCGAGAACCACGGTAGGTAGCGAAAAACGGTAAACGGCGTTGGGCTGCCCATCCACTTCTCCATCGAAAACATTTGAACCATTTTTTTGTCAGGTCACATTTAAGGTCACGAGAGGTCAAAACATGCCCGTCATAGGGATAACATGTAAAATTCAGTTTTTCGGGCATTACATCTGAACAAGTAAAGATAGAGCAAAACGACTTAAACTATATGAATCCTCTTAGCAAGCCGAATCGAATGATGTATAATTTGACCTTGCTAGGTCAAATCAAGGATTTGACCTGACCTGAGGTCAGGTCAACGTCAAATTATATAAAATGCATATCATTAGAACCGCAAAGCCCAGGCGAGTCTAATGCAGCTAAAATAAATGCTCTATCACCATCCGTTACTGAGTTATTCCGTAAAAACCATTTTTCCCATGTATTTCCAATGGAGAGGTCATGCGTCGTACCTGACCTTAGGTCATCGATATCAAAAATACCGGAACATATTTTAGAGAACTCGGTAGGGCCATTATGTGATATGAGTTTCAATCGGATAAGTTCACCCTGCTCCGACTTATGGTTTCTTAAACTTTTTTTGAGGTCGGGTCACTTGACCTGTACTGGTGACCTGACCTGAGATGACCTAACCTTAAAATTTTCACAGAAGCTGTAAAAATGATGAGGGAAAAGGTATACCAAGTACGGCGGCACTACGCGCCGCCGTTTTTCTACTGTCTCCGAAAAACCCGAGGGGGGGCGGGTACCCGCGCCCCCCGTCAATGCGCGTGTTAAATATTTGGTTTATATTGCCAATTGAGATAATAATATATACAGACCAAGACATATGGCCACACAGAACATGATGCAAACCAGCCTAGCACAACAAAACCTGTTTTCAGCACCTTTAATGCCATTTTTCACAACTTCTAAACTTCAAAGCTCCACCTGTAGCCCCATCATTTTTTTATTCTAGTGGTGGGGGCAGCAGCAAGGTATTTTCTGCCTCACAGACCTGGTTTAATCAGTTTTGGGGTACCTTTTTCCTCAGGCCGCCCTTAATCCTTTCAAACTTAAGGGGCCCTGAACTTGAGTTCAGAAATCCCTTGGACCTGTCACTGTTGTGGCACCCCCAATGGAAGTCAAGTTATTTTTTGTGCCTACTAAGAGTACCCTTCAAATTTTCCTATTTCTCATTTCAGGGACTTCAAAATCTTTAAATAACAGACCTACTTGGTCACTCAGTTATATGTCCAGCTATAAGGCAAGAACATGGTGGTATCAATAACAGTATACTTGTTATGGATAGTCTCATAATTCAATTAGGCACCCCAAAAATCTTTTAGGAAATCCACGCTCTTGGGAATGAGTGACTATAGAACAATGTTTACGATGACATTTTAGCGTGATTGTGGTTGGAAAGAGTTTAAACATGCACCACTGGTATTCAAGCTTGTAGTTTCTCCGCTTATTCTGACATTTGGTCAGGATAAGCGCCAAATTCAATGAATTTCAATTTATCATAACCAAAAAATCAGTATAAATTTAACCCTATGTTATTTGATGCGAAAAGTCCAGATCCGAGTTTATTCTGACATCGGAGCATGTCAGGATAAACCCTTTTATCCTAACTTGCCGAATTCTACGTTTTCGCAATGAGATTTGAGTTCGCCTTTGCCTGCCATTGGCCTCCTTCGAACAAGCCGAGTTTTCTTCTTTAGCCCTGTTCCACCTGTCAGCACAGTTTTGTCAGCACCAATCAGCGGGCCGCGTTGCGCCTACGTCACAGGATTGTAGCCTCTCCCCGGGAACTAGTTCTAGAGGTTTTACGGGCTGATGGCCTGCTGTTTGCGCTGATGAAAAATAGTAAGTGCACGAAATGGCAGTCTAATATTTTTTAATGGTGTAAAGGTTTGAGTTCCCTTTGCTTAGCACAAACAAGAGGCGATTATGGCGCTGATGTTACTTTTCTGGAGGAGAGGCTAGAGGTCCTGCTGACAAAACTGTGCTCACAGCTGGAACAGGGCTTTTGATAGAGAATTTCTTACAATATTTGGCAGCAGTTAGTGGCTTATACATTTGGGAGCAAGCATGACGCTTTTTTTACAAACATGGCGCAGCATTATTGTGCTTGGTACACAAATTTCTTCCATGAATAATGCCACATTTTGTCAGGAAGCATCCTGCTTTTAAAGGTTCTTTCGCAGCTTGCGTTTGGCATTTCTCCAAATGGACCAATCAGCATTCGACTTTCTCGCTATGCTGATCAGTGATTGGTTGGTTTTTTCGATCGCTTGGAGGATGTCCAGCTTCGTACAAGTCGCTTACATTGGATATTTTTTTAGGGCCGTGGTTAAACACACGCATAGAGTCAGTTTTATCAAAGGTATCTTTGTTTTTATCCATATCTGATTACATCTATTTACAGGCGTTTACTGCAATTTTGGATGCGGTGTAGGAGCAGAATGAAAATGTCATGCTTCGATGTTAAGAATCATGTTGGCAGGTGTTTTTGTGTGCAAGGCAGGAACATGGGTGACATGGCTTTCCTTATAAAGATCCGTACCAATACACCTCAACCTAAGGTAACCTAAGGTAATGTAAAGTGTCAATCAGAGCATGCATCTGGCTGCGGGGGCAGATTGTTCGGTTAATTTACAGAATAAGGTGAGCAATCACTGACAACTAAGAGAGTTGTCTCACTCGAATGATTGCAGCACGCCCTACAAAATTTCCAACAACATTTTTTCCGCCGAGCTGCCGTTTCCAAAATATTCAATAATATTGCTTCCATAATGCACACCACGCAACACTGCGGACCAGACCCCGTTCAAGTTGTTTGGCAGCATTACGTCATCATGGCTGGAGAGGCACTACAGTTACTATGCAGGGCATTGGAGAAATTGCACTTTTTCGAAGCTCTAAATAACCTGTTTTAGAACTGTATCAACAAAACTTATATGGTTGAACAGAAAGCTAAAAGATTTTTATTTGTGAAACCATCAGACGTTTTGCAAAAACTCCAGTGAAGAATATTATTTTTACAAATTTTCCAGAGCGTGTCAAAATAAGGACATGTTCAGCACTAACAGCTGTTTGCAGTAAGACTAATCTCGATTTTGATTGGCTGTTGATTTCTGACCTTTGATTGGCTGTTGGTGGTACCTGCAGCAGAAGACAATAAACACCGGTGATCTCTTGAGCGAAGGTAAATTTATTTCTCTCGGCTATTAGGTAGGCCTGAGTTGATCAAATAAATGCATGCCCTTTCAACAAATTCTTTTAAGTGTTATAATTTTTTCATTAGATTTACGTAAAATACGCTGCTCGCCGTTGAGATCAAGGTTACTGTCAAGTGGGTGAAACAAGTTGATTTCGATTTATACTAGATTGGTGCCAAATACGCCCAAACTTGGTATGTTTCAGCTGATCCTTCCAAAAACTTAGTAGAATCTCCTATAACTTAGTAGGAAAGGGCGGTGACGTCATCATGGGAGGACTATATTTAGTAGGAAACTTGGTTGTACCCGTAGTTAAAGTACCCTGCTGCGGACCAAAGCGCGAATAACTGCTGCAAATGCGTCACAATCGTAGCACGAGCAGGGGCAGCCTGTAGTTATTCCAGGGGTTGCGCTCCAGCTTTTTAGCATAGGCAAAAAATGGCAACCGCAAATCTGGCATTCGCCACGGCGATGACGTCAGCAATCGCCAAGAAATCCTTAGCAACGCATTGCCGCTGTGTATTGTAGAAAACGGGGCTCAGCAGATAGGTTGCGTGTTAGGGAAAATAATTCTGGCTTTTTGTGGACGTGAGGTAATGAATCCTGGTCTGCCCCTCGCCAGATGCATCTTGAAACCGTACGAACATGCCATGATCCGTAGCCGATTTACATTGAATGAATAGGCGGCTCCACCTTGAGAGCAACTGCTGACGTCACAAAGGTAAAACAGAGGTTGCCATTATTTGAGAGCGGAGCGTTCTACCTTTACATTTAAAGGCCTTGAGTTATTCAAAAGTCGACCGATGACACTAGTTAATAAAACCTCTAGAAAACCTTCAAAAAGCTCGTACTCTGCCGTACTGCCGTACAGAAGGAACGGAACAAAACGGAATGAACAAAACAAAGCCGGCACATCCACTCAGACCTGACCTGACCTGACCTGACCTGACCTGACCTAACCTAACCTAACCTAACCTAACCTAACCTAACCTAACCTAACCTAACCTAACCTAACCTAACCTAACCTAACCTAACCTAACCTAACCTAACCTAACTTAACTAAACCTTACCTAACCTCATAGGCGTAGGAACGGGGGGCCAGGGGGCCACTGGCCCAGAGCTGCAAAAAATCTCAAATCTGTTGGGCACTTTCGAAAAAACCTCCAAATCTGTCGGGTGGTTAGGATAGGACTATTAAAATTGTCTAAAACCCATTCAATTGGTAAAATCTTCCTACTCTTTTTCCACATTCGTAATAGAAAATACTAAAATTAGCATAAAAAACTTCAAGTTTGGCACCAATGGATATCATTATCCTTATTTTTGTGCTCTGATCCTTATATGTGTGATATCCTTATTTTTCGTGCTCTGAAGCCGCCTATGGAAAATCTAAGTGGAATGACACAAGTCTATTAATTTTCAAAACTCTAGAACTGAGACTGTTCTTCGGGTTTTCAATTATCAGACACGCTCAGGAAATTAAGGTTATCGGCAGAAACCTATAACAAATTGAATACCGAACCACCAATTCCCATTTTCTGGAGTCACCATTGGTAAAGGAAATTTATTATTGGTTTTAATTTGAGATTTGTGGACGTACAGCATACAAATAGTGGGTGTCAAAGTCAGCTTGACTGGGTCTTGAATAAGACTCAGTCTTGAATTCAGATGATTTAGATCACAGGTGGAAATATACAATAACATGAAAAGCAGCCCCCCTTTTTCAGTCCTCTGCAGCCGCCATTGACAAAAAATGCTGCACTAGAATGAGAATAAGTGATATTTTGTTATTATGTTACATAGACCAGCCCAGAATACTTAAAAAATATAGTTTGCAATGGAAGAAAGCTGACCTTGTTCCCATACCATGCGGTTACTTATGCCGGCTTCTGCAGATTTTCATGATTTCAGTTTTTTGGAGGTGGGAGGGGGTAATTTGGAAGGAACCCCCAAAATTTATATATGGATTTTGCTCTGATGGCCAGACAAACAAGATTGGAGGGGTACTTTTTTGATATTCGAAAGTGTTTTTAAGGATCATGGCTACTTGTAGTTGAATACAAACATGTAATATTAGCTTTCCATGACTTTAAATCCATGTTTACATGAAAAATCCTAAATTTTGAAGCTGTTGGCTATCTCAAAGTTTTTCATGCATTGCCGTGCTCATTTCCATGAGGGTACGTGGTTTAGGATCTGAAGTTCATGAGGCTAATAAATAACCTTAAGTCAGTTAGATAGTAAATGTCAAATAAATATCATGTTTCCAAGGAAGTTAAGAGTAAAAGGAATGAGTAAAGGTTGCACTAGGCTGTGTTTTTGTTATATCTTTGTCCCCTTGACATAGATCATAGGCATATTTAGGTAAGTGAATAAAATGAAATAGGAGAAATAGTTTGGTACTTAAAACTCAAATTAATGTGGAAAGGTGAAGAGTTTTGTTTCTTTGGCATCTACAAATCCACTGATGAAGGTATGCAACTTTTGTGGTTAATTCTGGACAAACAGGCATTGGATTTAAAAGAAGATGGAAGGGAAAATCAAATGTTTCAGTCTAATTTGACCAGTCTGCTGGTAAAATTCATTTTCCCTTATTAATATCATTTAAAATTATTGATCAACAGTGAGCATAACATACTGTGTGGAAATAAATGTAAGCTGCCGAAATTACAACGAACACCACATCACTTACTTCTTTGTTTTCTCCCCACACTGTTCTGATCTGCCCGCTGTTTGATCCATGCTTCAAAACGACCTCCTTGGCCAAAACCACTCTTCCTGAACTTGCAGGGCAGCCCAGGATGCTTGATTCACTGATGCTCCTTAAAAAAACGTTTCTCGCCAAAATACCCACATCCCTCAAATCCACATTTAAGCTTGACACGGGACGGTGGAAGGGGCTTCAGCTTAATCGGAGCCATTTATCAGCCCTTCAACTATGGACGATGAAATTCAGGCTCAACCAGTTTACTCAAGATGTATACCAAAGTAATGCAAGAGAAAAATGATCAAAAACACAACCTTGCAACGTATTGCCTCCACCACACCACGGGATTCTAGGGCCTTGGCCTCCGCCATATCCACAAGGCAACACACCAAACCGCAGGGCTGCTTTTCTTCAAACCAAAGATACCTTTTACACCGGCTTTGCCGCAAGGGCGCTGTTCAAACAGCGCCCTTGCGGCAGCGTTGAGCGTACTTCCAAACAGAAGGAAACGAAGGAAAAAAACTGTTTTGCCTGTCGCCTTTACCTTTACGGCGGCCTGTCGGGCCAAGCTGTCGCGTGCTATGGAATACAAATCGGGCCCGACAGGCCGGTGAAGGAATTTTTCCAGCAGAGGATTTTCTGGGTGACGTTTAAAAGGCCCTCTGTGCATAAGGCCCTCTATTCAAAGGTTCCTCGATTCATAAGTCCCTCGAAAAGACCCTCTGTGCATAAGGCCCTCTATTCAAAGGTCCCTCGATTCATAAGTCCCTCGATTTTCCATCGGTTCTTGCCGCACACTGGCTTGATATGGGAGAGGTGCAAATTCATGAAAAACTTGTTGAGTGAAAGAGGTGACAATTCTAATATTGAGTTTTTTTAGAACAAAAAATATTTTCTGCTTCCTTTCAAGATTTTTTTCTCACAGATTGTAAGATCTGTCGCAAGACCATACCGTGCCCTAAAATCTGTCGGGCACTTTATGACCCGAGAGCCCGACTTTTTGCAGCTCTACACTGGCCCCCCACTTTTCAGTGATGGGCCCCCCGCAACGGAGATAAGAATATCAAGAACTGTAATATCAAGCAAGAAACTCTAACTATAGCTTGCCCCGGAACTCCGTTAAACTTACATGTACCCCTAAACTAAGTTGAGGTCCTATGAGTCGATTTTAAGGTCCCCTGAGCTTCTGGGGGCCCCTGAACTGGTCTCTGATGCCATACGAGCTAATCTGGGCCCCTTGAGCTGAACTGAGCGCCCCTGAGGTGGTTTGGGCAGCATGAACTGTTCTAGGATGCCTAAACTGAGCTTGGAGCCGTGACCTTGAACAGGGCCCTGTGAATTGGCCAGGCCCTATATCCACCGTCCTGGGGGCCCCTGAGCTGAGCTGGGACCGTAAAGTTAATATTGTCCCTTGTGCTAATCTGGATCCCCTGTGATGCACAGAAGACCCTAAACTTATCTGAGGCCCCTGCACAGTATTAGGGCCCCTGCCTTTAAATTGGGTTGTAAGCTTTAATTGAAACCCTGAACTGTTCTGAAACCCCATATATGCCGACAAGGGGCCTCTGGATGATCCGGGCCCTTAAGCTTATCTGGTCATCAGAGCTAATATTGGCCTCTGTGTTGAACTGAGAGCCCCTGAGATGGTCTGGGACCCCCTATAAGGCTTTACAGCCACTGACCACTGAGCTTGAACGGGCCCCTTGAGATGTTCTGACAGTGGCGTAGCCAGGCGAGGGGGTCCCTGGGGTCCTCGGACCCCCTTGGGCTGACCTTATGCACTAAAACACGACCATTGATCTCGGGGCCCCCTGAGCCTGGTCTCGGGGGCCCTCCCGAGCTTGGTCTCTGGAGGCCCCCGATAATCGGTATCGAGGGCTCCAGAATACCGAATATTGATCTTGGGGGACCCTTAGGTTCAGTGTCAGGGGGTCCCGAGCTTGGCCTCAGGGCCCCCGAGCTTGGTCTCAAGGCCCCTCCCTCTGAGCTCGGTCTCACGAGCCTTTCGATCTTGGTCTCACGGGCCTTTCGATTTTGGTCTCAGGGGCCCCGAGCTTGGTTTCAGGGCCCCCGAGCTTGGTCTCAGGGGCCCCGAGCTTGGTCTCAGGGCCCCCGAGCTTATTATCAGGGGACCCCCGAGCTTGGTCTCAGGGATGCCCCCAAGATTGGTCTCAGGCCCCCTCTCCCCGAGCTTAGTGTCAGGGGCCCTCGAGCTTGGTCTCAGGGAGGCATCCGAGGGTATCTGATGCATAAGGCTGACCGTATGCACTGGAAAACACCAGCATTGGTCTCTGGGACCCCTGATCTTGGTTTCAGGGGGCTCACGAGCTTGGTCTCAGGGACCCCCGATCATCGGTATCGAGGGCTCTGGAATACCGAACATTGATCTCGGGGGCCCCTGAGCTTGGTCTCAGGGCCCTCGAACTTGGTCTCAGGGGACAACCGAGCTTGGTCTCATGGACCTTTCCATGTTTGGTCTCATGGGCCTTTCGATCTTGGTCTCAAGGGTCTCGAGCTTGGTCTCAGGGAACCCCCGAGCTTGGTGTCAGGGGGCCCTCGAGCTTGGTCCCAGGGAGCATCCGAGCTTGGTCTCAGGGTCCCCTCAAGCTTGGTCTCAGGGGCCCCCGAGCTTGGTCTCAGGGGTTCAGGGCCCCCCCTCGGGGTGCACCCGACTATTGATATCGAGGGACTCATGAGTGAGGCACGAGCATTGATCTCATGGACGCAGAGTTTGGTCTCAGGGGCCCCCAAGCCTGGGTTCAGGACCCCCGAGTATCGGCATTGAGGGACTCCAGAGGACCGAGCATTAGTCTCGGGGGGGCTCGAAATATTGATCTTGAGGGCCCCGGAACATCGGTGTCAAGTTACTTCCGAGAAAAGCGCGAGCATGGGTCTAAGGGTGCCCCTGAGTCTGATCTAAGTGGGACCCGAGCTTGGTCTTAGGAGCCCCCGGGCATTAGTATCAAGGGGCTCCGGAGTATTGGTCTGGGGGAGAAATTATTTTAGGGGCCTCCAAATGGTGATTTCGGAGGGCCCCCGAAAGTGTGGATGCAGTGGTGTAGCCAAGGGGGCCCTAGGCGTCCGCAGACCCCCTTGGGCCAATCTGAACCACTGCAAAGAATTCTCTGATCACGGGGCCCCAGAGTCAGTCTCAGGGGCCCCTGAAGATTTGTTCTCAGGGCGTCCCGAGTCGGCCTCAAGGCCCCCGCCCTGAGAGTCAGTCTCAAGGCCCCCGAAAGCAGATTTCAGGGGCCCCCAGAGGGTTGGTCTCAGGGGCCCAAAAGTCGGTATCAGGGACCCCGGGAGTCTGTCTCAGGGGAGGTGGGGGGGGGAGCGAGCTAGTCTCAGGGGCCCCAGAGAGTGGTTCTCAGGGCCTCACAAAGGTCTATTTCAGAGGGTCTCCGAGAGTCAGTCTCAGGAACGCCAAAGACTCAGTCTCAGAGGTGATTCCACCCCTCCCCCCCCGGGTGTTTGTCTCAGGGGCGCCCTAGAGTAAGTCTCAGAGGGCTGCTGGAAGTCATTCCCAGTCCCCTCCCCCCACCCCAAAGACAGTCTCAGGGGACCCCAAGAGCTAATCTGGATGGCAACGATAGTCAGTCTAAGCCCCCCTCCAGAGTAAATCTGGGGGGCCAATAATTAGTCTCAGAGGTGCTGCCGAATAACTAATCTCAGGAGCCCCGAGAGATTCTCAGGGGCCCCCAGTTTTGATCAAGAGGCGCCGTGAATCGGTCTCAGATACCTCCTGAGATCTAATCAGGAGAGCGGCCGAAAATTAGCTTTGTGAGTGCCGCCAAGTGTTGGTCTTAGGTGGCCCCAGAGCTCGAATAAAAATTTTCAAAATCATATGCCTCGGAAAAAATGTATCTACCCCTATTGCGTACTAAAAAAGACAAATTGAAACATGTCCATCAGGCACCATTATCAAAGGAAAGGCAAAAATTAAACTAATTGTATCATAAGAGCAAATCGAACGGGGAATTTGGCACTTCAGTCAATTTTTAATCTATTAGCACCCGTTTCTGGCCAGGGTATCATTTATGATACCCACAATTTATACATTTACAAACTGGCATAACTGTTTCTTGTGTGGCGGCACATGGTGGTGGCTGCGTGCATGCCTCACTGCTGTATCTGCGCTCCGATTACCGTCAACGTGTCCCCGTTTTCTGTTCATTTTCCCATCGTATTTCAGATTTTTTTCATTTCACGATAATCAAAATAAAAAAGTTACGGCCAAAAACAGGGTTAACACCAATAACTACATTCCTAAATATTCTGAAATAAACAACCTTCAAATATTTTCATGGGAAACCAGAAAAACAAGGGTAATGAGAGAAATCGATGAGCATAACCTCAAAGGAAAAATAGGTATGAAAGGTTGAAAATAACAAAGACAGAGAGATCCAAGGCGATAGATATCTCAGGCGCCTTTTGTCTTGGTAATTTGCTCGTTTACAAGATAGCAAGGGTAAGAAAGTAACTGGATCTCAACAGGATCTATCGACGGAATAGAGGTTATGTAACGTTCGGGACACACTAAATGTCCTTTGTATTTTTTTCGTTTTTTCCGTTTCTTTTGAAATTTCCTGATTAAAGAGTTCATGGATTCGACACCGGGAAATAATTGCTAATCATTTCCTGTACAAGATAATTTCTACGTACTCAAAACGACTGACCTTCAATAACTTCAGGTCTGATTATAATCAATTACCAATTACCAGAGTGAATTAAGGTGGACTCGGGTGTAACATCATGCGCGCATCAACATTAAACTTCCCGAAATATGGCACAAAGCTGTTATTATAGCCACGCTTCCATATAAGGTATGGGCCATCCTTAATATTTGGTGACCTTAGTTTACCAACATTTGGTCGGATCGAAAAAATCAAGCTATAAACAAAATAAGAATAAATGCTTAACCTTCGCCCGGGTGGGGGTCTTTTTAGACACCCCCCCTCGGGTTTTTCCAAAGTGACCAAAAAACGGCGGCGCGAAGCGCCGCCAAACTTGGTCTAGCTGTTCCTTCATCATTTTTACATCTTTCCTGAAAATTTTGGCCCAAGGTCATATCAGGTCAGGTCACCAGGCCAGGTGAAGTGACCTCACCTAAAAAAATACTTAGGACCGCATAACTAAAAGAAGGGTTAATTGATCAAGTTGAAACTCTTACCACATATTGGGCCCACCAGGAGCTACAACATTTGTTCCGGGATTTTTGATATTGGTGACCTAAGGTCATGTGCAGAGCATGACCTCCCTATTGTCAATACATGGGGAAAATCACGAAATGAGCTTTTCTCAGTAAGTATGGATGGAATCAACTTCAAACATCGGTTGCGACTTGCTCTTAGCCCATTTCTGAAGCTGATGCCAAACATTTTGACTTGTGACCTTTGAAAGGTCACCTTAGGTCAAATAAGCATTTTTTGTGTTTTTCTCTATAAATTTTGAATAAACTAAGATAGAGCTTTTATTTTGTCACCGAAGTGTTTGTATAGTCACTGGAAGTCAAATGATATACATCATGACTATACCAGGTCAAGTTGGGTCAGACCGCTGACCTGGGTCAGGTCAAATTCTTAAATTTGACCTGGCATAGCAATATCATATATCATTCGATTCGTATTGACGAGAGGATTGCAATGGTGCATAAACTTTGGCTGTATCTTGTTTGGTTTGGAAGCAATTAGCGAAAAAGTAAATGCCCTTATGCATGGGTGGCTATGGACATTCCCAAGAATATGCCCAATATTTAGTGACCTGTAGCTCCCTAGGCTTTGACCTGACACGAAAATGAATGCCACTGTAATGAAAGCGCATCTCAAGAGCTTTCGAATGGTGTTAGAAAAATGTTTCTAGCTATCATAGTTTCCGAGATATATGAGGTTTTCTTAGTACACCTCATATTAGCGATTTTGACCTGTTTTGACCTCTGGTGACCTTGATATTGACCTGACAAGAAAAATGACCGAAGTATTTTCGATATCATTTTCGAAGAGCTTTCGATTGCCGTTTTGCGCTTTTTTCTAGCTCTCTTAGTTTTTGAGATCGTGGGGGGTCTTTTTTGGCCCCCACCAGGGCGAAGGTGGCTCGTACCCGCCACCGGGGCAAGGGTTAAAAAGGCACAACAAAATTTCCTTCGTGTGAATGTTAAAATACAAAAGATATAGGAGATGGGCCCCGGTTGCTGAGGGGACCCCCGGTCTGGGGCCCCCGACGGTAGTCGGACCCCTCCTTGGCCGAATCCTGGCTACGCCACTGTGTTCTGAGACTCTATATCAGACACCCTGGGACACCCTAAGCCTAGCTGGGGCCCTGAGCTAATCTGGGTACCCCTGTGCTTAACTGGGGCCCCTGATCTGGTATGGGGGCCCTGAACTCTTCTAAGGTCCCTGGGCTAAGCTGGGGGCCGTGAGCTTGAATGGAGCCCCCTGAGCTGGTATGAGAGAGGACCCTATATCAGCCAATCTGGGCCCCTGAGCTGAGCTGGCCTGTGCTGGACAAGAGCCCTGAGCTGGTCTGGGGCCCCTGAACTGTTCTAGCGTCATTGAGCTAAGCTGGAATCCGTGAGCTTGAGCAAGCCCCTTTAGCTGTTTTGAGACCCTACATAAGTCGACCTGGGGACCCCCGAGCTGAACCGGGCCCTTAAGCTAATCTGGCATCCTGTGGGCATCTGGGGCTCCACTGTGATGAGCTTCTAGGGGTCCTGTGCTTATGTAGGGTCACTTGATAAGCTGGTCCCGAGGCTAATGCACTGGTCTGGGCCCTTGAGCTGACTGATCTAGTTTCCTGAGCCATGGTCTGGACATTGGGGCCCTCTGAGATAATTTGGCGGCCCCTGGGCGGCATAGGCATAGGAAACGAGAGTCAGGGGATACTACCCCCTTTTGAGGTGGGCCCCCGCAACGTATATGCAAATATCAGCAAGTACGCTGCCTGTAAGCCCCTGGAGGAGGAGCGCTTCGTGAAAAAACCAAGGCACCTACTACCCGAGTGTTTCCAAATGAGTCCCGAGAACTGGTCCCAATCAAACTCCATCCCATATCAATCCCAACACAAAGCATGAATCGGATACGGACCCCGCATCAAATGCCGAGCAACAGTCGTCCCTGAGCCATTGAAAGGCGTGACGTCCTTCGATGCCAGGGTTATATGGCGTCGCCAACTCTTTCCCTGTTGGGAGGGGTTTCTGGGGAGTCAAATTGCTCCTTGCACAAGGAATCTGCCGTGCCTTAAACCCGGGTTGGTCGCGTGGAAAGCAAGGCTGCTAACCACTATATCACCACGCCCACACCTCCACAGCATCACAAAGCTGGCCATCAAGTACCCACATTGCACTTGCAGTCATGCTGGAGCTCTGCATTTTAGGCATCGAAATATAGCTAGACGTATTTATTGTGATCAGCCTTTACCTAAATCAATCTTTTAATGATGGAAAGAAGGGATCCGTAACAGCTTAAATGAATGTTCCCATTTTTGTCATTAAATTAGCAAAATGTTGATTAGACATAGCGAAGTGAGGCTGTTTGGTATCAAAGCATTGTAGTTTTCTAAACAGTTTTTAATTTTGTAAATGTGATAAAAGGGCCTGAACATTTGTAAATATAAGAAACGCACTCGTGGTAAAAAATGATTGAAATCCTCCAAAAGAGCTTAAAATGTATTTCGTATTTGAACAGGGTCTAGGAAAAAAACAAAAAATGTTTTTTGCGTTTTACTATGATTTACTAGATCATAATCGGTACAAATAAAAATCATAGGGCAAAGTTTAATTCCTCAATTTTCCATACGTTGGCATCCGAGTGTGCATGCGTGCCTTATTGACACCAAACGAGATAACTAATTTTTTTTATAATTATGGGCCCCCGTGGACTGGGGCCCCCTTGAGGTGGGCCCCCTCTAAGATTGGCCCCCCACTTTTCAAACCGTTCCTACGCCCCTGCCCAACCTAACCTAGCCTGCTTCGCTCGCATCAGAAATCCCCTGATAATATTTTATTTCGCAACTATCACATCCATCCGCCATTGTACAAACTGACGAGCGTCGGTGCGTTACGTAGAGGTTTTTTATTTTGGAGTGTTTTATCCCTCTTATTCTGGCATGGTATCTGGCATCTTTAATAAACAGTAGCGTTGCTGTGCTGCTGTGAGGTGTTGGTTGGTGTCGTGCGGGGCATTTCTGTGGGGTGTGACTTTTCTGCGGATTAGAACTGCGGAGAAAAATGCTTTTCGCAACCAGGCCACCTAGAGGCTTGCGGTTTTCACTAAAAGAATGGCCATTGTCTGTTTAGTGAAATTCCAAAATTTCATCCCTCTACGTACAGTAACAGCAACGTTAAAACGTAAAACGTTAAATAACTCGTGAATTTGCTGCGGAGAGAAGCTGCGGAGAAAAATGCTCTCGGTAACCAGAGCACCTAGCGACTCGCGGTTTTCTTTATAATACTCCTTGCCACCAGAATTGCAAGATTCCAGAATCTCATGAACCTAGATCCCTTAGGAACAAAGTTATACCTATAACGTACAACGTCTTGCGGAGAGAAACGTTCTCGGAAACCAGACCAGATATCGACTTGCGGTTTTCACCAGCGTCATCGGCATCATCACAAACGTAAGATTCCAGATTTTAGTGGTGCTAAACCAAGTAGCTGCAACGTTATAGGGTCAAACGTAACACATTGGCGTATTTTGGCGGGACTCCGCCAAACGACGCTGCGGAGAGAAATGCTCTCCGCAACCAGAGCACCTAGCGACTTGCGGTTTTCACTAAAATAATCCTTGGCATTGAAAATGAAGGATTCCAGAATTCCATGGTCGTAGTCCCGTTACGTGCAACGTTATAACGTAAAACGTCTTGCGGAGAGAAACGTTCTCGGAAGCCAGACCAGATATCGACTTTTGGTTTTCACCAGCGTCATCGGCGTCATCACAAACGTAAGGTTCCAGACTTTCGTGATGCTCAACCCTGTAGCAGCAAAAATATAGGGTCAAACGTAAAAAACGTCTTTTCTGCGGAGAAAAATGCTCCCCGCAACCAGAGCACCTAGCGACTTGCGGTTTTCACTAAAATAATCCTTGGCATTGAAAATGAAGGATTCCAGAATTCCATGATCGTAGTCCCGTTACGTGCAACGTTATAACGTAAAACATCTTGCGGAGAGAAACGTCCTCGGAAACCAGACCAGATATCGACTTTTGGTTTTCACCAGCGTCATCGGCGTCATCACAAACGTAAGATTCCAGACTTTCGTGATGCTCAACCCTGTAGCAGCAGCGTTATAGGGTCAAACGTAAAAAACGTCTTTTCTGCGGAGAAAAATGCTCTCCGCAACCAGAGCACCTAGCGACTTGCGGTTTTCACTAAAATAATTCTTGGCATTGAAAATGAAGGATTCCAGAATTTCATGATCTTAGTCTACTTAGGTGCAACGTTATAACGTAAAACGTCTTGCGGAGAGAAACGTTCTTGGAAGCCAGACCAGATATCGACTTTTGGTTTTCACCAGTGTCATCGGCGTCATCACAAACGTAAGATTCCAGACTTTCGTGATGCTCAACCCTGTAGCAGCAGCGTTATAGGGTCAAACGTAAAAAACGTCTTTTCTGCGGAGAAAAATGCTCTCCGCAACCAGAGCACCTAGCGACTTGCGGTTTCCACTAAAATAATTCTTGGCATTGAAAATGAAGGATTCCAAAATTTCATGATCTTAGTCTACTTAGGTGCAACGTTATAACGTAAAACGTCTTGCGGAGAGAAACGTTCTCGGAAGCCAGACCAGATATCGACTTTTGGTTTTCACCAGCGTCATCGGCGTCATCACAAACGTAAGATTCCAGACTTCCGTGATGCTCAACCCTGTAGCAGCAACGTTATAGGGTCAAACGTAAAAAACGTCTTTTCTGCGGAGAAAAATGCTCTCCGCAACCAGAGCACCTAGCGACTTGCGGTTTTCACTAGAATAATCCTTGGCATTGAAAATGAAGGATTCCAGAATTCCATGATCGTAGTCCCGTTACGTGCAACGTTATAACGTAAAAAGTCTTGCGGAGAGAAACGTTCTCGGAAGCCAGACCAGATATCGACTTTTGGTTTTCACCAGCGTCATCGGCGTCATCACAAACGTAAGATTCCAGACTTTCGTGATGCTCAACTTGGTAGCAGCAACGTTCTAGGGTCAAACGTAAAAAACGTCTTTTCTGCGGAGAAAAATGCTCTCCGCAACCAGAGCACCTAGCGACTTGCGGTTTTCACTAAAATAATCCTTGGCATTGAAAATGAAGGATTCCAGAATTCCATGATCGTAGTCCCGTTACGTGCAACGTTATAACGTAAAATGTCTTGCGGAGAGAAACGTCCTCGGAAGCCAGACCAGATATCGACTTTTGGTTTTCACCAGCGTCATCGGCGTCATCACAAACGTAAGATTCCAGACTTTCGTGATGCTCAACCCTGTAGCAGCAACGTTATAGGGTCAAACGTAAAAAACGTCTTTTCTGCGGAGAAAAATGCTCTCCGCAACCAGAGCATCTAGCGACTTGCGGTTTCCACTAAAATAATCCTTGGCATTGAAAATGAAGGATTCCAGAATTCCATGATCGTAGTCCCGTTACGTGCAACGTTATAACGTAAAAAGTCTTGCGGAGAGAAACGTTCTCGGAAACCAGACCAGATATCGACTTTTGGTTTTCACCAGCGTCATCGGCGTCATCACAAACGTAAGATTCCAGACTTTCGTGATGCTCAACCCTGTAGCAGCAACGTTATAGGGTCAAACGTAAAAAAACGTCTTTTCTGCGGAGAAAAATGCTCTCCGCAACCAGAGCACTTAGCGACTTGCGGTTTTCACTAAAATAATCCTTGGCATTGAAAATGAAGGATTCCAGAATTCCATGATCGTAGTCCCGTTACGTGCAACGTTATAACGTAAAACGTCTTGCGGAGAGAAACGTCCTCGGAAGCCAGACCAGATATCGACTTTTGGTTTTCACCAGCGTCATCGGCGTCATCACAAACGTAAGATTCCAGACTTTCGTGATGCTTAACTTGGTAGCAGCAACGTTATAGGGTCAAACGTAAAAAACGTCTTTTCTGCGGAGAAAAATGTTCTCCGCAACCAGAGCACTTAGCGACTTGCGGTTTTCACTAAAATAATCCTTGGCATTGAAAATGAAGGATTCCTGAATTCCATGATCGTAGTCCCGTTACGTGCAACGTTATAACGTAAAACGTCTTGCGGAGAGAAACGTCCTCGGAAGCCAGACCAGATATCGACTTTTGGTTTTCACCAGCGTCATCGGCGTCATCACAAACGTAAGATTCCAGACTTTCGTGATGCTCAACCCTGTAGCAGCAACGTTATAGGGTCAAACGTAAAAAACGTCTTTTCTGCGGAGAAAAATGCTCTCCGCAACCAGAGCACCTAGCGACTTGCGGTTTTCACTAAAATAACCCTTGGCATTGAAAATGAAGGATTCCAGAATTCCATGATCGTAGTCCCGTTATGTGCAACGTTATAACGTAAAATGTCTTGCGGAGAGAAACGTCCTCGGAAGCCAGACCAGATATCGACTTTTGGTTTTCACCAGCGTCATTGGCGTCATCACAAACGTAAGATTCCAGACTTTCGTGATGCTCAACTTGGTAGCAGCAACGTTATAGGGTCAAACGTAAAAAACGTCTTTTCTGCGGAGAAAAATGCTCTCCGCAACCAGAGCACCTAGCGACTTGCGGTTTTCACTAAAATAATCCTTGGAATTGAAAACATAGGGTTCAAGAATTCCATGCTCATAGTCCCCTTAGGTGCAATGTTATAAGGTATAACGTCTTGCTGAGAGAAACGTTCTGGTGGGGAGGGAAGTGCTTTCACAGGTGGCGTCATCGGTCCCACCCTAGGTGACGCTAGCTGCCAACACACAAAGCGTGTACATCCCTGGCAGTGTTCACGGTGGCTTGCGACTATTTAGGACGCGGCGTTTTTCTGCGTCGAACCAATCAGATGCGAGTATGTGGGCGGAACTTCTGAAACGGTCTTATTCTGATGACGTTGTCCCTTGCGATCAAAGACCGAAAGCCCGCGACCTTCTGCGTCGCTGAAACGGGAGACGCAGAGCCGATGGCAGATGATATGGCGCACATATAAGCAAAATATTTTGTTCGCAGGGAAGTTAGAAGCTCCAATTAGAGAAGAATGCGGATGCAGTGATGACGAACAACGCCATGGGAGATAAGACAAACAGCTCATGGCCGCAGAATGTGGGAATGTTTATGAAAATGGTACCTATGTTTTGTGTTTGTGCAGCCGGTAGCCTGTTGCCATACTTTGCAGAGTGTTACATACTATAGTGATAAATTCTGCCTGGAACACAGGGGCGCAAGTTTCCATATATTTGGGAGGGCTCGAGCCCCCGAATGCTCGGAGAAGCCCCCCCCAATGACCCGACGAGCCCCCCAATCCCAAGTTGCGGGCCCCTGCGGACACGGCCGGGCCCCTGCCACGATTGCAGGCCCCAGTGGTCTATTTGGGCTAGCTTTGGCTGAGGCCAGGCTCCCTGGCATGCTTGCAGGTCCCCTGTGGGCCACCCTTAACCTCGGTGTCCGCAACCGGGCCCCTAACGATATTTTCAGGCCCACTTTGACTGCAACCGGGTCCCTAATTCCGGCAGTCTCGGGCCCTCTGCGATCCACCCGGGCCCCTGTGACTGCAACCGGGCCCACTACGATCCACCCGGGCCCCCTGTGACTGCAACCGGGCCCCATGTAATCCACTCGGGCCCCCTGTGACTGCAGCCGGGTCCCCTGTGATCTATCCGGCCCCCTGTGACTGCAACCGGGCCCCTGTGATCCAGCCGGGCCCCCATGTGACTGCAACCGGGCCCACTATGATCCACCCGGGCCCCCTGTGACTGCAACCGGGCCCCATGTAATCCACTCGGGCCCCCTGTGACTGCAGCCGGGTCCCCTGTGATCTATCCGTCCCCCTGTGACTGCAACCGGGCCCCTGTGATCCAGCCGGGCCCCCTGTGACTGCAACCGGGCCCACTATGATCCACCCGGGCCCCCTGTGACTGCAACCGGGCCCGATGTAATCCACTCGGGCCCCTGTGACTGCAGCCGGGTCCCCTGCGATCTATCCGGCCCCCTGTGACTGCAACCGGGCCCCTGTGATCCAGCCAGGCCCCCTGTGATCCACCCGGTCCCCTGTGACTGCAACCGGGCCCTCTGTTATCCACCCGGCCCCCTATGATCCACCCGGTCCCCCTGTAACTCCAACCGGGCCCCTTGTGACTGCAACCGGGCCATCTACGATCCACCCGGGCCCCCTGTGACTGAAACCGGGCCCCCTGTCATCCACCTGGGGGCCCTGTGACTCCAACCGGGCCCCCTGTGACTGCAGCCGGGCCCCCTGTGATGCACCCGGGCCCCCTGTGACTGTAACCAGGCCATCTGTTATCCACCCGGGGGCCCTGTGACTGCAACCAGGCACTCTGTGACTGCAACCGGGCCCCCTGTAATTACAACCGGGCCCCCTATGATTCACCCGGGCCCCCTGTGACTGCAACCAGGCCCCCTTTGATCCACCCGGGCCCCCTGTGGCTGCAATTGGGCCCCTTGTAATCCACCTGGGCCCCCCTGTGATCCACCAGGGGCCCCATGTGATCCATCCTGGGCCCTCTTCTTAAATTTGTCTGTCAAAAAGTTATCATATCTTGTCGTCAAATCTGGGTCATATAATGAGCGTCCGCTGGCGAATGGTAGCCTCTTAATTTCCCGGGTTTGTCAGTGCAGCGCGAAGGAAGCTGAGGCATGCTCCTGGCTCTCTTGTCGTATTCGCCGAGGCGAATGATTTGCACAAAGTTTGCTTTTAACAGTAAAATTTGCATGCTTATGATTCAATCGGATTGTGCCTACTCTGGAAAAGTTTCGTTAGGCTCTGATTTGGGTTTTACGTTTGGGCTTTTCGTGTCAATCCAAATCGTGCTCCGATGCGCGGTGTTGAATGGCAAGTGAAGTGATTGTTTGCTATTTGCTGTTGTCGGGCTAAATCCCTAATGAGTGATGATCCCCTGTCCGGCACCCCTGATGACTAAATACCAAGACTTGGAGAATCTTGTGCCCCATATGGCCGCCAGTGACGTATCTAAAATTTGGGAAAGGGGAGGGGGAGGGCCAAAGCCTCAGGGGGCAGGGTGACACTTAGCCACCCGAAGGGCGCACTTTTCACCCAAAGGGTGATCAATCGTCGCATCCTGGGTGAGAGGAGGGTTTGGGTGCGAAATTTCGTCCTCAGAGGCTCTTGGACTTAAGGGGTGGCTGCTCCATTCGCTCTCCCCCCTGGTGGCCACCCCATTCGCCCCTCCCCCCTGGTGGCCGCAGCCGGGTCCCTACTCCCAGTAGTTAATACCCTGTGGATGCAGACGGGCCTGCCATGGATGCAGTTCGTGTAACTGCAACCAGCCTCTGTCATGCTTGCCATGCGGGCCCCTGTGGTATCCCGGGTCCCTATTGGTCTGACCGGGCTCCCTGTGGCCTGTCCGGGCCCCTGTGGTCTGCCCAGGCCCCTGTGACCTGTCCGGGCCCCTTGTGCTCCGCTCTGTCCCCTTGTGGTCTGCCCGGGCCCCTGCGGTCAGCCCAGGCCTCTGTGGCCTTCCCGGGCCCCTTGTGCTCCGCTTGGTCCCCTTGTGGTCTGCCCAGGCCCCTGTGGTCTGCCCGGACCCCTGTGGTCTGCCCAGGCCCCTGTGGTCTATCCAGGCCCCTGTGGTCTGCCCGGTCGGTCCCATTTGGTCTGCACGGACCCCTTGTCTGCTAGTGCCCATTTTGGTCTGATCGAGCCCCTTGTGGTCTGCCCGAGCCTCCTGTGGTTTTGCCGGAACCCTTTTGGTCTGTCCGGGCCTCCGTGTGGCCTCTGCGGACCCCGTTTTGTCTGTCCGGGGTCCCTTTTATCTGCGCAGGCCCTCTGTGGTTTGCCCGGGCCCCTCCCAGTCTGCAAAGTATGGCACTTTTGACGAGATCTCGTGGTGGCGGACACCCTCAGGTGGTGCAAACTTTGGAGCAACAAATCCCCAATTTTGCCGTCTGGTGCGAGGGAGCTCAAATCAAACACCCACAGAGTTCTGAGAAGGAAGAAACTGGTAAAAACATCGAAATTTCTGGGTCAGTGAAATTTCCCAACAGTGTTTGGTGTGAATTTTAGGTTGCTGGTGGTGCAAAAAGAATCTACAAGGCTGGTGCGGACTCGTCGGGTCTGCTGCCATACTTTGCAGACTGGGGCCCCTCTGTGGTTGGCCCGGCCCCAGTGTTCTGCTCGGGTCCCTGTGGTCTGCCCAGGTCCTTTCACCTGTCCAGGCCCCGTGTGGCCTACCCGGGCCCGCTGCCCAGCCAGCCATTCCGACCGGGCCCAGAGCGGGCTGGGCCGGGCTCTGCCCGAGCCATAAGACTCATAGCTGAGCCACATAGACTCGGGCTGAGCCCGACATTAGGTCGGGGGATGACAACTTACCCGAGCGGTAGAGCCCGGTCTTGCTTGACCATGGGCTCTGCCCCAGGCGGAGCGGAGCCGGACCCGGGCTGAGCCCATGTACTCGGGCTCTGCCCAGTCAAAGCCCAGCACATATCGGGCAGAGCCCAGCCAAATTGCTGGCTGTGTGTGGTCTGCTCGGGCCCCTTGTGGGCTCACCGGGCTCATATGGTTTTCTGGGTTCCTGTGGTCTGCCCGGCCCCTTTGGTGTGCTCAGGCCCTCTGTGGTCTGTCTGGGCCCCTTGTGGTCTAAGAATATCGTACAGAAACTGAAGCTGTTGTGTTAGTCGCTTATTTGCAGGGGTTCCTTATTTGTTAGCCGTTTCGTGCCCCAGGTGGTGTATCCGTGCTCCCTGTTGCCGAAACCGGCCCCCTGCCATGCTTGCGGGCCCCCTGTGGTTTTCCCGGGTAACGTGCGACCGGTCCCATGCCTCCTGGAACATTCGGGGAGAGATGGATGGGGCGTGAGAAATGTTAGGCCCCTAATTCCTTTTGTTCTGATCCTATACGATGATTGTAAAGGGAAATAGGCAGTATCACCTATTCATAGTACCCCTTGACCGGTACCCAGTGTTGTAAAATGTCATTGAACTGGCAAGGTGAATGGATCAGAAAACGGTGTCTTGATTATGTAACATAAATATCAGTAGGACTTGCTGCCTGAGGTCAGAGGCATAAGTGCAGATGCGGATCCAGGGGAGCTGAGGGGGTTTCAGCCTCCCCCTTTGCCCCATTTTCGCCATTTTGCGCCCTATTCCCTTTTTCGCCATTTTTCAAAGCTCAGCCACTCCCCTAGCAGAATACTGGTTCCGCTCCTGCATAAGCGTCGCAAATGGTAAAAGTCGCCTTTGGCCCCGTACAAAAATAGTTATTCCTCCTTGTTGATTAGTTGGCCCGTGTAAAACAATGGTTTTGCCTTCCCATTCGATTTTCCACACGATCTCAGATTCCAAGCTGAAATATGTTTCCTGTAGTACAGCAAAATGAGCAGCGTATTTAGCATGTAGATGTCGAAATATGGATCTGCGTTTTATAGGTTCACGTAAGCCTCGGACATTGAACGTCAAATCTTTAAGCTCTAGCATCACGTTAGGAGCTTAGCAAAATTATAATAACGGTACAAAAACGGCCTTCCGAGGCAAATAGTTCTTCTTTTAAAAAGTGAACGCTGTTTGTTCGTATGCATCTACATAATAAAACATGGTAGGTAACACGAATTATTTTATTATCATGAGTATTTTTTTTTTGGAACATTCCGTCTCCTGCCAAATGAGAACTGTGGGCGCTTTGATGCTGTCGTCTGTACCGGCACAGAAAAAAACGCAAATGACAGGCATACTGACTTGAGCACACACAAGACCAAGCTCGGGGCCCTGAGACACAGCTCGGTGCTCCTTGAGACGGAGCTTGGAGGCTCCTAGAGATCAAGCTCGACGGCCCCCGAGACCAAGCTCTGGGCCCCTGAGACCAAGCTCAGGGCCCCTGAGACCAAGTTTGGGGGCCTCTGAAACAAAGTTTGGATGCCCCTGAAACCAAGCTCAAGGCTCTCTAAGACCAATCTCGGGAGCCCCTTAGACCAAATTCGGGGGCCCCCTGAGACCAAGCTTGGGGGGCTTCTAGAGATCAAGCTCGAATGCCCCCGAGCCCAAGCTCAGGGGGCCCTTAGACCAAGCTCGGGGCCCCTGAGATAAAGCTCGGACACTGTCCAAACCGACGAGAAGCTGTTGAGGGCTCAATCAGGTCGTTCATGAACTTTCAGAAAAGAAACAAGCTAAAATTGCGTATTTTCCAGGGGCCCTCTCTGATAATTGGGGGGGGCAACAGCCCCCTTGCCCCCTTTATCAGCCGCCACTGATATTCGTCGCTCTCCTCGTCCGCGATTACCACCGTGAACACTGCCAGGGATGTAGACGCTGAATGTGGTGGCAGGTGGCGCCATCTAGAATGAGACCGGTGGCGCTATCTGTGAAGGCGATTCCCTACCCACGAGAACGTTTCTCTCCGCAAGACGTTTAACGTTATAACGCTGCACCTAAGTAGACTACGATCCTTAAATTCTGGAATCCTTCATTTTCCATGCCAAGGATTATTTTAGTGAAAACTGCAAGTCGCTAGGTGCTCTGGTTGTGGAGAGCATTTTTCTCCGCAGAAAAGACGTTTTTTACGTTTGACCCTATAACGTTGCTGCTACAGGGTTGAGCATCACGAAAGTCTGGAATCTTACGTTTGTGATGACGCCCATGACGCTGGTGAAAACCAAAAGTCGATATCTGGTCTGGCTTCCGAGCACGTTTCTCTCCGCAAGACGTTTTACGTTATAACGTTGCACGTAACGGGACTACGATCATGGAATTCTGGAATCCTTCATTTTCAATGCCCAGGATTATTTTAGTGAAAACCGCAAGTCGCTAGGTGCTCTGGTTGCGGAGAGCATTTTTCTCCGCAGAAAAGACGTTTTTACGTTTGACCCTATAACGTTGCTGCTACAGGGTTGAGCATCACGAAAGTCTGGAATCTTACGTTTGTGATGACGCCAATGACGCTGGTGAAAACCAAAAGTCGATATCTGGTCTGGTTTCCGAGGACGTTTCTCTCCGCAAGACGTTTTACGTTATAACGTTGCACGTAACGGGACTACGATCATGGAATTCTGGAATCCTTCATTTTCAATGCCAAGGATTATTTTAGTCAAAACCGCAAGTCGCTAGGTGCTCTGGTTGCGGAGAGCATTTTCTCCGCAGAAAAGACGTTTTTACGTTTGACCCTATAACGTTGCTGCTACAGAGTTGAACATCACGAAAGTCTGAAATCTTACGTTTGTGATGACGCCAATGACGCTGGTGAAAACCAAAGGTCGATATCTGGTCTGGCTTCCGAGAACGTTTCTCTCCGCAAGACGTTTTACGTTATAACGTTGCACGTAACGGGACTACGATCATGGAATTCTGGAATCCTTCATTTTCAATGCCAAGGATTATTTAAGTGAAAACCGCAAGTCGCTAGGTGCTCTGGTTGCGGAGAGCATTTTTCTCCGCAGAAAAGACGTTTTTCACGTTTGACCCTATAACGTTGCTGCTACAGGGTTGAGCATCACGAAAGTCTGGAATCTTACGTTTGTGATGACGCCGATGACGCTGGTGAAAACCAAAAGTCGATATCTGGTCTGGCTTCCGAGGACGTTTCTCTCCGCAAGACGTTTTACGTTATAACGTTGCACGTAACGGGACTACGATCATGGAATTCTGGAATCCTTCATTTTCAATGCCAAGGATTATTTTAGTGAAAACCGCAAGTCGCTAGGTGCTCTGGTTGCGGAGAGCATTTTTCTCCGCAGAAAAGACGTTTTTACGTTTGACCCTATACCGTTGCTGCTACAGGGTTAAGCATCACGAAAGTCTGGAATCTTACGTTTGTGATGACGCCGATGACGCTGGTGAAAACCAAAAGTCGATATCTGGTCTGGTTTCCGAGGACGTTTCTCTCCGCAAGACGTTTTACGTTATAACGTTGCACGTAACGGGACTACGATCATGGAATTCTGGAATCCTTCATTTTCAATGCCAAGGATTATTTTAGTGAAAACCGCAAGTCGCTAGGTGCTCTGGTTACGGAGAGCATTTTTCTCCGCAGAAAAGACGTTTTTTACGTTTGACCCTATAACGTTGCTGCTACAGGGTTGAACATCACGAAAGTCTGGAATCTTACGTTTGTGATGACGCCGATGACGCTGGTGAAAACCAAAAGTCGATATCTGGTCTGGCTTCCGAGAACGTTTCTCTCCGCAAGACGTTTTACGTTATAACGTTGCACGTAACGGGACTAAGATCATGGAATTCTGGAATCCTTCATTTTCAATGCCAAGGATTATTTTAGTGAAAACCGCAAGTCGCTAGGTGCTCTGGTTGCGGGGAGCATTTTTCTCCGCAGAAAAGACGTTTTTTACGTTTGACCCTATAACGTTGCTGCTACAGGGCTGAGCATCACGAGAGTCTGGAATCTTACGTTTGTGATGACGCCGATGACGCTGGTGAAAACCAAAAGTCGATATCTGGTCTGGTTTCCGAGGACGTTTCTCTCCGCAAGACGTTTTACGTTATAACGTTGCACGTAACGGGACTACGATCATGGAATTCTGGAATCCTTCATTTTCAATGCCAAGGATTATTTTAGTGAAAACCGCAAGTCGCTAGGTGCTCTGGTTGCGGAGAGCATTTCTCTCCGCAGCGTCGTTTGGCGGAGTCCCGCCAAAATACGCCAATGTTTTACGTTTGACCCTATAACGTTGCAGCTACTTGGTTTAGCACCACTAAAATCTGGAATCTTACGTTTGTGATGATGCCGATGACGCTGGTGAAAACCGCAAGTCGATATCTGGTCTGGTTTCTGAGAACGTTTCTCTCCGCAAGACGTTGTACGTTATAGGTATAACTTTGTTCCTAAGGGATCTAGGTTCATGAGATTCTGGAATCTTGCAATTCTGGTAGCAAGGAGTATTATAAAGAAAACCGCGAGTCGCTAGGTGCTCTGGTTACCGAGAGCATTTTTCTCCGCAGCTTCTCTCCGCAGCAAATTCACGAGTTATTTAACGTTTTACGTTATAACGTTGCTGTTACTGGACGTAGAGGGATGAAATTTTGGAATCTCACTAAACAGACAATGGCCATTCTTTTAGTGAAAACCGAAAGCCTCTAGGTGGCCTGGTTGCGAAAAGCATTTTTCTCCGCAGTTCTAATCCGCAGAAAAGTCACACCCATTTCTGTGGTAGTGTCGTGGTAATATAGGAGGGAAATTCGATGGGAGAAAATTATTTGCGGAAGCAATTGTTGCTAAATTCGTTTTCAGCACATAACATTGTGTCTTAACACGCGCATTGACGGGGTCTGAGCCACCTTCGCATTGACGGGAGGTGGCGGGTACGCGCCCCCCTTAGATCTCGGGAACCACGGTAGGTAGCGAAAAACGGTAAACGGCGTTGGGTTTCCCATCCACTTCTCCATCGAAAACATTTGAACCATTTTTTTGTCAGGTCACATTTAAGGTCACGAGATGTTAAAAACAGCCGTCATAGGGATAGCATGTAAATTCAGTTTTTTGGCCATTACATCTCAACAAGTAAAGATACAGCAAAACGACTTGAACCATATGAATTCTCTCAGCAAGCCGAACCGAATGATATATAATTTGACCTTGCTAGGTCAAATAAAGGATTTGATCTGACCTGAGGTCAGGTCAGGGTCAAATTATATAAAATGCATATCATTAGAACCGCAAAGCCAAGGCGAGTCTAATGAAGCTAAAATAAATGCTTTATCACCATCCGTTACAGAGTTATTCCATAAAAACCATTTTTCCAATGTATTTCCAATGGAGAGATCATGCCCCCTACCTGACCTTAGGTCATCGATATCAAAAATACCAGAACATATTTTAGAGAAGTCGGTGGGGCCATTATGTGATATGAGTTTCAATCAGATAAGTTCACCCTGCTCTGACTTATGCTATCTTAAACTTTTGTTGAGGTCGGGTCACTTGACCTGTACTGGTGACCTGACCTTGAATGACCTAACCTTAAAATTTTCACAGAAGTTGTAAAAATGATGAGGAAAAAGGTATGCCAAGTACAGCGACGCTATGCGCCGCCATTTTTCTGCTATCTCCGAAAAACCCGAGGGGGGTGGGTACCCACCCCCGTCAATTTGCGTGTTAAAATGGCCATTAGAATGTGGTACGCAATTGCTCACCTTATTCTGTAATTAAACCGATTTTTCTTTCCACTGTGGCATATATTTTGCCTATATGCTGTAGCAAGACCACTAAAAAATACTAATAATAATTTCTTTATAAATGTGTTCTTTTTGGTGCTGCTATGTCCGCCTCTGTGTCAGTGCTGCCTTAAGTGTCACTTTCTGCCCAAGGTTTCCTTTCTTGCCCCAATGATGGACAAAAGCTGCCCCAAACCAATAGGTCTTCCCTGAGGCTGCCCCAACAAGATCTTGGTAAAAGCTACCGCCTTCTGGAAACTGGCCTGGAAATGTCCCTAAATGTGGTGGTGTGGCAAACTCTATACATTTCTCCTTAAAGGTATTAATATGGACAGCAACATTCTATTCAGTTTTGATATCAGTTAGGCGACTAAAATGTATTCCGTGCTCATGTCGGCTTCATAGATTATTGAGTAGGTATAGCTTTGACTTTTTTAATTTTGCTTTATTATTTGCTGCTGTATGCTCTTAAGCTTAAACAAGAAAATAATTGGTTCCAATTGGTAGCCATAAACAATTAATGTTATTCTTGTATCTTTTTAACTCTTGAGCTGCCATTAATGTGTACGCACACCTACTTTTTGCGATAGGTTTTTTTGTGAGCAAGGCAGGCACATGGGCGACAAGGCTTGCCTTATAAAGACTTGTACCAGCACACTTAATGTAACCTAAGGTATTGTTATGTATCAATCAGGGTCTACATTTGGTTGCGGAAGCAGGCTTTTCTTTCCGCTGGGGAATATATCTTGCCTTTATACTGTAGCAGGACCACTAAAAAAAACAATTTCCTTTATAAATGTATTCTTTTTGGTGCTGCTATGTCCGCCTCTGTGTTAGTGCTGCCCTAAGTGTCACTTTCTGGCCCAAGGTTTCCTTTCTTGCCCCAATGATGGGCAAAAGCTGCCCCGAACCAATAGGTATTCCCTGAGGCTGCCCCAACAAGATATTGTTAAAAGCTGCAACGTTCTGAAAACTGGCCTGGAGATTAGGGTGCATCAAAATATACATTTTCTAAATGTTGTGCTGTCTGGGTAACAAAAATGTTCGTTTATACTAGTTTAAGTCACCCATAAAATAGGAAGTTCGTAAATGATTGTTTAGAGGTGCAACCTTGCATCTAAAGATTTACGGTAAAAACTGTTCTTACCTGGATTCGAACCCAAGCTAAAAATTGAGCAATTTTTTGTCGGGGACCTTTCTGTGCTATCCAACGAAGAATGCTTCGGGTGCTGGTTTTAGCTCAAGAAATACTAAGAAAAATGTTTAATCTTGGTTTAAGATATATTAATTATTTCTAAACTAGAAGCATTGCCTTTTTATCAGCCCAAGATTGCAAGCTTTTGACACCTAAACGTATAGGGATGTGATGCACCTCAACACAAGAATCACATCTAGTTACCGTGTTGGTCAGAGGCAGCAAGGGAAGGCTAGACTTCTCATAGCTACTTTGGATTCAGAGGCTTCTAAGTGGGACATTATTAGATCGGCGCCATTGCTTCAGGACAGCCCTCGTTGGGAGGGCATCTACATCAATCCAGACCTGACCCCCGCTGAGCGGGAAGCTGCCAAAGTCCTTAGAGAGAAGCTGAGCACACGAAGAAAAAATGGGGAGAAGGACCTAGTCATCCGCAACAAAAAGATTGTGGTCTCTCCAGGAGCAGATGAGAGATACCAGGAAAGGTGTAGAAGGCGCTCACACACACTGCTGCAGGCCAAGTCCACTCCAGGGAGGAACCTTGATCTGTTAGCACCTAGTGAAGCTGTAAATGGGGTGCGACCTGAAAGCATCCAGATCCCAGAAAGGACTCTGCAAGAGAAAAACCCGGACTATGCTGGTGCAGTATCAATGGCAGTTCCCTCAGAAGAAGTTGCAGATGCCACTGCAGAGGAACCCTCAGGTGAAGTACCTGCAGGTAATCCTGAGAACAGTGGCATCAAGGGTGCTGACCTAAACATCCTCATGTTGAGGATCCCCCAGGAGTATCACCTGTGAGTGGTATCTCAGCTGGTGCTGGTGGCAGCTCTACTACGGAACCAACTGCTGCTCCATGTCCCATAGGTGAAGAACCTGGGGATGGCCCAGTGGGTGTAGTACCCAGGGCAATCAACTTGGAGGAGCCACCAAGGCGTCCAGTCCAGTCACTGGTGGTGACAAATACCCAGCGACAGTCCAGAAAGGTACAAAAGCAAGGCACTGGTGGCAAGTATTGACAATCATGCTCCAGAGAACTGCAGGTGTTGTATACAAATGCTGACCAGTTCCTGAACAAACGTGATGAGTTATCCCTGCTAATCACTGGAAACGAGCCTGATTTGATTGTAATTTCAGAAGCCTTGCCGAAAATTTGGTCTCACCCCATATCTCTGGCCAGTTTTGCTCTCTCTGGATACTCAATGCATCTAAATTTTGACCCTATGGCTGCTGGCCCAGGAGCAAGAGGGACTAGAGGGCTGTTGATATTTTGCAGGGACAGTCTGTATTGCCGAGAAGTGGACTTTCTTGGGTACAATTTTGCAGAAAATCTCTGGATTGAAGTCAGCCTAGCCAATCATGAAAGACTCTTGGTAGGAAATATTTATAGGAGCCCAAACAGCACACCTGATAACAATGCTCAACTCTGCAAACTCATTGAACATGTTTCATCCACATGCCCCCACCAGATAGTAATCCTTGGAGATTTCAATCTACCTAACATTGACTGGAAATTAGGAATGTCCCTTGATCACATTTCACACTTCTCCAATATATTCCTGGAATCGATCAGAAACTGCTTCTTCACACAGCATGTTTACGAGCCCACCCGTTATCGATGCAACCAAACCCCACACATTCTGGATCTGGTGCTAACCTCTGATGACCAAATTGTGGACAACCTTCATCTTCTGCCTGGTCTGGGTAAAAGTGACCACCTCTGCCTCTCGTTCTACCTGGTATGTGGGGCTCGGCGTAAACTGCCTGAGTCAGCTCCGAGGTTAGCAATTTATCGTGGGGACTTCGATGAAATGAGAAAGCAAGCAGCTGAACTGGATTGGGCTCTTACTGAATCCACAGATATAAATGTTCATTACAACAACTTCTCGAACAAGGTGAAGAAACTGATGGAGAATTGCATTCCTGTGCGAGTTTCTCATAAAAGGCGGAAGAAACCTTACATTACAAGGGAAGGTATGCGACTCATCAAAGCCAAGCAAACATCACTTAAGAATTACAAGATGGCTACCACCGTTGAAGACAAAAATAGACTCTGGGAGATATTTGCCAGGAAGAGAAATGACCTTAGACGATTTACCAGGCGACTAAGGAAAGCGTATCAGATTAAAATTGCTAAAAAAGTTAAGGAGACCCCAAAAATGTTCTGGGCCTATACCAAAGCACAGACAACAGTCAGGGATAAGGCCTGGGACCTGGAGAAACCAGATGGGTCAATAGCAAGTGAAGACCAAGAAAAGGCAGAACTGCTATCGGCGTTTTTCTCCAGTGTCCACACCTCAGAAGATCCTCATGCACCTATACCATGCTTCAATGTTCCAACAGCAAACACACTGGAGGACATACAGCTCACGCCAGGTCTCGTGGAATGCAAGCTACGGCAGCTGCGACTATCTGCATCTCCTGGGCCGGATGGAGTCCATCCAAGGGTACTCATGGAGCTGGCCTCTTTATTATCTGCACCTCTCTGCTCATTATTTCGGAGGTCCCTCGAGAGCTGTACTCCTCCTGATGCTTGGAAGGTGGCTGAGGTGGTACCTATTTTTAAAAAAGGAGCCAGGGGTAAACCAAACAATTATCGCCCTGTGAGCCTCACCTCTGTTACTTCCAAAATTATGGAATCTCTTATTAGGGATCAGATCCTTGGGCACATGCGGAGTGAAGGTCTCCTCAGTGATGCCCAGCACGGCTTTCTACCCAAAAGATCATGTGTCAGCCAGCTTCTCTGCTGCCTTGAGGAATGGAGCTTGGCCCTTGAGGATGGAAAACCCGTTGATGTGGCTTACCTAGACTTTGCTAAGGCCTTTGATTCGGTACCCCACAGACGTCTCATCCACAAACTCCATGGGTACGGAGTCAGAGGCAACCTTCTCCGATGGATTGAGTCGTTCCTGTCGGGCCGACTGCAGCGTGTGAGGGTAAATGAGGCACTATCTGAATGGGCACCTGTCAAGAGTGGGATCCCTCAAGGATCAGTGCTGGGCCCTACGTTATTCATTATATTCGTGAATGACCTCCCTACTGCTCTCTCATCCAGTGCGAAGCTATTTGCTGACGACACTAAGGTTTACAGCAATGTTGACACATCTGTGGGAGTAGGCAGTCTTCAAGCAGACCTACACAAGCTCGAGGACTGGTCCAGTAACTGGCTCCTTCCATTCAATGCAGGAAGTGTGGTGTGCTTCACCTTGGAACTGGCAACATGCGGACATCGTACTCAATGTTCAATACTATTTTGGAAGCCAGGTCAGTCGAAAGGGACTTAGGAGTCATGGTGGACGAGGAGCTTAAATTTAGAATGCAAGCGGCTTCAGCTGTCACCAAAGCAAGTAGGATCCTTGGGACCATCAAGCGCACGTTCATTCACTTGGATCATATGACGCACCCTCTTCTCTACAAAGCTCTCGTCCGACCTCACCTCGAATATGGAAACGAAGTCTGGGGTCCTTTCAACAAGGCTGACATCCTCATGGTAGAAGCTGTTCAGCGCAGGGCAACGAGGCTCGTACCATCGCTGATGACCCTGGACTACGAAGAAAGATTCAGGAATCTCCAGCTACCCTCTCTACTGTACAGAAGGAGGCGTGGTGACATGCTGATGATGTTTAAGATCATGAATGGCCTAATTGACATCCCACGCGAGAAGCTTTTCCGAGACCCGCGTGTGTCTACCACAAGAGGACATCGCTTCAAAGTGGACAAGCCCCGAGCGGACACCTCCCGGGTTCGCAGAAACTTCTTTAGTATCCGTGTCGTCGACGACTGGAACAGGCCACCGAACTGGGTCGTCGAGGCCACAACTGCCAATGGATTCAAAACTAACTTAGATAAACACTGGGCGGAGCTAAAGTTTAAGGCTCCGAGCCGATACAGGCAAGGTTCATGACCAGAGCTCGACGAGACCGGGCAGATCAGGCACCGTGCGTGCCTTAAGAAGACCCGAAACATCTACGGTATCTACGGTATCTACGGTATGATAGAGTCGGTAAATACATGCCGCATGTCAGGAAAAAAACTTACAAGTTCCTGCATTTACTACAATTTCAACAAAGTTCCATGATCAGAGTGACACATGATGCTATGAAGCAAACAGTCCCCACTAGTGTCTACTGGAGGCTGTCACTAGAGAACCAGGGAACGCGGGCAACACCAGCAAGTCGCCAGAGTACCTATGCCGGGTGAGATTTTCACCGTAAGTTTTTTTTTAAGACGCTGATTTGGTAAATGAATAATGATGGTCCGGTAGCTTTTTTTTAGGTTGACATAAAAAGCACACATCATGTCTGTGCTCAGCTAGGGGATGGGTGGCTTGTTGATAGCATCAAAGCCTGCTAAGCCTCCGGTGCTGGGTTCAGGTCTCGGCGGAGCCTCTGAGTACGTCGATCTGATAACCCAAATCCCCCCGAAAGGGTGAGAGTTGGCGACACCGAATACCTTGGCAGTAAGTGCGTCGTTTAAACCCAATAGTCATTATTCTGTGCCCAGTTAGTTCAAAAATGTATCATGCATAATCTACTAGAATTGTATCGGCCGTGACGCTTCTCCTCTCGGTGCATTGATTGTTAGTCATCTAAGTTTTCAGTTTAAAAGTAATATTAGAATAACAAGATGAAATATATGCTCCATAATAGCGCCAATTGTAGAAGCGTCCACCTGTAGCCGATGGAGATTCCGAGCGATTAGAACAGCTTGCTTCACCAGCCTACACGAAAGCCACTGATGAGGCATGGGGAACAACCATCGTCTAGCTGACATGCAAGCTGCTCCCGTTCTAGGTCTGTGCCGACCAGATCATTAACATGTCATTTGACTCAACCGCATCCAACACTGGTCACCTCACGTTAGCATGCATTGCCATCCAACTCTTCTTGGGACGACCTCTGCTCTGGTTGAGGTGCCGCCGGCATATCGGTGAAGTGCTCATTGGGTACGAGTTCTCAGATCTCAAAGTAGAGACGCTCCGCCCAGCAGGCGTTGCCTTGTTTGCACGTCTTCGGGACAACTGAAGTATACTGCAACTCGAGTGTGACAGTACTGGCTCCCTCTCTCTCTCTCTCACATGGTGACTGACCTGCAACATAGCCGTAGATGCCGCACGGAATGACCTCAAACTATACCACCACCTGACCACATTGGCTGTCGATGAGGGAATCGCAGCATCAGCGATGAGAGCACTGGAGAGGCACCTCTGGTACCTCACGGGTGAGATGCTACCAATAGTTTTGTTCAGCCGTAAGGTACCAGTTGTTGAGCAGAGTGCTCTGGCTGATGCCGTCTTGAAGGAGAAGCTAAGTGTTATTCGCCTGCGAGACCCGCAGCTGCGCTGCAGCACTTGCTACCGAAATCGTTTTCAGTCCTTTCAGTTTTCAGTCCTCTCATCCAGCAGCAGCTTGGCCGACTTCGCCAGCCCAGGCTGCTGGTTTGGCATCCCTCAACTATGAATCAATCCAACATTTCTCTTGCTTGTTGCACAAGATTGAGACAGCAGTGCAGCATGCAGGGGAAGTGCAAAAAATGTATGCGCTGTGAATTTCGTCAATAACTACGCAGAGCACGGCGTCAAGCTTAAGACAGGTTTTGTGATATCATTAAGAATTAAGCCCACCTGCAGAATGCATTGCAAACAGTGGAGCAGCATTGTTCTCAATGGCCAAATATTTGGTGCCACAAGCGCAAGCGGATACATAGTAAGAGAAAGGCTCAAGGATATCTAATAATGCTTGTGGCTCCTGCTCCAAGCCTGGCACCAAACTCGTGTCGGATATTGGAGCAGACGCAGCGAGTGGGCGGCACCTATAGGAGAAGCTCCAGTTAGTTTGTTATGCAAGCATTATGGGTAAACAATGTTCTGGATCACTGTTTGATATGCCATACTCATTATATATATTCTAAGCTTTATGTATCATGTTCTTTAGCAATTATATCCTGAGGTTTCTAAACGCCCCTAATATGCACAGAAGCCATCAAAACACGCCTTTTTTGAAATGTTGAAACGCTTGGTTGCACCTCTAAATATTCATGAATTCAAACAAAACTTCATCAAAATACTAATTAAGTGCAGTCAAACAAAACGCGGACCCAGACAGCTCGATATGTTTATTTTGCATTTTTGCATTGAATTTTGATACACCCTACTGGAGATACCCCTAAATATGGCGGTGTGGCAAAGTATATATTTTTTCTTAAAAATATTAGTATGGCCAGAAACGTTCTACTCAGTTTTAATATCAGTTAGCCGACTACTATGTATTCCATGCTCATGTCGCCTTGATATATTATTGAGTTTAGCTTTGACTTCTTGAATTTTGCTTTATTGTATGGTGTTGAATGCTCTTAAGCTTGACAAAATTTTGGCTCCAATTAGTAGTCACCAAAAATTAATGCTATTTCTTATATCTTTTTCAACTCTTGACCCGCCATGGATATCTATGCGTACCTACTTTCTGCCAATGTGCAAGAATATCTGGAATAGTGGAGGGCCAAGTTGTATTTTGAAGTGATTTCTTTCCAGTTAAAGGGATTTTCCAACTTTTAAGATGGGTTGTTTTTAACTGAGATAGCAGCTTTGGAGAGCGTGGTGATAAAACATAGTTGGCATATTTAATTCCACTCAAAACTTTTTGTATGCAATTCTGCAAGCTCAATTCAGTTCCATATATTCACATCATCCTCAACAATGTGAGGTGTCATTAATGCATGTCAATGAAAGGTTAAAATAGTCAATGCAAGGGTGAAAACACAATCATAAAGCCATTTTAAAGCCGATCATTTTAAAGGTAAAAGTAAAATAGCTGACTACCCTGTTTTTTAGCATGAACTACACTTTATCTGGTAGTGCTTGTCATGTGAAAGCTGCCACCAAATAGTGTGGCCATGCAACCCTATGTGTCGCAAGCTGCGAGAAGCTGTCAGGTTCATGATCACATGTGATGCTTGGGTTAACCCAGCATAGTTAGTCAATAGGTCATATATTTGCTTTAAGTAAATTGAGGTGAACAAAAAATTTGTTTTCCTGATTTTCAAGGATTTTTCCATAAATTGTTCCTTTTAGAATTACAACAAAGTCGTCTATACCCTGTAACATCGTAGGGCTAATATTACCAACTTTGACGATTAGGGAGCCATAGACTCCCTGGTTCACTCTGTTCCTTTGCACATGATGTCTACAGTGACACATTGTCTTGCAAGGTGGACCTAAAATATCTGTCTAGTACATATCCAGGCGAGTGCCAATTGTCAGTGTTCTGAATATGACAGGGTTCTCAATAAGATGAGGTGTCTATAAAGTATTAGCACATATATTGTGATTTTGTACTCTCCTCCTCCATGCAATGTCTTTAAATGTCCGTTTTTACATTTGTACGTTCAGTAAGGCTGAGTCTTGCATTGTACATCACCCAGGTTTGTGTTGCATAATGTAACTGATTTTACACTAGGGAACGTGGGGTGATTCTAATTTTTGTAATCTTAAGATCTCTTGCACTCCTCCCCATGCAATGTCTTTGAATGTTGGTTGTACTTTTTTACATGCTTAGCATCCAATAAGGCTGAAGCTTACATTGTCCATCA
The DNA here is from genome assembly GCA_034440635.1 of Lepas anatifera. Taxonomy (NCBI): domain Eukaryota; kingdom Metazoa; phylum Arthropoda; class Thecostraca; family Lepadidae; genus Lepas; species Lepas anatifera. Next base: position 253,859 of record JAOTON010000404.1, on the reverse strand, counting down.
ACCTGGTTTGCATTGCATCCCAAAACTGATTTTGCATTAGGAAGCATAGGGTGAAATTCACCCTGCAAAAAGGTAGAAATGCCATTAGTTACAACGTTGCAAAAGTAAAGTAAATCCTTGCTCAAACGCTTGTGGTCGTTATTCTAAGCTTAACACAAATATCATCAAAATATTTTCCCTGTGATGGTTGAAAGACTTCATACTCATCGGGATAATTGGTTTTAAGAGAAATAATCCACAGTAAAGTGACTGGAAGATTGTGAAGAACGGCACAGAAGTCAGTGTGGTTGCTTTCAGGTTGCTTAGGTGTTGCTTTCACCCATAAACCTGTGATTTGGTACACTGCCTGAGGGTATGTACTTTATGGAAGACACTAAGACCCTTCCGACAACACAAATCATGGCTCGATGGGGGCAGAAATTAATATTTAAATGCGGGCGGCGTTTCCACAGCATCCGTCACCATCTGTGGCCCGGATTGTGCTCGATACTTCTCCGTGAAGACAGACGACACTACACTCAAGACAAGTTGCTTATTACAAAAAAGGCATTAAGAGAAGCAGTTGGAAAGTGCCCGTATTGCACACACCGTACAAAACATTTCAATAGCGTTGGAACGGGTCCACACCTGATGATAAAACTTCGTTAGGTCATTCCATTCTCTACTTTGTCCACCTGCCTGCAGATATCTGTATGCAGGTAAAAGATCTAGCCATCATGATGGGGCCCATTGCACAGCACGTGCTTCTCTGAGACGCAGGTGACGCTGCGGTCGTCACAGTGGAACTGACGCTGCATGCCCAGGCTGTAGACGTCTGCCACATAGTGTCCGGCCTGGGTGGCGCCGCCGTAGTGGAGGCCGACTAGACTAGGCTGACTAGGACACCAGCCGGTAGCTATGGGCGCCGCTGGATTCACTGTTTGACCCTCAGCCGCTGAGTTGTCGCCCTTCTTCTTTTCCGCCAGCTCTTCGGGAGGGTCCTGGACGACCCTCCCCACCTCCAGAAGGAACGACCATATGCATTTGGCTTCTTGTGTGAAAATAGTGTGTAGGAAGGGCAATGGGCCCCACCTCCTCTGGTGAGGGCCCTGGTAGGGCGGGCAGTCTGTGAGGTGTTCTACTGAGTCCGGGTCCCCGCAATCCGGACACGCGGCGGGATCCGAACGACAAAATCTGTGAAGCGTGTCGCATGTGGCGATTGAGGACCCCACTCTCAGTTGGGCCAGGATGGTTTGCTCTCGTCTAGATAGTGAGTCTGTCCCCGGCGTGGGCTTCGGGTGTGCTGGTGGGCATCTCTGATTCTGCTGGTCCTGAAAAACGATGTGGCGCGCGCCACTGCCGCTCGGGCCGACTCTTAGTCGATGGGGATGTCCCGCTGATCCTCTCTCCTCGCTGCTCCTCGGTGGGCTAATTCGTCTGTCTCCTCGTTCCCGGGAATGCCCTGGTATCCCGGGATCCATTGAAAAACAATTTTGTGTTCTAGAGAAGATGCAAGTTGATATGTTGCCAGGGGGCTTCTACTTTTAGTGTCTTGGAATTTGTCTGGTCTGCTACGGGTTGGATGGATACCCTGGGGTCGCATAATATAAAGGAAGTGGCCTCCTCCAGGGCCACTTCCTCCACTCGAGTGCTACTGCACAAACTCCCCGCCGCTCTGGTGGTTTTGGTGGCGGGACCCGCGGGTCGGTGGATAAGTATCCCGGCTCCTCCTGGTAATACCTAGGAGGCCGATCCGTCAGTCCACGCCTCCACATGGATATATTTCCAGGGTCCTCTCAGCTGCTTCTAGGCGTTGATCTGGGAGTCTTTCCTTCCGACGGGTTCCTGGAGGTGCAGGTTGAAGGAGGCGGCTGGTGGATTGGGCAGCAATACTGGCGGGACCAGGCTCTGTGTCTCTGCGGGGAGACCACGTGGGTCGCTCTTCTCTTCCATCCAGATGCCTTTCTTGCGGAAGGTTGGCTTGGTGGTCATTTCGATGTCCTCCTCTGTCTTCCTGTGCCCTTGCCCTCGCCCCCGAATGACCGTCTGCTCTTGTCTTCTTAATCCAAGCTTCCCTTGCTTGGTACTGTAAGTCTTGGGGATGTCGTTTTCTAGGACTCTTCTTGTCGGATCTGGCAGGCGGCGTATTCTTTGGTCTTCTCTGCCAGCTAGTTTCCACGTATTGATATTTCCAGGCCTGCTTTAGCTTCTAGGGTCCCTTTCTTGTCTCTCGGGTGCATCTAGTGATAATGCGGGTGCAAACGCGCTGTTCGACTTGTAGTAGGTCTCTTGAAGAGCGGGACTCCGTGATTCATATAAACTGCCGCTCCGTAGACCGCCTTGGCGCGGATGTAAGCCGTGTAGGCCGTACGGAGGACTCGCTTGCATGCTCCGTAATTGCGTTCAGACAGCGCCGCCAGACAGTTTCTTCTTTGGGCCATCGATTTCTTCAGTCTCTTGATGTGCTCTGTGAATGAAAGTGTGCCGTCCGAGGTGAGGCCAAGGAAGGTGGGGTGGGTTATCTGGAGAATCTCCTGTCCCCTGAGATGGAGCCTAATCTTGACTTTGTCCCTCATTTCGCTGGGGCATATGGAGAAGGTAGTCACTGAGCATTTTACGAGGGAGGGCAGGACTTTCTACTGGTTGCACCAGTTGGATATCTCGTCGAGTGAGGGTCTTAGGCGGTCCGCGCAGTACAGCAGTTAGCGATCCGATGCCCAGATGGCGAAGTCGTCGTCGTCGCCCTCCGCGCAGAGCTGGGACCGCCGTGCCGGATCGGCGGCGATGTCGCCCGGCTCGTCCTCCTGCAGCGAGCGTCGGTTGGCCTCCTGCAGCTGATATTCCTCGTTTTCAACAGCGCGCGTGGGCCACTCCTTGGCTCCGTCCTGCTCCGCCAATTCCTCCAGACCGGTGTCAGACACCTGCGGAGGATCGAACGCCCACGGCACCGCCGATCGCTCCGGCTCAGCCGAGTCCTTCCACTTCGACTCCTCAGGCGGGCACTGCGAGCCGTACCTGGTGGCGTCCCAAGCTGGGGGACGGACGGCGTCGTCCACCGCACAATCCTGCAGCGTCACGAACTTGGAGATCTTTACGTTGGCGCAGATCTTCTTCGACTCCTTTCCAACCAACAGGTGACGATTCAGCTGTATAATCAGCGTCCTGGGTAATTTGGAGATCTGGGCGATGATGTTGAACTTGTCGTGCTGACACTTCTCGCAGTGCAGCTCACGTCGGTCGGCCACATGGAGAGGTGCAGCGCGTCCTGCAAAGTGGGTGCTGCGCCGCTTCCTTGGCGCCGCGGCACGTTAACGAATCACTTATGCTTTCCTGCTGCTTCAGCACCGCCTCCTGGCACTGCATGCACGTGTATCATTCCATAGTCTAGTACAGGAATTTATCTCTAACTGGATTAGCGGCAGTGGTCGGCCGGCTGCTTGGGGGAGACCGGTTGACTTCCGTTCTCCTCCTCCTTGATGATATCCAGTAGCCTGAGCAGCCTGCATCTCAGTGCCGTGGAACGCCGAGCCTATCCGAGCAAACGCGCACCGCAGGTAGTTGAGGTGGCTGTAGACGGAGGTGCCGCTCGCGCTCTAGCGCAGCTCCATAAGGCAGGTGACGGCGCGCAGGGTGCGACATCGTTCAGGGTCCAGAGCCGGCCCCAGGGCCACCATCTCGCTGAGGAACGGCCACAGTCCCAGCAGCGACTGCAGCGTGGCGTTCTGGTAGCACGAGTTGCCTATGTTGGGCAGACCGATAAAGAGCGGAGCCGGGCTGTGCTTGTGCTAGTCGCGATTGCTTGCAAGCACCAGCTCCAGGATCGGTGCCTGCACCTGAGAACTGTTCAGCAGCAGGGCATTCTCCGCCTCGCCTGTCTTGCGCGGAGATGCCGGGGTCCGGGCTGATGGCGTCTGGTGATGTTTCTGTGTACAACGGGGATCGGCCGTAGCAAGGGCTGCTGCGGAGTTTCCTCGAACAAAAGAGATGGAAACTCCCTGTCGCAGTCAGGCCGTCTCTCGGTGATCGCCGCTGACAGCTGTGATGAGCCGTCCCATCTCTCTCAACAGGGCTGAAGCGGCGGGCCCCAGTACATCCGTTATTTCGACTGCCAGCGGCTGGAAACGGCACCTGGAGGTTAACACGCGCATTGACGGGGGTCTGAGCCACCTTCGGATTGACGAGGGGAGGGGGCGGGTACCCACCCCCTAAGATCTCGAGAACCACGGTAGGTAGCAAAAAACGGTAAACGGCGTTGGGTAGCCCATCCGCTTCTCCATCGAAAATATTTGAACCATTTTTTTGTCAGGTCACATTTAAGGTCACCAGAGGTCAAAAACATGCCGTCACATGCCGCCATAGGGATAACATGTAAATTAAGTTTTTTCGGCCATTACATCTGAACAAGTAAAGATAGAGAAAAACGACTTGAACTCTATGAATCCTCGCAGCAAGCCGAATCGAATGATATATTATTTGACCTTGCTAGGTCAAATCAAAGATTTGCCCTGACCTCAGGTCAGGTCAGGTCAAATTATATAAAATGCATATCATTAGAACCGCAAAGCCAAGGCGAGTCTAATGAAGCTAAAATAAACGCTCTATCACCATCTGTTACTGAGTTATTCAGTAAAAACCATATTTCCCATGTATTACCAATGGAGAGGTCATGCTTCGTACCTGACCTTAGGTCATCGATATCAAAAATACCGGAACATATTTTAGAGAACTCGGTGAGCCCATTATGTGATATAAGTTTCAATTGGATAAGTTCACCCTGCTCTGACTTATGCTATCTTAAACTTTTTTTGAGGTCGGGTCACTTGACCTGTACTGGTGACCTGACCTGAGATGACCTATCCTTAAAATTTTCACAGAAGTTGCAAAAATGATGAGGGAAAAGGTATACCAAGTACGGCGGCGCGCAGTGCCGCCGTTTTTCGGCTGCCTCCGAAAAACCCGAGGGGGGCGGGTACCCGCCCCCCGTCAATGCGCGTGTTAAGCTGGCGTAGCGACGCCATTTCTTCTCCCCTGCCGCACGCGCAGCCGTTCTCGGTTCTAGGGCGGACTGAACAACTGTGAAAGTGAAGGTGTCTACGCAGGTTGCGTCCCATTTTAAACACTTCCCACTGGTGACCGGGAACAATGTATAACCCTTTCGGCCGTTTGCCGGCTCACAAACAGTGACTCCCAGCCGAAGAGTGGTTGCGACGCAAATAGTTTCCCAGTCGAGATCCAGGTAACAAGACATTATACTTGTTCTGATACATTTGTACTCAGTTCGTGACGATAACTCAAACTTCCTCAACCATTCGGCGATCCATCACTCAATCCGCCGTCTCACAGGCCCTTACGTGTGTATGCCCCCCTCCGCCTCCCCCACCCAGCTCAATCGCGTTCCTTCGGGGGAGACAAGAGCTGGCTCAATGGCGCCTGGAGCAAAGGCTTGGGATGCGCTTTCATCCATCCAAGTCTTTCAGATCCGCCACCTGATCTCTAATGTTACCTGCATCTTCAAATGCATCATGAAATGCTTGGCAAAAGAGATTAAGGAACGGGACACAGACAAGCAGTACAACATGTTGCACATCCTTATCAAGTACTTTAAAGTGGTAAATGGTATAGTAGAACAGGCATTGATATACTGAAAGATTTTACCAGCAGAGAAAAATATGAACAGCAGTTTCAATGGCTTCTGCAGGAGGTGGAAAATCACAGAATTAAATCTCCTTGGTTCCAAGGAAGCTTTAAAGCATGTTTAGGAGAGAATGTACACTTCCTTAAGTGGCTACAACGTCATGCGCCCGCACTTCCCGACCACTAAGGCACGTGTCCTGACGGGATGCACACAGAATGAAAACAGTTGTGACACTCCGAAAATTGTTCCACGATCAGCACATGCAAATGCAATATTACAATGGCGTCCAGCCAAGATCTGTTCTTTATGCATTTTACCACCTAAAGCACTTTCAGAAGGGAGCTAAAAAAGGGCTGGTCAAGGCATCATAAACGAGAATTGCCCTCTTTATCATAGCTTACCGAGACCTTGTTCCCTTGGTTAATGGCATTCTATGGCTTCTATCATGCCTTTATGAACATTTTGCAAATAGCGGGGTTAAAAGAACACGTTTGAAATGATCCTCACCATTAGTGTCAGCTGCAGTTGTCTCCAGTATAGTTATTTTAACGGTAACTCGATGTCTTTAGGTCCCATGAGGGAGACCAAAATAGTGTCCAATTTTGATATAACTGGCACCGAACGACTTCACTTGGACCATAGAACGGAAGAAATCACGAAACCTGACAACAATAAGCCAAATTGAAAAATGAAATGGCCAAATGGGCAGTCAATCATGAAATAGGGATTCAAAACCACAAAGTCGGAGGTGAGAGCATTCGGAGGTGAATAAGGGCGGTCCACGTTGAAGCGGGACTGCTCAAGAGCGGCCAGTGGTGGAGAAGGTACGCCCAGTCCGGGGTGGAGATCTCTTCAAACCTCCGGAATTCAAACCTTCAAACCGGAATCTCTTCATGGTTCCGGTCTGATCAGTGCTGCAGGAGTGGATTTTTTGGTAAAAAAATATATATTAAAATTCGGGCAAAGCCTATAAATACTGTATGCAACTATATGTCAGCATTTTTACACGGAATGGATCATAAATGACATTATTATTACTATTATTAATATTATCATAACTTCCTCGGGAGGCAAAGGCCACATGCACATTTCAATAAACTTCTAGCATTTAATTAGATTGTTCTTCGTCAACTCGAAATGAGGTACAATTCCAAACCTTTGGTGTTGACTTGGTCTTTGAATGGGAAGCGATTATAACGTGCCGTACGATTTTTAATCTAGTCCTCCATGAAAACGTGTTAGCAGCAGACAACATTACACCAGTGCATTCAATCAAACTACTTTTGAATGCTCAAGCCTGGCGTATCCTCCTTCTGAGATATCTTATGACACCAGCAGCAGCCCAAAACAATTATTACAATATGCATATTTGGATGCTATAAACGAAACACCACAAGCTTCTAAGACATGCTACAACATGTCGATAGCTAGGTTGAGTATGCTGTTTCCACAAAATTGACGCATGTCTACGCTCTTCTTCTCACTTCTCTTCATTCAACGGTTTTATCCCCTAAAATTCCAGGACAAAAAAAAACACTTAACCTGAGAGTGAATTAAACAATTATACCACGAAAATTTCTTCCTTGAATGATTCGAAAATTGAATACATTTCACTTAGCCACTTTCTTGATTCTTTTTCTTGTATAAAATCATGAGTTCCGCATGGGGGAAGGGGAGACGCGTTCGCCCACTTTTGAGAGTGGGGAAGGACTGAGTATTTTGTCCCCCCCCACTTTCACGCAGGTTGCATCACGTTGTTCCGAATACTGAAATCACGATAACGAATAACGATGAACGGACCTCCTGCAAACACACCAATTAAAGCCACAATTCTGTGCGACAGCTGACTTTGGATATAGACGCCCAGTTTAGTCTCTCAGGGGGCCCTTTGCTAGCACAATGACTCCGGTATCAAGCCAGCTTCTGCAAAATCAAATTTCAGTGGGCCCCAGGCCAGCTAAATGGGCCCAGTACCAATCCAGGGTGCCAGGCGAGCCAAAGGCTCAGAGGAGCTCAGGGGGCCTAAGATCAGCACAATGGGCCCAGACAAGCTAATTAGATCCATTCCAGTTAAACGGGCCCAATGCTAACTCAAGGCTCTTGCCATTTCGAGGGACACCGATCCAGCTAGGGGTCATAGAACCAAGTTACGAGCCTCTTACATAATCCCTCTCTGGGAGCCTAGACTAGCTCAGGGCTTCCGTTGAAATTCTACCTCAGAGGTCTTTTCAGCTCAGGAGTCCCAAAGCAGCTTTAGCCCCAAGGTCAAGCCAAAAAGCTCCTATGCAATACCCTCTCCATGGCCCAGAACATCTCAGATCAATTTTGCGAAACTCCCTCTCAGGAGACCCAACGTCAATTCAGGGGCCCAGGCCAACACAAGGGTTACAAGATCCGCATGGGGAGCTTAACCATCGACACGTGTCCTAAATAAGCTCAGAGGGCCAAACTCTCAGCCAGGAATTTCGCTGGGATTCCGCTGGGGCCTAGCCGGCAATTTTGCGGGGTGTCAGCTGGATGTCTCAGTGGGGCCGAGTGGGCGTATTAATTCGTTTTTTATTGGGAGCATAGCGGAATCCCGGCAGAGGACTTCGCTGGGCATCGGCAGGGCGTTAGCCGGGTCCCGGCTCCGAGGAGATCAATTTGGCCGGGCGATGTGCCTGGCCCCAGACCGCACCCTGCTGGGACGTTGCTGTTGTGCTGGGTTCTGACCTTAGCGTGTTTGGGCCCCCTGAATTGCACCTTTAACTCAGGGGGCCCAGCACGCCGATGGGGCCCAAACAAACGTAAGAGCAGTTTGGGAGGCCCAAACAAACGTAAGAGGGCCAGACCAGCGGATGCCTCGATGAACTCACGGAGCCTTCAGATAAGCACAAGAGGGCCGCAAACAAGCTAAATGGGCCCATACGTTAAACGGACCCGATAACAACCCAGGGGTGCTTGTAAGCTCAAGAGACACTATTCCAGATATGGGTCATATGGCCAAGTTAAAAACCTCTTATTTAATTCATTTCAGGGGCCCTTACCAGTTGAGGTGGCCCCAGACCAGCTTGTGCCGCAAGACAAAGTCAGTAAATTCATGTAAAATACCCTTTCAGGATCCCGGATCAGCCTAGGGCCCCATGAAAAACTCTATTTAGGAGGCCCAAACCCAACTCAGGAGGCCCAAGATCAGCTGAAAGGGTTCATACCGTTAAGAGGTTCCAGACCAGATAAGGGGGCCCTGACGGCTCGGAGCGCCAGTCCAATACCGATATTTCAAGATCAGCGAGAGGACCCTGACCATCTTAAAGTACGTCAGATCAGTTTAGGGACCAGGCCTGTTGTGGGGGTCCAAAACGGCTCAGCGGGCTCTGAAAAAACTCAGGGGACAGACCAGCTGGCCCCGCGACGATCCCAAGGGACCTAGATCAGCGCAATAGGGTCCGGACAAGCTAGAATGCCGATACCAGTTTAAAGAGTTCCATTCTAGCTCAGGGGTCCTTGCCAGCTCAAAGGACATCAATCCAGCAAGGGGCTCAACGACCAAGCCAAGGACCTCCTACGTAAATCCTCTTATGGGCCCTATACCAGCTCATGGCCGCCTCACTAATTCAATATAAAGGGTTCTTTCCAGCTTAGGGGTCTCAAACCAGCGTGGGTCTAATGCCGAGCCAGTAAGTTTAAGTACAATACCCGCTCACGGCCCCTGAACAGCCCAGGGGCTACCTGAAAAACCAACTCAAGGGCCGATATCAGCTGATACCAGTTAACCCTATTTCCGGCAGGGGGGCTAATATTGCCCCCCTTCAGGTTTTTCGAGAATATCTCCGAAACGGCTTGCGATAGAACTTTGAAACTTCCTGACTTTTCCTAAAACTAGTACAGGCAGGTTTTCTGAAATTTTCAAGATTATATATTTACCAGGGGCGGAGCTATGGCTGGGTTTTTGGGGAGGTTCTATCCACAAACCAAGTATTATCATATGCGATGGGTTTTTTGTAAAAGGAAGCCGTCTCTGCTGATCCTGATACCAGTTATATGGTTTTATTATATCATTTTTTATGTGAGATGATAGTGCATTCATAATTGTCACTATTTGTATTCATCAGGGGCGGTTACAGCAGTTCAAAATGGGGGAAAGTTATCAAGAAGGACTAAACGTTAGTAAGTGAGAAGACTGCTTACAGCCGTGCCAGGGCGAATACAATTGGGTATATGAAAATTCAAAATAGTTATAACCCAATTCTAGATTACCAGAGGCGTGTCCAGTCACTACACATTTTCAAAATGTATATTCCCAGCCAGTATCACCGCCGCGACTCAATATCGTTGTATATTGAAAATGTGTTTCCAATCACCCTCACCCCCCACGACGAGTCCTTGATCCGCCTATGTCACCCCCTTTCCCAGAGCTGCCATGGGAGGGTAAAAATTATCAGAAATTAAATTTCAACTAGTCAAGGGACTAATATACTCATGCATACCATTCGCATATTGTTGGTATGCATTTTACCCCACTGTTTTACCTTACTGCATCCGCCCCTGATGAGTTTTTCACTTGTTTTCTCATTTATTTATGTGTCAAAGATGCCAAGCAGTATATGACGGCTTCTAATCCGCGTGACAAAAACTTTTTAGGTTGTATATATTTCCCCTCATAGTCCTGGTCCTGGAACTGCCATTGAATTTCGAATTTTTGCGTAACTCGAGTATATGAAAATTTTGGGTCAATTATTTGTAAATCTGAACTAGTTTCGTGAAAATCGTACAACAGAGACAAGGGTTATGGAAAATCTAAAAAATACACAAAAATTGTATATTTTGCACGACCTTCTCCTAAAAAATGAAAATTTTGAAATTTTCTTTTTTCAAAATAAAGTTTAGCAGCAGAGGAATCTATGGCACTTTGAATTTTCAAAATCGGCCGGTTAGATTACGAGATCTTAGGGGGGCCGATATTGCCCCCCCTGCCGGAAATAGGGGTAGCCGGGAGCCTGACGGAAATAGGGTTAACGGGCCGCGACAAGCTCAGGGAGCCCCAGTGCCAACATATGGGTTTTGAAATCCGTTTGGGGGCCTGGTTATATAAAGGTGCCCCAGATCGGCTGTGGGGACTCAATATAAACTCAAAGGACTCGCAAGAAAAAAACTCGGGGACCCAGACATACTAATGGACTCCAAAGCCGCTCAGAAGGTCCAGAAAAAAACTCAGGGGACGATACTGGCTGGGGGCTCCAAGGCCAAGTCTAGAAACTTCTGTGCAAGTCTCTCAGGGGCCCAGATTTGCCACATGACCCTGACATTTGGTGCGTCGATAACCCCCCCCCGGCCTCAGATTTTCTCAGGGGCCCCTAGGGAAGCTCCATCTCAGTGGGCCCAAAAGCCAGCTCAGGGGTACCCAAACCATCTAAGGAAGGCCCCATACCAATTCAGGAGGGTCAGATAAGATAAAGGGCGCCAAAGACCCCACCGGTCTCAATGCCAACACAGGGGCTCAGCTCAGCCCATGAGTATTAATAAGCAGCCCCTAGAACGACCCAAGGGCCCCTCCGAAACACGGATCTCAGAAGGCACAAATTTAACTCAGAGATGCAGACTAGCTCAGGGGTCCGAAGATCACCTGGCAGACTCCAGATGAGTTCAGGGGCCCCGGACCAGATAAGGGGCTCAAAATGAGCGTATAGGCCCATTTCCCAACTCGTAGGGGTCCAGTTGAGCCCAGGGGTCACAAGATCAGTGCACGGGACCCAAACCTGTAAAGGACCCAGACCAGTTCAAAAGCCAGCCCAGTTCAAGGGTCAGGGGCCCACACCAGCCCAGAGCCTAGTCTATTTCAGGTACCACAGACTAGCTTAACTTCACGAGATTACAAAACTGCTAAAGGAGCTCACTGGGGGGGGGGCAATACCAACGCGGGGGTTCCACACGCCAATTTAGTGGTCCAGCTCAGCTCCGGGGCCGTGAATCAGCTCAAGGGGCGCCAAATCAACTTAGGGGTCTTAACACGCGCAGTGGAAGGGTCCTAAAGCGCCTCCACCTATTTTTCCAAGGTGGCCGGAGAACCGTTCTTTACCAGAATACGTTACACGGCCACATTTGAGAGAATTCAGAAGTGCGTCGACTGGTGAACGAATTTTGAAAACTTTAATAATTTACAAACATATGATCTTTGAAAATCAGACTTATATTTTGAGACTGTCGCAATCGCGCGGCAGCACCTGTTCGCCTGCACTGCAGACCGAGCGGTGACGTAATAACGTCATATAATCAGGTTATATGTTAGGGTCCCCGCGCTTGAAGTTCAAGGTCACATATTAAAGTCGTTGGCCCAAGTGTTCTGGACAGATGTCATTGCTCAGTATAACGTATGATATGCTATCACTTCATAGTTAATGTTTTTGTTAGTGGCAATGCCACAGGTTGAGATCAAAGGCCTTTTAAAGGTCCAACCTTCATTTCCCGCCAAAAAGCTGCTACAGTGCCAGTTATATTGTAAATTATTGAGAATATGTCATGTTAATCATAGGTCAGTGACCTGGAATGGCCTTGAGCTCAAACATTCGGAGGATATTATGTGGGACATTCCCTATATGGCCTTAGTCCACTTTCAGTGTATTCCTGGCTTTTTCTGTGCAATCACAGAACTTTCCGATAGGTCTCCAGCGCGGCCCATATATGACCTTTACGACCTCGTTTGACCTTTAAGATACTGACTTAGGTCAATAAATCTTAGCTATTACGCTGATCGCCATCCCCCCCACGCACCCCCAACGGGTGATTTTCTAACCCTCTTGGTTTCCGAGATCTCGGAAGTGCCTGAGCATCTCCTAAAGTGCCCCTAAGGGTGGCACTTTAGGACACCCCTCCACTGCACGTAGACGCCAGACCCTTCTCCAGCGAAGGTGTTAAGGTAAGAGCATGGCTCCACACTAAATATCGTGCCCTCTGTGAAAGACCGACTTAGGGTGCTGCTTAGTTCAGCTGAAGGACCTTAGACCAGCTCGGGGACCCGGACTTTTCCTGACACAGTGCCGTTGCGCCGCCCCTGGCCTCTAGCACTCCTATTCAAAGAAGATGCAAAGGGACAGATAGGTCAAATCTTGACTAAGCCGGTCATAAAAATGCCGCGAATAGAACTATCATTACTTATGGGTCGGGAAAATATTTTGTGAGGGCAAAAGTGGTAGGATCCGAGCTGACCCCTCCCCCTCCCCGCCCAGTTTCTCTCAATTTGTAAATCAGGGGGTCCTGATCTCTAACCCCCGGGATATCCACCCATGCGCGCAATCATGCAGAAAAGGGTGGTTTAAAGGGGTTGAGTGCGATACATGTTGCATTGGGGCATCCTAGGGCTGAAAGGGAGGGAGGAATCGTCAAAACAGGGCGCCCAACCACAAAATTGAGGGCGGCCGGAGGCAAATGAGAATGGTCCATGTTGAGGTGGGGCGCCACGAGGCTGTAAAATAGCAGACACTTCTCCCCGCGATCACCGCTGCTTCTCCCGTGCTGCCTGCCGCTGACGCCCTTCGCTCCGCCCGCTGCTCGCCTCGCGCGGTTCTACCTGCGCACCGTCACGTTTCGGCGCGCTCTGTGGGGCTGGATGGATGGGACGTGCATCATTCTGGGCTGTCATCACTCATCCCTGTACGTTTTAAGACTTCATACGTGTACCTATTCATGTTATCCTAAGTTTGTGTACAGGCATGTTGCCCGTGAATGTGAGAACATGTATGGGTACATAAAGGCGGCCAATCGGGCACTATGGGCCAATATGCCAATAGTGGAGAAGGGGCGAACAATCATGCTGAAGAGTGCGACCAGAAGTAGACGAGAGTGGTCCATGTTGCAGTTGGGCGCCCCAGGGCTGAAAGGCGGTGGCTAATCATAAAATATAGGCACCCAATCGCAAAGAAGAGGGCGGTCAGTAATCGATGAGGACGGTCCATGTTCACGTGGCGCGCCCAATAGTATGCCAGGGGAAGCTGGTTCGAAATTAAGGGTGGCTAACAGTGAACAAAGTCAACTTAAAATGGTATTTTCTTTGCGTTTTGGTCTAGCATTGGTGTTTTGTACCCAAAGTGTCGCCAACTGCGGGTCTTCGGCGCCCGAAATCGGCTGTGTCCGTCCTTGGGTCCTAAGGGGGACGACAGCCCCTTTCCCCGCTGGATCTGTCGCTGTAGTGACCACAGGATACCTAAAAAATAATATGGGGTCGGTTGTGAATGCAGTGTCTTGAGATAATGGTAGGGGTTTGGTCGCGACGCATATGGGCTCGGGAAGGATAAGTGACGATTGCTTTACAGAGGGCCCGCAACTACGAGGCATGGGGGCCCGGGGACGGCCACAGAGACACTATGCCAGAGCTGGGCTCATTATTACGGTATTCCGCAAGGGGACCCAGTTGGGCAAGGTCGCCCGTGATGTGGTAGGGGATCCGACCCCATCTTCAGGGGACCCGATTTGATTAGGGACACTTGATTATGATAAGTGACCCTCTATGACTTTAGGGGCGTGGGACTATGTAAAGGGATCAGCTTATGACTATATGGTGCTTGATAGGTATCGCAGGCATAGGAGCGTCCAGAATATTGAGGATGAGGGCAACATGTGTTTTCAAGTAATTTTTTCACTTAACACGATGGGGCTAATGCTAAACATATTGCTTATTTAGGGGAAGGGGTGTCATGGCCCCCTGGCCCCTTTTCCTACGCCTATGATAGGTATCATGGAAAAATGTTATTGGACGAGGGAACAGGGTTATGCTATTATCGGGGAGCCTGGTTGTGACCACCGGAAACCACGACTCTGGATTGGTGGGATATTTCCGAACGTTGGCGGGGCTTGCTTGGATTCCACCAAAGACGTGGAAAGCTGCACCCATTGACAATGACGTAGCCCACCTTTTCTCTGTACACATGATTTTTGGCGCAATTACTCATTGCTCGGGGATTTGCATGGGACTATCATTACGGGGCTAGCGTCGCTGCAGTGGTAGAAGTGGAAGCTGCTAACTGAACTTGGCAAAGTTGCTTTGCTTATTTCCCGCAACAAAAGTCTCGTTGCCATAGCAATTATAACATCCCAATCGTCAGCTGGCGCGACAGTGAACGTGCACGTTTTGCAGAATAAGGGAATTTTTGCACGGAAAGCGTTTACTTTACCCTCGTTCTGTTAGAATTTATCCTGACTTCAGGAGTGTCAGGATAAAAATGTCACCATAAATTCAACGTCGTAGAATCGTGTCAGGCTAAGCGGAAATATTCATTATGTGTGGTTTTTTCCTTCTGAGACTTTTCGCCGTAAAGCAAAACAAGGAAACATCATTGCAAGTAGACTCCAAAACCCACCTAGATTGCAAGGACCGTCTATGATAAACACACATCTTGATTTAACCCCTTGGATTTAAAAAATTCAACACCAGTCGTCAAAAACGGCGCCTAAATGCTTTCAACAAAAATACAAAAATATTAGCGGCAGCCCGCGCCGCGCTCATTCTGAAGGCCGCAGACACCGAAAATGTACCAGGGCGACCACCGGCGACCAGGCGACCACGCAAGTCGGCAGTTTCGGCCAACTTGGTCGCCCATTGATCGCCTATTGAAAAAGAAAATCACCGACTTGGTATCGACTCGTGACAGATTCTAGTAGATTGTAGTTTGAACTTAAAAATAGTACCTAAATATGGTACAGGGAGATGGCATCATCTAAAGTACCAGGTGATTTCAGTCGTTTTTAATAAAATGGGAACCAAAAATTGTAATAAGAAGAAACATAACTAGCATAGACTAGCAACAACTAAGGGCGGTGATGATACCAGATGTAATCGGCCAAAGATGCCCCTTTGTAGCCAAGCTGTCTTTCAGGAACGCCAAACAAACCGGGAAACGAAGGCTAACTTGGCTCTTTGTCGGGGTAGATTCTGCCCATTCTTGGCCAAAGGAACTGGCAGACTTCATCCAATAGATTTTTATGGGCACTGTATGTATTACGGTGACGGGTGGAGCAGTGGCGTAGCCAAGGGGGGTCCTTGGGGTCTGCGGACCCCCCCTTGGGCTGACCTTATGCACTGGAAAACAAGAGCATTGGTCTCAGGGGCCCCCTGACCTTGGTCTCAGGGGGCCCTCCGAGCTCGATCTCAGGCCCCCCGAGGTTGGTCTCAAGGGACCTCCGAGCTTGGTCTCAGGGGTCCCCAAGCTTGGTCTTACGGGCCCCCTGATCTTGGTCTCAGGGGTCCCCCGAGCTCGGTCTCAGGTGGCCCCGAGCTTGGTCTCAAGGAGTGCCCAAGCTTAGTCTCAAGGGACCTCCGAACTTGGTCTCAGGGGCCCCCGAGCTTGGTCTCAGGGTGCCCCCGAGCTTGGTCTCACGGGCTTTCCGAGCTTGGTCTCAGGGGCCCCGATCATCGGTATTGAGGGCTCCAGAGTACCGAACATTGATCTCGGGGGCCCTGAGCTTTGTCTCAGGGGACCCACGAACTTTGTCTCAGGGGGCCCTGAGCTTGGTCTCAAGGGACCTCCGAACTTGGTCTCAGGGGCCCCCCGAGCTTGGTCTCAGGAGGACCTCCGAGCTTGGTCTCACGGGCCTCCTGAGCTTGGTCTCAGAGGGGTCTGAGCTCGATCTCAGGGGGCCCCGAGCTTGGTCTCAGGGAGCGCCCAAGCTTGGTCTCAAGGGACCTCCGGGCTTGGTCTCAGGGGCCCCCCGAGCTTGGTCTCAAGGGGCCCCCGAGCTTGGTCTCACGGGCTTTCCGAGCTTGGTCTCAGGAGCCCCCAATCATCGGTATCGAGAGCTCCAGAGTACCAAACATGGATCTCGGGGCCCCCTGAGCTCGGTCTCAGGGCCCCCGAGCTTAATCTCACGGGCCTTTCGATCTTGGTCTCAGAGGCCCCCCGAGCTTGGTCTCAGGGGGCCCTCCGAGTTTGGTCTCAGGGTCCCCCGAGCTTGGTCTCACGGACCTTTCGAGCTTGGCCTCAGGGGGCCCCCGATCATCGGTATTGAGGGCTCCAGAGCACCGAAAATTGATCTCAGGGGCCCCTTGAGCTCGGTCTCAAGGGCCCCCGAGCTTGGTGTCAGGGACCCCCCGAGCTTAGTCTCAGGGGCCTTTCTATCTTAGTCTCAGGAAGCCCTCCGAGTTTGGTCTCAGGGGCCCCCGAGCTTGGTCTCACGGACCTTTCGGGCTTGGCCTCAGGGGGCCCCCGATCATCGGTATTGAGGGCTCCAGAGTACCGAACATTGATCTCAGAGGCCCCTTGAGCTCGGTCTCAAGGGCCCCGAGCTTGGTCTCAGGCCCCCCTCCGAGCTTTAGTCTCACGGGCCTTTCGATCTTGGTCTCAGGGGGCCCGAGCTTGGTGTCACGGGGCCCTCCGAGTTTGGTACCGGTGTCACGGGGCCCTCCGAGTTTGGTACCAGGGAACGCCCGAGCTTGGTCTCAGGTCCCCCGAGCTTGGTCTCGGGCCCCTCGAGCTTGGTCTCAGGTCCCCCAAGCTTGGTCTCAGGGGCCCCGAGCTTGGTCTCAGGGGGCCCCAAGCTTTGCATCAGGGGGCCCGAGCTTGGTCTCAGGAGGCCCGAGCTTGGTTTCACGGGCCTTCCGGGCTTGGTCTCAGGGGGTCCCGAGCTTGGTCTCACGGGCCTTTCGATCTTGGTCTTAGGGGCTCCAGATCTGGTCTCAGGGATCCCCCGAGCATTGGTATTGATGGCTCCGGAGCAGCGAACATTGATCTCGGGAAGTGGGGGTGGGGACAATACTGATCTCGGGGTGCCCCCCGACTATCGATATCGAGGGGACTTATGAGCGAGGCACGAGAATTGGCCCCATGGGACCCAGAGTTTGGTCTCAGGGGCCCAGGCTTGGGCTCAGGGTCCCCGAGCATTGGTATCGAGGGGCTCCGGAGTACCGAGCATTAGTCTCGGGGAGGCCTCCGAATGTTGATCTGGGGTCCCCCCGAACAACGGTGTCGAGTTACTCCTGAGAAAAGCGCAAGCATGGCCTAAGGGTGCCCCTGAACCTGATCTAAGTGGAACCCCGAGCTTGGTCTAAGGAGCCCCGCGCATCAGCATCCAGGGGCTCCGGAGTATTGATATCGGGGGGAAGCAATACTTTCAGGGGCCTCCAAGTGCTTATCTTGGCGGGCCCCCGAATGTGTGGATGCAGTGGCGTAGCCAAGGGGTTCTAGGAGTCCGAGGATCCCCCTTTGGGCCAATCTGAACCACTGCAAAGCATTCTCTGATCACAGGGACCCCAGAATCAGTCTCAGAAGCCCCTGAAGATTCGTTCTCAGGGCGTCCCGAGTCGGCCTCAGGGCTCCGCCCTGAGGGTCAGTCTCAAGACCCCCAAAAGTAGATTTCAGGGGGTCCCTGAGAGTCAGTCACAAGGGATCCCGAAAGTCGGTCTCAGGGGCCCCCAGAGTCGATCTCAGGGGGCCGAGCTCGTCCCAGGGTTCCCCAGAGAGTGGTTCTCAGAGCCCCGCGACAGTCTATTTCAGGGGGCTCTATGAGAGTCAGTCTCAGAGAACCCCAAGAGTCGATCAAGGGGACCCCGAGAGTCAGTCTTAGAGGACCCCCGATACTCGGTCCCATAATCTTACGGGCGTCTCTCTCAGGGGTCAATATTTACTTTCAGGTGGCCCCAAGAGTTAATCTGGAGATCCGAGAGTTAGTCTCATTTGATCCGTCGAGTGCTGATCTCAGGAGGCCCCCGAGGGGTAATCTTGGGAACCCTCGAGATTTAGCCTGAGGCTGTGCCCCCCCCTAGTTGTTGCATAAGAGGCCCCGAGAGTCAATCTCGGGGAGCACCTAAAAGTTAGTCTCATAGTGCTCCCCGGAGCTAGTATCCGGTTCGTCCAAGAGCTAATTTTGGGGCTTTGAGAGTAATTCCCAGAGGTGCTCCCAAATTTTGGTCTCACGGCCCCGAGTTAGCCTTAGGCCTCTGAGGGCTAATCTGGGCTTCCGAGAGGCAGTCTCAGGAGTGTCGTGCCAAATAGAGTGCCGCCCCGTTAGCTCAATTGGTAGAGCGTTGGGCTCCGGCCCGCTGCTCAGAAGCATGCAGTGGCAGTGCATGTCCAGGCTTGGGATCGGTTCCCCTGAGACGCTCTGGCGCTCAATAGTTTACCCGACGTACAGGTCGGCTGGCAACTGACTGGTGAGAGGGTGACCTGAGCGGGGCGGCCGTCCGTGTGCTTTGTGGGACGTTAAACTTTGGCTTCTAAATTAACCCTCCATTGAGGGAGTTGCTCGTTCGGGTGGTGGGGTCGGGGTCTCCGTGACAAGTCCCTTGATGACTTTAGTGAGACTCCGACTCCAGCAGCCTTACCAGGAACAACTTGAACAAAATTTATAAAAAAATACTCAGTCTCAGTGGTGCTTCCACGCCTCCCTCCTCGAGTGTTAGTCTTAGGGGGCGCCCCAGGGTTAGTCTCAGAGGGCTGTCGAAAGTCATTCCCAGCCCCCCGCCCCACAACAGAGACAGCCTCAGGGGACCCCCAAGAGCTTATCTGGATGGCCCCGAGAGTCAGTCTCAGCCCCCTCCCCCAGAGCATATCTGGGGGGGCCCGATAAATAGGCCCAGAGGTGCTGCCGATAACTAATCTAGGGAGCCCCGAGAGATTCTTAGGAGTCCACAATTTTGGTTAAGAGGCGCCGTGAATCAGTATCAGAGACTCCCTGAGATCTAATCGGGAGAGGGGCCCGAAATTAACCTTGTGAGTAGCGCCAGGTGTTGGTCTTAGGCGGCCTCAGAGCTAGTCTCAGGTCCCCCAAGAACTGATCTCGGAAGCCCGAGTTATTTTCAGAGGACCTTTCAGTTCTAGTGTAAGGAGGGCCAGAGAGCTAATCTCAGAGATCCGACAATTAGCCTCCCGAGATCTCCAGGAGTTAGTCTCAGGGGTCCCCTGAAGCTGCCCTCAGGTATCCCCAAAAACTAGTCTCAGCGAGCACTCCTCTCCTTCCTCCTACCTCCCCTCAAAGTTATCCTCAGGGCCCCACGAGAGTAAGTTCCAGGGAATCCCAGTAGGTAGTCTCATGGTACCCCCAAATGCTTGTTTTGGGGGACGTTAGTACTGATTTGCGGGAAAAGTGTTGTTTTCGGGGGTCCCAGATACTGGTTTCAGCGCCGTGTCAAGTGCTAGGCCCATTGAGATCTCTGCTCGAGCCAGGGGTCGGGGGGGGGCGGGGGCGGTGGGTGATGGTCCTGGGTGGCTTTACACTGGCATAGCAATACAAGCCCTGTACAAAGCCTATCAGAGACCTAAAGTCCAAGGAAGTACTCACCTCCCCAAGCCCGCGGGATCTCCAACCAATGGCTAGGGAGGAGTAAGTGAGCGGTTTCATCAGCAGGACCGTCCATGGAATAGGTTTAATATAGGATCTGGGGCACACTCATATATTCTTTTTATTGAGCGTCCTTTTTCCTTTCCATATCTTTTAGATTTTAGAATACAATTCAGAGATATCGCTTGAGATCCTAGGCTCAAAGAAGATTTTCGAAAATCATATGCCTCGGAAACTTTTATATTTTCCCATTGCGTACCAAAAAGACAAATTGAAACATGTCGATCAGGCACCATAACTGAAGGAAAGGCAGAAATTAATCAAATTTTAGCATCCATAATAGCAAATCGAACAGGGAATTTGGAACTTCAGCTGGTTTTCAATCAATTAGCTTAGTCTCAATAACTACCGTCCTAAATATTCTGAAATAAACATCTTCCAAATATTTCGGTAGGAAACCAGACAAACAAGGAAAATGACACACATTGATGAGCATAATCCCAAAAAGAAAAATAGGTATGAAAGGTTTAAAATAACAATGACAGAGCAATCCAAGGCGATAGTTATATCAGGCGCCTATTGTTTTGGTAATTCGCTCATTTACACCATAGCAAGGGTAAGAAAGTAACTGTGGTGAATTCATCAGGATTTTTTCCGCGGAATAGACGTTATATGACGTCCGGAACACACCACCATCCACCATATCCCTTGTATTTTTATTCATTTTTCCATTTCTTTGGAAACTTTCTGATTAAAGAGTTCATGAATTCGACACTCGGAAAAAATTGGTAATCATTTTCCGTAGAAGATCATTTATTCGTACTCAAAACGACTGTCCTCCAATAACTTCATACCTGATTACCAGAGTGAATTGAGGTAAAGTCAGGTTCAACATTATGCACGCAGCAACATTTGATTTCCCGAAAGGTGCCACGAAACTGTTGTTATAGCCACGCTGTCATTTAGGTATGGGCCAGCCTTAATATTTGGCAACCTAGATTTACCAACACTTGGTCGGATCGAGAAAAATCAAACTATAAACAAAATAATAACAAACACTTAAAAAGGGATAGAAAAATTTCCGTCGTGTAAATTTTATAATGCCAAAATATTATACGACACATATAGGAGATGGGCCCCGACTACTAAGGGGGCCCCCGACGGTAGTCGGACCCCCCTTGGCCGAATCCTGGCTACGCCACTGGGGTGGAGGCAGTGGAGAGGGTAAGCATATTTAGAAGCAGGAGAGGATGTTGGAAGCTAAAATCATGGGAAAACAGATGGAATCAGAGTTTGAGACGGTTGCTGGGTCGCAAACCAAAAGATGATAGGCGACGGCGTAGGTAGATCGGCAAGTTTTTAGACCCCTGGCTCGCATCGTCCTCCCGAAAAAGCTGTGGTAAATACTACACGGTAAAAAAAATTAGCACCTGACATACTAGACGGTGCTTTTGCAAGAGGCTTAGCAGGTAAGGGATGCTCATATTAGCACATACGTCGCTTACCAATGCTTGGACAAGAATGCATTATCGGTTTGCGTGTTGGATTGGCACCCACGCGCTATTATACTGTTGTTAGCTAGCACCAAATGAAGACCGTGCCTTGTCCCCGCTGATAGCATCCAAACGATGCTTCAAGAAGTATTCTTTGGGTACTTGTAAAATGGCGCGAAACCGAAGAACACAGGCGGTGCTTGAGTCTTACATGGTGCTGACCCTGACATCTGTTAACTCAACTGCATGCTATGAGAGTGCTATCGCAGGGTCGATGAAGCATCAAAATCGAAACAGGCGCTAAAGGTAGCACCCAATGTGTTTCCTTTGTGCTTGAAGAAGCACAGTTTAGATAGCCGCGCAATCTTCTCGGCGCCATTTTTGCTCGTGAGGTCAGGGTGAGCGCTAAGATCGCTCCTTGTGAAGTGTTTCCGGTGTCAACCCATTTGGCTAGTGCGCGGTGCCTGCAGCGGTGGGCCCAGCATCTCCTGCACCTACTTGTGCGACCGGCTGGAGCCCTGGAGGTAAGTCTAAATATATTTTAAATCATTTTAGATAAGGTTTTTGCAAAGCTTCCGGATGACCTCTCACAGGTCAAAGGTCCAAACTTACAACATGACCCTCGGGATTGGCCGAAGATACTACGATTACAAGGAAAAGAAGCTGCTCTAAGCCCTATCTGCAGGAATATTTTCGACCAATTTTCGTTTTCCCTATGCATTTCCAGTGGATAAATCATGACCCGTACCTGACCTCAGGTCACCGATATCGAAAATCCCGGAATATATTTTGTAGTACCCCTTGGACCCATTATGAGATACAAGTTTCAGATTGATCGATCAACCCTGTTCTTAGTTATGCAGTCCTAAACATTTTTGGATATGAGGTCACTTGACCTGGCCTGGTGACCTGACCTGAGACGACCCAACCTTAAACCTTTGAGGAAAGTTGTGCTATAGATCAAGGATAAGGTGTTCCAAACACGGCGGAGCTTTGCGCCGCAGTTTCTTCGCACTCATGGAAAAACGCGAAGGGGTGTTCAAACACCCCCATACTAGGGCGAGAGTTAAAGAGGAGCAGAGGATAAAAAGCTGCATAGGTGGAAGATGAGATGGCAAGTTCAAGAGGACTGGGACATATTGTGGAAATAATCGAGAAAAGGAGATAAGTCTAGGTACATTACCAACATGTGTGGCAATAATTTTTAATACGAAGACTAGTTCTATACAATTTTTCATGTGAAATAAAAACAAAAGTTGCCAGTTTCAATAAAAAAGAACGCTGCAGGTGCTGGTCTGTGCTTCGTACTTAAAATGTTATTGTTGTCATTATAAATGGTTATGCTTGGGTCCCGCCCGATTAAAAAAATCACTGGCGGATGCAGGACCCGAATTCAGGGGGAAATTCCCCGCAAAGTACCTACCATTTAACATATCATCTAATTACCATTTTTAATCCCCAGCCGCTCCGAATGTTCCTCTGCTCTTCTAATCTTACTCCACTTGGACCAGTGCCCGTCAACTTTTGAATAAATGAAGGCATATTCTTGTTTCGGAGATGGCCTTTCTGTGCTTTGTTGAAGGCCATTATTAATTGACCCCTAATTAGGTTATTTGTGCAAGACAGGGACCATATATGCTCGATAGAGAAAGCAGAATTGCACTTTCGATTAATAAAATAAATGTGTCCCAATGGGTCCTGATATTGCTCTTATTGCTTTTTTAGTCCAGAGTAAGAAATTGACACAACTGAGGCACCGTGATGAAATTCTGGTGAGCGGAAGAGATGAGGTAGGGTGGAACATGACATCTGGATGAAAAATATGTAATGTTGACCGGGGATGAGCTTCTCGCCTATTTGTTACTTGTCGGAGGAGGTTTGGGGGGAGGGAAACACTTTTCAGCCGTAGGGACATCAAAATATTGGGAGAAGGGGGAGGCCATGATATATCATGAAGTCATTTCCTTACAGTCTATTATAAATCTTGAATATTGAGGGGCATGGCCCTCCTGGCCCCTTTTGTTCCTACGGCTATGGTTCCCTCCCCTGGATCAACCAGTAACAAAAACCACCAATCGATTCCCGAAAGCGGTGTCTCTGACTTCTGCTCGGAAGTGAACATTTCAGAGGTTTAAAATTCTTTCACCACATTAATCCCAGTTGGGAGAAGATGTCGTTTTTCTTTTTTTGTGGAAAGTAATGGCGAAATTTTTAAGACCTGACAAGCCTTACAGAGATCCAGTATTTTCCGAAGCATGGGCGACGAAAGCGGGCGGATGGGGAGCACATCCCCCACTCATAGGCGGATGAAGGGGGCAAAGGGGGCACGTGCCCCTCTCTCGATCACCCTCGGCGCCTCCTGAAATGGTCACGGCGCCCCCTGAAAGGTTGATGGCGCCCCCTGAAATGTTGCTTCCCACCCTCCCCCCAGTATGCGAAAATTAGCGCCCCGCGATAGGATTTGGCGCACACCAAATAGGTTTTTCCGCCCAAAAATGGCGTCCCTCTGGTCCGGATGACGTCCCTAAGAATGTGCCCTCCCATCGGCTATCCTGGATCCGCCTGTGCCCCAACTCGCAAATCTTTGGGTGACGTCCCCTAACATTTTGGGACTGAACCTAGGTGTTTTGCGCTTACTTCCTATTGCCTTCGTGGATTTGCATGTGTTGGTGAATTCCATCGTGGTTTATGTTTTCAAAGATTAGAAAGTGCTTATAATTCGCCTCCACCACACACACACTCTCACCCCCCCCAACCCATTATCAGCAGTCCGGGGTCGGTCCCCCAAGTAAACATTCCGTGGCGATGCCCCTGTTCCCAACTAATTATTAAAAAGAGGCCTTTTCTGTCCGTCAGCACATATTTGTCAGCAGGGCCCTGTAACCTCTCTCCAGAACAGCTACACGAGCGCATCAGACGTCCGCTTGATATATGTTTGCCCGTTGGAGGAATGCCCCTGCCTGGAAAATGGTACCTACTTACACGCATACATACACGTATTTCTCCAAAAGCAAACACAAACTCAAATAAACGATTAGCGCAAAAGCACAACTGTGCTTCATAGGCGGATCTAAGAATTACCGATGGTTGTGGGGCATATTGTGGAAGGGAGTGCCATCGGGATCAGAGGGGGTGCTAAAACATATCATCAGGTGGGCGTTAACACCTATTAAATACTATAACGGGACACCAATATTTGCATCCTTGGGGAGGGGGATGGGTAGCGACTTTTCAGGAGGCGCCATCGACCTTTCAGGGCGCGCCGTGACCGTTTCAGGGGGCGCCATGGGTAGATGGGGGGGGGCACGTACCCCGCTTTGCCCCCTGGATCCGTCTATGCTGCGCTTCAATCGAGGCGCCTTTAGAGCTTGCCACAAATGTCATTCACATTGGCAGGCTGCTGCCGCCGTGCTGTTACCGTTCTCCCAGCAACACAACAGCACGCCGTCAGCCCGTAAGCTTCTTGGACCGGTTCCCGGGGAGAGGCTACAGCCCTGTGACGTAGGCAAAATCCTGCCCACTGATTGGTGGTGCCAAAACTGTTCTGACGGATCAGCCAGGCCTTTGAACTTCACACGTCCAGAATTTTACGCTTCCACAATCAACAGTATCTTCGCTATTTGACCAAATAGGTAATCGAATTTGCATCACTTTTGGTGCTGGACGGTCTGGTGGATTCACTCTCGGGCAAAACTTGCATCTTTATGTCGAAGCGAGTCATGGGCCCTCGTTTCATTGTAGAATGCATTCAACTTTTTACGTCATATGTCAATATGCTGCTTATATTTAATAAAGTCTTTTTAAATAAAAATGTTAATTACATTTTATTAAATTTGTAATAAATTTGTGGTAATTTGTGGTAATACATTTGTGGTAATAATAATAGTAAGGGTGTGTTCTTTGAAACATTCCCCACCGGGAATCCCCAATGATGTCCAAATGGGCTTGCATCTGGACGTCATTGCGTTCATATTGTCACTGGGAGTCGATTTATTTGCGTCATGAACATACCGCGGCATCCTATGATCATGACGTTATCATAACTCAGATTAATTATAATTTGGTCTATCAATTTTATATTATGTAGAATTCGATTTGTCAGGCTGAGAGAGGTGAATGATGCCTTAATACATATTTCAACGTTATTCAGTAATAATTTATCGGAAATAACCTGCAATTTCCCATTATAACTTTATGGCACCTGCTTTAACCTATGGCGATCTCAATATCGAACTAACCTGAAAATGATCCTAATGACTTCGTTTCATCTCGACAATAGCTTTCGAAGGTTTGCCCCAGCTTTGCTGAGAAACGAGATACGGAGGGGAACAAGTTGTTTCCCTCCGGTGCGTGGCGCCTGGGCACCCTGTAAGGCCCGTGTTCGGTTTTTTTTTGCAATCTGACGGGATGCGTCTGGCTCACTGATGATTTTTAATGATGCCTTAGAGTCATAGGCATGAAAACACCACAAATATTTAGAATGATGATGTTGACATTGTAATGAAATTATCTTGCTTAACACGCGCAGGTTCGAGGAGGGGGCTGATACCAACCCTCCCCCCCTAGTACGATCTCGAAAACTATGATAGATAAAAACATATCAGAAAACGGCATAAGATAGTGCGCCTTCATCTTTTCCAAAAATGTCAAATGCAGACGTGCCCTTTTTAGTAGTTCGTATGCCGACCTAAGTTCGCAAAACGAACTCAGGCACACCTCTTCATCTGCATTTTTTGGTCAGGTCCATGTAAAGGTCACTAGAGGTCAAAGTTTGTTCTCAAGGATACAGTGAAAACGCACGTTTCATGCTGTAACAGCTGTAACAGTGCGCCGCTGTTCTTCGGCCATCTGCAAAAAGCAGCCCTAGGGCCATATGACCATATGACCAAACATATTCAATATGCATATCAATCGACTTGCAATGACAATCTCAGCGTAATGGTATCAAAACGAGAGCTCTATCACAATGAGCTGCAAAGTTGTTGACCCAAGTCTGAAAACTGCTTAAGTAGTCCCGAATGACTTCTCAGAGGTCATAGGTCAAAACTTGCAAAATGAACCTTGAGAGTGGCCTAATATACTACAGTTCCGAGAATGGGAAGTTATTCCAAGCCGGATGTGCAGAAATACCGTCCAATTCCCGTTTTCCCCATACATTTCCAATGGAGAGGTCATTATCCGTACCTGACCCTAGGTCGCTGATATCCAAAATCCCGGAATATACTTTTGCAGCCCCCGGTGGGCCCATTATGTGATAGGAGTTTCAGCTCGATTGATTGACCTTGTTTTTAGTTATGCAGTCCTAACATTTTTTTGAGGTGAGGACATCTACTGTCTTGACCTGGCCTAGTAACCTGACCTGACATCCGTGGCGGATCCAGGCCTACATTGGGGGGGGGCTAGGGGACTCCAACCTCCCCCACCATTACCTGGACCAGCCTCCAGCCTATGTATTAACAATGGGGGCTAGGACATTTCGGGAGAGGGGGCTTGAGCCTCCTAGCCCCCTTTGTAACCGCCACTGTCTGAAATGATCCAAACTTAAAATTGTGAGCAAAGGTGCGAAATTTATCAAGGACAAGCTGTGCCAAGTACGGCGGAGCTTCGCGCCTCCGTTTTGTCACGCCGCCGGAAAAGCCCTTGGGGGTGGTGTTCAACCACCCTCGCCCCCCTCCACGGGGGCGAGGGTTAACCCTTCTTACCTGTGCGTAACTTGGTAACTCAAGTTTATTGGTATATTTCAGAAAGCGTCTGGAAGCAGTTCTTAAAGCAAATGGGGCTGTCGGAGGACGATTTGTTCAACCGGCACGACGAGGCTGGTGGATACGCAATCATCGACGGTGAAGATGTTGTGGTGGACGGGGTGACACTCTTCCAGGGCCTCAAATGTGAAGAGGAAAAGGTGGCGGCCCTGGTACTCACCCACAGTATCATGAACCGCAAGTTCAAGAGAAGCATGGCGGCGCTGCTCTTCTATGTCCAGCGATACGTCCTGGGCATCGACGATGGCGCCAAGGCACCCCAGCGGTGTCTCCGCTTTGTGCGGCAGCTGTGATGTGTCGGCGGCCTGGTTTTTTTAACGCACTAGCTGAAGCTGATTAACGTTAACTTAAGCTGTTTAACGCACTAGCGAAGCGTAAGTCGCGTTCTGGGGGATGAGGTGGCTTAGTGGATAGCACCCTTGTCTTCTAAGCCACCGGTCCCGGGTTCAAGTCCCGGCGGAGCCTCTGAATAAGTCGATCTGATCCCCAAAATCCCTTCCAACAGGGTGAGAGTTGGCGACGCCGTATGACCCTGGCAGTTGGTGCGTCGTTAAACCCCAACAATTATTATTATTTATTAAGTCGCGTTCTGTTGCTGTCGCGTTCGTTCGCGTTCTGTTGAATAAAGACTTACCATGGTAACTAGGTTTTTACGCTCCTGACTTATCCAAAGAGTTAAAATACGGGATGGCACAACGTAATCGAAAAACGTGGTATCTGAAAACACTTCACGGACACGAAAGGTGGACGGGAAATCCAGTACTTGACTACACTGAGACACCTCTCCTATCCACCTCTCCAGAAATGTTCTTGACTTGCTCGCATACCAACAGGAACACTTAACTACAGCTTAATACTACCATCTATATTGAAGATGTTTTACCTAGTCTGTCCGAAGCTGTCTGTCCTACCTAGTCTGTCCATGTATTTACGATATGACACATATACACTCATTAAAAACATGGCAGACACACCGATGGGCTATCAAAACACCCATTGAGGCCCCCAATCTGGGGCTCCTAAATAGTGCTATGGACATGTGAAAGGCTGACAGACCATCGTGCACCAGATGGGTCCGGCTAGAGGATAGTTTTTACCGTTGCCATTGAGCCAAACCGATAAAACCATCATCCTTGGTATGTTACGTTATTTTGCCAGAGGTGAGCGCCGTCGCCAAATTTACTTCCACTTAGCCTTACCGTATCATGATTTAGCCTTTCGCAGCACATGTTCAGTTTACACTATTCGAGTGCATAATGCATGGACGAAAAGGAGAAGTGGCTGTTGTAACAACCCAGCTGTGCAAATTTATATGGCCCGCCCAGTACAATGAGTGTCGGTAGCCTGTTCATGGATAGTCAATGTGGCGCCTGGTATTGTTAATGGTTGGGTAAAAGTTTTTTAGCTCTGTATGCTGTCCGCTGTCCGTTGACGCCTGATACCTATTCTAATCATGTACCGAATTGTCGTGGTCATGCACTGATCATTCCGGTGCATGTGGATGAGCTATATCATGCGGCCATAGCACCAAAGCGGAACTAAAATACGGCGTCGCACCCAAAGGGTGCTTAGGAATACTGGTACTACATCTAGCACCAAGTTAGCACGTTGGTTCTTTTCCTAGTGCCTAGCACCCACAGGGAGCTTAAAAACGGCGTCGCACCCAAAGGGTGCTTGGGAATACTGGTACTACATCTAGCACCAAGTTAGCGCGTCGGTTCTTTCCCTAGTGCCTAGCACCCACAGGGAGCTTAAAAACGGCGTCGCACCCAAAGGGTGCTGAGGAAGCTAGGGTGCTAGAAAACGCATCCCTACGCTGGTAAAGGCTTCCGAGAAGCACCAAAGTAGAAATCAATGATGCTTATGGGAAGCTAACGTGCTAGAAATAGCACAACTAGGGTACTACCTTCAGCACCTAGGTGGGGCTAAAAAACGGCGTCGGATTAGCACTCACAGGGCGCTAACTTTTTTTACCGTGTACAGATGGCGCACTGAAGACATTACGCGAACTTCACCTCTGATGACACAAAAGGTGACGAATAATAGCACTTCAAAAGTCACGTGACTTAAAAAACCTGAGAAAATCTGCAGTCCCAGAAAAATAGATCTTGCCCTCAGGCTACAAAGCAAAGCAAAGCTAATATATTGTGGCGCACGGTGATGGTTTTGTGACTGGCGTGGGGTGCGGGGGTTGCAGTGGTATGTTGTGGTGCATGCAGCGGGTGTTAAATAAGTAAATAATAATGAACATAATTTAAAGAGTGGTGGTTTATGAAAGACTTGATGTGTAGGGAATGCCAGAGATAGGACTGAGTTTTACTTTCCGTATACAGAGGACAGAAGGTGCAGTGTTATGTCGTCGATGTCGATATTATCTACCAGGGGATGTCCTAAAACCACGACAAATCAAGGAAGTACTTTCAAAAAGCAGCTAATTGAAGCTTTTAGTTTCCATTTTGACCCATTTCAAGGCTTATGTGCTAAACACAGTTTTTGGTACCCTCTAACTCGCACTTTATTACTCAGTTTTTTTAATGTTTTCAGTCAGCCGAAGGCAGGGGTGGAGATCTCTTTTCAAACCAGGGGGGGCCCGATCCGGTCGCAGGAGTGGATGTTTTTCGTAAGAAAATGAAGACACTAAAATTCGGGCAATGCCTATAAATACCTTCTAAAGCCTATGATAATGGGGTTTTTACACGAGCCGGATCATGACTTCCTCGGGAGGTAAAACCGACATGCACATTTCAACACACTTCGAGCATTTAATCAGATGTTTTCCGGAAACTCAAAATGAGGCGGTGGGAGCCGATTTTTGCATCCTGGGGGAGGGGGAGTGGAAAGAGACATTTAAGTGGGGCACCATCAATCTTTCGGGGGGGTGCCGTGACCATTTAAGGGGGTGCCAAGCGTTGATGGGGAGGGGGTGGGGGCAACCGAGCCCGGCACTGACGTCACACGACGCCAACTTCCCGAGTGCTTTTGTTGTCTCCAGTGCAAATGAGAATGTACGCATTCTATTTTCTTGTTTGGCAGATCTGGGAGAAGTTTGCCCAACTGAAGTGGCAAGAGCTGGAGGGGCATCCCGTGAAGGAGGAAGCGACAACGGCGCTTAGGAACATCCAAAAAATGTATCCGGTCAGTAATTGGTTGTGAAATGTCCATAGCTTTGTTAACTCCACATGTAGAATGCTTTTGAAGAATGCAGTTTTAAGTGATGGTGAATGGATTTGTAGAATTTGTTCCTTCATTCAACCTTGCATTACAACGCCTCATGCAGATTTGTATGTCCCAGGGACCCATAGCATCAGATCTGGAGGTCATCGAAGGTTACTAGTTGTTATCCATTCTTCTTCAATAAGGCCTGTAATTCTTTATTATTGATGTAGATTGGGTGCCAAAATTTAGCACAAGCTCTAACAAAACTTCGACCATCCAGGTACGTTACTACCATTTGACCTGAAACAAATCTGACCCTTGACGGTGCCAGGCAAAATCTTAAAAAAAACATTTTTCTTCTTACGTTTTTTCTGCCTCAAATTCAACCGAAGTCTTACATCAACATTATTTTATATTTCTCCAAGTAAACACAACAAAAGAAAGACTTCAAAACTTCCCCGTGCTTTGAAACTCCAAAACATCAAAAAACGAAAGCAGAAACTCGACATACCTCTTACGATCTCGAGAGCTCGTGATGATGATGAACAGCGCCTTCCCGTCTTCTATTGTTGACCCAATTTTGACCCGTTTCCATTAATCCGTTACGCCATAGGGAGTAGAATGAGTCAAATTTAGCCATAATTAGAAAATCCTTTATAACGAGGGAACCATTTCACCTAGGTCAAAGCAAACAGCTTCAATGTGATTGCCTTGACCAAAGGACTCGAATGATATGCATAATGACTTATGTCGACTAATGGCATTGACCCTAGTTAAAGGTCAAGTATTGAGCTTTCAAAGGTCATATTGGGTATAATTTAAATAATTGGATCATTCTGGCTATTATATCAAATTTAATACTGCAGCCTGTTTCTTTCAAAGGCTCAAACACAATATTATTTGACCCCCTCCCCCAGGCAGTGAAGGGTTAAGGTAGTTTTCCGACTTAGGGCGATAACTTTTCATGGAATGGTTATAAAGCTTTTATTTTGATGCCATTATTTCTGAGGTGTCATCATGAGCCAATTCATGCGCACAATGCGTATTTTAGGATAGATGGTGATCTTGACTTGACCTTGGGTTAGGTAATGTTATATTGTAACATAGAGTGGTTATTTTATAAATGACAGCGTTTTTCGGAAACTACAGGGATGACACCTAAACATTTTCTCTCAATCAATCTTTTCAGATGGTATAGCCAAAAAAAACTTTCATAACCTGACACTTTATTCGACCTATCTTGATCTCAATATTGACCTGACCCAAAAAGTGTCGTAAATGTTTCCGTAATCCCATGGGCTATTATGGCTATGTACGACGTCAGCGTTGCTTCTTCATTCCGTATAGGAGCTGAGGTCGAGGAATATGGTGTTTAAACCCAGCCCTAAGATTTCAGAATAACAATCTTTAAAAAAGTTTCGCCGTTCTTTTGAGACAGGTAGAGCTAACCAATTGGTGAATAAATTATGCCGTAAAATGCATGAAGTTTGGGCAGGAGAATGGGTAAAAAACGTATACTTCATAATTGACCTGGCTAGCTCGAAAGTCAAATACGACTCAGGTTCAAATTTGTACATTTTCAGAATGACCAGAAATTCTACTGGTATTGATACAAATTTCATGTAAATTTTCAATAGACCAAGAAAAGTACAATTTGGATGAATGCAAAGCCGGCGAAAAGTTGTAGCCTTTGATGACCTCTAAAACTTAGGACAGGCGCAGTTCCGAACTGAAAATTTATGTGTGATGTTCTTTCACATGCCCCTACAGGTGCACTTGTGTTCACTTAATTTTAAGAGGATCGGGTACGAAAATGTCATTTCTTCCTCTATTTGACACGCTATGACCCAAATCCTAAACTTTGTCCTGGTGACGGGTATGAGCCACTTTTGCCCTGTTGGGGGTAAAAAAGACCCCTACGATTTCGAAAACTAAGAAAGATAGGAAGAAGCAGAAAAATCGATCGAAAGCACATTGGAAATGCAATGAAGTTACTTCGGTCGTTTTTTGTGTTTTGTTTTTTGCTTAAGCTCAATATTGATCTCACCAGAGATTACAATTGCGATACTGTAGTGTTTTACAAAACCTCCATAAATATGGATTGAGTTTAGGGATAAGCTGACCCTGACGACTAAGTACAATCTTAACTAAATAATTCGAGGGAGGCTTTTATAGTAAAAAATATAGCATCATGGGGCAGGAGTTAAAGGGCATGTTAAAGGGCAAGTTTGCAGCCTTCACACCGATCTAGTATCACGTCTACTAGTGCTAAATATGTAGTTATTGTTAGCATTTTAGCTGCGGTCAACAAGAAAAGTAAATAATCAGAACAAAATATTCAAATAACCGATTAAGATACTTCAGCGAGTTTTCAATTGTTAATGAAAAGCTAGTGTTTGGCTCAAATAATAGAAAAGTCTGTCACACAAATACTGATCTAGTTTTGTTGTATTGTCGGCATTGCTTTTAGGTTAGAGGTACCAATATGGTTGTTGTCACGACATCCAATCTTATTTTTAACGATTCATTTTAAAAGGTACCTTAGGCCGCGAGTATCCGTGGAAAAAGCTCTGGAAACCTATATGGAGTAAAAATATGGTAAAGGAGGAGGAAGAAGATTACGTTTTTTAAGGTGTAACTTTGATAATGTTATTTAGTGTGTCTTGATGCTGCAATATATGTCTAAAAGGCATTTGTTTGAAGCTCAATTCGACTTCTGGCTATATTATGACGTAAGAATTATTGATCTTTACTCCATCATTCTGATGAAGGGCTGTGCCCGAATATATAATCTACAGTGTTTTTTACATTTCCGGATTCGAGGGGACAGGCCAGGGAACATCTTTTCAACCATATCAATTATTTTGACCAATTGATTAGCAGTAATTTGCAATGAGAAACCTACGCATGACACATCTGAATACTTAAGATATTTGCCCATCAACAATGGCTGCCTGTGACATCCAACAATTTGCCAGAAAATTTGAGGTGGCAGCATGGGATTAATTTCTGTTATCTTGAGAAGTTTGCGAAGGGTGAACATCTCCCAAGTTTCGTGAACCGTGAGTGCTGCTGATTGGTTAAAATGCTCACGGCATCATAGGCAGAGGCTAAGTACCTTCCTACTAGAATTGTACTTTTCCCAAGGTGGAACTTTGCCAGATGTAAATTCCGACCGGGCGGGTCGGAATATTCGGTAGAGATGCTGGCGTACTACTTCTTCCCACGTAGGGATTATGACTTAGATTTAAGGGCATTATTATGAATATTCTGAATAAAGATGATTGCAGATCACTTAAAATCATACAACATCTATTGTATAACTGTATTTTGGTTCCGAATGAGCTCTTAGGACACAAAATGTGAACACCTAAAACCTACTGTTCACCCGGGAAAATAGTAAGAAAGTAAATAGTATGAACTAAGTTCCATTTATTTCCTCGTGTGAAAACGGCTAGTGTGTGTCTGCGTTTGTGTGGTGCAAATATGAAAAATGTTCCTGGGCCGGGAACGCAAAAATAAAAAAATATGACATATATTATCTTATGACGTCATAGAGTCACTAAGTGTTGGGGCAAGGTCACAGGTCAGGTTTAAAGGTCACTATTCAAGGTCAAACCCTTGTTTCCGCCCAGCGTTGGGCACAGCGCAAGCTATAGGACGCTTATCGGCACCCTTGCGGGACAGTCATGTCAGCACGCTCCATGTCACGCGCCCCACTGTACCATGCAGTGGAGTTATCCAGATTTCTCGGGCCCGGCGGAACAGAGGACTGCTCCGGTGACACGCAGTGAGGCCGTGCCCTCGGGTGGTGCCACCGGACCGGTGAATCTGTTTAAAGGCAGATCAAGCCCGTGCTCCCAATAACAAGGCCGCTGGTTGGTCAGCGGAAGTCCCTAGTCAAGGCGGGCACTACCCAGTGTACTGCCATCTCTTGGGTAAGAGGCGATCGAGGAAAATGCTGCCGGAGGTCAGCTTTGATCCAAGGACCTCCCACACTGAACCGAAGCGCCTTAACCCGCGCCCCACCGGGGGTCCGGCGCCACCTTCGCCCCACGGGGGCATCGATGGCCCCCTCTAAAAATATGGGGGTTAGCGCAAATCTGCAAAGTGCATTAGAAAGCTCGCGTGAATTCAGTAAGAAATTACTTCACATGTTTAAGCGCTCAGGTCAATGGTTTGACCTCCAGAGGTCAAGAAAGGTCACGATAGGCTATTTTCACTCAAATATGCAATGCTTAAGAAAACTGGGCATAACTCCTATGCCATTAGAGCTATTGAGATCTGGTTAAGTACATTTGATAGGAAATTGCTAGACCCTTTTCCACTATGTGGAACGTTAAGAACTCACGCCAGTGGTTTGACCTCCAGAGGTCACCTCGTGACCTAACATGACCTGAGGTCACGAAAGGTCAGAAAGTGACCTAGCCGTATATCAAATGAAAGCTAGTGACAAGACAAACACGATGGTGTTTATTTCAACGTTCTAGCTTAATTAGGTCAAAAGTTATTGCCAAAATACTGTTTTTGACCCTGGTGACCTTGGATGACATTGGAAAAGTCAAAGGGTAAATATGACCCCTGGGATCCGTGAAAGGGTGTCTAAAAACGCTGTTCTGAACAGTCTTAGTATTTGCAATAATTTTTGTGGCATTTAGATCATGAGACAGCTTTTTCCCATGTTTTTCCAATGGGAGAGGTCGCCTCGTGACCTGACCTCAGGTCACGAAATCGAAAAATCCCGGACATACACGTTGTAGACCCTGGAAGTTTCATGAAGTGTAGCACGTTTCAAATCGATCGACTAAGAAATGTAACTCTTATAGAGCTTCAAAGTTGAAGTGAGGTGACCTTGGTTGACCTCGCCTGGTGACCTGACCTTGGGTGACCCCGGGTAAAAATTTTCAGGGATGGTGGGAAAATGATGAGGTGAGAGATAGAGCCCTTAACCGCGGTGCTCCGTTACGTCGTTTTTCCACTATCTCGAAAAAAACCTTAGGGGGCCATCGATGCCCCGGTGGGGCGAGGGTTAAACAACTGCGCCACGGCGGTGGTCTAATATATGTCATATTAGGTGCTGCGATCTGACAGGGAAGCACTGGATTCAACATTGTATTGTATTAGTTACGAACACTTCCACACATATGGTGGCTTTTCAAGCGCCGTCGTAATGAAAGTGAAGTGATGAAGACTATGAAAGGAGACGGTAAGGATTAGGATGGATGAGGTTAAAGGAAGGTGGGATACTACCTGGAGGGGTCGCTGCTGCCCAAGGAACATGCGCTCGCTGCCTCCAGACAGTTCAAGGATAACGAGAAGGATAAGGATAGGATTGTTGTTCCCAGGGGTGTAATTTTCTATCTCTTTGGGGGTGCCCGAGCACCCCCAATCCTAATTCGAGCACCCCCAATCATGTGTTGAGCACCCCCAATACATGTGCCGCCCCTGGCTTATCACCGCTATCCTGAAGAGTGTCACCCTATCTCATCACTGCCACCCTGATTCGTTCACTCGGGGGGGGGCGCCGACATCACAAGTTTTTTTCCGTCCCGGATTCGTTACTTCCACTCTGATTGGTTCCACCTCTAGCTAATCAATGGCACCTGACTTACCATTTCCCCTAATTTATGACGCCATTTTACTGCCGCCCCCGCCCGATCACTGTCGCCAGCAATTAATCACTGCCGCCCCCCCTCCGGATGGTTGCTGCCACCTTCCGTTCATCACTGATCAGCTGGCTGATCACTGGCACCTCTGGTTTATCACTGCCTCCCCTGGCTAAACACCCCCGGTTTATTTTAACGCCCATATACTTGCCCCTCCTGGTAAGTCACTGTCGCCCACCGAATCATCTTTGCCGCCCCTGGCTGATCACTGCCGGCCCTCGTTCAACACTGCCACCCCTGGCTGATCATTACCGCCCCCTGACTGCTAACTGCCGCCCCTTGACTGCTAACTGCGGCCCCTGGCGGATGACTGTCGCCCCTGGAGGATAAATTCCGCCCCCTGGCAGATCAATGTTGCCCACTGACTGATAACTGCCGCCCACTGACTGATAACTGCCGCCCCCTGGCTGACCACTGGCGCCCCCTGGCTGATCACTGGCGCCCCCTGACTGATAACTGCCGCCCCTTGGCTGATCATTGCTGCCCCCTGACTGATTACTGCCGCCCCCTGACTGATCATTGCCGCCCCTGGTAGATAAAACTGCCATCCCTTTGGCCGGTCATTGCCGCCCTCTGACTGAAAACTGCCGGCTCTTGGCTGATAACTGCCGCCCCTGGCTGATGACTGCCGCCCCTTGACTAACAACTGCCACCCCTTGGATGCTAACTGCCACCCCTGGTTGACTACTGACGCCCCCTGGCTGATTATTGCCACCCCTTAGCTGTTAACTGCCGCCCCTGGCTGACCGCTACCGCCCCCTGGCTGATCATTGCCGCCCGCCTGACTGAAAACTGTCGGCTCTTGGCTGATAACTGCCACCCCTTGGCAGATCACTACCACTCCCTGCCTGAAAACTTCCGTCCTTGGCTAATCACTGCACCCCTGGCTGATCACTGCCCCCCCCTGGCTGATCATTGCCGCCCCCTGACTGAAAACTGCCGGCCCTTGGCTGATAACTGCCGCCCCTGGCTAATCACTGGCGCCCCCGGCGGATTGACAAGTGTCACCCCCTTGCTGATAACTGTTGCCCCTGGCTGATAGCTTCTGCAGCTTGACTGATAAATTCCGCCCCTTGGATGCTAATTGGCGCCCCAGGCTGATCACTGCCGCGCCTTGGTTGATAACTGCGGCCCCTGAATGATCACTGCCGCCCCTTGTTGATAACTGCCGCCCCTGACTGATAACTGTCATCCCTTGGTTGATAACTGCCGCCCCTGGCTGATCTTTGCCGCCCCCTGACTGATAACTGCGGCCCCCTGCCTGATAACTGCCGCCCTTGGCTGATAACTGCCGCCCCTGGTTCATCACTGCCGTCTCCCGGGGCAGTGAGCATCCTGGGGATATCTGGTCGGTGAACGTTCTGGGGAAGCATCCTTCTGTGGATATCACTAACATCATGTTATATCTGAGGAGCGTTAGTTTTAATGTCATATATTCATCCTAGTAGTCTTTCAGGTTTTATATATCGTCGAGTTTCATGTTACCTATAGTCTCTGCCTTTAGCATACCGTGTGAAATTGTCTGTGTCATTTTTCAGTATTTGCATTTCATTTCATCTTTTATGTGTTTTTTATATAATCTTCTGATACAACTTTCACAAGCTGACCTGTTTTACCACCTGACTTGTTAAAATTCGTGCGGAAATGTCCTATTTGCGTATTTTGTTAGTGTTATGAGCGCCGTATGACCCTAGATGTTGGCGCGCTCTAAAACCTCAAATATGATGATGGACCGTCTCACGGCTGATCACTGCCGCCCCTGGTTTATCACTGCCGCCCTAATCAATGCTGTCTCTGGCTCATCGCTGTCCCTGGCCTATTTTGACCCAAATACGCGCCGCCCCGACTCATCGCTGCCGCCCCTG
The DNA here is from genome assembly GCA_034440635.1 of Lepas anatifera. Taxonomy (NCBI): domain Eukaryota; kingdom Metazoa; phylum Arthropoda; class Thecostraca; family Lepadidae; genus Lepas; species Lepas anatifera. The sequence continues at coordinate 216,062 of JAOTON010000404.1, read as the reverse complement.
GTTCATCACTGCCACCCCCTGGCTGATCACTGTCTCCCCTGGTTCATAACTGCCGCCTAGGTTAATCATTGCTGCCTTGATTCACGCCGACCCTGGCTGATCAATGCTGTCCCTGTTTTCTTATTAACCCATATATGAGCGGCCTCTGATTAGACACTTCCTCCCTCGAATGTTCACTACCACCCCCGGCTGATCACTGACGCCCCTGGTTTATCACTGCCGAGGAGACCAGTCCGGCCATGGCCCCCAAAACTGGTCAAACTTAGGCCCTGCTGTCCGCACAGTTTCCGCACGGTTTTTCACAGTTAACACCCTTCCAGGAAGCAAACAGCAGTCCATAATCGTCTAATCGTTGTCTGTTTATCTATTGGAGGAATTCTCCGAGCCGAGTAAATGGTAGACTGCTGCTGCCGTGCTTTTACTCTTTTAGTGTCAGCCAGGGGTGAAATTTGTTATCTCTTTGGGGTGTGCGAGCACCCCTAATCACAATGAGAGCACCCCCAATACATGTGTTGCCCCCCCCGCTCAGCATTTCTGCCCTGATTCATGCCGCCTCCGCCTTACCACTGTGATCATGCCGCCCCCGGTTCATCACTACCACCCTGGTTTATGCCGCCATGGTTCATCTCTGACGCCTCCCACCTATCACTGTCACCCTGATTCTTGCCAACCCTGACTTATTACTGCCGCTCTGATTCAAACAGCACCACGCTCATATCTGCTGCCAGTGGCTCACCAGTGCTATCCCCAGCTTATCACTGCCACCCTGTTTCATGTTGCCCCCAGCTCATCACTATCGCCTCGGCTAATGAACGCCATCCCTGACTTATCACTTCCGCTCTAATTCGTGCCGCCCTGGGTTCATGACTGCCGCCTCCCAGCTCGGGGACGGTGGATACCATTTTCGAGCGGTTGTACAAGATTTTCAGGAGCGGGCGCCTTCCTTCTCAGGGGAAGGGGGCGCCTCCATCCCCAGGGGGCACTTTGGCTCCCTAGGGGCGCTCACTCGGGGGGGGGGCGCCGACATCATTTCCTTGCGTTGAGTCGATAAATTGGGTCTATTTGCTCTCCATGGGATGGCTTTGATAAAAGGGGGCACCATTGATATTTGAAACTGCTTTTATTTTGCACAGAGGGCCCTTCCTCTTCAGGTAGGCGGTGTTTAGGTCTGATGTTTTCTTGGCCGGCCGGGGGCGCCGCCCAAATCCGGGGGCGCTTCCCCGGACGAAGCCAAAACCGGGAGTGCAAAATTATACTTTTGCACGCCCTGATTTTTTTCAGGGTGTGAAATTGCACACCCTGCCCCCCCCGAGTCCGCCGTCACTGTCCCAGCTTATCTCTTCCGCCCTGATTCGTACCACCCGTAGTTTATAACTACTACCCACGGCTCACCATTCCCGTACTCGGCTTATGCCCTTTGCCTTGTTGCGTGCCACCCCCGGCTGATCAATGCTACCCCCTCCCCAACTTATCACTTCCGCCCTGATTTGTGCCGCCCCCTAGATCATAGCTCCCGCCCCCGAGTCTTCACTGCCGCCCTCTCCTTATCACTTCCACTCTGGTTCGCGCCGCTCATAGTTCATAGCTATTGGCCCTGGCTCATCACTGCCGCCCACGACTTATGATTTTCCCTTGTTTCTTGCTGCCCCAGCCAATCACTGTCGCCCCCAGCTTATCGCTTCCATCCTAATTTGCGCCGTTCTTAGTCCATAACTGCCGCCCTGGGCTCATCACTGCAGCACTGATGCTTACCTCCCCTGTGCGTTAGGGTAAAATAAATGGCGTTAGGGCAAAAATAAAGGACATGCACGAGTGCAGAGAAGGTGCCATATTCCTTAATATTTACAGAACAATACACGCATTGTTTGGAGCACTATCGGTGTTTTTGCTTTCTTTCCTCGTAGTGATTAAAGGGAATGTGGCACCTTTATAACGTGATTTTAACTGAGAGAGCCAAGTTGTAAAGCATGCCGGAAAACCCGTTAGTCTATATATCATTTGTCTTGAAACTCAAACTTTCCGTAGAGAAAAGCTAAAAACCTACCTGAATTGTATCCCTCATGTACCCTTAGCAATAGGCCACAGTTGACAACCTAGTTGGTGTGATGACCTATGCTGACGTCACGGTGAGTATCAGCCAATCGACGCCCTTGAAGCCTATTGGATATGGTAGTGGCTGTCAGATCATGACATCATTCACAGGAGATTTGTATTTCTTTCCCTGGAGGATTATTTTAAAAATAAAAATATTGAGCTTATTGTACATTTGTCAGAGAAATAATGGACGCTTCGATGATTTTCGGCTAAAAGTACCCCTAATTACAATGAGTTCCAGGATTTGACCAAGGTGCCACATTCCCTTTAAAGGGAATGTGGCATTTGGTTGATTCCTGAAATTTAGTGTAATTAGTGGAACTTTTAGCCCAAAATCATGGAAGCGTCCATTATTTCTCTAAAAAAATGTACAATAAGCTCAATGTTTTGATTTTTATATGCTCCTCTGGGGAATGAAATAAATATCTGCCTGCGGATGATTCTTTAGTGATGATGTAACAATAATGATGATGACCTGATCTGATGATGAGTTTCAAGACAAATGATACAGAGAGTACCGGGATTTCCGGCATGCTATACAAGTTAGCTATCTCTGTTAAAATCACGTTATAAAGGTGCCACATTCCCTTTAAATCCTTTGCTTTCATTTCGATCTCCATCCCCCCCAGCCATACTGAAGGTAAAATTTAACCCCACAAAACTGATACACTTTAACCGTGGACAGGGCGCAGCAAAGAGGTCACATACCCCCCCTCATCGGTGCCGGAGTGTTCTTTGATCGCTAAGTGGTGTACCCCGTTTGGGCTATGCCGGTCGAAATTTATTGCCCTACGCCGTCGAACCTAGATGCAATTAGATCACATTTAGCGATTAAAGCTATTGTTTTACAATTTAGTACCTTTTTTGGTCAGCTAGGGCATTCTGTCGCCTTTCCAAACACCCCGGAAATTATGGGTACGTAATCCGTGACCAGCTAATGCCTCATCGTCGCCAATGATCGTACCGGCGGAGCTAGTCTGGTGCCCCTTGAGCTCATCTGGTGCCCACTGAGCTGGTCTTGGCCACTTGAGCTGAACCCGTGCCCTCTAAGCTGATATGGTGCCCGTTGAGTCAATCTGGTGCCCCTTGAGCAAATAATTGTGCCTCTTGAACCTAGCTAATGCTCTCTGAGTTAATCTGATGCCTCCGAGCCCGCCTGGTGCCTTATTAGCTGTTTTAGTGCCCCTTGAGCTGATCTGAGTCCCCTGAGCTAATCCATGCCTAGCAGAGTTTTTTTTAAATTTTTTCAGATTTATTTAACAAAACATGATTTCAGTCCCCATGTAGACCAACTCATGTGTACGGACAGTGGCGCTCACGCCACAGCTCAAATCAATGGCGTTGCGCGCCTCAGACATATTACGGTTAGTAACACCATCAAGCTTTGACCTCACGCCATCTAACCGGAATGGGTCGTTCATAGGTGACGTGGTTTGCGATCAAATCGTCAACGTAATCCAACCCAATCGCCAATACGGTTCAACCAATCCAAACAAATAAGATACAATCGCCAACAGTAACCCAAAGGCAGGCTTCTTATCTCATCTCGGTCACAGCTAGGCGCGTGTGCCTATCAAAAGTATTCAGCACACACAAGGAAACGCGGAGTACAGGCACAGTTAACAATAAACGCAGATATGATTATCCACCAGGCTGCCCCTCTCATTATGCTGCCTTCCAGCTTAGCCTCTCACAGTTCCACATGCCTAATAAGTTCATCAATTTGTCCCCACTTATCCTGATACAAACGCTCTTTGCCACGATTCCCTAAGATGTATTTATCCGATCCTTTGTCAACAACTAGTTTAAATAGCAAGATATCTTTGGTCAAAAACATTCTCTTTGCTATCATGTATTTGCCTATAAGTAAGACATGATTTATCAGTTTTGAGCACTGATATCCCAATATTACATTTTGCATAGTGAGTTCCCCTAGCTCTGAGTATATTGCTGAAGCTCGGAGGAATTCTGTAACTTCTTTCCAAAATATCTGAATTCGGGGGCATCTCCAGAATTTATGTGTAATGGTTTCTATCTCACTACAATGCTCACACACAGCCGAATCTACTATCCCCATTTGAAACAGTCTTCTATTTGTGACAATTATTCGCGTTAATATTTTATATTGGATTGCCTGATACGCTACGGACATTGTAGACAGCCTACTCAGATCGTAAGTTAATCCCCACTCTATGTTCCTAAACTGAATTTCCCATGCACTCTCCCAAGGGTTCTGCATGTCTTTATACTTCATGTTGAGTAAAAGGTTATAAATGTGTTTGTTTCCTCTTAGCTGTTTAAGAATAATTTGAACGTTAGGGTGTATATTTGGGTAGACTGTCTCTGGCTTCCGTGGCAGCCTTCTCCAATCAATTGGTAGACTGCTGACTAGACCCCTGTAGTCCAATGCAGTGCCTGGGATACCATATGACCGTTTCATTTCTTCAAATGTCATGAGTAGACCATTTGGTTTCACGAGATCATTAATGTATCTAATGCCTCTTCTGTACCATGAATTGATTACACTGTTTTTAAATTTCGTTAGATTTGAGAACCATAGAGAGTACCGACCCAAATCGCCTGTTTCTGGAATTACGCTTTCGTCAAAGTCTGCCATTGGATTAAAAACTTCCCTCCAAAAAATATTAGACGTTTTTCTTGCAAGCCCTTTAAAAGACGTAGAATTTCTTTCCCATAAACCGCCTCCACTCTTAATCGTATCCTCAAATAATACACACCAATCATGAGTACTCAAAATTTCTCTCCTTACCCAACTGATCCTAAGCCCCTTTATATATAACTCAATATCCACCATCCCCTGGCCACCTGCCACTGGGGACCGATACAGACTGCTCCGTTTCACCTTGTCTATCTTGCTATTCCAAATGAACTCCAACATCTCTTTCCGAAGTGTTTTGATAAAATTTTCCCCAGGGCTGGGAAGTGCTGCCAAAACATGCGTGAACAGAGGCAAGAGAAGGGATTTAATGACAACTACTTTTCCCTGGAGTGAAAGATATCTGTTTTTCCAACTTCGAATTATTTTTCTAGCCTTTTCCAGTTTTTGGTTGAAATTGTCTGCGTTTACATTACACTCGTTTGTGAACACGATTCCTAAGACAGTTAGTTTGTTGCTCCATTTCATCGGTAACTCAGGGCAAATAGCCTGCCTTTCAAAGGCAGTGTCTCCGGCCCAGAAGGCCTGGGTTTTTTGTATGTTTGGTTTGAGCCCGGAGAATTTGGCGAAAATACCGAGATCGTTGAAAAGAGCTCGGACACTATTCACACTTCCGTCAAGAAAGCAGAGGGTATCGTCTGGATAGGCCGATATCTTATATTCCCTAGACTTAATATTTATTCCTTTGATCTGGGGGTTCGTCTTCAAACGTTCAAGTAGTACGCCAATAACTAACAAAAATATATAGGGACTTAGCGGATCCCCTTGCCTACAAGAGCGTTGGAGCTCTATTCTCTCCGAAATATGCCCATTATAAACGATTCTAGAAGATGTTCCTATGTAAAGTGTATCAAACCAATTTGTAATGTTGTCTGGGAAGTTAGTTTTTCTCATAATAATCCTTACCAAATCCCAGTTCACTGAGTTAAAGGCGTCCTTAATATCCAAACTAATGAATAGGGCAACCTCCTTTCTTGATTTTAGTTCTTGAATAAGGTCATAGGTTAACCTGCTGTTGTCCGCGATGCATCTTCCTTTCATAAACCCCGTCTGCTCTTGCCTGATTACTTCTGGTAAGAGTTTCTTGATTCTATTCGCTATGGTTGAAGATATTATCTTATAGCTAGAATTTAGCAAAGTAATCGGCCTATAAGAACTAATTTCATCCCTGGCCTTATGGGGTTTCGGGATAAGGATCAAAACTCCTTCTTTTAAGGTGGGCGGTAACTTTTTTGCCTCAAAGCTTTCCTTTACCATACGGAAAAAGAATGCTTTAATTTTTACCCAGAACACTTTATAAAATTCGTTCGGGAATCCATCTGTACCGGGGGCTCGGTTACGAGACAGGGCTTTTACCGTTGCAGAAAGCTCTTCTAGTGAGATTGGAGCCTGTAGCTCCCTGCTTCCGGCCTCAGATACCTTTTTATCAATGATATTGTCAACGAAGCTTTCTGCCTCTTCTTCATTAATACTTTTCTCTGCAAAAAGGGATTTAAAATGACCCACTAAGATTTGCAGTATTTCTTGTTGATCTGATGTCGTTTCGGTGCTATTTCTACGCAGAGACGCAATTAATCTATTTGTATAATTGCGCTTCTCTAGATTAAGAAAGTACTCAGAATGTCTCTCTCCTTCCTCATACCATTTGACACGGGCCCTCGTGATGATTCCCTCCATCTTAATGGCTCGTAATTTTTCCAACTTTTCCTTGCATACACCTGTCTGGCTCTGTTCATCTTCCGTAATTAAGAGGTGGTCTTTTTCTCTAATTCATCAATTCTTTTTATCAGGTCAATTTCTTCCCCTCTCATTTTTCGTTTTTTATAAACAGCAAAAGAGATGGTTTCAGTTCGCAGATTCAGTATAAGGGCTTCCCAGAATTGTTGCCACGATATGGTTATGTCCACCCCTTCAGGATCGTCATGCACAAAAGATTCTGAATAGATCGGTAATGAGTAAAGCCGTAGCGTATTATGTATGCAAGAATTCATTTTTGTAACATAGTCATGATCTTTCAAAAGTGAGGTGTTCATTTTATAATAACCCCTTCCTCTCTTATGTGCTGACAGCTGTAGATTTAGAGTAACCGCCGAGTGATCCGATCGGTACCCCGGTATAATATTAGCATCCAAAATTTGCGAGTCTAGGGTTTCTGAGACAAGAAAATAGTCAAGACGGGCACGTTTTCTTGCGGGGCAGCCCACCTTCCATGTAAATTTCTTAGTATCGGGGTTTCTGTATCTGAAAACATCGTAAAGGTTAAGATTACTGATTATTTCCTCAAGCCTTTTATGGGACCTCGGATTGTTCAACCTTACATAATTCACTGTATCAATATCAAAATTTAGTGCGATGTTGAAATATCCGGCGATCACCACCGGAATATCTTCATCACCCTTCAGACTGTTACAAATGTTTTCCACTTCTTGGTAAAAACTGGGCTCATCAGTGTTTGGTCCATAAATATTTCCCAATATAACCTCATAGTCTTTGTTAATTTTAGCTCTGGTGATTATGAAGTTTCCTCCCTCGTCCCGTTTTGTATCTGAAAATTCGATGTCAATGGCCTTAGTAAGAATTGCTACCCCTCTCGCGTTATGCGTGTATCCAGCTATTAGTACCTCCGATCCCCATGTATTACGAAAACGCTGCTCCCTACTTGGGTGGCAATGTATATCCTGCAATAGGAAAATGTTAAATTGAGTACCCCGTAGATAGTTTAACACGTCCCTTCTTTTTTGTAGTCCCCCAAACCCCTGCAATTTAAAGAACACAAACCTACTTCACCCACCATAGAAAATCATATAGGCAAAGAGCGTGTTTAACCATGGGATCATCCTGGCGGGTTGACTGTCGCTTCATACCCGTCCCGACAAAAGTGCATGCAATGTAACGGAATGTCTTCAGTATCAGCTGTGCTACACGTCGGGTGCTGGCGTGCTACCAGGCGAGTTAGCTCCGTGCCGAAACAGCTTCATTCTGCATCTGTGCGAATACCCTCGGCGTGGAAAACTTATCCACATAACCCACACGTTGGGCAAGGGCACTTTCCGCTCTTTTGGTCTACTCTAAATACAAAAATCAATAATGGAACACTTTTAGTCACCAAAACAGATATAGCTCGACAGCCTGTAAAACCCTGTGCAGGTTCGAGAAAGAAGTAATGCTTCACAAGTCTACATTCACACATGCAGTATGTTTATAACCAGAAAAGGCAATCCAATGTAGGAGAAAGTCGGCAACACAGCATACCTTGAACAAAATGCTGACTAGCCTCGAATGCTGGAAAGGGCTGCCATTTAAAGTGAGAAAAAATGTCGAGATAAGGTAACCTGGAAAAGTCACGCGGAATATGTCAGTGTCATACATGTGTGTGAGAAATCTGTGGAAGTCACTTTCAGTTTTGAGGTGACCGGCAGCACTGACACCTGCCCACTAGCTCGTCGACACGTCCATGGTAGCCACCCGGGTACTCTCCCCAGATTGCCGGCCACAGCTCATCACAATAATATAACCTGGCCTGGGGTCTGGCGCCACAAAATGACTGACCTGGGAGCAGCCTAACAAAACGAGTACTGTTCAATGGTGCTGTACACCTCCCCACAACGGTCCACTTAATGCAAACACAATAGAACAAGTCTCTTGAAAAACGTTGTTTTGGGAAAACCAAACTCACTATACGCATAGTGTGGACTATTCATTTACCACGGACTGTATCATGTTCCAGCTATACACACGTATTTTCCTCCCATGTTGCACAGTTTTGCAAAAAACCTCACCGTTGCGAGTGAAGACGGTGTAGATTTTCTTGGCCTGCTTTTGTTTCAGGAGCTCTAAATATATGGCTTGCCGATAGGGTGAGAGGTTCTCCCTCACGAAGAGAGTCGGCGGTCTCGCAGCGCTGTCCGTCGGCTTCGGCGGCTGTAACCGAAACCTGCCTTCGTAGAGTCGGTCTCGGATGGAATGTTTACCGGCGCTCTTGAACTTGACCAAGATGGTGCTTCCCTTTCCTAGTCTGGACGCCTCCTCTATGTCGTCCTTGGTGACGTGCGTCTCCGCCCGGCAGCTCTGGAGAAGCGTAACGGCTGTGTCCTTGATGTCTTCTGTCCAGTGTTCAGTGGGCTTTGGCGGGACGGCTGTTCCGGAAAAGATTAAGTCTTTTCTCCTGACTTCACTATGGAGCTGATCGACCTCTCCTTCTAAGTCTGCGATGCGAGAGTCTCTGACGCTGACGCGCTGTTCAAGCTCGGTAATCTCGACGTCTCTTGCCGCGATGTGGTCTTCCATCTCCTGCATGCGTCTATGCAGGAGGCCGATCTCGTTTCGTAATGAATCGAACTCGACAGACATGGCTTTTTTTAAGCTTCCGAACATCTGTTTCATGTTGTTTCGCAGCACAGCCTCTGTGAGCGGTTGGGATGACGGCTCTGACTCCGATGCATCGGAGGACGCTACCGATGCCGCCGAGGGATCACGAGAGACCCTGCGTCTCTTTGATGGACTGTTTACAGGGGTACACTGCTGGTTATCGATTTGCTCTATCATATCTTTCACCGAGGGCTGTCTCCCTGCTCCTCTCGCGCTTCCTCCGCCCCTGCTGCTCCCCGCGGCGCCACGACCGGAGCCGGGCGGCTGGGGCCGGTCGGACTGGGCCGGCGGCCGGGACGCGCCCGGCTGAGGACGTGAGACGGGGCCGCGCTGCTGTGAAGGCGTCTGCGCTCCTCCTCGGTTGTTAGTCCTTCCGTTCCTCATTGCTCTCAAAGGCTAAATACTCCTGTGATCACGCTACTGGGTCTTGCTTCACGCCACAGATGTTGACCAGAAAAATACTCGTGGAGATTAATTGGTCACGGTCTCTAACCGGCAATGTCCAAAAGTGTAAAATATCATCTCGAGTCGTCTCAAATCTTTAAAAAATAACTAACCTCCAAAATCTCCGATGGATTCGCGAAGATCACCGACCATTTTCCCACCCACACTGTTGAAACGAACGCCTTTTAAAGCTGGTTGTGCACGGTCACTGTAAGCTGTGCGCACGCCGGCGGAGCGAGAGCGCGCACGTCCGCACGGGTCGGTACACCGGGGTCAACTATGCCTAGCAGAGTTAATTTACTGTCCCCTGAGCCAATATGGTGCCTCTTGAGCTGATCAAGGGCCTCCTGAGCTGGTTATTGGTGGTTCCTAATATGATCTGGTGCCCCCTGAGCTGGTCTGGTGCACCCTGAGCTGATCTTGTGTTCTCTGAGCTGATCTATGCCCCTGCTTTGGTCTGGGGGCTAGGAGCTGATCTGGGCTCTCGGGCTGATCAATCTGGTTCTCCCTGAGCAGATATGTTTCCCCCTGAGCTAAACTAATGCCCCCTGAGTCGATTTGGTGCCTCCTGAGCCAACATTTTCCTTCCTGAGCCTGTCTCATGCCCTCTGAGCTCGTCTATTGCCCCCTGAGCTAGTTTGGTGCCCCCCTGAGCCAATCTGGTGCCTTTCAAGCTAATCTGGGCCTCCTGAGTTGATTAAGATAATTTCCTCAGCAGCTCTGGGACCCTGAGCTGAGTTGTGCCCACTGAGGCTGCTGAAGGCCTCTGAGCTGGTATGGGGCTCCTGGGCTGATTAAATGCCTCCTGACGTGATCTAGTACCTCCAAGTTGATCTGTGCCCCGAGCTGATCGGGGACCACTGAGCTGATCTCTTGCACTCTCTCTGAGCTGATATGGTGCTACCTGAGCTGATCTAGACCCCTGCTCTGGTCTGGGGACTTCGAGCTTATCTGGGCCCCGAGCTGATCGATCTGGTGCCCCCTGAGCAAGTGTATTGTCTCTGAGCTAAACTAATGCCCCCCTGAGTTGATCTGGTGCCTCATGTGTCATCATTGTGCCTCCTAAGCCCATCTGATGCCCTCTGAGCTAGTCTGGTGCCCCCTGAGCTAATATGATGCAAGGCCCTATGAGCCTATCTGCGGCCCATTGAGCTAGTCTAATGACCCCCCCCATCTTTGGGGCCACTGAGCTAGTCTAGTCCTGGGCCGAGCATGAGCTGCTCTGAGGGGCTCTGATCCACACCAGGGGCCCCCTGAGCTGGTCTTGAATAGACAGAGAATAAGAACACAAGGCCAACTCCCATCACCTCGAGGCTCACGGGGCTAGTCTAATCCCAGGGGGCACAACTGGGGAAATGAGGGAAAGCTGCTCTGGAGGACCCTGATCCACACTAGGGGGCCCCTGAGCTGGTCTTGAATAGATGGGGAATAAGGACACAGTGCAAACTCCCCTTGTAAAATGGAGCTAACGAGGAATGAGCCGTCATCGCTAAAATGGTTTGTGATGCCTAGGCACCCCGGGTTAAGTAAATTGCTTATTATACTGGTGGATTTTTTTTTGGGGGGGGTGATAAGAAGACATGTGCCCCTGAGCTCAGAGCATAGTCCCCTGAACTAGGATTTCTACTAATTAATTTAAGTGAATGAAGAACTAGTTTTTCACAATTTTCAGCCCCGTCACATCATCCCCATCCAAACAACCAGCCTATTTACTTTTTCTTTACTCCAACTGGGACTGATCCTTGAAAATATGGAACTTTTAAACGCATTAAAAAGGTATCTCCCAAATCATTCCGGCAACAAAAATTGTTTTCGTCCAATGTCACTATGCTTTTTCCTCCCACGGGGATTGTGGGAGCCGGGGAACTTAATCCGCGTTCAACCAGGGCTCACTCGTCACGACAAAACCAGTGGGCATAACAAATTAATTTTTGTGACAGATATCACAGGCTCCGCTAATTTATTTCTCTGATGTCAAGAACTTGCATGAGTGGGCTGATTTGTCCTTAAATCTATCCCAAAAAGTCGTGTTCTGGCGATTTTCATGAGATTTCGGCGACTTTTCTTTTTTCTGGTTTTAATTCAGTTTTCCTTCTCTGTCAATGCTTTATTTGCATTTTTCTTGTACCAAAGGTACCCAAAAGTTGATATTAACTAAGATATAGTAAGTTTTTTAGGTTACGTTAAAAGTATCCTTTCTCTCCCGGGGTGCCCCTCAAAGGTGGTGTGCTCTCCCATGTCAAAGCTCTGCCTGCGCCCCTGATCGTGGAAAGATTTAAAGCTCAGATTGGATTATTTTAAGACGTGTAAATAGCTTTGGGATGTCGCCTAAAAAGCAAACACGTTTGGCAAAAACTTTAGAATACCTGCCCAACATTAAAATAAGATGTTCTCTGTGCTATAAGAGGCGCAAAAAAGCGATGAATAACAGATTTGGTGCAATGAAGGGGTGCCGCCCCCCAACGCGGCCGCCCCTATGGGGTGCCGCCCTCCACCGGCTGAGCACCCCCAAAGATTTTGGGAAAATTACACCCCTGGTTGTTCCACACACGCACACACACATAGATTGATAACACAAAAATAAACTGAAGGAGATGAAGATGAAATCGGCGGTGTTCGGCATCGTATTCGGTTTGGTTTCGTGGACATCACTGTCTGTTTCCAGTTCAGCATTTTATTTTCTTGAACTTCATATTACAACCTTGCAGTTAGTGATTTGACCTAATCTGTGACCTTTGACCTTGCAGTGGCCGTCATTTATGGTGACCTTGACAATATCCCGTTAATATGACGTTGTGACGGCATCATTCGGTCTGCGAAACGGGTGGACTGGCGCGGCCGAGCGATTGTGGCGATCCCGAATTATCAGCCGATCCCGAGAAAGAGAGAGAGAATGAGTGATATATGTATGTATATATATATATATATATATATATATATATATATATATATATATATACATACATACATATATCATACATACCTATATATATATATATATATATATATATATATATATATATATATATATATACGAAAGTGCCGATATAAGTGCCATCTTGTCACTTTTTAGCATGTACAGTGTACATGCTAAAAGAACAGTGTACAGTGTACATACACAGAAAACGCGGCACCCCACGTCACCAGCTTCTCCCTTTTGTCGCTACTGAGGTCAGTTATGGGAGCGGAGTACACGTAGAGCTTTCCTTCGTGGATGCAGGTGTGGGCCTCGCCGCGCTCTGGGAACACTCGCTCGTGTTCGCAGAATACCCCAAGGAGGCTTTCCACCGTCCCACCTGCACATAAGGGGGCGCGGTAGTGGAGTAGTCAGCGTAGCTGGCTTCCATTCAGCCGACCCGGGTTCAAGGCCCGGCGGCTTCCCTGAACAAGGAGCAAGCTGGCTCCCGAGAAACCCTTCCAACAGGGAAAGAGTTGGCGACGCCATATGACCCTGGCAGTTGGTGCGTCGATAAGCCCCAAAAATTATTATACCTGCACATAAAAAGCAAGTCAAAGCCAACACATATATATATATATATATATATATATATATATATATATATATATATATATATATATATATATGTTGCTCTGACGCCAGCAGTGCATCAGAGACGGGCTCTTCAAAAACTGTTGTAAACATTTCTAGTGCTCCCCTCTTGGAAACCCCCAGCCCCGGCACCTCCAGCCCCGGCAGCTCCCCCGTAGCAAGGAAAATTAGTTTTTCTAGGCACTCTACCCCCGTTTCTCCTGCCAGCGATAGCAGCAGCAGCAGGTGCTCCTACAACCTTCGTAAGCGTAGATCCCCAAAGCACAAACGTTAAAATCACCATGGGTTCAATTCTGCAATGGAACACAAATGGCCTTATCCGGGAATTCCCGCTTTTTTCATCAATATTTGCTGAGAAAAAACCGGCGCTAGCAGCATTACAAGAGACCCACTTTATTGATAAAGATAACGATAAATACAAAATCTCGGGCTACTCTTGGTATCGTCATAACGTAAACGCTGCTGTCCGTAAGGGAGGCACAGCCATCCTCATAGAAAATAGCATCCCACACAGTCACGTGCCTCTGGTAACATCACTGGACTGTGTAGCTATTAGCTTGAAAATACAACACGTCCAATTGACGGTTGTTACAGCATACATATCTCCTTCCGACCCTGATCCAACGGATCGGGAACTCGCTCAACTATTTAATCAAATAAACGGGCCTTTGTTATTACTTGGAGACTTGAATGGTCACCACCCATCCTGGGGCAGCGCAACACCAAACCGAAGAGGTGAAATTATATATGACGCAATAGGTTTTCAAAATTTAGTTATCCTAAACAACGGCGCACAAACCTGCCAAGCAACGCAAGGCGGGCGTTCAGACTCAGCCATTGATATTTCGTGCTGCACGCCTAGAATTGCGTCACTGTTTACCTGGAATGTCGAAGACAACCCAGGCATGAGCGATCATCTCCCAATCAAAATTGATATACCACAAAAGAGCACTCGACCGCGTTGATCTTTTTACCCCTTCCTGGAATCTAAAACGAGCGGACTGGACAAAATTTGAGGCAGAGGTCGACCTCACACTGGTCACTGAAGGCGACCCACACTCGGCAGACATTGAATTAGTACTAAGAGCCATAAGCTCAGCAGCACAAGTAGCAATACCAAAAACCAGAGGACCCCGAAAGAAAAACGGAGCCCCATGGTGGAACGCAGAGACGGCACACGCCAAAGCTCAAATGATAAGAGCCCGCAAGGCATATGAGAGGAGGGCACACAGCCCTACTCGATGTGCACTTCGGGCAGCAAAAGAACACTTTTGAAACACGTGCAAGTGGGTTAAAAAGGATAGTTTCAACTCTTTCGCCTCCAAATTCAACCGCTTCACTCCCACCACCCAAGTTTGGAAAACCATCAGAGCTTTCTCTGCGAAGCGACCACCCCGTGAACCTTTCCCTCAACTAAAAATAGCTGGCCAACCCATCACCGAACCTAAGGAAGTCATGGATACATTTGCTGATCATTACGCCAGTGTCGCAGCTAATAACTCATACAGCCAGCGCTCCAAAGACCAGGCAGAATGGTGCAAAAGCACACATTCATCAATTATGGTAATCGAGAGTACTATAACGTACCATTTACAATGACCGAGCTAAATTACGCCATTAGCAAGTGCGGAAACACTGCAGTGGGCCCTGACGAAATTCACTACTCTTTCTTCAGGCACCTCAGCCAAACAGCACTAAAGTACCTGCTTTCGGCCATTAACAACATGTTTCTTAGCGACTCTTTCCCCACATCGTGGCGAGAGAGTATTATCATTCCCCTTCCAAAACCTGGCAAAGAAAAAACAGACCCAAAAGGATATCGCCCAATTTCGCTTACTAGCTGTGCTAGCAAGCTTGTCGAGCGCATGGTAAACGTTAGACTTCACGAGATCCTCGAAAAGAAACTTGATGCTATGCAATCAGGCTTCCGGCGCGGGCGAGCCACCACTGACAATTTGGTGAAACTGGTCAGTGATATCCAGAATGGCTTCTACAAAAAGCAAGTAACAATAGCTGCATTCCCAGACATTAAATCGGCGTTTGATCGCATACAAAAAGACGCCCTCTTGTATAAATTAAGCAAGCTAGGAGTTCGCGGCCACCTTGCAAAATTCATTGAAAACTTCCCCAAGGACCGAAATTTCAAAGTCCGTTGTGGCACCACATACTCCTACCTGGCAACCCAAGACCAAGGCACACCCCAGGGTAGCGTTCTGTCCCCCACTCTCTTTCTAGTAATGATCAATGATCTCTTCGCCAAAAAGCTTCCGCCTGGAATAAATTACTCCCTTTTTGTGGACGATGTCGCTATTTGGAAATCCACTGCAATAGATACCAGGCGGTATAATGAGCCAGAATTTCAACATGCAACTACGCAGTTGCAGGATAGCTTAAACGACATCGATAAATGGTGTAGTTTAATGGGTCTATCACTCGCGGCGGAAAAATCATCAGTCGTTGTCTTTGCCAGAGCGCATTCCAGACACGACCCTCCACGGCTCCAAATCTCGGGTAAACCTATTGAATGCACCAATAGCTTCAAATTTTTGGGCGTCACCCTAGATTCCCGATTGAGTTTCAATGAGCATATCACCAAAGTCGTCTCTAGCTGTCAAAAGCGAGTCAACATTCTCCGCATGCTCGGCGGCACAGAGTATGGCGGGGATCGAAAGACCCTGCTTATGCTCTACAAGTCCCTGATACGGTCCATTCTCGAATATAATTCGTTCGTTTTTGACTCGACGAACAAGACCAATAAACTAAAGCTAGAGCGAGTCCAAAATGCCAGTATCCGGGCAGCCACAGGCGCGCTCTCAGAATCCCCCATCACCAGCCTACTAACTGATAGCGGACTATGCCCACTGCAGACAAGACGCGACGCCCAGCTTATTTCTTACTATATTAAGGTCCAATCCACCGAAAACCACCCGGCAAAACAATGTTTCGCCCATCCCAGACGAGCAAATAAAGCCACTCTACAGAAGTGGCCCCCATTCAAACACAGAGTAGCGAAAACCCTGGAAAGCCTTAATCTTGCACTGCCAGCAACAATAGGCAAACCCCCACTCTCCCGCTTCTGGACTCGGAAAGAGCCCAAAGTTGAATTTCTTTTCACTTCCCGTAAAACGGACTTCTCAGAGGAAGAAGTCTCCCAGAAATTCCTAGAGTTTCGATCTTGTAACGCGGACAAGACTTTTATATTTACAGACGGTTCCAAAATAGGCGAAAAAGTAGGCCTCGGCATCTGGGGGCAACATATTTGCCTACAGAAAAGACTTCCGGACAACTGCTCTATCTTCACAGCCGAGGCTGTTGCCATCCTAGATGCATTAGCCATAATCAGAACCCAAAATATCAACTCAGCCGTCATCTGTTTAGACTAAATCTGTCCTGCAGGCCGTCAGTAACGTAGTCAACCCCAGCCACCACGTTATAGCAGATATTCAGAAAGGTATCGATGATACCCCTGATGTCTCTTTTCTTTGGATCCCGGGCCACTGCAAAATTCAAGGGAATGAAAAGGCCGACGAGCAGGCAAAAAAGTCCCTAGAACTTAGAGAGATCGCACCCTTAATGTGGTCTGGAGATGATAGCAAAGCTCTCCTCCAGGACAGTATCCGGAAGCAAATTCAAAATAACTGGACCACAAACCACAGCGCCCACCTATTCTATATCAAGCCTCACATCGGCTACTGGCCCAGTTCCAACCAAAAGAGTCGCCGGCGCGAGGTTATTCTAACCAGACTCAGAAATGGACACACAAAATTAAATGCCTATTGGAACGCGGGTACCTGTGGTACCTGCGACGCAATGGAGAATCCCTATCACATTCTCATCGATTGTCCCCAGCACAATACCCATCGGCAACCCATGCTAGATTACTGCCGAATCCAAAACATCCCTGTAGACCTAAAAACTCTGCTCGGTAACGACCATCCTGAGCTACTCGAAAAACTCTTTACATTTCTAAAGGACTCTGGGCTAGAGAAGTTTCTATAAATCACCCCTCCCAGTATATATGATGGAGGGTGCATGGTGCACCCCCAAAGTAGGACTTGCCTATTTTCAAATTAGCCTTTCATGTCATAGATGATCCACTGCAAAATTTAAGCAATAGTTGTTTAACCTTTAAATGGTATATCGTAGGCTAAGGATAGGTTATGGTAGGCTAGCTTTGAAATCAGGTTAGGTTAAATAGGTTATATTTCTTCACCGCAGTGATACTTTTCACTGCGGCTCTATGCTAACCACACTCATACTCTTACTAACAATCTAACTGTCCTCTCACACCTTTTTCCTCTGTGCGGCGGCTGCCCAGCCGGAGAGGGGAGCTGCAACCTCACCTCCGGGTTGCAGGGTAAAATTGCGGCACCCTGGCCAGGTGTTTAGCGCAGTTTCTAAAGTATGAAAATTATTGATTTAACGGAGGATTTCGATTAACGTAGACAAGCGGACATTAGTAGATGACACACAAAATTCTAAATTCTAAATTCCAAATTCTAAATTTAAGGTCTTCAACCACAGAGATAACCTTTGCACTCTGCGGGTCTAATTTTATTAAAAGACCTCCCTTGGCATGGCTATGCCATTGCCACGGCCGTCCAGTCGCAAGCTGAAACATCTTGCAACCCATTACTTGAAATAACTCCCATTGCTTACTAACGTAGCTTGCCCTCACGCAAAATTCTAAAATTCTCCCACACACTCCTTTAGAGGCGGGCAAAGGTGCTATGCACAGAACGCCTTATAAAAAGCCATAAGTAAGTAAGTATATATATACATGTGTGTGTGTGTGTGTGTGTGTGTGTGTGTGTGTGTGTGTGTGTGTGTGTGTGTGTGTGTGTGTGTGTGTGTGTGTGTGTGTGTGTGTGTGTGTGTGTGTGTGTGTGTGTGTGTGTGTGTGTGTGTGTGTGGTGTGTGTGTGTGTGTGTGTGTGTGTGTGTGTGTGTGTGGTGGTGTGTGTGTGTGTGTGTGTGTGTGTGTGTGTGTGTGGGAAAATTCATCTTTATATATTTTGATATATGCTTACATAAACCTATAATATACTCGAAAAATTGTGGACCGATTTTCACATTTCATCCACGCACTCATCAATTCTCTTGAATGTAGATCAGTAGCGTTTTTCTGCGGCGAAGGGATCTCTGGTCAGCTCTGAAAAATAGCTGAGGGAGGTGGCATTTTAGGACCCATTCCACTGCGCTTGTTCAACAGATCGCTTTTCCGTAAAAAAACAAAACGCATATTTTTATAACCATGTCAGGCATTCAAAGTATTAGAGTACAAAAATTCACCTTTGAATTTAAAAACTTAAGCAAAAAGTTAATGAAATAAGAAGCTTCGTAATTAAGGTTCAACTGGCATGGAATAAACAGCTTACGGTGAAGACAGAATAATATATTTTTCGGTGAAAATACTAGCACTGCGTCTGGAATATTGTAATGCTGTCATACTAGCACTGTATAATGTACCTGGAATCATTAAACTATTGCAGTGTGTTGGCCCTGACTTGCTTTTTGTGTGCAGGTGGGACGGTGGAAAGCCTTCTTGGGGTATTCCGCGAACACGAGCGAGTGTTCCCAGAGCGCGGCGAGGCCCACACCTGCATCCACGAAGGAAAGCTCTAAGTGTACTCCGCTCCCATAACTGACCTCAGTAGCGACAAAAGGGAGAAGCTGGTGACGTGGGGTGCCTCGTTTTGTGTGTCCTGCCAGTACCTGTTCTTCCGGGAAAAACAGATCACCACAACCTTGCGGTGTGCATGCTAAAAAGTGGCAAGACGAAGAAAGTGCCGAGGGAGCTTGCGGCCCATCTCGACATCCTCCTGCGCTGGTACCTGCTCTGGAAGCGGTGCTTGGAGACTTGGCATCGATCACTCGTGCTGGGAGCACCCGTTGTCTGGCGCCCGGTGTCGGGTGCACCCCGGAACTGGATGCTGTGTTGGACCCGCAATGGGCGATTTTCACCTTAAATTTGGTTCAGCAGCCAGCATGTGTGATAAAATACATTATGGCTTCCTACTGCGTGTTTTTCTCCTTTGTACTGACCCGCTAAATTTCGGTACACCAGGCGTACTCGTTTCGAGATATAAAGGTAAATGCACGGAGAAAGACCAAACCATTGTCATCTGAAAGCTTAATAAAGAACTTCAGTGCCTTGGTGTGTACCTTGTATATCACGTGGCAAGATATCGCCTGGCGTGCAGATATTTTGCAGTACCGCGGAAACAACACAGGAGAAGTACAAGGGTGGCGCGGGTGTAGCCATCAAGGTACCAGCAGGGAACAAGTAAATCTGGGAAAGAAATACCAGTGTCACTGGTGACATTCTCTGAGTTACTTTCTCAGAACGAGTATTCACACAAAGTTATGGCTGTACAGCGGTGACATGAACCAAGTTACTCGCAGGCAGCTGGTAAATCTCACAAGGAATGCCGTTGTAACGTGGTACATCCATCAAGTAACCCGCAAGAAAAGGCTAACTATCAAAAGGTAACCATATTGCAGCGGATGGCACCAAACAGGTAACTCGTAACCAACTAGTTTTTGACCTGGTAAACCTGTCTTACGGAGGTGGGACCATTCCTAAAAGTATTGGTTTTCGGGCTGATTCCAATGCTACGATGTCTAAATGATTGAAATATGCCTTTGTTTTGATTAAAAACTAATGTCTTACCCCTGCTACTCGTCACTTGAAAATTTGTACGCAACGGGCTTTTCACTGCTATTCTGCAGCAATATCAACAAAGTGTATCGGTATAGATTCCAGCATTTGTTTAAAAACATCTAAATTTTGACAGGTATATCTATTACAGCTAACAAGTATGAGATCGTGTTAGGTGATGAAGCGGCCTAATGTTCATCCTGTTTAAAAAAAGATGAGAAATAATGAGTCAAAAGTCAATCTATTTCACTCGTAGGGGATGATCATGACTGACGGCGGCGAGAAGACATTTGGCAATTTAAATTTGAAGGACGATACAATCACGTAGTTTGTTCATGAAATACCATTTCCTAGTCCAGACGGTCAGGTAAAATCATTGATATTCTAACATATGTGCAAATACCCACACATATATAAACCAATAGCATAAACTGATCAGTCCTACTAAGCTCACATAAGTATTCCAGTCATTCTGCAGCTACCGCACTGCGCTGCGCGCAACGTCCGAAGCATTGTTTCTATATACGTTGTGATACCAAACCATATCTGTCCAAACTACTTCGAAAAACTTTTGTTTTGAAATCACTTTGAAACAATGAGCTACCTTCCTCCCCAATGCTTTACAACTATTGATATCGCATGCGCTTCAAGAACATTATATTAAGATATTATAGACATTATATTATTACATAAAATACATACATACATATATACATTAAGACATTATATTATATATAGACATTATAGTAAGACATTATATTTAGCTGTGGTTTCTTATACCAGATTTCAATCGATTCATTAATTTTAACTTCTGGGACATATTTGCCTAGTCTGATTATTTTATTTTATTTTGTGTTGTCTGTATCAGTGAATTTTGGATGTTCGTTGTTGAAATGTCCGGCGAAAGCTGTATTCTGCATTTTGTTTTCTGCATCTCTGAGGCGTTCCATGAAGCGTTCTCTATTGTTCTCTATTGTCTATTGTTCTCTATTGGCATTGTTGGCCAGTGTAAGCGCCGTATGCCTCACTACATTTTCGGGAATTCGCATCACCACCTCTTCATTTGTCTTATTCGGAAAATTGCAGCGATGATAATATTATGGTGTATACTCTGATTGAGATTTTGTATTCGTTCATGTTGTGCTATATTATTTTGAGTCTTGTTAATCAGTACTTAGTTATGATGGTTTGCACCACTGTGTGTGTACGGTCACGTGACCGAGCGAGCCTGGGTCGGGGCGAGCAGCCGGCAGCCCCACCCTTTTTCGCATCGAGAGCTCCATGAGGAGGGAGCTGTGTTGCGCGTGGAGTGAGAGCCTCTACCCTTGGTAAGCTTTGGTTCATTATTATTTTGTCTAGCGTCGTATATTGTTTCGTCGTATTTCTTAACTTTTTTTGTTATAGACGACGAGCTGTTTTCTAGTTTTGTTATAGACTTTGTTATCACTCGATTGTACCTTCTGTTCATTTGTTAACCGACTTATTTCGTTTGTTTAAGAAACCGCACATCATTCATCCATACGTCATCATCATTATCAAGAATGTGTGTCGACGCAGCGCGTTTCATCCAATCTCACATCTGAAAATTCCACGGCGACAACAGTTTCAAGGTGGCTCCAACCAGCACCAGCTTTGGGCGTTTGCAGCTATTATGTGGTAGCAGCGTCGCAGATGTACGGCCGTCGTCTTCTCGCCGGAGGTGGAGCGACTTCCGTCGGGGATCTTCTTGCTGGTGGCTCCGTAGGCGGCTGGAGGCGCGAATGACTGCTTTTGGAGGTGCGAGCGGCGGGCCGGTGGCTCTCGGCGGCGGCGTGGCTGAGGCGAACAGCTGGGAGCCGGAGTCGCTGGCCAGCCGGTGCAGTGGCGCGCGACTGCGCGCATAGGACGGCCTCCGGTGGAGAGGAGCGGCGACGGCTGCGGAGGCGCTGCCGTCTGGGTGCGGTACGGCGCTGAGGAGCGCGGCGTGACTCCCGTCACTGCCGTTAGTGGAGGCGCTGCGGAGGCGCTGCCGTCTGGGTGCGGCGCGGCGCTGAGGATCGCGGCGTGACTCCCGTCACTGCCGTTAGTGGAGGCGCTGCGGAGGCGCTGCCGTCTGGGTGCGGCGCGGCGCTGAGGATCGCGGCGTGACTCCCGTCACTGCCGTCAGCGGAGGCGCTGCCGACTGGTCGGACACGGCGGTGAGGGACGCAGCGTGACGCCAATCACTTTCGTCTGTGGAGGCGCTGCTGCTGGCACTCGGGACTGGACGGGTGCCCCTGCCGCCAGTCATCTCTGCATGTGAGAGTGCCATCGACAGTCAGCTGGCTCCTTCAGTTGTGTGGTAAGTGGTGGCGAAGGACAGATTATTGGTCTGGATGCTGTAAATAAGTGGTATTGCTACAGTAAGCCCGATTCTGGAATCGCATTATGAGAGCTGATCGTATCTTTGTCTTGATGACTGTCAATGTCCCGTATGTTCTGACTTGCCGGAGTTGAATGTGGTTTTGCGTCACTATTGCTGAGTTTCAACACGCGCATTGACGGGGGGCGGGTACCCGCCCCCCTCGGATTTTTCGGAGACAGCAGAAAAACGGCGGCGCGCAGCGCCGCCGTACTTGGTATACCTTTTCCCTCATCATTTTTGCAACTTCTGTGAAAATTTTAAGGATAGGTCATCTCGGGTCAGGTCACCAGCACAGGTCAAGTGACCCGACCTCAAAAAAAGTTTAAGATAGCATAAGTCGGAGCAGAGTGAACTTATCCAATTGAAACTTATATCACATAATGGGCTCACCAAGTTCTCTAAAATATGTTCCGGTATTTTTGATATTGATGACCTAAGGTCAGGTAAGAAGCATGACCTCTCCATTGGTAATACATGGGAAATATGGTTTTTACTGAATAACTCAGTAACAGATGGTGATAGAGCGTTTATTTTAGCTTCATTAGACTCGCCTTGGCTTTGCGGTTCTAATGATATGCATTTTATATAATTTGACCCTGACCTGACCTCAGGTCGGGTCAAATCTTTGATTTGACCTAGCAAGGCCAAATCATAAATCATTCGATTCAGCTTGCTGCGAGGATTCATAGGGTTCAAGTCGTTTTGCTCTATCTTTACTTGTTCAGATGTAATGGCCGAAAAACTTAATTTACATGTTATCCCTATGACGGCATGTGACGGCATGTTTTTGACCTCTGGTGACCTTAAATGTGACCTGACAAAAATGGTTCAAATATTTTCGATGGAGAAGCGGATGGGCTACCCAACGACGTTTACCGTTTTTTTGCTACCTACCGTGGTTCTCGAGATCTTAGGGGGGGCGGGTACCCGCCCCCTTCGTCAATCCGAAGGTGGCTCAGACCCCCGTCAATGCACGTGTTAAGTTCGCTCTCATCGCTGCAATTTATTATAACGGACTTTAAAATTAAGTGAGTTGTTAAATATGGACTACTTAGGAAAGCTTAAAGTTAGTTATTTGAAGGCCGAGCTCATATCGAGAGGGGTGGACGCCCGAGGTTCAAAGATAACGCTTGTGGGTCGCCTCCTGGAGTTATTGGACCGGGATAATGTAGATGTTGCAAGCTTTGTGGCCAGTAAGCTGGGAGAAGAGTCTGAGGGTGGGCTCGGTTCTCAGGGGGGATTACAACTGTTTCCTCCCGGCGTACATAGTGACGCTGGTTCCCGGGCCGTCTCTCATGGGGATTCACGAGCTGGGTCCCGGACGGGATCTCGCCCTGGGTCCCGGGCTGGAGTCCCGCGCTGCATCGCCGGATGGGTCCCGGGCTGGATCATCAGTTGGGTCCCGGGTCAGATCGGGGGCGGGAACCCATGCTGGGTCTCTGGCGGGGTCCCGAGCTGGCTCAGTGGCCTCTGTCGGCAGTCGCCATAGCTCTGCCTCAGTGACCTCATTGCTCGCTGCCGAGTCGGCCAGAAAAGCGGGTCTTAAAGCAAAGGCAGAGTTCTTTAACCAGAGAAGACAACTCGAACTAGAGCAGGTTAAGATAAGACAACGTAAGGAGGAATGTGATTTGCTGTGTGAAATCGCCGAGTCCGATTTTTGGCAAGCAGCGCGCAGTCAACAGACAGGACACTGCAAAGAAAGCCCAGACTGTGACGGCCACCGTGCTTGAACGTGACGTGAGTGGACGCTCGTGTGTTTACTGCACAGGTGCTCACATTTTAGACCAGTGCGAAAAGTTCAGATATCTGTCCTGGACGGAGAGGAAAGGGGTGGTAAGAAATGCAAATTTATGTTACGGCTGTTTGCGTAAAGGGCATCATAATAAGGCGTGTTACCAAAAGAAAACATGCAACGTATGCAAGCGTCTGCATCCAACCTCTATGCATATCCATGACACCGTACCGGGTCACTCAGCTCCAGGCTTTCATTATGTAAGTAGTAACCAGACAGGTCTTGCTCCAGAGCCAGTTTGCAACGGCAGAGTCGATTTGCTAGACTCGCCTAAAACACACGGTGAGTCCCGGTCGAGCAGTTCTACCATGATGGCAATCTTACCTGTGCGCGTGCTATCTCCTGACGGATCAAAATACGTGGTAACTCACGCATTCCTCGATACAGGGTCGAGTGCCAGTTTTTGCACACCGAGCTTGTTAAAAAAGCTAGGAGTCAAAGGTGAAGCCACTGAATTGTCTGTGTCCACGGTATCAGCTAAAAATGATAGACTAAGCAGCCATATCATCCGTGGGGTCAATATTTCCAGCTTGAATGGAGATGCCGTTGTCCCAATGCCTCCCATATATACACTTCAGAGCCTTGCGGTTGAACTTGAAGATATGGCGACGGCTTGTGACATAAGGGAGTGGGACCATCTGCAGGGTGTCGAAATTCCCAGAGCTGATGCTGATATCGAGCTCCTCATTGGTGGAAACTGCCCCCGTGCCCTCCTCCCACTGGAGGTACGCTCCGGCCAACCAGGTTCTCCATTCACATTCCGCTCAGAGATAGGGTGGGTGGTGTACGGGCCCCGGCAGAGTGTTAACCCCGCCACTAGACATGTCACCGTGAATAGGATCCAAGCTAGGGCCGAAAGTTTCGACATTCATGACAAGTTTTTGGCCTTGTATAATAAGGAGTTTGAAGACAATTTCAGTCTGTCAGAGCAAGGCTTCTCTTTGGAGGACAAAAAATGGCTCAAGAGAGCCGAAAATGATACCCGGTTCGTTGATGGTCACTACGAGGTGCCATTACCGCTAAAGGACGAAAGTTCTTTCCCTGACAACAAAGCGCAGGCTGAATCCAGGGCTGAGGGTCTCAAAAGGAGGATGCTCCGAAACGAAAAATACTTAGAGGACTACAAAGGGTTCGTTTCTGGTCTTATCGAGAAAGAGTACGCACAGAAAGTGCAATTTGAGAACGTGGGTACAGCAGACGGCCATATTTGGTTCATCCCACACCACGGAGTGTATCACCCTGCCAAACCAGAAAAAATTCGGGTTGTGTACGACTGCTCAGCCACATATCAAGGAATATCACTAAATGAGCGACTCGAGCAAGGACCGAATTTGACTAACTCACTCGTAGGAGTTTTGCTCAGATTTAGGGAGGGACCTTTCGCAGTAGCAGCAGACATCGAGAAAATGTTTTATCAGGTTCGGGTACCTTTGAAGGACCGGAGTTTGTTGCGGTTTTTATGGTGGCCCAACGATAACCTGGCGGGCCCGCTTGAGGAGTATCAACTCAACGTGCACTTGTTTGGTGCGGTAAGTTCTCCTGCCTGCGCAAACTTTGCACTGAAACGGACTGCCGACGACTTTGGGGATTCAATGTGTGCACAGGTAGGACAGAGCATCAGAAAATCATTCTATGTTGATGACCTTTTACAGGCTGCGCGCTCTGAGGACCGGCTTCTTAGCATTGCACAGGGTGTACGCGACTGCTGTAGTATGGCTGGTTTCAGATTGACCAGCTTTGTGAGTAATAGTGCCTTTGTTATGTCAGGCATACCGGAGGCGGATCGTGCACCTGCCGGTCAAATTGACCTCACCAGAGATGCACCGCCCGCACATGGGGCGCTTGGAGTTTTGTGGGACGTGGCTACGGATTCGCTCAACTTCCGCGTCAGCGTGAAAAGGGGCCCGGCAACAAGGAGGGGAATCCTGTCCACCGTAAGTGCCGTATATGACCCATTGGGTTTCGGTGCACCTTTCATTCTTCCTGCAAAGGTTTTATTGCAGGATTTGTGCAGACTCAAAGTAGGATGGGATGATCAAATATCTGACATTCACATTAGAAGATGGATCCAGTGGTGTGAGGAATTAGATATGCTGGAAATGTTTAGCATTCCCAGGAATGTTTTCATGACCGGAAATCTGCTGACGAAAAGTGAGCTTCACATATTCTCTGACGCCAGCGAATCAGGCTACGGGGCAGTAGCCTATGTTAGAGTCGTAGACGACGAGGATGTTGTCAGGACCTGCCTGCTGATGAGTAACGCCAGGGTTTGTCCCCTGAAGATAGTGTCTATCCCTCGGCTAGAATTAGCCGCTGCCACGTTAGGGGTGCGCCTAAACACAAGCATACAAGCTGAGATGAGCCTTCCCTTTGATTCAGTGACATTTTGGACCGACAGTGTATCAACTCTCAGGTACATTCAAAATACTACGTCGAGATTTCAGACTTTCGTTGCAAACAGACTGTCTGTTATTCATGATGGTTCCAAGCCCGAACAATGGAGATTTGTACCGTCTAGGTTGAATGCTGCCGACCCCCTGTCGCGTGGTATGTCGGCACACGAGTTTCTAGAGCCACGCTGGCTGCGTGGTCCCGAGTTTCTGACTGAACCAGAGAGTGAATGGCCTGGCCAATCCCACGCACTTCAATCTAGCAAGGAGACCTCTCTGGAGATTAAAAGAACTGTAGTAAATGTGACGTCCGTGCAGGAAAATCCCACGTCCCAACTACTAGGTAGTCTGTCTGACTGGCACAAGCTCAAGAGGCGGGTGTCATGGTTCATCAGACTCAGAGATATTCTGCGGAGTCGCTCGTTAGACAGGGAATCAAACACAATTGGTAAGCCTCGCTTCGCATCCAGTCTGTCTGTACAAGAGCTGGAAAGGGCAGAACACGCAATCATTAAATATGAACAGCGGATTCACTTCACAAAGGAATGTGGCTCACTTCCAGCTAAAAAGTCTAGCTCCATTCACCGACTCAATCCGTTCAGTGACTCCAATGGCATACTGAGAGTGGGTGGTCGTCTGGCAAATGCTGAGGTAAGTACTGCGTCCAAGCATCAGATCATCATCCCAAAGGAAGGGCACGTCACCAATCTGATAATCAGAGATGCACACGAACAAGCGGGACACTCAGGTAGGGAGCATGTGCTGACATGCTTGCGTTCAAAGTATTGGGTTGTTAATGGCAATTCCGCCGTGCGCAGAGTACTCTCGCGATGTGTCGCGTGCAAAAGAATTCAAGGGCTACCCGCAACCCAAATTATGGCAGACCTGCCATCAGAAAGAACATCAGCCTCAGAAGGAGCCTTTTGCCGGGTTGGAACCGATACATTCGGGCCATTTTACGTGAAGTTGGGTCGAAAGCAGCTGAAGAGATACGGTGTACTATTCACCTGCTTATCGAGCAGAGCCGTCCATATTGAGGTCTGTGCTAGTCTTGAGACCAGTTCGTTCATAAACGCTCTCAGACGTTTCCATGCTCGCAGGGGTTGTGTTTCCTACATTATATGCGACAACGGCACTAATTTGGTAGGCACAGAAAGAGAATTGCGAGAAGAACTAGCACGATTGGAGCATGACAAAATCCACAGATTTCTCTTAAAACAGGGAATAAAGTGGGTTTTTAACCCTCCAGGTGCGTCATCTCAAGGAGGAGTTTGGGAGAGACAGATAAGAAGCATAAGAAAGGTGTTGAATGCTCTCTTGACTGAACAGACGCTTACTGACGACTCGCTCAGCACATAAATGTGCGAGGTGGAAGCGATATTGAACAGCAGACCTCTGACTACCGTGTCAAGTGACCCGACAGACCTGAATCCGCTGACTCCGAACGATCTGCTGCTACTCCGTGGTGGTCCTCTCCCTGACGGTATCTTTTCAGAGAGTGTCTGCTTTACTGGGCGACGGTGGCGTCAGGTGCAGTATCTTGCAGACGTGTTTTGGAGACGATTCCTACGTGAATATCTCCCGTCACTACAGCCGCGTACCAAATTGAGTGAAGAACGATGGAACGTCTCTGTGGGTGACGTTGTTCTGATTGTTGACCTAAATACTCCGCGCTGCCAGTGGCCACTGGGTAGAGTAATCGCAGTGTTTCCCGACGCAAAGGGACTCGTGCGATCTGTCTTACTTAAGACTGCCAACTCAGAACTGAGGCGACCTACTTCAAAACTGGTTACCATTCTGGAATCGGAGCACTAAGTTTCTTCGTCATATTGAGGCGCAAGTATTAATCTGTTTAGTCTTTGAATTAATGAATGTTTACTTGCTAATCTTGGGTATCAATGCTGCAGTGAGCAATTGAAACATGTTTCTTCAATTTTCATATAATGTGCTATCTTCATCTGTAGCCCTCCAGCTCTGGGTATTTTCTCGGCGTTATTGAAGTTCTTAGTCTTCCTCTCCTATGCGGCAGAGGGTTTCCTTTGTTGAGCTAAGTCTGAGGGGAATATAACGTCTTTTGTAAGATGAGTTATCGATTTGTTCTGGCAGCGAGATGTGATTATCCGCTAAGTTGGCCTGACCTCTTGCGGCTGATTGATTCCCACAGCTGCCATCAGGAGCTAGCGATGAAAGATGTCGTTGTATAGGGCACTCCCTTAAGCTTAGGTCTAATGAATAGGATTATAGAAGTTGAAGCCCTAGTCTCCTAGAAGGCTTCAAAGGGTGGGGTGTAAGCGCCGTATGCCTCACCACATTTTCGGGAATTCGCATCACCACCTCTTCATTTGTCTTATTCGGAAAATTGCAGCGATGATAATATTATGGTGTATATTCTGATTGAGATTTTGTATTCGTTCATGTTGTGCTATATTATTTTGAGTCTTGTTAATTTGTACTTAGTTATGATGGTTTGCACCACTGTGTGTGTGCGGTCACGTGACTGAGCGAGCCTGGGTCGGGGCGAGCAGCCGGCAGCCCCACCCTTTTTCGCATCGAGAGCTCCATGAGGAGGGAGCTGTGTTGCGTGTGGAGTGAGAGCCTCTACCCTTGGTAAGCTTTGGTTCATTATTATTTTGTCTAGCGTCGTATATTATTTCGTCGTATTTCTTAACCTTTTTTGTTATAGACGACGAGTTGTTTTCTAGTTTTGTTATAGACTTTGTTATCACTCGATTGTACCTCCTGTTCATTTGTTAACCGACTTATTTCGTTTGTTTAAGAAACCGCACATCATTCATCAATACATCATCATCATTATCAAGAATGTGTGTTGACGCAGCGCGTTTCATCCAATCTCACATCTGAAAATTCCACGGCGACAACAGCCAGTGTTTTTCCGCTTAACAACGGGATCCTGAACGGTAATTTTGATGTTTTGACGGCCTAGGATACTTCATGGGAGAGACCATCGTCTATGAAAGGCAGCCCAATGTAAGCGGGTCCTACTGTTTTTTTTTGTTGTTTTTTTTGGAGAGTTAGCGTTACGTACTCCCTGAATAGTCTGGTTTGAGTTCGCTGGATCAACTTGTTTGGATACCCATTCATGCTAAAGGTATTTTAAATATCCGCCCAACCCGCTTAGCCCATAGTAATTACGAATACAAAATTGCCTTTGGTTTGAATGGAATGTGCCGAATTATAAGGCAGGATAATGGGCACTGTCATCGGCTTGATGCATGACTGTACAATATTTGCCATTAGGGTATGCTGTAAGAGTTGTGCCAAGGTAGGCTATGCTATACGTCTCTGGTGAATTCGATCAATGGAAAACTTTAGAGATGGATGGAAGCTGATTTGAGAATATTAGAACGAATCCAAGGCCTTAGTCCCGTGGCTCCCGATGCTATGATATGATCGATGTATCTCAAATACATAATTTTTTATGTTTGAGTGAAGCAAGAACAGGGATTCAACCGCATTCATAAAGGCAATTGCAATCGGTGGGGCTACTCTGCTTCCCATTGCTATATCTGTTTTTTTGTCGGCAAAACTCTCTGCCAAACCTAGGGTAGTTGTTCGACAAGCAATATCGCAAAAGGTCATCGATGTCATGCCGCTTTAGTCCGAAAAAATGTTATTTGGTTTTGATGCTTTTTCGTTAGGTACAGGGTAGCTGAAATCGCTTCTTCTGTGGGTATATTTTTGCAAAGTTTGGTTACAGATACGGTAAAAACAATTGTACCTTTAGGCATTCACTGAGGGAATTTCGTTTTGATTTTGGAAAGGTAAGTATATTGTTCTCTATGTGCGCCGGAACAAGGCTCAGTAGTTGTGAGACTATCTGTTCTAGAAACCAAATTAGTTTGTTCAGCGAAGTTTGGCAGGCTAATACAAGGGGTCTCAGTGGTGTATCCTTTTTGTGTATTTTGGGCAAGCCATATAGTTCTGCCGTGCCTGATCCTCACGGTTTGATAGCACGAATGATCTTATCAAGAATTTTACCTATGATTAATGATGCTTCCAGTCTTGATTTCTAAATTTTACTGGGATTCCTTTTTACTTAACCCTCGCCCCACCGGGGGCCATCGATGGCCCCCTAAGGTTTTTCCGGGATAGCAGAAAAACGACGAGGCGCAGCACCGCGGTTGAGGGCTCTACCTCTCACTGCATCATTTCCCCATCATCCCTGAAATTTTTTACCCCGGGTCACCCAAGGTCAGGTCACCAGACGAGGTCAACCAAGGTCACCTCACTTCACCTTTAGAGCTCTGTAAGAGCTACATTTCAAAGTCGATCGATTTGAAACTTCCTACACTTCATGAACCCTCCAGGGTCTACAAGGTGTATATCCGGGATTTTTCGATTTCGTGCCCTGAGGTCAGGTCACGAGGCGACCTCTCCCATTGGAAAAGCATGGGGAAAAGCTATTTCATGATATAAAAGCCACAAAAATGATTGCAAATACTCAGACTGCTCAGAACAACGTTTTTGGACACCCTTACACGGATCCCAGGGGTCATATTTGCCCTTTGACTTTTCCAAGGTCATCCAAGGTCACCAGAGGTCAAAAACAGTATTTTGACAATAACTTTTGACCTAATTAAGCTAGAGCGGTGAAACAAACACCATCGTGTTTGTCTTGTCACTGGCTTTCATTTGATATACGGCAAGGTCACTTTTTGACCTTTCGTGACCTCAGGTCATATTAGGTCACGAGGTGACCTCTGGCGGTCAAACCACTGGCGGGAGGTCTTTACGTTCCACATAGCGGAAAAAGTATTGAAAATTTGCTATCAAATGTACTTTACCAGGCCTCAATAGCTCTAATGACATAAGAGTTATGCCCAGTTTGCTTAATCATTGCATATTTGAGTGAAAATAGCCGATCTTGACCTAATTTGACCTCTGGAGGTCAAACCATTGACCTGAGCACTAAAACATGCGAAGTAATTTCTTACTGAATTCACGCGAGCTTTCTATTGCACTTTGCAGATTTGCGCTAACGCCCATATTTTCGGAGTTAGAGGGGGGCCATCGATGGCCCCCCGGTGCACATAGGCCCTAAATGCCTCCGTCCGTGGCCAATATTACGAAAATGCAACTTTTTCTAAATCATTTCCTGAGCACATATACTGATAGAGAATTCTTCACTGCACTTGAAACAGGCATGGAAAACACAAACCGTGCTACGGAAGTCTTTGTAGAGTTGCTTGAAGTAAGCACTCGGGTGCGCCACCCGCGGACCAGAGATCTGCAGCGAAAACTACGTACATTTCATTATGCTTAAAATCGACCATGAAAGCAAGAACAGGTCAAAGTATGGCAATACCACTGTTGTGTGAGCCCTTTGCGATGGGTTTAGGTATAAAATAATGCAAAAATAGTTTTGACAACTATTTTATAGACCATTCTCTCAGTATTCTGCATATCTCAAAAACTGTTCGATTTACAAATACAAAGAGAGGGATTTAAAACTTGGCCAGCATCGGCCCAGCATAAGACTACCATCAAACGATTCCCCAGGATGTGCTCTACAAGAGCAAGTCAAAATATCTTGCGTCCACTTGCAGCCCCGTGCTCCAGATGACATATAATAACTCAGGTTGTGGCTCCAACCAGGCCGCTGCGGTGCTAACGCAACGCCGTGGGCTACCGAATAGAGGCATGGACCGGCCAAGAATGAGCAATATGAGTTGACTATCAGAGAACAATGCTATAATAAATGCCTAGAAGTGCAGAAGTTAGTTTATACAATTTCAAAGCACTGTAACCGTCTAAATTTGTGTATTGGCTGCTGTGTTGACTGTTATCCAAATACCCGGAGGGACTACCGACAACGAACCATTTATTGCATGAGAAATGTTCCTGCTAGGTATGTCAATCTCGGGATTGGGATCCCGCTATTTTCAAAAAGCCTTAATCACGGGATTAAGCCTCTCGTGATCCCGGGATTCAGACATTTATTATAACACCTTCAAGCAATGCCGGGACAGCAAAAAACGATACCTAGGAATCCTGTTTTGCTGCATATCACACGTTAAACCACATATGGTGAATACCAGTCATACCTTTTCATCCAAATGAACGGTCTCCGTAACCATCGGAGTTCCGAGGTGTCCTAGGGGTGCAATCGGGAATCGAATTTCCTCGCCGTTCCCACTGTCATAAGCTGACGCAAGATGACGCTCGGGCTGCTCAGGTGACCTTCGTCCCATAGTTGGCGATACCGCGATATCATATGTAGCGGAGGGTGGGCGGGGGGGAGAAACGTACTGACCTTCACGGACTGATATTTTGATATGCCTTGTTGAGGAAACACATGGTAGGGATATATTCTACCCCTTTCTTCTACTCTGCTTGTTAACACGCGCACTGGAGGGGCCTCGGATACTCTCCCAACTATTTTTTTCCGGGATGACCGGAGAACCGCTCGTAGCCAAAACACGGGAATGGGTCGCATTTGAGAAAATTTAACAGCGCGTCGAATAGTGAAATAATTTTGAAAATTTGTCGAAAATTATTTGATTTATAGGCTTCTAAAGTCCGACCTACATTTTGAAATCGCCGCGACCGCGCAGTCGAACCGGTTTGCTTGCATTGGAGACCAAGTGGTGACGTCACAGTGTCATATAGACGGGATTATTTGTCAAGGTCACCTCACGTGAAGGTCGAGGTCAAAGTTCAAAGTCATATCAGCAATTTCAAGGTTATTGACTCCGGTGCTTTACGTGTCCCAGTCTGACGTATATTATGCTGTGACGTCGTAGTAAAGGTAACCCAGGTGTAAGTTCAAGGTCAAAGGTCAAGGTTAAAGATCATGGGTAAAGGTCAATCCTCCTTTCCAGCACAGGGTTTGCTATAGTGCTACTTTAAGTTTGCATAATAGGGAATATACCATATTGTGGCGTCATAGGTCGATGACCTTGAATGACCTAGACCTCAAAAATGAAGGAAAGATTCTTTGCGACACAACCTCTATGACCGTGGTCCGGCCTTAGCTTACTCTCGGCTTTTTCCACGCATTATCAGGGCATTTCCCAACAGGTCCCAAGCATGGCCAAAATTTGACCTTTATGACCTCGTTTGACCTTGACAATATAGACCTAGGTCAATGAAAATTAGTTATGATGTAGATCACCATAGCCAACCCCTAATCGGCATTTCTTAAGCCTCTAAGTTTCCGATATCTCAGGGGGCTTACCAGCTCCCCATCCTGTGCGCGTTAATGTCGGACCCCTCTCCAGTATGGTTGTTAATAATCACTCGAATACCGGTTATAATAGAACATTCCCATGCAGAAAGTGTTACAGTTATACCAAAAAGCTGGCTTAGAAAGAAAAACCAAGCTCAAATACACATTTATGATGCCTCCCGTTTTGTTGTTCGTGGTGACGCTTATGAATTTATGGCAGACCAAGATTGCTGTATCGTTGTTCATGGATTAAATGTTTATTGTTTGCAGTGTTTCAAACTACAATTCGGTCACAACTCATGGCGCCACGACAACATCTGCAAAATATTTTACGGACACCTCGGGCTGGATTAAGTTGCTCCAAATGCCCCTCTTTTCACTGTCCTGATTACACCCATGTAAAATAAAACCTATATGTCGAATGCAAGTTTTATGCGCTGTTCAATTGTATGTCAAATGAGCTCCTTTGATCAAAAATCGGGGGAATTTGCGGTATTGCGAAGGAGTTTTCCACGAAAAGTAATATTGGCCACGGACGGAGGCATTTAGGGCCTATGTGCGGTGGGGCGAAGGTGGCGCCGGACCCCCGGTGGGGCGCGGGTTAAACATAATTTGATGTTGCCTGGGGTGCCTTTTTCAATGTAATCGTTCCTATTCATAATGAACAAAGCCTTTGCATTTCTCGGATGTTTTCACTATAAGATCCTTGTTACACCTAAGTGGCAGCATTGGACACTAATGTTCCACTGCCAGCTGATCATCATTTAGTGATCAGATGGCCCCATTTTAGTGGACCAGTAGACGTTATTATCTTTGTGATAGTAACAAACTGTACATTTGCATCCCTTGTCCTTGGGGCTGAATTTTAACCCCAGTATAGGTTAAGATATTCACCTGTAATGTTATGCCCCCACCCCCCTCTTAACTCTCACACACCACACACTTGACAGCCTGACAACACTGCACTGTATAGGTCAGTGATATCAAAGCAATTGGCACTCGCTATTGTGCTCCGGCCCGGCCGGCCGAGGTAACCGTCGTGCGGCATGAAGGGAAAAAGTAATTTGCCGGGTAGCAGGGGTAAACCATATAAACTGATGAAATGAGACATATTTTCCCGTTGAGCACATGCAGGAGCATAGGAAAATTCCCGAAAAGTAATGAAGTCACATTTAATGAAATAGGTCCCACCCTTACGGTCTGGCACTGGTTGAGGTAACTGCGGGGGACGGGTAAGCATACCTTTTCCAGCATTGTGAATTATGATGGTATGTAAGCAACTTCCTAGAAGCGAGTTTACTCGCCTGCATATGGTCAAATTGTGTTCAGTGCACGACGTGACATCACATTGGCGTGGTGCGTATTTTGATATGTGTTTCTGTCCCACGTCGTTTTTTGGCAGCACCTTACTTGTCGGTCTCTGACGTAGGTGTACGATGATCTATGCTTTTGTATACGTATGACCTTCCCATGTGTGTACTGAATTCAAAAGTGTTTGCCTTTGCGACTCTTACTCACTTAATTAACTTGTTGAACTTGTATATCATTAT
This sequence comes from Lepas anatifera, assembly GCA_034440635.1. NCBI lineage: Eukaryota > Metazoa > Arthropoda > Thecostraca > Lepadidae > Lepas > Lepas anatifera. The sequence goes on along the minus strand of JAOTON010000404.1, from coordinate 180,965 downwards.
TCTTGATTGTCAAAAAATAACAAGCAGATTTTGAGTTTTTAGCACTAGTGTGATCCGATGTTTTTCAAACTTGTGTATTGTTGACTTATGCGCTGGCTGAGCAATTTTTCGCTGACGAAGATAGTCGTATGACGTTCGAAAGCTCCGAAAATACCACCGAAATCAGACTGGCGTCTTGAACAACTCTTGAACCAGTTCGCCCTGTTCTTACTTATGCTATCTTAAACTGTTTTGAAGTGAAGTCACTTGACCTGCACTGGTAACCTGACCTGAAATGACCCAATCGTTAAAGTGTTGCTTAAAGTTGTAAAAATGATCAAAGAAAAGGCATATGAACTACAGCGGTGCTAAGCACCCCTTTTTCTATCTCCCACAAGCCCGAGCGGGCGGGTAACCCCAGTCAATGCGCGTGTTCACCCTAGACACCACTCTCACGGCTGGACGCTTCGTCAGCAGATTCGGAGGGTCCTGGTGGCCCCCTGCATCCAACCAGTTACAGTACAGTTCTAACCAGTTACGTCTAACCACTACTCTGATACCAGCATAACATTTTGGAACCATTTGGCCCTCTCGAGTAGTGCAGTGAAGTCGTGCATCAGAGCCAAGTTTACGCTTCGTCACAGTTCCAATCTCTTAAACTTGTCTTAAGTGGTGATTATATTATCACGCGCATTGACGGGGGTCTGAGCCACCTTCGCTTTGACGGGGGAGGCGGGTACCTACCCCCCCCCCTAAGATCTCGATAACCATGCTAGATAGCGAAAAATGGTAACCGGCGTTGAGCAGCCCATCCACTTCTTTATTGGAAATATTTGAACCTTTTTTCAGGTCATATTTCAGGTCACTAGAGGTCAAGACATGGCGTCATAGGGATAACATGTAAATGAAGGTTTTCGATATTACATCTGAACGAGTCAAGGTAGAGCAAAACAATTTGGATAATTAGAATCCTCGCAGCAAGCCAAATCCAATGATATATGATATGACATTGATAGGTCAAATCAGGTCAAATATGTGATTTAACCTGACCTGAGATCATGTCAAGGTTAAATTAGGTCAAAATGCATATCATTAAAACTGCAAAGATTAAACAAGTCTAATGCGTAAAAATAAACTCTCAATCACTATCCATAAATAAGTGATTCAGTTAAAACCATTTTTCCTATCTATTTCCAACGGAGAGGTCATGGCCCGTACCTGACATTAGGTCATCGATATAAAAAAATACCAAAACAAATTTTAGAGAACTCGTTGGGTCCAATATGTGATATGAGTCTCAATCGGATAAGTTCACCCTGTTCTACCTTATGCCATCTTACACGTTTTTTTAAGTCAGGTAACTTGACCTGTACTAGTGGCCTGACCTGAGATAAATTAACTTAAAATTTTGAGACCTGAGATAACTTAACTTAAAATTTCGACAAACTTTGTAAGCATGATCAGGAAAAAGGTATGCCAAGGACGTTTTTCTCCAAAAAACCACTTAGACGCTATCTCCAAAAAACCGGGGCGAGGAGGGCGGATACCCGCCCCCCGTCAATGCGCGTGCTGTCATGTTTTCAACTTTGGGGTTTTCAGATACAGGATTTCATTGTAAGGAACTATATTTTCATTGATTTCATGGAAGTTAAGAAGCTGCACGCTGTATTTTCCGTCCAGAAAGCAATGATGAAACAGGTTAGAATGATTTTGTTTCTGATTAAAAAGTAAACCTTCCTGATTAAAGTCCCAACATCATGGCTGGGATAAAAATTGGATAAAAATGACGGCACGTAGCGCCGAAGTTTTGGTACACCTTATCCCTAATGAATTTTTCAACATTTCCCAAAATTTTAGTGTTGGGTCATCTCAGGTCAGGTCACCAGTACAGGTCAAGTATTCTCACATCAAAAAAGTTTAAGATAGCATAAGTTAGCACAGGAAGAATATATCTAACTGAAACTCATATCACATAATGGTCACTTCGGGTACTATAAAATTTACTCAGATATTTTTCATATCGTTGACCTAGGCTCAGGTACGTACATACGTATCATACCTAAACTCTCCATTGCATATGCATGGGGAAAACCAAAATTGACCAGAACATGGCTCTATTTCTGGAGAGACTGCTTGGAATACCTTCCTACTGTCCAAATTGTAGTATCCTAGGGCCCTCTCCAGGTTCATGTTGCAGGTTTGGACCAGCGACCTCTAAGGTCATCTGGGACTAGGTACTTAAGCAGATTGTCAGACTTGGGCCAATTACTTTGCAGGAAACAAGGATAAAGCTTTCATTTCGATGCCATGATGTGTTGATTATTACTTTCGGTCAAACTATTTTTATGCTTCCCCAATATGGCCATATCATAGTCATTCGATTTGCCATAACGAGAGGAAGCGAATGGTGCTTAAACGTTGATACCTGCTTCTCTCTGTCAGACGCTAGAGAGAGAGAGAGAGAGAGAGAGAGAGAGAGAGAGAGAGAGGAGAGAGAGCGAGAGCGAGAGAGAGCGAGAGCGAGAGCGAGAGCGAGCCTCTTCTTTAACCTGTAAGCTTCTTTTACTTTCAATATCCTCAATATTGACCTGAGTGAAAAAGTGACAGATACAGTTTCTTCATTAATTCTTATGAGCTATCTGCCAGCGTTCACGTTTGTTCGCTCTCTCGCAAGAGAGAGCTCTCTCTTCTCTCGAGAGAAAGCGAGAGAGAGAGAGAGAGAGAGGGCCTCTTCTTTAACCTGTAAGCTTCTTTTACTTTCAATGTCCTCAATATTGACCTGAGTTAAAAAGTGACAGATACAGTTTCTTCAATAATTCTTATGAGCTATCTGCCAGCGTTCACGTTTGTTCGCTCTCTCGCATAGGAGCCGATATCGAGGGGGTGTTTTTAAGATTTCCTTACTTCAGGGATCCATTTATTTCCCCAAAATGTGAAACACCTACTTTCTTTGCACTACATCTGAAGGTTTATCTCACACAAGGCGTTGTTTAAACCCACGCTGGGCGGAGGTGGCTCGGAGACTCACCGGGGCGGGTGTTAACACCCACCCCGGTGGGCTTCCGAGCTACATTCGCCATGGTGGGGGGTGTTAAAACACCCCCTGCCCATCGAACTCCGCTTCTATACGGGATGGCGAAAAAACGCTAATGCTGGTGGATAGCTCATATAAATTCATGAGGAAACTATATCAGTCCCATTTCTTTTCAGGTCAATATTGAGGTCATGACAGGGCAAAGAAAATGGCGTGTTAGAGAAGAGTTTCGGGGCTCTGGCGTCTGACAGGGTTGAGTTAGACTCATTTTAGGCTCAACTCGCTTTTTCTTGTAACGGCGAATCGAATGATGTATAATATGACTAAACTAGGTCAAAACACAAAAATGACCTGACCCAAGGCCACGTCAAAGTCACCATCTGATCTAGCATGGCCAATATGCACATCAATCGACTCGCAATAACAATCAAACCGTAATGATATTAAAATAAAAACTTTATCGTCATTTACTGCAAAGTTATTGGCCAAAGTCTGAAAATTTGCTTAAGTAGCCCAGTTGTCCTGTTGGAGGTCACAGGTCGAAAATTGCAAAATAAACCGAAAAGGTGGCCCAGGATACTACAATTTGGAAACAAATGCAGGTATTGACAGTTTTATCTACACAAATACAGTCCAATTAGTGTTTTACCCATACATTTCCAATGTAGATGTCATGATCCATACCTGAACTTAGGCCATCGATATGAAGAATATATGTTGTAGTATTCGGTGGGGCCATTAAGTGGTATAAGTTTTAATTCGACAAATTCACCCTTTTCTTACTTATTTCACCTTAAAATTTTGGGAAGTGAGGTCACTTGACCTGAACTAGTGACCTGACCTGAGAAGACTCAACCCTAAAATTTTGGGGAAAGCTGCAACATTGATCAAGGATAAGGGCGTTAAGTACGGCGGTGCTTCGCGCCGCCGTTTTTTCGTGCCGCCGGAAAAACCCGAGGTGTTCAAACACCCCGCCGGGGCGAGGGTTAAATGCCTCAAGCCTGGAAACGGAAATAAATTGACGTAAATGAAGCAAAAATCAGTCGAACTGCTGAATTTCCCTAGTGGGAACAATCTCAAAACATGAGGACCCGTAATCCAGCCAAGGAAGTGCAGGGAGATGAGGTAAACGATTGTGCGTGACACCTATTGAGGGAAAATTCATTCAACAAACGATCGAAAATAGCTTCTTCCAATAACGACAACCATCAATTGAGAACATCTATACACATACGTATGCCACCACCCCACTAATATTAAGAATTCGATGATACAGAGCCCGAACAGTTACGGGTATTCACCCTCCTCTGCTGATATAAAAACTAATATTTTCAGGCTATTGGGATGCGGAAGAGCTGTTAGATGAAAAAGTACTGTGTTTTAATGTTTTTCACCTGCTCACCTCATCAATCTAATTTATGGGCCAGCTAGGAAAACTCACTCCAAAATTGTTTCCTTAAAGTTACATCCCTGGCTTCAGCTATCTCAAACTTCTAACTTTGATAGTGAATCTACCCTAAAATTGACGTTGTGAAATTTAAAAACTAATTCGGAAGCGTACAACATTGAATTCTCAAAGTCCTTCCATGAACTTGAAGCTATCTTGATGTAAAAGGGGCAAGTTTCAGAGCCCTACAATTACAAGAAACACAAAATAAAATGTGCAAAATATACAATAAATTATGATACGACTTATGCAATTTCAAAAATCTAAGACTGGTGGGTTTGGTCTTGGGCCTGTGCCTTTTAGCCATAGAACTTGCAGGTAACTGGTATTGGTTCTCAGAACAAACTCCGTCTACAACTACAACAGACACCAGGAACGACAACGGGAGCGGTCAAACCGTCACAACAGAAGCCGCTACACTTACTCAGAGTCACATCGGCTTCTGATAGGCGTTTCAATAATATCGGCATAGCGGGTGGAAATTGTGTGTAAAAGGCCGGAAGGAGAGAATCGATTTTGGGACTAAGGTATATGTGCATGATCCATTTGCATTCCTTGTTCAAAACTATGCCCCTTAAAATGCAGAATTGAACGCTTACTCGAGTGGTAGAGTTGGAATGTGAGTCAGAAAGCTATGATTGAGTGAGCTCTCCACTGTTGTCCACTCACCCGTGCAGCCAGACGGTGATCATGTTGAGGCCAATCTCCAGCAGACTGTTGATGTACTCGCCGATAAGGCCCGGCCCCGGCAGTCGTACCTGGCGCGCATCCACGCCGGCCTCCTGTCGGCCCTCCAGCCACGCCATCCGCTCGGGGCCCAGCAGCAGGGTCAGCAGCCTCTCCCACCACTCCTGGCTCAGCAGGCCTCCCCACTGACCCGCCTCAGCTGTGGCGCCCCACTGCTCCGACCGCAGTAGCAAGGCTGTCACTTTGTTCCAGAGCGTAGGATTGGCCAGCCACTCAGGCGCGTTGCGTCCGAGAAGCCGGGGCAGCAGCCGGTTCCACTGATCCGACACCAGCAGATGGCTCTCTCGGTCGCGTGACCTTCCAGAGGCGCTTCTGGCGCCACCGCCGCCGGTGGCTATCACGGTACTGATGGTGTCGAAGAGGAGGACACCTAGCGTCAGCACTGCCAGCGTGACCACCGAGCTGCCGCCGCTACTGCCGTAGGACCTGCAGCAGCGGGTCTTGGTGACATTGTTAGGACACACTGGCGGCATGGAACCTGCCGCTTCGTAATTGCACTCTCTGGATCTCAGATTACAGTCATGAATCAGTGATGAAATCATGGAATATTGCAGGATTATTGCATGTGGATTATGGGAAAGGCATCAATCCTACAGGAGCTTGTCATGAGATACAACCAACGCGACAAAAAGATGTTAGAGACAGAGCCAACGTAATGTACCAGTTCCATTGTCCATACGGAGATTGCAGGCTCCGTAACGTATGTACATTACGTAGGCTTAACATCTTTGTCTCGTCGACTCACCACCCATCTCCGCGAGTCATCAGTAAAAAATCACCTGACATCCATCCATAACAGAACGCTCACTCGCAGCGACCTTACCAACAACACCAAAGTCATCCACACCAACGATGCACGCCGAATCGAGATATGCGAAGCGATACACATACGCGACCATGCTCCACCCATCTGCAGCCAGAAGAATAACCGGCTTGATAAGCTCGCACTATGGGGCACAAAGCAGCAGGCTAGCCTCCAGTCCGAACCGACACGTCAAGTGGCTGCAGAAGGGGGAGCAAACGCATATGCTCACACAAATGAAGGTGGGAGAGCTGGAATCCAGCTGAGGAGCGGGATGGAGTTAGGTTCACCGACGATGGCTGTTAGGTAAATTTGTGAGGTACAATGTGTATGATTTGCGCTGTTGTGTTTTGAAAAGATGACTAATTGTGTATACTCGAATCCGATTGATTTGTTGAACAGCGGTAGTTTTGTACAACCCCCACCCCTTTTGTGTCTTCCCGAGGAACTTTGTTTGATAAGTGCTAATGATTTGAAGTCGATTATCTTGCCAAGTGACTATGTATGATTGTATGTAGTTTGCCGTGACCCGAGTTTATACGCGTCTAATTAGCATAGCTTAAACGTAAGTGTTTCTTTACATGAATAGCTCATGCCAAACTAGATTTTTCAAGTGCAATATTTGTACCCCAGAGCTCATTTGAATTTTGAACACCTTGAAAATAGTTTAATTAAATAAACTGAAACCGGTCGGCGAAAAAGAGACTTATTTATGAGTTTTGGACAACTTATACATAATTTAAACCATGAAAACAAGAACCTAATTAATTCTATCGTAAAAAGTAGCAAACGGTTATCAAAAACATTAGCCGTTTTCACAACGTGAATTAAATCTTGGGTGTCTTTTTCGAAACGTTTTTTGGTAGCACTGTCATATTGCTGCTATTTGTCGGAATTTCACAAGAGTCTTGGGAATTTATTGAGTAAATTATCTGGCACATCTGGCAATGCTTCACAGTCGCCGGGCTCCCTGTGTTGAGTGTTGCGGAATTAAAAAGAATGAAATTCAACTTTAATAAGTCGTATAATGAGTGAAATTTGCATCAGTTATGCTCCTGCTACCCAGCCGCTTCAATTTACATGTCGTTTTTCTCTCAGTTTCTATATTAGCTGTGTAATAAGCTCAAAACAAAAGGAGTAGGGATTAGGGTAACGTCTGCTTGTGTAATACTCGGGCAAGTTTCCAATTACATTGAGAAAAAGTTTATTACCTAGGTAACCAACTCGAATACGAGCAGGGGTGTCCTAAACAAAGGGTGACAGGCAGAGGAATCCCGAAATGTAAATCAGGGTAGATATTATGCCAAATTTTGGGGGTTGAATGATGTTTTAATTGCATTCTCATTACAATTAATGTGTGGATCCACCCAAATTTTGAGACTTGCTAAATTTTTGGCGAATTGTTTGAGCAGTAGGGGAAGTCCGTGCAAGAGTACGCACTTAACTTTCTACGGGCTTTCACTTTTCTCCTATAAGTCTAACAACTAAAATTTTTATGTGGTTGCTTAGCCTGAAGAATCGTCTATGTATGGTCGATGTTTCAACTGGACGTCTCTGAAAGGAACTTGCCACGAGCCCATCCAAAATAAAATGTCACGTGCGTACTCTTGCCGGAGTGGGTCGGTAAGAGTACGCAAGAAAGGAAGCTGGAGTACGCATTGATACCCCGCTGTGCTTTAGGTGCATAGGCCATGTCGCGAAGTTTTTTTGTCGCCAAACTAGGCGATTGCATGATTTTATATCGTTTTGAATATAAAAGAGCTATGTTGCAACGTTTAGCTTTCCAAATATGAGTTACAGACTCTGGTCCGAGTGAAAATTAAATTTTCCTATCTCTTAAGCACGCGCACTCATACCCAATGGTCTACTGCGTACTCTTGCCGGACATGCTCCCTTGGGAAGAAAGTCTTCATAAACATGTTGGCAGGCATTTCAGCGTGAGCTCCGGTCCTGGAGCACACTCCTAGCTCAGCCTTCTTACTGATGACAGACCGCAACACAATACTTTTGGTAATAGAAGCATAGTCTACAAGTTTACCCAGTTAAGAAATATTACTTCAAGGGTGCCCAAAAATTTATTTTGCTCTGTACTCCCGCGGAAAGAACAGGAGCACGTTGAATTTTGGTGTGCAGCCTAGGCACTGACCTTGCTTTTTCATACCAGGGTATCCACCATCTCAGTGGTTGCTAAGTAACCAAAACAGCTCCTGCGTACTCTTATCTCCTGCGTACTCTTACCCGCCCTTACCCTATCATTTGAAGACAAAGAATTTGGTCCAAAATTTTGTCCCACTGCATGTTTTCCCCCGCTATTTGTAGTCTGAGCATCTCAAATAAAAATTAAGTGGTGATGTCCGGTATCCTTAATTCAGGGTATGGGTGTTTTGACTGTAAACGGTTTTCACCTTGAAGTGGGCGTTACTGGAAAATTATAATTTATCTTGGTTTCTCAGGTTTGCTTGGGTATATGTGCTATGCATTTAGTAATACACTAGCGTGCAAAGTATGGCGTTTTTAACGATATCTCGTCAGTGCCAGTGCCCTTGGCAACAGGAGCGAGTGGTGCGAATTTTATCAACCTGGTGCAAATTTCTGAGACTGGTGTGAGGAAGGTGACACTGAAAACCTAACAAATAATGGCTAAATGGTTATAATGACATAGGAGGGGCCTTATGAAAAGTCCTCAACTAACTACCTAATAAGAGAGGTAGCATTGCATTGTGTGGGTGGGAATGAGTGCGCTTTTCTCCCTGGTATATGGCAGATCGGTGCTAATTTTTGGTGGCTGACGGTGTGAGAATTTTAGGTGGCTGGTGCGACTCATTTGTCCTGCTGCCATACTTTGCTGACTGAGCAATACAAAACACTTTGTTTATTATTGAAATAGAGCTATATCCGCTTCTCAGGCCAGGTCAGGCTTTTCTTGTCATTTTAAGAGGTTTGCTTCAAGGTGGTTCCAAATGAAATACAGGATATGTACAGATTATCCCTGTTTTCAAAATATACCTACAGGCATTAATGCTAATTCACCATAATAAGATGGCGTAGCTTTGTTGGTTGCATTGCTCATTTACCAAAAAGATACTGGGTTTCCTGAGATAAGTGAGAAGTAACTAAAGGAGTTTCCTGATGTTGATCATTTTGTCATGCTCTTGGGATTCATACTTTGATACCTTAAAAGTATCAAGCTCTAAAGTGGTGCAGTATCAGGCTTAAGTTTGGTACCATTTGTGAATTACATGTGTCAGCAAGTCACATGATGCCTCACATCGGTGCCCCTTCCAGTTAGGGGCACCGTCACAGAGTTTTTACAGGGGGGGGACAGACCCCAGCTGGTGCTGACCTGGGAAGGCGAATTTTGAGCATATTTGGTACCTGACAGCATGAATGGCAATGGACCAAAAATTTGGAGGGGCATCCTTTTGGTTGGCCAACAGGGGAGATGCCCCCCGCTTTCGGCGCCCATGCTTCTAGTGATGTGAACCAAAGTTTGAGGTTCACATGCTGGGTGAATCAACCCCACATGCTTCAGCAAGCTTGGCTTTGCACATTAGACATCTACAGCTGACATTTATTGCGTATTTACTCCAGGAAAATACAGTGGATGGTACGATTCTATGCAAAGGGTGGGAAGTTGAGGTACACTGTTTTTACCATTCTTGTACCATTTTAACATGCCCAGCTGGGGTCTCTTGCATGACGCGCCCCCCTTCGTATCTCGGTCCCCACGAAAACTAAAGGAAAATTATGGGTGGTGTTGGAAAGCTCTTGACAAGACGAAGCGATTCTATACGAAGAATTTTCATGTCAAGTCAATATTGAGGTCAGCATAGGTCAAAGAAGATTCCATAGGCTTACAACAGAGCAGTGTACGTTTCTCTCTCTAGATCTGCCCTCGGGGGAGCTAGAGCAAATCTTTATGCATCATTGGATTCCTCTCATCGCTGCGAATTGAATGATGTATAATATGACCTTCCTAGGTCAAATAGTGAAAATGACTTGACCTCGAGCTAGGTCAGGGTCAGAGAGTGACCCGGTATCGTCATGTTGCATATCAATCGACTTCTGGTGACAATATAAGCACAATGCAAGCAAAATTGGAGCTTTATCTCAATTCAATGAGCAGTTATTGGCCAAATAATCACTCTATGCTCCCGTGACCTGATATGACCTTTGAGAGGGCAGATGGTTAAAAACTCAACTTAGTTTTCAAGATCGTGGTATGAATAGACGGCTTGAGGATTTTCAGCTTTATCTATGCAATATTTACTGAAAACGAGCCCATTCTATTTTTCACCATAGACTTATAATGGGGTGACCAAGAAATTGACCCCACCTTAGGTAAAAAATATAGAAATTCCGAGATAGCAGATTTGGAGACCTTAATGATTTTATCATATTGTGGAAGTTTCAAAGTGATCGGTTCGCTGATGTTCCCTGGGCACCGCTTCAAACTCGTAATTTTAGGTTTTGATGTCGGGTCACTTGACCTTGAATAGCTCCTTGACCAGACAAGACCTTAACTCAAAGATTTGGTCAGATGTGTAAAATTGATTAGGAATAAGGTACTGTAAGTTTCGTTGCTCTGCGTCTCTTCGTTTTTGAGATATCTGGAAAAAAACCAGGAGGGGCGAATTTCACCCCCCTGCGGGGCGCGTGTTAAATTCACAGACGCACACTGCCCATTTCACCATGTTAACCTACAACCCCTATGTATGTTTGGTAAGCTATGGCCGATGGAGTTGCCGCCTACTGGAGATTGCGCGGCAACTTGCCGGTCGCCGCATTGTGAGAAGTTATTCGGCGGCGGCGGCTTCCCCACCTGGGCCTGCGGCAACGGTAGTCGCCTGGGTAACTGTGGCCCAACCCGGACCAGCGGCAGCGACCGCCCAACCCGGGCCTGCGGCGGCTCCTTGGAACAGCGGTGGCCCCCTCTGATTCAGTCAGTCCTCGACACACTCGTGAACGTGACAGCGGCGATATATCGACGGAGGAGATGCCTCAACTGTTCGATGAGCCGATGTGCAGTCTACGGCGTCATGGTCTCCCCCACCTCCCCCAACTATCCATCGCCTCGCGCCTCACGAACACCGTCGCCTCCCGCCTCCGGCCTTGCCAGTGCCGTCACCCCCGCCTCACCAGTGCCGTCACCTCCCACATCACTAGTTCCGTCACCTCGCGTACACGGATCTTGGGGGGGTTAGGATGGACCCTCGGCGCCATCTGAAATGGTCATGGCAACCCCCTGAAAGTTGAATAGCGCCCCCTGAAATGTCGCTTTCCATCCCCCCCCCTAGAATGCGAGAATCGGCGCCCACCGATAGGATTTTGCGCCCACCTGAAAAGTTTTGCAGGCAAGAAGTGGCACCCACTGGAAAGGTGCCCCCGATCGGCAATGTCGGCGCCGTCTAGGCCTTCCCGGGGGCGCCATCCAGACCAGGGGGCGCCACCTTGGACCGGAAAAATATTTCAGGCGGGCGCAAAATCCTAACAATGGGCGCCGATTTCCGCATCTTTGGAGAAAAGGTGAAAAGCGATATTTCAGGGGCGCCATCAACCCTTCAGGCGGCACCGTAGCCATCCAGGGCATAGGCAGAATCCAGGGGGTGGGGTAAGTGTCCCTCCGATCGACGCTCGGCGCCCCTAAAATGGTCACAGCGCTGCCCTGAAATGTCGGTTCTCACCCCTCCCCTCCCCAGGATGTGAAAATCGGCGCCCACCGATATGATTTGGCGCCCACCTCATAGTTTTTTGGTCAAAAGTGGCACCCTCCTGGTCTGGATGGTGCCAACCCAGAAAGGTGCCCCGATCGGCTATCCGGGATCCGCCTATGATTCAGGGGCACAGATGGTCGATAGAAGGGGCACCTGCCCCTTTAATTGACCCCCGATCTGTATGGTGATGGGAAAAATGTCTGCCTGACTACCGCAAAAAATTGGTAACGATCAAATAATTTCAATCAAATATTTAGCTTTTGTTCCTAAATACACGTAAAATAACGATCGTAGCTCATATACCGTGAGAAAAGAAACATTAGAGAACAAACTTTTCCCGAACACGTTCCCCGAACGCGACCTCTCTCTCTCTCGGGCCTTGAACGCGGCCATGCTGCTCCCAGAATACTGTCCGATGATTGGTTCTTGGCTATGACGTAGGCAGTGACGTCAAGCGGGCAAGTCCTGCATAAATCACCGACCTCAAAATTCGCTTCTGAATATGGAAGCCTCTGAAAAATCTCTCCAGACAAATCTGGAGACCGAAAAGACGGGATCTAGAGGTTTGGGTGTCTTTTGAAAAAACCGACCCTGGAGGTCGGTTTTTTTCAAAAAAGACGCCCAAGATCTTGGGATATTTCCAAAATATATATCCATTAATTTAGATTTATCTATTGAATTTAATGCCAGGAAAAGCTCAGAATTAAGATATTTAGGGTAATTGCTTTCAATTTTGGATAAGCATATTTCTCAAACTTCTAGAGTTTCACTGAAATGAGCGCTGTTTTTTGGCTTGGGAAATGTTAAAAAAACTACCAAAAGACACCCAAGGTTGATTTCAATTTATTCACGTTGTGAAAACGGCTATTGTCAGCGGTTCAGTTCAATAGGCGTTGCATCGAAGAAAATATAGTGCCAAAATATACTAATATATAAATGTATATATATATATATATATATATATATATATATATATATATATATATATATATTTAAAAGATATGACGATTTTACGAGCTTCTTCTTCGTTTTCTCCAATGATTGCAGAGTGCATTTTTGTGAATCTGATAGTTGATTTATTAATTGGCCGAATGTTGACATGTTTGAAGCATACATTTAAGGTTGCGACGCGTTTCGGAAGCGACATCTTCCATTATCAAGCAATTAAAACACTTATAAAAACACTCCGAACATATTTGAAATCTATCTAAAATACTTTGAAAGGTCAGTTATTTTTTCTTTCGATCATTACCACGGAAGTGACACAATGAGGCAGGTTCTTCTTTGCAGCGCTAGAAGAAAAGCCGAAGTGTAATGGTCGGGTTGCTCTGTTCTGTTGCTCTGTAATCTCCGGTTGCATGCTTCTTATCAGTATTGCTTCATTAATAAACAGTTTTGTCCGGTTTCGTTCCTGTTTCAGGACAGTGGTATTCTCTGTTAGGTCTTTTCGGGTGAGGTCGTAGCGATGTTCTTGCTTCATGTGGGTTTTGGGAGCTCCTTTTGCAAGATGCATGGTGAGGCGTCTGGATAACGTCGTTGTTGTGGCACCAATGTAGCTACACTTACGAAGCTTACCATCTTCGTGTGGGCATGAGAACTGGTAGACTACATTGGTGCTTTTCAATTGGTCACGTTTGGAGTTTATATTATTTTTCATAATCAGGTTGTGGACTTTTTTGTTATTGTAGTATATGATCAGCTTGAGTCGATCTCCTTTGTTTTTTGGTTGGACGTTATCATGCACGATCTTCTGCAGTACTCTTTCATCAGTTTTGTAGGCTGGGCTCATTTGGTTTTGATAGCATAGAATTATCCTTTCTTTGTCGGTCTCTTGTTTTTCTTCTTTCTCTTGCTTAGCCACATGGGCGGTCATTTGTTTGTTAATTTCTAGGTCGAAAATTGTGTTAGTATAGCCGTTGTTGACTAAAACTTGTTTGACCCGAGTCAGCTCAGCGTGAAGCGTTGTCCAGTCGGATGAGAGTTTGATGGCTTTGCTGACGTAGGATTGGATGACGCTGATTTTGTACCGGTCAGGACATTCACTCCTGGCGTTTAGTCACCAACCGGCATCTGTGCCTTTTTTATAGACCTTGGTCTTGAAAAGTCCGTCCGTACTTTCAACTTCAACGTCAAGGAATGGGAGCTTGTTGTCTATGCTCTTCTCGGTGGTGAATTTTAGGACAGGGTTGGTTTCAAGATCTTCCTTGAGTTTTTGTAGCTGATCCTCGTTGTCGATGTCCAGGAAAATGTCATCTACGAAACGACAGAATAGATATCGTGGGGTGTTCAGTGATTTGATGACATAGTTTTACACTTTGCACATGTACGCGTTGGCGAATAGAGGGTCGAGTGGTGACCCCATCGCAACACCATCAATCTGACTGTAGAGCTGGTCATTGGGAGCTCTAAACATATTCGGAGGTGCAAGCCTTCAGCAGGCTCCTCATGATGTTAGAAGCCAGGTTTAGTGGTGGCAGTTCGGGGTGGTTGTACACGTCTTCGAGGATAATAGCAATTGTTTCAGAACTGGAAAATTTGTGAACAGTGATTCCACGTCAATTGATGCCAATATTCCGTTAGGTTGGTTAGTCCTCGGGATGTTTGTAAACTCATCTATTGATATAATGCGAACTCCATTGGTAAAGATGGAGCGATGAGTTTGTTCAGTCGTTTTGCAATGTTATATGTGGGAGTAGGACATTGTGATATGATTGGGCGCAGTGGGTTTAAAGTCTTATGGATCTTCACATTCCCATATGCATATCCGGGCTGGTATTCACCAATTATGGGCCCAAAGTGCACTTCACCTGCCAAGGCATTGGCGCTTTGTATGATTCTGTTCACTTTGGCTTTTAATTGGGCTGTTGTGTCCTTTGAGATGGGTTTAAACTTCACTTTATCTGTCAATATATTTTCCATCCTAGTCATATACTCCTCACGGTCCAGAATGACGTAAATGGTACATTTGTCTGCTCGCCTTATTATTATGTCATTGCTGTTGCGCAGTTCTTTAGCAGCTCATATGTGTTCTTTCGTTAGAATTTTACTAGTGGTGTGACTTCGTTGGATAACACTTCCACCTAAAAGCCTGTCCTTGATGTTCGGGTTCACTTCTACTTTGCCAGTATTTTCTAGATTTTCAATATTCTGAAATAATACTTCTATTTCGGCTTTCTTATCAGCTATACTAAACCTGGGTTGGAGATGGCAGTTCAAGCCTAGGTTAGGGACCTCTGTTTTTCTGTGAGCTGTACACTTGATATGTTAATAAAACCGTCTTTCCTCTCCGGCAAGAGTAAGGGTCCTCCATACAAGTTGGAAAGTTTCTTCGTTGTTTTGTGTTTGATCGCATTTTCAGTTAGGCTAATGATAACATCTAGCTCTACTAAAATGTCTCTCCTCAAATCAGGCTCGATGGTGTACTCACGAAATGTTTTGTTAGGAGCTTATCTTTTTGCTTGAACTGCTCTTGGAACTTTTCTTTCTTGTGAAGTTCATGTTTCACCAAGTTTAAGCGGTACTGCTTGGTGAACTTCGCTTCTTTTATTGACGGCCCGTAGGTCTTTATATTCGAATAAGTAGGTAACATATTTTCTTCAATGCATGTTTTGTTACAAGATATGGCACATCTTGTTTTTACGAGCTTCTTCTTTTTCTCCAATGATCGCAGAGTGCATTTGTGTGAATCTGATAATTGATTGGCCGAATGTTGACATGTTTCAAGCATACATTTAAGGTTGCGACGCGTTTCAGAAGCGACATCTTCCATTATCAAGCAATTAAAACACTTATAAAAACAATAAACCATATATATATATATATATATATATATATATATATATAACAACAAGCTTCGTCTGAGCAGATCAATATGATGTACAGTATTTTAATTTGGCAAGGTAAAGTTTGCATTAGGCAACACAGGCTGAAAATTAAAATAATGAGTATGTTTCTAGAGTACGTATTGAAAAACCTACCTGCGAAATATTCACGATATCAATATGACAGTGTATATAAACGACTAAAATACATTTCATGTTGAGCAAATCTAAAACAAAATCGAACACACTTCAGCTTTTTATGTGAGCATGATATTAAACATATAACCGCACCTCAAATAAATAAAAATTAACTACCTAACTAAATGAGGATTCCTGTGGATAGCTCCTGCCGCTTCTGTGCCTACGTGCTACTGTGGACACGGATGCGGGAGGTACAGTATCCCCACCTCGGACATCTTCACAACCGCTTCTTCCTCCTCCATCATCTGTGCGGTTATGGGTTACCAAGGCTGCCTGCTGCTTGGTGCCTCATAAAGCTAACTTTCCAGTCTATTGTTCCACTGGCTGCATATGGGAGGAGCGTAGTCACAAATATGTATGGCCTCTGCTATTTCGATACCTCTGGCATCACTCATATGAACTATTTCAGTGTTGTCAACAAGGTGTTTTCGGGTGAGGGTGATGTTGTGCTCAATTTGCATATGGTCTTTTATGGACGACTTCTGGATGTGCATTGTCAGCCTGCGAGACAGGGTAGTTAAAGAGAAACCAACGTAATGATTTTGACGGAGTCCACAACCTTCGTCTGGGCAGTTAAACTGGTACATTACGTTGGTTCTATTCAACTTCCCTGTCTCGCGGGTCATTGTTACGCATCAGTAGATCCTTCACTTTCCTACTCGTGTAATATATTCTAAGTCCTATTCTAGTGTTTGTGTCCGTACACTTGATGTTCTTGCGCAGAATGTGTTGGAGAACTCGTTCATCGGTTTTGTGGGCTGTGTTCATATGATTTTTATAGTAGAGTTGGTATGTGGTTTGTGTTGGTGGTGAGTGCTGTGTAGAGTGTTGGTGATTGAGTTGTCGTTGGATTTCTGTGTCAACCTGGGTGTTGGTGTATCCATTATTGACTAAAATTTGTTTGACTCTGGAATCTCTTCGTGTGTGGCTTGGTGGGTAGAGCAATGGGTGATCGCACGGCGTACAAATATGATCTTACTACGCTGTTCTTGTATCGGGAAGGGCACTCGCTTCTGGCATTAAGTGTGTGTCCTGTGTTCGTAGTTTTTCTGTATACGCTAGTTATGTACTGGCTGGTACCACTCTCTATAGTGATGTCTAGAAAGGGTAAAACGTTATCTTGCGATAATTCAAGGGTGAAATGCAGTACAGAGTTTCGTTCAAAGTCTCCTCACCCGAACACCAACATCACCCTCACCCGAAAACACCTTATTGACAACACTGAAATAGTTCATATGAGTGATGCCAGAGGTATCGAAATAGCAGAGGCCATACATATTCGTGACTACGCTCCTCCCATATGCAGCCAGTGGAACAATAGACTGGAAAGTTAGCTTTATGAGGCACCAAGCAGCAGGCAGCCTTGGTAACCCATAACCGCACAGATGATGGAGGAGGAAGAAGCGGTTGTGAAGATGTCCGAGGTGGGGATACTGTACCTCCTGCATCCGTGTCAACAGTAGTGCTACTGCGTATGATTTGTGGAGGACCGGCCCTCTAAATCCACAAAGTTGAAGTGTTTTGTTTATCTGTTAATTACGGAGCGGCGTGCGAACATGGTGCCAGATTCGTGGTATTTGAAGAATGACCACGATGTTGAAATTAGGTATGATATAGGAGTTTTAAAAGTTTTGGTTGGACTATCGTTGAATTCGACTTGAAAGCTGGTCTAGACTGTTAGTTGTCACTTGGTTTAGTATTGAGGAAAGATAATTTGGACTGCTCACATCAAGCTAAGCTCAAATAACATAAAAGTTTTTTTTTCTTTCTTTTTTTCTTCTTTTCTTCTCATTTGGTTGGCACCAGCTCGGACACTACTTGCGGGACAAAATTGTGTCTGAGCTGAGCTCAGACTTTCCCACGCGAGTTCTTGGGAACATAATTTGGGATTACTTTAATAGTTTGTGGTTGGTAAATGTGACTTGACAACTTTCCCAACAATCTGATTGAACAACACCCAATTCAAATTGGTTTGAGGAAAGATCAGCATTGCTGCTTGGGTACAGAAAGTTTCATATGTATGGTAAGTGGGCTGTTTTGAATAATACAATATTTTGAGTAAGGTTAGGAAAACAGGCAAGTAGGTTGCAACTTGGTGAAGACGGTCAGTATATGCCAAGGTTAGGTTCATACACTGTGGCAACTATGCTGGTTTAGGTAGGGTTAGGTTTGGTTAAAGGATACACAAGGAGGTTGGAAAAAATACAAATTAATAAAAAGTAACACATAAACAAAATAAAAGAAATAATTGAGATAAAAGATACAAAAAACTGACCTGGGACAGGTTACGTGGAGACTCCTCCTAACGGAAGGAAAGAAAAAGATCCACTGTTATGCCTGATATTAGCTGGATTGTATTACAAACCAAATGAATTCTCCTTGAATATTTACAACTGTGTAAATATCCAAGGATATCACAGTATAAATAAAATACGAGCAAAGCCCTCTGGCCTTCGGAGGAAAAAACAAACAAATAAATAAACAAAACAAAACAGAAAAACAGAACAAACAAATACATCAAACAAGAATCAAACAAGGAAATTTCTGACCTAAGAGCAGGAATACAATCTCAATGAACACCCAGGAAGCCTGGTCTTCCCAGCTTTCGGATCCACCAGATGGTCCAAGCATCCTGATCCTCAAACCACCCATCAGCGAATCCTTCAAAAGGAAAAGCCCATTCCGGATCAAAAGAGAATTAGATGCCTTAGTAGGAGACCTAAAACAAGCCAAGTGTCTAGGTAGAGGGTCCCTGCTGATGGAGGTTTGGGGGTGAAACCAGGCCCTTAACACGCGCACTGGAGGGGGGCCTCGGAGGCCCCCCCACCTGTTTTTCCGAGGTGGCCGGAGAACCGCTTGTAGCCCAAAAACGAAACGTGGCCACATTTAACAGAATTTAATAGCGCGTCGATTGGTGAAGACTTTTTGAAAATCGGCCGAAAATTTTTTTACTTATAGGCTTTCAAAGTCAGACCTGCATTTTGAGATCGCCGTAAACGCGCGGTCGGACCAGTTAGCTTGCATTGAAGACCGAGTGGTGACATCATAACGTCATATAAGCGGGACTATATGTCAAGGTCACTTCACATGAAGTCAAGGTCAAGGTCAAAGGTCACAGGTCAAGGTCATATCTGCACTTTCAAGGTCACTGACCACTGTGCGTCCGGCCAAATGACGTTACCCCGTCTGACATATATTATGCTATGACGTCATCGGTAGGGTACCCCAATACAAAGATCAAGGTCAAAGGTCAAGGTCAAAGGTCATTGGGAAAGGTCAATCCTCATTTCCCGCCAAACAGTGGCTACAGTGTTAGTCAAAGTGTAAATAATAAGTAGTATACCATATGGTAACCTTAAAGGTCAATGACCTTGAATGACCTTGACCCAAAAGTTGTGGGGAAGCCTTTTTGAGACCTCTTCTCTATAAACCTTGTCCGCCTTTAGCTTATTCCCGCCATTTTCCTGCATAATCACAGCATTTACCAATCGATCCCAGCATGGCCAATATTTGACCTTTACGACCTTGTTTGACCTTGAAGATATTGACCTAGGTCAATGAAAATTGGTCATCATGTAGATCACCATAGCCCCCACCCACCTACCAAATGGCGTTTTTCTAACCCTCTTAGTTTCCGAGATCTTAGGGGGGCCTACCAGGCCCCCTCCAGTGCGCGTTAGTGCCAGACCCCCTCCAGTGCGGGTGTTAAACAGCTCAACACCTCTTCTCTGATGGACATTCCAATCCGGGTGGAGCTCTCGGTAAAACTTTACTCCACGAATGGAAAGGTAGTTTCCACAGACCTGATGTACATGACGGAGGAGAAGCTCTTAGAGGAATGGGAGGAGCAGGGGGTCTGTGGTGTCACATGAATGACCTCAAAGGGAGGCAGAGGGAACCCCAACCCAACCCTCAAGGTTAGTTTCAGGGGAGAGAGTCTGCCTAAGCACCTCATGGCAGGGTACCTGAGGATCCGGGTGTCAGAATGGGTCAACCCACCAAAGCGGTGCCAGCACTGCCAAAAGTACGGGCACCAGGGCAGGTACTGCCGTAGCGACACCCCACGCTGTGGCTACTGCGCAGAGGAGCATCTCACCATCGACTGTGCCAAAATAGAAGGGACATCCGGGTGCGCAGCATGTGAAGGGCCCCACCCAGCATACTCCCGTGACTGTCCCATCTGGGAAAAGGAGTGTCAGAAGGAGAAAAACAAGGTCCAACGCATGAAAGCAAACACCTTCCGTGCTGGAGATTGCTGGCCAACCCCTCAGGAAAGTCAAACTCTCCAAAACACTCCAAAGCATGGCTCCACTCCCACCAGAGATGCCTCTCCTATCCTCGTCTCCCCGGACCCAACTCACCATCCCATCTCTCCTCCTCTTCAGGAGACCCCCGCAGCACTGTCAATCAGTCATCCAGGGAGCCAAGTAGCTCTTCTGAGCAACTGCTAGATGAGCCACACAGCTCCCATCAGCAGCCCAAGCAGCCATGCAGCCCAACCGACCGATCGTCCAAAGGGCCACGCAGCGCTGAACCACTCAGGTTATCGCCAGAGCTCCTGGGAAGCCTCCCAACAGAAACGGGCTCTCAGTCACCACATTACCTAACCCCAGCAGAACACAGCTACTCTACCCCGCTGACCCACGATGCCTCCCCGATCTCCAATAGAATTCGGGGTCGGCGACGCACCCGCCTGAACCAGCAATGAAAGAATTTATCCTGCAATGGAATACCAATTCACTCATTTCCCACTGGGGAGAGTTTAAACAATACATGCTTAAAAACCGTCCTCTAATCGCCGCAATCCAGGAGACAATGATCTAGTGACAATGATCCGTACAATTTTAGTATCCAAGGCTACTCCATGTATTGTCATAATACAAACTCTAACCCCAGGCGGGGTGGCACTGCACTCTTTGTCTCCAACAATCTACTGCACTTACAGATATCGTCCAACAGTTTTCATGTTGACCATGTTGCCGTCCAGGTAAAAATGTGTGAGCTCCGAATATCCATAGTCTCCCTTTACCTTTCTCCTTCGAAACACTTTCCTACGACGTCTCTGCCTTTGCTTCTTGATTCCTTGCAAACACCATGCATCCTGTTAGGTGATTTCAATGCACACCACCCAGCCTGGGGATGTAATCATATGGATACCCGAGGACGAGACGTCGAAGAAATACTCAATAAATATAACCTAGTCTTCCTCAACGACAAATCTCCAACCCATATACACACTAATCCAGAACTCACTCCCTCCTCCATTGACCTTGCACTAGTCTCCCCCAGAATAGCACCACTGTTTTCATGGCACGTTCAGTGCGACAGGCTGTTCAGTGACCATCTACCAATCCATATCCACGTGGATAAGGATTCTGGTCAGTCAGACCTCAATTTCCTCCCCAAGTGGAACTTTAAAAGAGCGGATTGGACACGTTTCAGACAGTATATTGATTCTAACAACATAACAAACGATGAAGACATTAGCCATTTTCTAAACAAGGTACAGCTCAGTGCTGAAAAGCATATTCCCAAAACCCTCCCTCCATCTAATGTGAAAGGAGTTCCCTGGTGGACCGTAGAATGTCAAAGAGTTGTGGCGTTGCGCCGCAGAGAGGAACGTGCGTTCAGGAAGAACATTCACAGTACAGAGAAAAGAGACGCTGCGTTAGCAGCAATAAAACAGTGTAAGGATACCATTGCATCTGCGAAAAGATCGTACTGGGAAAGTTTTTCGAACTCATTCAATAGATTCACACCTTTAAGCACCATATGGAACCAAGTAAAATATATTTCTACCCGACGTATCACCAGCCGGGCCTACCCACAACTCATGGTGGGAAACCAAATGTACACAGAACCGAAAGATGTAGGTAACGAGTTCGCTCGTCAATTGCAATGGTCTCGGCGTCATCCCAATATACGACAGATACTACGTCGTTGTTAAGAAACTCACTTCGCTCTCTAGACTTCGGTTCAAACAACGCCGAAACCTTCAATAAAACTTTCACGAAATACGAACTACATCTCTCTTTGAAAAAATGTCGCAACACTTCCAATGGACCAGATAACACAGCGTATCCAATGTTCCAAAATCTTTCCGAAGCTGGTCTGGAAACATTCTTGAAAGCTATCAACGATATGTGGCATTCCGGCTCCTTCCCGCCATCTTGGCAAACTAGCACAGTTATCCCCATCTTGAAACTAACAAAACCAAAACCCCTCCCATCCAGCTACCGTCCTATTTCCTTAACAAGTTGTGCCTCTAAAATAGTAGAGCGCATGGTGAATACTCGCCTGCGGGTCCTTCTGGACGCTAAAGACGTACTTTCACCATTCCAAAACGGGTTTCGGACGAGACGCAGTACCGTCGACAGCGTGATTCAACTTGTTGACTCATGCCAGAGAGGTTTCATACAGAAAAAAGTAGCAATGGCAGTATTCTTAGACCTGAAATCGGCTTTTGACAAAGTTCATTCGGATGCAGTTATGATCAAACTTCATAGGCTGGGCATCCGAGGCCGAATGGCTGAATACTTAAAGAATTTTCTCTCAAATCGCACTTTCTCCGTTCGCTGTGAAAACGTGACTTCCGACCAATATGAACTAGAACAAGGATTGCCGCAAGGCAGCCCACTATCCCCCACCTTGTTTCTTATAATGATAAATGACATCCTTGAACGTATCCATGAAGATGCATTTCAACTCCGCTACTCATTATATGCCGACGACGTGGCGTTTTGGAGCACAAACCCAACAGTGGATGGGGCACAGCGTCAGCTCCAAAGATCACTAGACCGGTGTCTTTCTTGGTGCAAAAAATGGGGCTTACAAATCTGCCCGGAAAAATCAGCCTCCGTCATTTTTTCTAGAAAATCCCGAACACCTGAACCAACGATCCCACTTAAACTCAATGGGGCGAATATCCCCATAGTTACCTCTTATAAGTACCTAGGAATGACTCTGGATAGCAAGTTACTCTTCGGAGAACATATAATTGACATACGAAATCGCTGTCTGAGAAGAATTAATATTATGAAATGTATCTCCGGTCAAAAGTGGGGTGCTGACAGAAAGACCTTGTTGCGTCTTTACACGTCGCTTTTAAGACCTATTCTGGAATACAACGGATTTCTTTTCAACAATATAAGTCAAACTAGGGTGGCCGCATTGGAAGCTGTCCAGAACGAAGCCCTAAGAATAATAACTGGAGCCTTCCGAACTTCCCCTGTAGTCAGCTTGCTTGCCGAAGCTAACATCCCATCCCTTGCCCATAGGAGGATGTTCCAACTCGCGAAGTATTCAATTTGCACGAACGCCGTACATAATCACCCTTCCCTACAAATACTTACAAATGTCCCAGCCATCTCAGACATCGACTACAACCGAAACAAATTTACTATAGCCAAACACTTGAGTGATATACGAGAAATCGCGCTCCGAATTCCCAACATACCAATTGCTTTCACTCCAAAGCTGACACCTTTCTGGACCTATAAACAAATAGAAGTTAGATATTTACTCCATAAAAAGAAAAATGGTTATTCTCCATTTGAAATACAAGAAAAGTTTTTGGCTTCAGGCAAAAGCATCCTGATTATTGGTATATCTTCACGGACGGCTCTTGTACCGTAGAAGGAGCGGGAGCTGGGCTGTATGGCGTCGGTACCGCAAGGAGTATCCGACTCTCTAAATATCACTCTATATTTTCTGCCGAGTTAGTCGCGATAAGAGAGGCTTTTAAACTTGTAATAGAAAGCACAAATAGACCAGCGGTTATATGCACCGATTCCTCTTCGGCAGCTGCTGCTCTAGAAGCATTACATAACTCGTCGCATCCAGTAGTAAATGAAATAAGCCACCTCATCAATAATACCCTGCCAAGCACAAAAGTAATACTGCTTTGGATTCCGGGACACGCCGGAATTACCGACAATAAAATGGCAGACACCTTAGCCAAACGCTCGCTCTCCCTCCCCGAACCGCCAGACATCCCATGTCCGGCGGTCGATATAATAAGCTTTGCAAACATGATGTTTAAAAAATACTTGCAAGGGAAATGGGAAATTCCAAATAAACACCTGAACGGAATTAACACGCGCATTGACGGGGGGCGGGTACCCGCCCCCCCTCGGGTTTTTCGAAGATAGCAGAAAAACGGCGGTGCGTAGCGCCGCCGTACTTGGTATACCTTTTCCCTCATCATTTTTACAACTTCTGTGAAAATTTTAAGGTTAGGTCATCTCAGGTCAGGTCACCATTACAGGTCAAGTGACCCGACCTCAAAAAAGTTTAAGATAGCATAAGTCGGAGCAGGGTGAACTTATCCGATTGAAACTCATATCACATAATGGCCCCACCGAGTTCTCTAAAATATGTTCCGGTATTTTTGATATCGATGACCTAAGGTCAGGTACGAGGCATGACCTCTCCATTGGAAATACATGGGAAAAATGGTTTTTACGGAATAACTCAGTAACGGATGGTGATAGAGCATTTATTTTAGCTGCACTAGACTCGCCTGGGCTTTGCGGTTCTAATGATATGCATTTTATATAATTTGACCCTGACCTGACCTCAGGTCAGGTCAAATCCTTGATTTGACCTAGCAAGGTCAAATTATATATCATTCGATTCGGCTTGCTAAGAGGATTCATATAGTTCAAGTCGTTTTGCTCTATCTTTACTTGTTCAGATTTGATGGCCGAAAAAATGAATTTACATGTTATCCCTATGACGGGCATGTTTTGACCTCTCGTGACCTTAAATGTGACCTGACAAAAAAATGGTTCAAATGTTTTCGATGGAGAAGTAGATGGGCAGCCCAACACCGTTTACTGTTTTTCGCTACCTACCGTGGTTCTCGAGATCTTAGGGGGGCGGGTACCCGCCCCCCCCGTCAATGCGAAGGTGGCTCAGACCCCCGTCAATGCGCGTGTTAAACCTCAACTTGGATATTGGCACTCTTCAAATCAAAATAACCGCCAAGAATGTTGGCCCGTCTTCGCATAGGACACACAGGACTGACACACCACTTCATATTTGATCGAACTTATGGAAGAACAGAGCCACCCAGGTGTTATATTTGCGGTGTCCAGTATACAATTGAACATTTCCTCCTCACATGCCCAATTCACAACGAAAACCGAATGGATATTGTAAACTATTTGCACAATAATAACCTCCCTCTCTCTTTAAATGTTGTTTTGGGCAACGATCATCCGGAGCTCCTGGACCACGTATTTCAATTCCTACAGAAAACACGATTAGAGTTATTTATATAAACTAAGGGGTTTCCTCACAGTTTGGCAAAAGCGTGAGGTTTTACCCTGGGCTAGGATTGCGCCTGGTTTTTTACCTTCGGGTTTTCCAGGTAATTAGTATTACTCTGACGATTCCAAACTAACACACTCAAACCCATCACTCACCTCATCACAACTCAACACTACCCCAGTCGTGCAAGCGCTACCCGAGTGTGTGGCCCCAGAACCGTTGGGGGCCTGTAGCAACCGCTGCAGGTCTTGGGGCCCCCCCGGGGACGCAATGCCGACGTTATAAGCCACACCCAAATGCACACCATCAGTTAGACTATACTCCGCGTCGCGATTTTGGCCCAAAATTCGGTGTGCATTTGGCTTGAAAGGACCCAGTCGTCACCCCGTTTAGGCCTGGGCCTCATTGACCCTCTAAATCACTGGGTGCCTGTAAAGCTCTCTCTCCGGCGGATGGAATTTCCTCTGCCGAAGTAAAAAAAAAAAAAAATGACCACGATGTTTCGTTCTTTTACACGCCGAACCGCGTGGGGCAACAGGTCCGCGATGGACTAAAGCTTGAAAAGTTTATATAAGGGCTTATGCCATGAAGTAAAGAACAGTTACGACTCCGAACAGAGTATGTATAACGGGTAACTGATTGACATGTGTCCGCTCCACAGATTGTCGATACTGGGATTGTGTTTGTTTAACATTGTGCATAATTGTGATGTGTTGCCAGCTCAAATAAGCTCTTGAATTAAATTGATGCACCCTGTTATAAAGAAAATGCGTGCAAAGATTAGGTTTCTTGATTTAAATAAAATGCACGCAATTAAGTAACAGACATTGTTCCTAACAGTTTCTTAACCCTCGCTTTGGGTTTGTTTTTGGTTTTGTGTCCTTATGACTCTTATAATTTGTTACATATGAAATTTCTCATCATGTGTATTGCTTTTTAAGTTTTTTACGTCCATTCACCAAATATATGGCACTTGTAGTTTATTTCTTTTTTCTTATTTTTTCACAAGGTTGTATGTTGGGTATCTGCTGGCATAGTAAAAACTCTTAGGAGCGTGTTCCAGCAGGTCCACCACATCGACAGTAGTTAGTATGTAGACTTACCCTAACCCAACCATCTAACACGTCCGACAGGTTCTAACCCATCTGTATTTTCGTACGCTCCCCACCATTTATGTTGACTTATCTTGTAGTGTTGTTATTATTGTTGTCTGCTTTGGGTCCTACCTCATTCCGAGAACGGAACATGGATGAACAAAGGTCCAGCCAAGAAAGGTTACTAAAGCCAACCGAAAGAGGAGCTCAGTACCAAGCTGAGGTTAAGCGTGGAGCTTACACCAAGCTGCGGAATCAGTTGCTTGCTGGTGGTTCATCCATAGATGAAGCCATATCAAAGCAAGAAAGCAATGCACTGATTCAGGAGTTTGACAGCTGGAAGCACTCCTACGTCGAGTTCATCCAGACTTACCAAGTCCTGAGCTCTCTACTGAACCCAGATGATAAGAAAGTGCTTGAAATACAGTACCCAGAAGATTTGAAGGAGCTGAACAAGTACAAGACCCAGTTTGAATCGTTCTTGTTGACTTCCACCATGGACTTCAAAAGTGCTGGTCAAAGAAGTGTTTCCCAGTGAGGAAGTGCTACCTCATGCTTGTCCCAAAAAGCCAAGGAAAAGCTACTGTTCATGAAGATTGAAGTAATGCAGAAGAAAGCTGAGGCTGAAGCTCGAGCTTCGGTTGCGGAAAAACAGCTGTTGATCACCAAAAGGAAGGAAGCTCTGGACCAAGAACAGAAGCAGCTGGAGATCGAGGCGGATGTGCTTTTGAGTGAAGCAAGAATGAAGGTGCTGGAGAAGATTGACCCAGATCTTGTGTTGACGCAACAAGAAGTAGAGAGAACTACTGCTGGTGTTTCAGTGCCAGCACCTCATCAAGGCTTCCCTCCGTGTGAAAGCGTCCATCAAGATAACCCACAGCAGCTGGTGGAACCACAGGCTCAGCAGAGCCTTCCAGTTCTGAGCAGACCAGATTACAGGGAGGAGCCAGTGCTGCAGCCAGCTGGTGTGTACCTTCCGCAGAGCCTTCCAGCCCTGGAACCTGAGATCTTCAAGGGAGACCCAGCCAAACTCAACTTGTGGCTGAACTCTTTCGAGACTCACATTGAGAGTAAGACTGGCTCTCTAGCGCAGCGACTGCACTTCCTCCACAAGTACACAGGCGGGGAGGCGAGGAGAACTATAACTGGTCTCCTGCACCTGCACTCAGACAGCGCCTACCAACAGGCCAAGGCAAAACTGGTTGACAGATACGGCAACCAGTTTATCGTTGCAAAGGCATACCGCGCCAAGATCAGAGACTGGCCCACGATCAAGACTGGAGATGGCCATGGACTGAGGGATTTTGCCGACTACCTCGAGCACTGCCAGGCAGCTGCGGCGGACTCACAGCAGAACCTGGCCATCTTGGATGACTACCTGGAGCACTGCCAGGCAACTGCGGCGGACTCACAGCAGAACCTGGCCATCTTGGATGACTACGTCGAGAACCAGCTCATGCTGAGGAAGCTCCCGCGAAACCTCCCGGACAGGTGGAAGAGGATAGTTGACGACTGGCTCCATGGAAACGGGGGAGGAAGGTACCCACCCTTCTCAGTGTTCGTGGAGTTTGTTTCAAAGGAAGCAATAATTGCTTGGGGTCCTGTCGATGATGATGTACCAGGTGAGCAGAGCCCAAGGTGGGGATGAGGTGGCTTAGTGGATAGCACCCTTGTCTTCTAAGCCACCGGTCCCGGGTTCAAGTCCCGGCGGAGCCTCTGAATAAGTCGATCTGATCCCCAAAATCCCTTCCAACAGGGTGAGAGTTGGCGACGCCGTATGACCCTGGCAGTTGGTGCGTCGTTAAACCCCAACAATTATTTATAGAGCCCAAGGTTCGAACAAAAGGGAAAGATCTTCACAAAGGGAGCATACAAAACAGAACCAGGCAGAGCAACGACGTTCGCTGCTTCCACGGGGGAAGCCCATCATGGATTGAAGTGCCTAAAATGTGGTGAAAACCATGATTTAGCCATTTGTAAGGAATTCGGTAAAATGTCACTGGAGGAACAAAAGGACTATGTTCATCAGCATAAGTTATGTCGGGGATGCTTGAAATGGGGACACATGTGGCGTGACTGCCGCACCAAACTTAAGTGTGAAACATGTGGGAGACGGCACCCAACACACCTCCATGACCCTCAGTATGTACCACAAGAGCAGGTCCCCGCCTCAGCAGCAACATGTCTGAAGTCGGCAAGCGGCTGCTGTCATTGCCTTGTTATGCCGGTTGTGCTGAGTAACAGGAAAAGCCCAGAAAGGAAAGTGTTGGTTTATGCCCTGTTGGACTCCCAGTCGGATACGACCTTCATATCCAGGTCAACGAGTGCTGCTGTGGGCGCAGAAGGACCCCAGACTAACCTGGAGCTGAGTACTATTGCCGGTCACTCCGTCATTTCCAGTGAGGTTATCAGTGACCTGGTTATCCAGCCCATGAACTCAGAACAGGAGATCCTGCTGCCCCCCCCTGCTTCACCCGCGATGAGATCCCTTGTTCAAGGTCATCCATCCCTCGAAGGAAGACTGCCCGACAGTGGCCGCACCTGTCACACCTCGCAGAGATAATGCCGCCCTACGTGGAGTCGGCCGAGATTGGAAATCTTGATCGGAACAGACTGTTCCCGAGTCATAAAACCGAGAGAGGTGATCCCTGGAAAAGACGATCAGCCCTGGGCTGTCCGCACCCTGCTGGGCTGGGGGATCGTCGGTATGACTGGTGGCTCCAGCGGCACAACTGCTGACTGCAACAACGCGACTGCTGTCTCCAGCGACGCGGCGGAAGAAAACAGCATGTGTCGCATGACTGGTGGCTTCCGTAGCGTGGTGGGAGAAAACAGCATGTGTCACATGACTGGTGGCTCCAGCGGCACGACTGCTGACTGCAACAAAGCGACTGCTGTCTCCAACGACGCGACGGGAGAAGGTGGCATGTGCCGTAATGTGGAAACGGAGAAAAATGGACAGCGTCGCCTGTGCCATTTCACATTCAAGACGAGGGCGCGCGAGATTCCCTGCCAGGTGTTGAAGGCGCTGGAAAAGGACTTTGAGGAAACAGCGACGGATGGATTTCAACTTGGGATGTCAGTGCAAGATAAAGAGTTCATTAAGAAAATGAGCGCTGGCATTCAGAAGACTAGTGACGGACACGTTGAAATGCCATTACCGGTGATTGAAGGAGCAAGTTTCCCGAACAACAGGCCTATGGTGGAACAGAGGCTGAAGCACCTTAAGTCAAAGCTACAGAAAGACGAACAGCACTGGAAAGGCATCGTCGATAACGACACGGAAGTTAAGAAGGCGTCCTCCTTCTCGACAGAGACGCGGGAAAACCACCCAGGGCTCCTGGAACGGCTAGGACGTTTCTGCAGCTGATTCGGAGCAAAGCGTGCAGTGGCTGCATGTCTGCTGTACATAAGAAAACTACGACAACTCGTCCAGAAAAGAAAGGGAACAGAGTGTGAACAGCCACCAAGAAGCCGAGTTGGCTTAAAAGACATTCAGGACGCTGAGATCGTGATTCTGAGATCGGTCAGAAAGGAGATGACTTCAGAACTATGCAGAGAGGAACAGCACTCAGTGCTTTGGATCCGCTGAAGACAGATGACGGCCTTTGGCGGGTTGGAGGTCGGATCCGAAAAGGAAGTTTCTCCGTCAACGAGACCCACCCAGTGATTTTGCCCAGCAAAAGTCACGTGACTGACCTGATAATTGACTACTATCATCACAAGTGCGGCCATGGCGGTCGCGGTCTGACATTGGGTCGGATTTGCACTTCAGGCTACTGGATAGTCGGAGCAAGACGCGCAGTATCTCGTTACCTTCTGCGGTGTGTCACCTGTAGGAAGCTGCAGGGGAAGACCCAGGGCCAGAAGATGGCGGATCTTCCGGCTGACAGACTAATGGAAGCCGAGCCCTTCACATATTCGGCCGCCGACTGCTTCGGCCCATACTACGTAAAAGAACGGCGCAGCTCAATGAAGAGATGAGGCCTTATATTTGTGTGTCTGTGTTGCCACGCCATTCACATCGAGACCGTCAATTCGCTCTCATCCGACGCCTTCCTAAACGCTTTTAGGCGTTTTGTCGCTCGCAGAGGTCCGGTGAAGTTTCTGCGCTCGGACCGCGGCAGCAACTTTATTGGAGGAAAAAGCACGCTGGAGAATGCGATGACCGAAATGGACCAAGACAAGCTCAGAGATGGACTGCTGAAGAACAACTGTGAGCTGGTGAATTTTGAGATGAATGTGCCCATGGCCAGCCATATGGGAGGCATATGGGAGCGGCAAATTCGATCTGTGCGTGCTGCTCTGGACGGCTTACTTCAGACACACTGCCAGAATGCTGGACTCGATGACGAACTTTTGAAAACGTTTCTCACAGAGGCAGAGGCCATCGTAAACAGCCGGCCGCTGACTTACTTTAACATGAGTAACTCCGAATCCTCTGACCCACAACCGCTTAGCCCAATGCAGTTACTAACACTCAAATGTAGCGTAGCGTTGCCTCCTCATGGTGCCTTTCAACGAGAGGACATCTACAGTCGTCGGCGGCGGCGTCGGATCCAGTTCCTGGCCGACCAGTTCTGGCGTCGTTGGCGGGCGGACATCCTACCGACTCTACCAGAGCGGCGAAAGTGGACGAGGCAGGAGCCTAACATCAGCGAGAACGACATCGTCCTCATCATCGACAGTGAGGCGGCGCGTGGCCAGTGGCCGCTGGGACGCGTGGTGAAGATTCACCCATCCGCAGATGGACTCGTGCGAAAGGTGACGCTCAGGTCCAGAGGCGCTCTATACGATCGCCCCATTCATAAACTGGTGCGTCTCATCAGCAGTAAAGACTAAGCTCGCTGAAGTACATGCGCGCTAGTTTGAAGTAACAGCGGGTTCCGTTTTAGGGAGCCATACAGGTGTCTGGGATAGACTCAGTTGCTGTGCAGCAGAATATTAATTGGTTCCGGCGCGTGAAAGTGTTAGAGGGAGCCATTCGGACTCAGCATCGGCGTTTTCGGCGCGCGGTAGCGTTATAGGGAGCCATCTAGACTCCGCATTGACAGTTTTGCTGACCTGCGTGCGTTTGCAGTTAAACCGAAGACTTTTGTTTTGTTGCGTGTAAAGTGAGCACTTAGCTACAGCTCCACAGTGAAACGTTGAAGGTGCGTTCGAGTGTTGTCTCGCGCGCAAGCTTTTGGTGCTATCGTTGTAGCTTGAAAACGAGTTGGAATAGGAGCTTCAATCGTATTGTGTCCGAACAGGTGATGTGTTCCGCTGTTGTAGAAAGTGTTTTGTTAACAATTTGCGTTGTGGGAGCTCTGAGGCATAGTGATGTGGTAAATTTTGAGATAAATTTAAGGGAGCCATGCTACTGCGTATGATTTGTGGAGGACCGGCCCTCTAAATCCACAAAGTTGAAGTGTTTTGTTTATCTGGTAATTACGGAGCGGCGTGCGAACATGGTGCCAGATTCGTGGTATTTGAAGAATGACCACAATGTTTCGTTCTTTTACACGCCGAACCGCGTGGGGCAACGGTCGGCACTAGAAACTGGAGTTTTTGCTGGGCGTTTCCCGTCTGGTGGCGCTAGTGGGCTCAGTGCTTTGAGCTTTCGCGAGCTTTGCGCCAGACTCTAACAGATAGTGACGGACAGAATGAAGTACGCTTGCAGTGTGTTCATAGTTGTAAAGTGTTCCGAGACTAAAAACATGTATATTTCCCTTTTGTTCGTTTGAATTGCGCAATAGCAAAATATAAGAGAATATAAGGGATGCAAGTAGCGACACCCATGCTCATTTTTTATTTTTAGACCAGATCCAATAATAGGTACTTGTAGTCTGTTCCAAGTGCAGTTTTTCCAGTTGTCCATCTCCTGCTAGAAACTGGATAATGAGTACGTTCGGTGTATGGGGAGATGTGCCGAAACGATTGTTATCTATGTTTTTTCGATACATATAGAACAAAATTGAAAGACAAATATGACGAATATCTCTATAATTTGTTTTTTGAAATAGCATTTGGTCGCAAGCTTTACGTTCAATTTGATTTAAAAATGAGACACAGAGTTACGACCGCAAACACCGAAGCTAGTGACATCTGCCAGCAATTTTTAAACCAGCTAGAGATGCCAGCTTTTCAATTTTCACGAACATTATTTCAGCTCAGCAAGCATCCAGGCTGCCGAGGTGCAAAGTGGAGGTCCACCATGGATGCATCTGATAGATCAAAGCGGAAAGATCCTCTCAAACTAATCTTGGCTCCCCCAATCGATTCTTGGGCTCCACAAACGATTCTTGGCTCCCCATAGGCGGCTCCAGGGGGCAGAGGTGCAAGTGCCCTCCTTTCGATTAACCCTCGGTGCCCACTGAAATGGTCACGGTCCCCACTAAAAGGTCGATGGCGCCCTCTGAAATTCCGCTTCCTACCACCCCCTCCCTCCTCGAACGCGAAAATAAGCGCCCCCGGTAGGATTTTGCGCCCATCTGATAGGTTTTGACGGCTCAAAAGTGGCGTCCCTCGGGAGGTGCCCCCCTCCCCAGGTTGGCAATCCTGGATACGCTTATCCTCTTGGTCCCCTGAAATGCAACTGATGCTTTTTTAATGTTTATCTTCCCCTCCCTTGCAAACAGGGTAACCCAGGGTCGTAGCCAGGGGGGGCGGAAGGGATAGCCGCTCCTTCCTGAGGGCCCCCTGAGGGCACGAGCCGCGCGAAGGGCGGCTCGTCCGCACTATGCTATGTGGCCAAATTTGGTATTTTATACCAGACAGGGCCCTCTTAAGCACTTTATTCTGTAACAAGAAGGGCCCTTTTTACCCATCAGGGCCCTTTTGGGGCTGTCGCAGGGGCCCTTTTCGGGGTGCCACCCCTTCCTGAGCGAAATCCTGGCTACGCCCCTGGGGTAAACGGAGTATATGCCCCCCCTCCGATTGAGAACTCATCCCTTTTATCCTGCACCCAGGTTCCGGCTAGAACCGCCCCAGCGCACCCCTTCCCCATGGAGCGTCAGCTTTTTTCATTCACTCGACGCAAAACCTGGCGTCTCACTGTGTGACTTGGCAGCCCTGGTTATCAGAGACATCTTATTTACACATATACTTTCTTTCCATTCAGGTTATCGTAATTGGCTTCGTCAGATTAGTACGTGGCACGTCTAGGCAGTGTGGAGAAAGTGTAAATACAACGTGATTGCGTTTGTGGACCAGGGGCATTGTTAACTTTATATTCCAGCGCCATGGGTGGAAATCCCGCGGGGGTTGGAAAGTCAGGACCCCTTGGAATTTGGGTCTCCCATAGGCTTTGTATAGGGCTTGTATGGACGTACCAGCGTTAACCTACCCAGGACCCCCTGGATCGAGAAGAGACTTCCAGCCATGTCCAGCGCAAATATTCTCTTATATTTAGTTGTAGCTTGAAAAACTTTGTTTCCAAAACTATATGTAATTTCCGTGCAAGATGTATTTTTCTCTTTCAAATTTTCGTGCTAAGGAGCGACAAACACGTATCATGCACTTCTCCTTTGTCCTGTGACACAAAAGTGCAAAAGGAGATTAAATAGCAGAAGAGGAAAAACGCATGAAAATCCATGTTGGATAAAAATCCAGGCCACACATTCCTTGCAATTTACCAGGCCGCCACGCACTTGACATGTATAACTCCCGTCAATGAAGATAACACACACTGCAACGTCAGGGAACACATGCCACGTAAACAGATTGGAAACCAGAAAATTTAAGAGCTACAAAGAAGCTCTGAATCGTGACGCCAGCATATTTTGACAATGTGCCCACTCAACATCGTTGAGAGGATTAAGCAACTTACAAATGCGACCGCCTTGTACGCGGTCTCGCCAGCAGCAGCAGGTTAGGACGCTGTTCTAAATGCAGTAAAAGCACGTCACGCGCGTGAAAGAAAATAACCTACTTAAAATTCGCGTCAATGTTGCGGCTAATTACTGAAAAACGAGATGCGGCTGCTCAATGAAATACGAATCGAGCCAGGTCATTTACGGTTAAAGTGTTGATTTTACTGCCGCAGTCAGTTTCCAGGGAACATCGATATTCAAACACGGACGAGGAAAACTTTTTGGAATTAGACTGTGCAATACCAAAGTGGGTCCGATGGCACTACCTATGAAAATGTAGATGCCGCCACTGAGACTACGCTGTGCCGACATCTACATTTGGCAAGCAAGCTGTTTTGCTGTCATCGGCACCAGAAGCTAACCTCGTTGTGGTGTAAGACTAAGAACTCAGAAATCTATAGATTGGGCAAGTAGGTTCCCAGCTCAGCAGCCACACATACACCAATGGGTAGCCCTGATGGCAGGCCACAAAGAGGAGATCTCTCTTCTCATTCATAACTGGCAAGAAAATAAGATGTGTCTTCTAGTCCAGTGTTTGATCAGCTCCAAGCCCCTTCATTGACTGGTGTTAAAAAGTTATCTCCTGGTTTGTGGAACCTGGTTTGTTTTAAACCTGGTTTGTGATGGGATGTACATCCTGAGGTCTTGATGTAGATCTTGCTGTAGTCTTCCCGTGACACCTCATGTTACATTACTGGAAAAGCAAAAGACATGTATTAAAAAGAAAGCAAGCATAAAACATAACACATTCTTCAGCAGCTACCACAGCTTTTCACCCTGCCAGAGTTCGAGGCCAGAGTTCCAAGATCCGAGTCACTCAGATATTTTAAACCAAAATTTCTTATAAGACAGCCAGTGCTGGATTATGAGAACTTTATTTTGTTTGGGATATGTTGGAGATTTATCTTTTGGCCCTGTATGCTGTTATCTCTTCACGCGTTCTCACCATTTAGCTTTATTTCTGGTTTTGCGTTCTATGTCATTATATTTGCACAAAACTCCGTCCGGGCAGATCGGTATTATAGTTAAGTCAAGTCAATATTTCACATGTATTGTCAAACTCGTCAGGTAAACCAGAAACATAGTAACACAGAGAAAATAAGAAGACGCTGCAAAAGTACAGTCAACCCTGCTAGATACTCAACGAGAGTACTGACACTGATAGGACTCACCTACATCATGGCGTCTAAAAAAACAAAAACTGTCCACAGTCGCACTAGCGTGCGTAACCGCGCGCCCAGAGAGAGGGCATACTGAGCCGCGCGCGAGAGTCTTGCGTGTGTGCGTCTGCGTCCCTCTATATGTCTGTATCCACCAAGCCGCGGTCGGGGGCTGCCTTATATCAGCCGTGGCCCGCCGTGAAAGTGCGGCTGGCGCCCTCGCGAAACAAAATCATCACAGGATATCAAACTTGAAACATTCAAAATTCTCTCCATTCACCAAAAGGGTGCATTGTTTGAGACAAACATTGTGCATGAACATAATCATCTGAAGCAGTTTCACTGTTCAGAGGTCATGGTAAAAAATGTGAGATAGTTTGTGCCCATGGCACAAAGCACCAAAAAATAATTAGTCAAAATATCTTAAGTAGGCACATCCCTGTTTTCTATACCTGCCCAAGAACATAGGACTAGGCCAGGCTGCAAAGTATAGCAGCAGGCCAGACAAGTTGCACCAGCCACCTATAATTATCACACTAATTCGGACTGCCAGTCACCAAAAATTTGCACCAATCCGCAATATACCAGGGAGGAAAACACACCCATGGTTGAAGAATTCAGTTTTTCCCTTCTCCCACGTGATTTTGTTGATTTTTAGTGTTGCCTTCCTCACGCCAGACTCACAAATTTGCACCAAGGTGGTAAAATTTGTACCATTCGCTCCTTCTAAAAGGGCACTCGCACAGACGAGATCTCGTCAAAAGTGCCATACTTTGCAAACTGGGGACTAGGAACTGTTACACAAGGCAGTGATTCAACAGTGTTGCTGAGAGCGAGTTTAAATGATATTTCAAAATGCTTTAAACGTAACAAGACACAAAAATGTACCTTCTTTAAAACAAACATGAGAACAAAAAAAGCCAGAGCCATTAAGAAAAGGCATAATGAAACACTCAAACTCCTAAGATAGGGCTCATGAATGCTATGTCTATATAAGCCAATTAGATAAACAGAAGTTGGGAGCAAAATCAAATTTATTTTACATTTGTTTTATCTGTAACTCATGTTCCCTTCAACTGTCCTAAGCAGTACAAAGCAATACACCTATCATTCACAAGAATTTAACCTCTAGTATGGGCCATGTTGCTAAAATATTATTTATGCATGTTTGGGAACATAAATTACCGAAAGACGTCCTAGAAAATCTTGGAATTCAGCCATAAATTGGTCATACATCAAGAAGCTTTCCAAAATATCATGTCATTCCCATCCTTTTATGTGCGATGATCATTTAAAGAAGAGCAACAATACCACTATCGCAAGCAACTAAAAAGCAAAATAGAGTGAGATAATCGAAAATTCGTGTCTTACCTGCCCAAAACTGTCATGAGAACACACTGGATAAACAGACAACTCCGTTGTCCGCGCAAGTGCTTGAAACTGAGGCGCCAGGTTCACCGCAATTTACGCCCAGCAAAACATTTTTCTTCCTCGCTTGTGTGACATCATACCAGGTGATGACTTCACACCTACGTCACGGATTTTCTCCAGTTTCTAGTGCCGACCGGGGCAACAGGTCCGCGATGGACTAAAGCTTGAAAAGTTTATATAAGGGCTTATGCCATGAAGTAAAGAACAGTCACGACTCCGAACAGAGTATGTATAACGGGTAACTGATTGACATGTGTCCGCTCCACAGATTGCCGGTACTGGGATTGTGTTTGTTTAACATTGTGCATGGTTGTGATGTGTTGCAAGCTCAAATAAGCTCTTGAATTAAATTGATGCACCCTGTTATAAAGAAAATGCGTGCAAAGATTATGTTTCTTGATTTAAAGTAAAATGCACGCAATTAAGTAACAGACATTGGTTTCCTAAACTCGGCATCGGTGGACAATTTGAGTATCTTTTCTGGCGTTCGGTGGACCTGTCAGCATCGGTGGACCTCCCAGGTCCACCTAAACTAAATTCGTCTCTTGCCGTTTCTGGGGACAAAAGATCGGGAGCCGGAGTCCTAGCATCGGTGGACCCGAAAAATTGGTCCACCTAAACGATCTTAGAAACCGCTAAGAATTTTTTTACGGTTTGTAGTACCAAGTTTTGACACAGATGGCAACACCATAGGAATGCAGTCAGCTGCTGCGTGGTCAGCAAACGTGAAGGTCCACCTATGCTGAGAGAAAATTCCAAGTTGGTCCACCTATGCCCTAAAAGATACCAAGTGATGTCCCCCTAAGCTGGAATTTTGTAACTGAAATCAAAACCACCTTGCTTGCGCATGCGCAGTTTATTCCTTGTCGGCATGGGCGCCCAGCAACTTCATGGTGTGCTACGCTCTGCAGCAGATTCTCAGCTGGTCCACGTATACTTAAAAAATGCCACTTAGGTCCCCCTAAACGTGTTTTAGTGATTTGGCCGGTCCGCGCATGCGCAATGAGTTTGTTGTCATCAGGCGTTGCGCGCCAAATTCATTGTGCCACACGATGTACACTTGATTGGAGCATTGCAGGTGCTAATCCACGCTGTCAAGTCGCAATGGGACCGAAAAGGATGACCCGCAAGATAAGAAAATATGTTAATGATGTGCATGCATGCATAGCGACGATAAGGGGAGGCTGATTTGGTTGTTTCAGAAATGGTGCAGAACTGTTGGAGCATAGCTATAGGCAAGAGCGTCGTCGCCGTCAAAACAGTGGAGGGGGCGGGGGACAGACGTCCAGCCAGCAACTTCAACCGATACTGACAAGAAACTGTCCACGCTGGGACCAAAAACTCTTCAGATTTGGGCTGCTTGCTGCCTCCCGCACCGGCTGGTTATAAAATGTCCGATTCCCTACTATTTTGACTGAGATAAGGAAATTGCTGACCTAAAAGTGGGGGAAAGCCCCCCGTCCTTACCCCCCAGTAGTGACGCCCCTGGCTATAGGCAGTGACTATGATCTATGATTTCAATAAAGGGGGGCGAAGCTTCAGGGGGCGACACTTTGCCACTCGAAGGGTGCACTTTTCACCCAAAGGGCGGCAAATTGTTGCATCCCGGGAGGAGGGGGGTTGGGAGCTGATAATCTTTGGGTCGGCATTTCGTCCTCAGTGGGGCGACACTTAGGCATAAGGGGGCGGCCGCCCACTTTGCCCCTCCCCCTTGGATCCGTCCCTGGCTATAGGTAGGCAGGGGCTC
This sequence comes from Lepas anatifera, assembly GCA_034440635.1. Classification (NCBI taxonomy): domain Eukaryota; kingdom Metazoa; phylum Arthropoda; class Thecostraca; family Lepadidae; genus Lepas; species Lepas anatifera. The sequence goes on along the minus strand of JAOTON010000404.1, from coordinate 142,662 downwards.
GCCACCGGGAGCCCCCAGGGGCCGGATCATAGGTGAATCCAAGATTACCGATCGGGGGGGGGTGACACCTTGCCGGGGGTGGAGTGGGGCACGTTTCTGGGGGCGCCATCCGGACCAGATGGCGTCATTTTTGGCAAGCAAAACATATGAGACGCACAGTAGAGGGGGAGTCTGAAGAGCTCCCCTAGAGATATTGAAAAAACAAGGTTGAGTGTATGGGAGTTGGTGGGTCTTTGGTGATCTACATCCATATCTAGGTTTATTGACCTTGGTAGATATCTTCCATGTCAATAGAGGAAATAATGGTCAAATCTGTCCCGTGCTGGAAACCTATTAGAACATGCCTTTGTCGTGCAAAACCAAGACAAGTTCACTAAAAGCAGACTTTGGTCATAATAAGAGGGTACAAAGCCACGTTTCAAGAAATTTTGGGGCCAATTTCATTGAAGGTCTTTGACTTATGACGTCAAAAATGTCATATTTCCCGTAATATGAACTTAAACTTGCATTGTGGCTAATAATTGCGTGGTGAGTTACCAGGAACCTCGTAAACGCCAAAAAAGTGGGGGGGGCGGCCGGCCAGCCAGCAACTTAAACCTGATGCTGACAAGAAATTGTCCACGCTAGGACCAAAAACTCTTCGGATTTGGGCTCCTCGTTGCCTCCCGCACCGACTGGTTATGAAAATTTACGATATCATCCCATTTTGACAGAGATAAGGAAATTTTTGGCCCAAAAGTGGGGGGCCGGCCTCCCTGCCCCCCCCCGTGGCGACGCCCCTGTCAGTTACCTTTGACTTTGACCATCATTTGAGGTGACCCTACCATATATCCGAATCATATAGCGTTAAGATATCACCATAACCATGACCTTGGCCCATGACCTTTTACCTTGATACAAATCATGATGATGATGGGCCTATTTTTGCCAATTTTAACACGCGCAGTGGAGGGTGGGGGTCCTAAAAGGCCCCCCTGAGGAAACGAAGAGGGGTAGAATAACGCACGTTTCGGAGTTGGTGGGGATGGTGGTGATCTACATTATGCCCAAGTTTCATAGACCTAGGTCAATATCTTCAAGGTCAAATGAGGTCACAAATGTCAAAATTTGGCCGTGCTGGGGACCTACCGGTATATGCCGGGATTTTGCGAAAACAAGTCACAAATACGCTATAAACGGGCTTAGGGTGTGAAAGAAAGGCCCTGTACGAGTTGGTCTCATATTTAGGGGCCAAGGTCATTCAAGATCATTGACATATGACGTCACAAAATAGCATATTCCCGTAATATACAATGTAACTGCCAATATGACCTCCATTTGGCAGTAAATAAGTGTTTGACCTTGACCCATGACCTTTGAACTTGACCTGCGACCTTGAACTTGTCACAGGGTGACCTTAACTATGACGTCATGCTTCATAATGGGCGATGCCATTTGACTGGGAGCACTGGAGTCAATGACCTTGAATAGATTAAATTACATTGACCTTTGAACTTTGACCTTGACCTTGACCTTCATGTAGGATAGCCTTAACATATAACCTAATTATATTGCCTTATGATGCCACCACTCGGCATGAAACGCAGACTAACTACTGTGGCCGCGCCATTATGGTGATCTCAAAATATAAATCTGACTTTGAAAGCCTATAAGTCAAAACATTTTCGGTCGTTTTTCAAAATGTATGCACCATTAGACGAGCTCATAAATTCTCTCAAATGTGGCCGAGTTTTGTTTTCTGGCGGCCAACGGTTCTTCGCCACCCCGGAAAAACAGATGGGGGAGGCACTTTAGGACCCCCTCCACTGCGCGTGTTAAACAAGTTCCTCTAGAAGAAACGCCAACTGAACCGCGCCACTCATACTACATACAGGTTCCTAACTGCAACAAGCTGTGCGTTTTTTCTAGGGGTCTGACGAAATTTGAGTTTGAGAATAAGTTAGAAGTCTTTCACTCCCCAATACATACAAGCACTGTTAGGCTTGTAAAGTCAAATGTCCTACTTTTTAACTTAGAGCGTATTCAGAGCATTCACGGCCTCATATTGATGCATATAAATAACGGGTTTGTGGCTGCGACCATGGTTAAAATGAAACGAAAAGTGCACCTCATCTCGAGTCAACTACATGTCTGGCTGCGGTACGTTTAAAGCGCCGTGTTGCAGCAACTATGCAAGTGGCTAGGGGTTTAAACCGGATCTGGACACAATGTTTGCACGCAGGGAACTATGTTTGCACGCAGTATTTTCGTATGGGGAAGGCCCAGGTTGCTATGCACTTGGGGCACGACCTAAACATCCACGGAAAATATTATCGCCTCCAGGACAATACTGTCGAGCTGTCAAAAATATCTCGGCTCTTGCTGTCAACCTAGAAAGAGCTGGGAGATGGTCTCGATGAGAAAGCTGAGTATAAAAGGGGAATGAGGCTGACATTCTGCCTCTATTCAGATGGACACACTCTGTTGTTTAGAGTATTTTCTGTGTGAAAATTTGAAGCCTTACTTGAGCTAAGCTTTGATACGTAAGCCTCCTTGAATTGTCCATGTTTAGTTATTGTTCAGGATGGGACATCGAGGTATGCAAAATCATCGTTTAGGAATGGCCGAAATATATACGATGTACCAAGGTTGATGTGTTGAATTGTGGTGTTAAGTGAGTTTCAAAATTAACGCAAATTTTTGTAATGCTGCTCCAATCAAAGTAGCAAAAGGTTTACCTACAAAATGGGAGCCATTTTTTAGGCTGGTTTCGTCCAATTTTTCGAAGCCCCTCAGATTTTCCGTCACTTGCGCCATGAAAGTAGTTTCTGAGCCATTTGCTAAAGATGGGAATGAACCCTTATTAATTAGAGCTGCTGTACTAGGCATGAACCATGAATGCCCTATAAAAACAGGAGTGCATTTTCGACTGGTAAATATGCCCCTTGAACACTGATAGTGACCACTTCTTTCTTTAATCCACAGTAAACATTTGAGAAAAAATGCACTAAATCAATGTATATTGCCCATGAGCCGTCTACCTCTATCAAAAAACAGCCGACGAGGAGTAAATTTAAAATTATTTGGCATTTTATTTTCACTTATTTCTTCCTATGAAAGGCAGAAGTCAAAAGTTGACAAACTTTAATACAATGAATCGCGCTTATCCGTAATCTGCCACACAATCTGCCTCGATGACCCAGCTTTCGGTGCGCCCAAAAACCCCAACAATGATGACGAATCTGCCTCGCCTTTAGGTTGAGAAAAGCGAAGAAGCCGTTTTCTTTCCCCAGCTCATCCAACAAAACTTACCTGTTCCAGCCTACAGATGTGGCAATGTGCTAGTGCTTGGTTCACCCTACCAATACCATGTAAAATTGTGCGGATGGAGTTGCCTCAAAATCCCGACTATTTGTAAGGTAAGGTAATGTAAAAGGATTTAAGTAATTTACGGCAGATAATAGGGAAAATGTAAAACAAAACTACAGGTCAAGTCCCGAAAACTTGAGATGACCTCCCTGATTTGCGGGTCAGGTCGAACGCGTCCCCCCGCTTTAGACGGCCATGTTCAGGGTTTATTTTAATTTATAAGGAATTCGCCCCCCCTCCTGGTTTTTCCCAGATAGCTCAAAAACGAAGAGATGCAGAACAACAAAACTTACGGTACCTTATTCCTGATCAATTTTACACGTCTGACCCAACTTTTTAGATAAGATCATGTCAGGTCAAGGAACTATTCAGGGTCAAGTGACCCAACCTCAAAACCTAAAATTACGAGTTTGAAGCAGTGCCCAGGGAACATTAGCAAAGTGATCAGTTTGAAACTTGCACAATATGATAAGGTCATTAGGGTCTACAGATCTGCTATCTCGAAATCTTGATATTGGCGGCCTAAGGTGGGGTCAATTTTTTGGTCACCCCATTATAAGTCTATGATGAAAAATAGAATGGACTCGTTTTCAGGAAATACTGGATAGATAAGACTGAAAATCCTCAAACTGTCCATTCTTACCACGATCTTGACCATAAAGTTGAGTTTTTGAGCATCTGACCTCTCAAAGGTCATATCAGGTTACGGGAGCAGAGAGTGATTGTTTTGCCAATAACTTCTCACTGAATTGAGATAAAGCTCCCATTTTGCTTGCATTGTGTTTATATTGTCACAGGGAGTCGATTGATATGCAACATGACTATACCAGGTCACTCTGTGACCCTGACCTAGGTCGAGGTCAGGTCATTTTAACTATTTGACCTAGCCAGGTCATATTATACATCATTAGATTTGCCGCGATGAGAGGAATCTAATGATGCATGAAGATTTGCTCTAGCTCCCCTGAGGGCAGATCTAGAGAGGGAAACGTGCACTGCTCTGTTGTAAGCCTATGGAGCCTTCTTTGACCTATGCTGACCTTAATATTGACCTGACATAACAATTATCCTTATAAATTCTCTTCGTCTTGTCAAGAGCTTTCGAACACCGCCCGTAATTTTCCTTTAGCTTTCGTGGGGAACGAGATACGGAGGGGGCGAAAAACGCCCCCAGCGGGGCGTGTCATGCAAGGGACCCCAGCGGGGCGCGTGTTAAGACGTTTTTCATACGATGGGTGGAGCAGTGGACAGCGCACTCGTCTGCTGGGCCAGTTATTCCGGATTAAAATCTCAGCAGGACCTCTCAATAAGTTGACCTGAAAATCCCAAGCCCTCCCAACAAGGTTAGAGTCGGCGACGCCGTATGATCTTGGCAGTTGGTGCGTCGCTATACCGCAACCATTATTTTTCCAACGGCACAAAGGAAATCGGTCAACGAAGGTATCGGTTTGTGAGAAAAATATCGACATAGTTTGTTGCAAAAAATGGTCGCATTCGTTCATATAATGGCCGATATCAATTTCCTGTGGGAAATCATATAATATGCTGTGATATTTTTGTAACCAATATCGTCGCCATAATTCTGAAGAATGGCTGCGTGCAAGTATCTATATAGTCACTACTTGTACTAAACCTTCCATCCCGGATTTGAGGAGATAGTCCAACTAACATTGCGTCTTCAGAGCATAGTTGGGAAACCTCACTGAAGCTTTGCACTTCATACCTGGTGTCCAGGAGCGTCGCCACCGCCAAAAAAGCGTGGGGGGGGCAGTCGGCCAGCCAGCAACTTCATCGTGATGCTGATAAAAAACTGTCCACGCCAGGACCAAAAACTCTTCGAATTCGGGCTGCTCGTTGCCTCCCGCACCGGTTGGTTATAAAAATGTCCGATTTCCTCCCATTTTGACTGAGATCAGGAAATTCTTGACCCAAAAGTGGGGGGCCCGGCCCACCTGCCCCCGTCGGTGACGCCCCTGCTGGTGCCTTCAATTGGCTAGTTTGTCTCTTGCTCAACTATCATTTTGAGGACAAGCAGGGGAGCAGCCAGCGGGCACAAGGGGCACGTGCCCTCCAGTGTTTCCTGGATTCTCTCACCGGATAAAAATACCCAATTATCGCTGAAACGTGCACTGTGTTTTTTAATGTGCCCTTAGCTCAGAAGTGCCCTTCTATCACGCAACTGTGTACCTCCGTTGTAAGTTTGCCTCCGAATAAAAGACGCTTCCTCCTTTAGGTATCTATCATAGGTACAATAGTAAAGGTAAAATGCATATGAGGCACGTGCCCCAGCTGGATGCTGAGTGCCCTCGACTGATGAAGTGTCCAAATGAGACTGAGGCTTGTATCTGCTCGCTTATAGACCCATCTAGAACACTTCTTCAAGTCATTCTAAGAACTACCCTTTTTCCCAGGGTGCCTCTCATTGGTAGTGTACCTCCCCTCATGCTGAAGCTCAGCTGTACCACTGACGACAAGGAAGGCAGAAGACGATCAGCATGAAATGTTTCGCCTGGCATGAAAAACTTCAGAATATTTCAATTTCGCCTCGCTATGTATTCACTGCTACACTTACAGGCGCAGATCCAAGAGGGAGGGTGCAGGGACAACCTCCCACCCCTGGGATGGCCTATAGTGACCGGCCCACAGCAATAGGAACGTATAAGTGGGCGCCCCTGACCGAATCCTGGATCTGCGCCTGACTTAGTCCCCTAAAAACCCAAGGTAAAACAAAAAACGTGTCCAGCAAAACGACTTAAGGTTTAAAAAAGCTCATTCAAACGTCTAACGACTATCCCATTGTGACCACTGTCCACCGAAACTGTCCTTCAGGTCGAAAAGAGGAGTCCACTCAAACGTCTTAAGAACAAAAAAACGTGTCCACTCAAACTGATCAAGATTCCTCAATTAGGTCCATCTAAGCCACCTAAGACTCGTAAAAATGGTCCACACATACTCATTAAAACACTATAAAAATGGTCCACATATACTCATTAAAACACCATAAAATTGGTCCACACATACTCATTAAAACACCATAAAACTGGTCCATCTAATCGGTCGTAAAAACAATCAAAAGGTCCACCTAACGCGATTTAGATACCGTTTTTCAAACACCAATATCTCACTAACCCCTCGACGGATTGCAGCGGTTTTTAGATATGTTTTAGTTCGCGCCAACATCTTTCAGTGGTCATAGTTTCAAGGTCGTAACATGCGCCGTTTAGAGGTCCATGTAAACCAGGTAAAGATGAAATGTCCACCGATGCTGATTTTGAGAAAATGGGTGTTCCTAACAGTTTCTTAACCCTCGCTTTGGGTTCGTTTTTGGTTTTGTGTCCTTATGACTCTTATATTTTGTTACATATGAAATTTCTCATCATGAGTATTGCTTTTCAGGTTTTTACGTCCATTCACCTAATATATGGCACTTGTAGTTCATTTCCTTTTTTCTTATTTTTTCACAAGGTTGTATGTTGGGTATCTGCTGGCATAAGTAGCACGTAGACAAAGAAGCGGCACGAGCTTTCCACAGGAATCCTCATTTAGTTAGGTAGTTAATTTTTATTTATTTGAGGTGCGGTTATATGTTTATTATCATGCTCACATAAAAAGCTGAAGTCTGTCCGATTGTGTTTTAGATTTGCTCAACATGAAATGTATTTTAGTCGTTTATGTACAATGTCATATTGATATCGTGAATATTTCGCAGTTAGGTTTTTCAATACGTACTCTAGAAACATACTCATTATTTTAATTTTCAGCCTGTGTTACCTAATGCAAACTTTACCTTGCCAACTTAAAATACTGTACATCATATTGATCTGCTCAGACGAAGCTTGTTGTTATACTGTTGCTCGTGCAAAATATATATATATATATATATATATATATATATAAATCAAATTTCAGACAAAACTATGACCCTGTAGTCAATAAATCAGGGGATGGTGTGTGGGTTTCCCCGAGAACTTGCAGCATCCTACAAATAAAGGGTTTGTGAACTGTAAACGGGTATAAACGAAAATTTGCACAGGGATTGCACAAGAGCTTTTAGGAAAAGACATGCATTTCTGAAAGAGTTCTCGACTGTATTAAAGACGACTACGCAGAAAAATATGTTTATTTAGAAAACCCTAAAAGAAAAACTAAATTATCATCTAATTATTTGTCTTATTGTTGATGGCTTGACTGCTTGCTTATTGCCTTTTCCCGAAATTATCGCCATGAAGCACCCGAGAAAGTTTATCAACCTTTTTTTGCCATCTTGAAATAAAAGCTTGCACTCATTCCTCGCCAATACAGGTATTTTATTGGCATGATCCATATTTGTATATCTTAAGGAACTGTCCAGGTTCAATACTAAATCTTTTGACATTTTGAAATTTAAGACGTCATTTTGTACTTTCAACAAGTTTTAAGGCTGTGGTAAAAAAAGTTGAAAAGTCAGTGTCATACCATCCGCTGATAAATAATCGTCAAACAAATTCGAAATATCTGATAAATAACTTTTTTATACATTACCAGAAACCAAATCCCGAAAAAACCTTAAAGTTCATGTAATACAATACTTGTGGAAAAAATTACGTTCAAGTCCTACATAAAACAGTTAGAAAATAATCGCAATTAAGTATTTCCTTCAACGTCATTGCTCTTGTATTGTCATAATGAGTCTGCTAATATCCCTCACAACCACATAGGACTTGATAGTGACTTCTTCTGAACCTCGGTTCAGGTTAAGTTTAGATATCGACCAAGAAAGGTGATCATATGCATAATTTGGTTCTCCGAAAAAATAAGAATCTAGTGATGCCTAATAATCTAGTAGTGCCTAATAAATACTTTACCCAGCCAGAAACCAAAGCTTACAAACTGTCCCAGATCTCAACACTGGTATGTCAACAAAAGCGACTGACTCAGGTCTGCAGCTATTTGCACAGGTGAAAATAATTCGTTTTTGTTCTGTCCCTCGTAAGAGCCGAGATCAAAAAGTTTCGAGAATTGCCAACACTCCCCCAATCATCGGACCAGGGGCGCAACTTTATGTTTTCGATTGAGGGGGCACCCACCTCGAAAGGGGGCCGTACATGATGGGGGGTCCGTATTTTTTAATATTTCCACTATTTAGCCCAAAAAGTAGTCAGAAGACCCAATCATTTGAACGAGCTGCCAAAGTATGTAAGGATATTGGACAAGTAGGTGTCTACTTACCGTCTTCGTCGTCCATGCGGATGCTCTCCTCCGGAGGTACAACGGGATCAGCCCCGCACGACGCAGGAGGGATGGATGCTGGAGGGTGTTTTAGCTAACGGGATCCGGCTGGTGGCCTGGCCGAGGAAGGCAATGATCAGGAAAAGAAGGATTGGAATTACAACCTTACTTTACCGTTTTGCTGGAAACTATATACATTGCACTTTTCCGAGTTAGTTTTAAATTGGGCTTTTAATTTTTTGCGGTCGATATATGAAGGTAGCCTGCATAGTACCAAAAATAGTAGTGATATGAACTACTTTAAGTAGACGCGTACGTTGCTAGAGATGAAATGCAAAAATGATCGGGGTCATTTTATAACAGTTTGCAAAATTAGCAAGAAGATTCTAGATTCATAGGTTACCTGAAAAATGAAGAAAGTTTGGGTAGTTTTGCCAGAGCAGCCTCTCGGTCTTGAATGTTCTTTGTTTTACGCTTTTGTGCACCCGACTTATGTTTATACTGTCCAACCATTTTAACATTCACACCTGGAACGAAATCGCATTATCACGAATAATTTGATACAAATGGAAGGTAGAGATCGAAGAGCGAAATTCATTTATCAGCAGGGAAATCGAACCTACTGATATTTATGTTACATGATCAAGACACCTTTTTCTGATCCATTCACCTTGCCAGTTCAATGGCATTTCACAACACTGAGTACCGGTCAAGGGGTACTATGAGTAGGTGGTACTACCGATTTCCCTTTACAATCCTCATATAGAATCAGTACAAAAGAAGTGGGGGCCCTAACATTTCTCACGCCCCATCCATCTCTCCCCGAATGTTCCAGGAGGCATGGGACCGGCCGCTCGTTGCCCGGGAAAACCACAGGGGGCCATCAAGCATGGCAGGGGGACGGTTTCGGCAACAGGCAGCACGGATACACCACCTGGGGCACGAAACTGCTTAAAAATAAGGAACTCCTGCAAATACGGGACTAAAACAACAGCTTCAGTTTCTGCAGGATATTCTTAGACCACAAGGAGCCCGGACAGACCATAGAGGGCCTGAGCACACCAAAGGGGCCGGGCAGACCACAGGAACCCAGAAAACCATAGGAGCCTGGTAAGCCCACAAGGGGCCCGAGCAGACCACACACAGCCAGCAATTTGGCTGAGCTCTGCCCGATATATGCTGGGCTTTGACTGGGCAGAGTCCGAGTACATGGGCTCAGCCCAGGTCCGGCTCCACTCCGCCTGGGCAGAGCAAATGGTCAAGCAAGACCGGGCTCTATCGCTCGGGCAAGCTGTCATCCCCGACCTAATGTCGGGCTCAGCCCGAGTCTATGTGGCTCAGCTATGAGTCTTATGGCTCGGGCAGAGCCCGGCCCAGCCCGCTCTGGGCCCAGTCGGAATTGCTGGCTGGGCAGCGGGCCCGGGCAAACCACACAGATGAAAGGACCCGGGCAGGCCACAGGGACCCGAGCAGAATACAGGGGCAGGGCTAACCACAGAGGGGCCCCAGTCTGCAAAGTATGGCAGCGGACCCGACAAGTCCGGATCAGCCTTGTAGATTTTTTCGCACCACCAGCAGCCTAAAATTCACAGCAAACACTGGTGAGAAATTTCACTGACCCGGAAATTTCGATGTTTTTACCAGTTTCTCCCTTCTCAGAACTCTGTTTGATTTGAGCTCCCTCGCACCAGACGGCAAAATTGGGCACTTGTTTGCTCCAAAGTTCGCACCACCTGAAGGGTGTCCACACCACGAGATCTCGTCGAAAGTGCCATACTTTGCAGACTGGGAGGGGCCGGACAAACCACAGAGGGCCCGCGCAGACAAAAGGGGCCCCGAACGGACAAAAGAGGGCCCACAGAGGTCACACGGAGGCCTGAACAGACCAAAAGGGTTCCGGGAAAACCACAGGAGGCCCGGGCAGACCACTAGAGGCTCGATCAGACCAAAATGGGCACTAGCAGACAAGGGGTCCGTGCAGACCAAATGGGGCCGGGCAGACCACAGGGGCCGGGGCAGACCACAGGGGCCCGGGCAGACCATAGGGGCCCGGGAAGACCACAAGGACCCCGGGAAGACTAAAAGGAGCCCAGACCGCCCACAAGGAGCCCAGGCAGACCACAGGGGGCCCGGGCGGACCACACAGGACCCAGGCACGCTACAAAAAGCCCAGACCACCTACAAAGGGCCCGGGCTGATCACAGGGGCCAGGGCAGACTAAAAGGGGCCAAGGCAGAATACAAGGAGCCCAGTTGCAGTCACAGAGGGTACAGCTGAACCTAAAATGTCCCGAGACTGCCAGAAATAGGGGCCTGGATGCAGTCAAAATGGGCCTGAGAATATTGTTAGGGGCCCGTTTGCGGACACAGCGATTATGGGTGGCCCTAAAGGGGACCGCACCCAAGCAAGCATGTCAGGCAAGCATGCCAGGGAGCCCGGCCGCAGCCACATCAAGCCCAGATAGACCACGGGGCCCCGCACTCATGGCAAGGGCCCGTCCGTGGTATTCGAGGACCCGCGCCTCCTGGACCACAGGGAGCCCGGATGCAGTCACAGGTCCCGGTTGCAGTCACAGGGGCCCCGGGTGAATCACAGGCGCCCGGTTGCGGTGACAGGGGCTCGGGCAGATCACAGAGGGCCCAGTTGCAGTCACAGGGAGCCCCGGGGCCCGGGTGGATAACAGGGGGCCGGGTGGATTCCAGGGGCCCGGTTGCAGTCAAAGAGGGCCCGTGTGGATCACAGGGGCCCCAGGATGGATCACATGGGACCCGGGTGGATCACAAGGGGCCCCAGGTGGATTACAGGAGGCCCGATTGCAGTCACAGGGGCCCGGGTGGATCAAAGGGGGCCCGGTTGCAGTCACAGGGGCCCTGGGTGGATCATGGTTGGCCCGGGTGGATCACAAAGGGCCTGGTTGCAGTCACAGGGGGCCCGGTTGCAGTTACAGAGTGCCTGGTTGCAGTCACAGGGCCCCCGGGTGGATCACAGATTGCCCCAGCCGATTTGAATATGCTAGTTGTAGATACATTAACAAAGCGTTAGGCGGGAAGCTCCAATAATGTACGACTCTTACACTGAAGGCATTACGTCGAACAAAAGACACTGTACGTGGCTTGATGAGTTTGTACTGATGGCCTCTGTTGCGAGAGTTTACGTCAATTAAACTCGCGCACCAGGTAGAGCAAACTCGCGCAGTTTTATCAAACACCTGATACAGGGTAATGATAATCTAGCAGATATAGAGAGGATATATATATATATATATATATATATATATATATATATATATATATATATATATATATATACATATATATATATATATATATATATATATATATATATATATATATATATATATATATATATATATGGATGTATATATACAAGGCTGGAAAATTTTACCTACTTTTAATTTATGAATCATTTAATTTCTTTGTTTATTGGATAAAATTTTATTCTTTGTAATTAGATTACAAATTCTAGGCGATTGTTTTTTTGCGCAATAGGTGATTAATGTCATACAAGATCAGGTAGGAGAAAAGCTAATTAGCAACCTTTATACGTACAATAGTGCTCATCGTTTTTTATTCCACCAAATCTGGTACAATTCTCTCGAGCAAAGTCCTCAGCTCAAAAACGTTCAGTTCAAGAGGACTCAAGGTATTAGCTACACGCATAGGAGAACACTAAGCCTGGAGAAAGAAACAAAATGTCGAATGTTTCCAGGTGTGTGTAACGTATATTTATAGTAATTTCTAAGCACTTGCACCACCAATAAAGTGGTCTTTTGCCCAACAATGTGAATATTTTGAGACTGAAGTAAGCTTTGGTACAAGGGATGTTATAATGCCGACCAAAGTCAGGCTAAAAAAGTAAGACCTAAATCAGCTTCACGGGCGAACAAGATTCGTGTTTAAAGTCAGGTCCTTACCGACCGGCCCGGACCTCCACTGAATACCAGCTTTGTGAACGAGGTGGTCTTCCCAATGACCAGGCCTGCTGTGGGATGCCAGACCCGAGAAGGCTCATTGTAGGAAATCAGTTTATAATGCTCTGGAATTAGAATAATAACTGTTATTGAATTGTGCCTCCAGTTGAAGATGGGCGAATGGGTGACTCAGTGGATTACATCAAAGTCTCCTGAGCCATAGGTCCCGGGTTAAAGTAAGGGCAAAGCCTCTGAATAACTTGATCTGATCCCCCAAATCTCTCCCAACAGGGTGAGGGTTGGCGACGCCGTATAACCGTAACAGTTGGTGCGTCGTTAAATCCCAACTGTCATAATCAAAGTTGAAGATGAAAGGGCTTCTTCAGAGGGCGTACAGATGGCGGAAAAATCAATGTAAACATAAAGTTCAGACAAGCAAGAACAAAGGCGCTAAGCTGAAATAAATGCCAGTTTTTGAAAGCTCCATACCCAGCATTGTAACAGGGAGCACAACTGAGTGATTCCCACCCTTATCTATACCTGACCAAACCCAGTGAAAGTGTTCGTGCAAAAGTGTGAAAAACACCCAGCAGAGGCAGGCTTCCCTGCTCCAATAAAATTGGCATCCCTTGATAACATCACAGCTGTCTTGCAATTCGGTAAAATTATCGTTTTGTGACCACGGCCTGCCCTTTGCCAGCGCACGCCTTCACTTGTGCGCCTTCTGATCGGACAGTCATTTTTCACTCGCAGCTCGCCGGCTGTACCAAACCACTTTTTGGCGTCGCTTTTTGTCCCATGAAGCATTGACGTATCCTGAAGCGACCTGGAGGCCGTCCAGTGAAACGGCCTCTGGTGCACGTTCAGGCATGGCGCAGGCGTGGGGTGACCATTTTACTCTCGGCCCAGACCCATTCCCGTGCACTCGCCGCGTGGTACTGAGCGGAGACAACTGAACCGCGCACTTGCCAGCAGTGGCGGATCTAGTCGGTGGGTTTGGGAGGGGCAAAACAAAGTCAAAAGTAAAAAATAAAAAATTCTCACACCGGGAAAGATGCGCCGCAATATCCCTTGCCGGTAGAATTTTGGGCATTTGAGGCGAAAAGCAAAAAAAAACGTCACAGGAAGAAAAATATGGCCTCGAGATACTTTTTCCAGTCGAAGGCCCAATCTTTACACTGAACTTAACTGGTTCTGTTTTGAAGTCGAGAGTTGAAGCACCAGAATCTTGCTTATAAACTAAAAAAGAGTCGGGGGAAAAGGGAGGCCGATCACTTTGGGGGCAAAAACATAGTTTTGCCCCGAGCTTTTTCGTTTGGGGGCATTTCTTTTTTGCCCCCCCTTGGATCTGCCACTGCTTGCCAGCATCCCTCTCTACGTCGCTAGACATTTCACATGTTACAGATTGTTTAGAGTTTAGAGTCTGTCAGAGTCAGGAAAAAGCAGATTCAATCCAGTACGTATGCGGAGTGTTCATGTTCCCACGGTAAATTAAATCCGAGCCGTTTACACATTACCATTAATCCAAATCAGAGCCATGTCCAAATGGGCTGCGTCTGCCGGGCTGGTTGGTCAGACGGATTTATGTCTGAGGCCGGTTGTATTGCTGGCACCAGGTTTATGTACAGAAACATCATCGCAAGCCGGGATACACTTTTTGACAACTATTCTTCCTGTTTTTTCTTCATTATCATTCTCCTCCAGTTACGATAAATTGTAGGCTCCAGTACTTCTTCCAAATCATAATTTTCATATGGCTGATCTTCAATATGAATACATGTAAGACGTCACAATCTTGTTGGGTTTGTGCCCGACTGTCACGCATGTAACTTTGTGCTGGTGCTGTTTTTGTTACTTAGTTCTGCCCTGAATACGTGCTTGGTGATACCGCCGGTTATCGTTAATTGTATTTATGATCATTTATAGATGATGTGAGAGGAGAAGAGACAATTCTGCTTCGAAACGCAATTACAATGATATTAGATAGGTTGAAAATATTAGAACAGCATTTACTTATACTTTCAGCATAAATGTTGAACATGATTATAGAGTCAACTTGTTCTAAGCTGTATATTTATGACTTTTATTTGGTAGAAGAAATGATCTATGTTTCAAAAGGTGTCGTGTCTTTTCTATTTTCAGGCGTTGCTTTTGTCTGTTTTAAGCGACATTTTCCAACCTCTGGCTCATATTAAAGGCTCGATTTCATATTAGGTAACATTTAATTCTCTCCGCTTTCTAGCCTATTCTGAACGATATATTCACTTAGAATTATTGGGGCGTATTGACACACCAACTGCCAGGGTCATATGGCCTCACCAACTCTTTCCCTGATGGAGGGGTTTCTCGAGAGCCAGCTTGCTCCTTGTTTAGGGAAGCCACCGGGCCTTGAATCCGGGTCGGCTGGGTGGAAGCTAGCTGCGCTGACCACTCTACCACTGCGCCCCCGATATATTCACATAGTTGCAAGGACATGGACAAGGACTTTTACCAGGTGGAAATGAGTAGCGCATCAAAGTACTTTTGTCGAGAATGTACGCACCTGGAACCTAATTATGTACGTACCTGGGAGCGCCCGCGAACAGGAAATAAGAAAGCATCTCTAAATGCGCGGTTTCGATTCACCATTCCAGTGCAAAAATCTTAAGTGCTATATACGGTGAGATGAGCTCGTGTTACAAATGGGGAATTTACACTGAGTCTGGATGGTTATGCAGCTGGCACTCAAGTCTGTCCAAAGTGGCATGCCTGTTGGGAAGCGCCGTACCTGGTCTGGCTGCCCAGGCGCTGGGACAGCTTTCGCACGTACCTGATCTGGCGGCCCAGGCGCTGGGACAGCTTTCTGGCGTACCTGATCTGGCTGCCCAGGCGCTGGGACAGCTTTCGCACGTACCTGATCTGGCGGCCCAGGCGCTGGGACCGCTTTCTGACGTACCTGATCTGGCTGCCCAGGCGCTGGGACAGCTTTCTGGCGTACCTGATCTGGCTGTCCAAGCGCTGGGAGAGCTTGCTGTGCACCAGCTGCACCTGAGTGGCGATGCCGTGTCGGTGCTGCGCGGCGCTCATCGAGCCGAACACTGCCGTACCTCCTCCACCTCCAGCCCGACTGCTCCGAGGAAGTCTTCCCGTGCTCTGTTCCAGCAGAGCAGCTCCCGGTGGGGCCACTCCCTCCCCAGGAAAGCCACCCTCACTGTTTGGAAAGCTGCGCCCCTCGCTTGTTTCACTGAGTCGCCGACGGGGACCTGCATCGTCTCTGTTCGCGAGGCTGAAGCGACGGTCGTGAGCTCCCCCAAAGCACGCCAGCACCAGAGCCATTGCTACAGCCACTGCGCCGCTTACGCCGGTCGTGCTGCCCGCCATGGTGACGGCGACTGGCTGGCCGATCTCTGAAGATTCAGAGCGCCACGCCAGGCTAACGGCCACGTCACAATACGGATCAACGTCAACGCTCAAAATTGGTAGGTAGCGTGGCTGCCTGGAATTCCAGCGAACAGCTCCAGATTGCTTTGGGAGAACGCCCGTCCTATAGCCGGCACTGGCAGTGCGCTGGTAATGCCCTGGTATGCAGATTGCCGGTGCTCCAATGCTTCGGGGCCCGGCAGTTGACTGCTGCTTCCGTGTTAGCTGCCTCGGAATGCCGTCACTGTGTCACTGGGGCCTCACTCACTGGCTCCACATGGTCGCCTCAAACAACTGTGGCTTCACAAATCAATGACGGTAACAGTTAGAGAACGAGGGCCGCTGCCACTCCACAATTCGGCCTCCTGGACTAAACGCCACAGGATGAGCGCTTACAGCCGCCGCGTTGTGGTGAGTAAAACCACGTAGTCGCCGGAGGCGGAGCGGCCAGACAGCACCGGTGGACTGGCAGCCCTCCCGCCTGGGACGCGCGGTGTCACCGCAGCTGTGCTGGCTGCCGAGTGGCAGCCGCAGGGGTGTGCACCTCTGCGCTTCAGTACCCAGACCGGGAGCAGCTGCTGCTGCACCGCCCGCCGCTGGAGTCACGCTGAGGGACCAGCCGCCGCGCCGTGCCGAATGCAACACCGCTGCACCGCCAGAGCGCTTCACCAGCCGGGCGGCGCGCGTCTGACACGGCACGGCCGCCGAGCGGCGGCCGTGATGGTGGCCGTGGCTGGTGACCTGTGACCTGGTGACCGTCAGGCGGGCTCAGTGAGCCGCGGCAGAGCAGCCCCGACCTGCTCCGTGATGGTGGGTAACGTGACCGTGGCCGTTATCCACGACGGGTCACACCCAATGCGTCTTTAATTGAATGTGAATTTCATATGACGAGGCTAGCTTCCCCTTTCTGTGAGGTCCATGCTAACCCAAGGAATGTAAATGTGTACGCGATAATCTCCTTGCACTCCAGATGCTTGCGTGGAGTGTGAAATTGGTAAAGTCTTGGCAGAGAAGACATTCCGCTACAAATCAGACAGACGTTAAACACTGAGATAAAGATTTAGACTAAAATTCAGTTAGAGTTCTAGTGGGACTTTTAGACGTTCTCTATGATTCAGTCAGACTAAAATTCAGCCAGAGTTCTCCTGGGACCTTGAGGTATGATTCAGTGACACTACAATTCAGCCAGTTCTCCTGGGACCTTTATGCGTTCTATGTGATTCAGCAGCTTGGTCCGTCTCATGATGTTTCTATTAGAGAATCCGGTATTTTTCCATTGTCAGGCAAACCCACTTTTTTAAGCGTTTGTATATCTGTTATACTGGGGACTTGTATAGAATATATGCATTCTAACAAACTTCAGGAACTATCCAGTTTCGTTGGATACAGATGGCCAATAAACAAAATTTAAAGTTTCACCTTTGATCTACTGTTTAGCATCACCTAAGGTCAATGGCGGATCAAGGGCTTTATTTCAAGATGGGGGCTAGGGGACTCGAGCCTCCCTTGCTATTTCCTTGGAACAGCTCCCGGCTATGCAATTACTATTGGCGGTCTGACATTTGGGAGGCTTGATAACCCCTAGCCCCGTCCGTTTTGTATCCTAGGGTCATTTGACTGCCTAGGGTCATCTCACGGGGCTTCAAAACTTATGTAAAATTATTTTTGATTTTTCTCTTTCACTAATTCTAGCTCATTGCATTGTCCTCGCATGCTGAAACAATAGCAAGTGGATTTTTATTAAAATTATTTTAGTTAAAACAAAACTAACAAACAAAACAAAAACAAACAAACAAAACTAACGAGACTAAATACCAACCTGTATGCTAATGACTATGCAGCAGGAATGATAGATATTATTCAGAATGAGATGAATGCTCTGTCACAAAGACGTTTCGATATATAAGAAAGGGGTCCAATCCAGGCCTGGATTACTTCTGCTATAGTTAGGTGTATCAAAAATAAAACAAGTTCATGAAACGGCGAACCCCCGAAAATGAAACAAGGTATAAACAATATAGAAATAGACAAAATTCGGTTATCGAAAATAAAAAATAACTTACTATAGAGAACAAATTGAACATAACAAAGAAAATGGCAAAAGAATATGGCAAACACTAAACTAAATTCTTAGAAGAAACAAAAAACAATCGGAAATATCTGTACAATTTGAAACAAAACGGAGTGCGTCTTACTGATCCTACAGTCGTAGCAAACGAGTTTAATTATTATTTCGTTTCTGTTGGCAACTATCTAGCAAGTTGCATCCACCTGACTTCTACTGACCCACTATCGTATCGTACCTCGGAACCAGAATGCGAAACACCCCCCCCATGTCACTAGTGATTATATTGAGAAAATAATAAGAGAGCTGAATAATACAGGCGCTGTTAATACATGATTTTTGGTGCATTACCGGAGTTTTAAGCATTCATTAAATATGAGGATCCCGTGCCGCAATGTCGCGAGCATGCATTAATATTTGAAAATGCACGCGTACGTTAACAATTTTATGGAAGGACTAGCACAAGAATAGTGTTTAGCTCCAAGTTATCTTCGATAAAGTGTTTGAGGTAAAATGGACGAAAATTTAGAAACAAATTTGGATCACCAGCCATCATCGCAGATAGATGAAGAAGCCTTGGATACCATGGATGTCACTGCGCAGCCCATAAACACAGGAAAACACAGAATGGGCAAAGCGAAGATTTGATGCCTGGCTAAGGAAACGCCAAATAATCATTGACCTGGAGAACGCACCGCCTGCTGAACTAACACCAATATTACGCAGGTTTTATGGAGAGCTGAAATCTGCCGATGGCAAAACTCTGGCTCCTGCCACACTGTAAAAAGTTTACACTTTTTGGATTTCTTTACACACAGCAACTTTTACACCTTTTTCAAACGGAGGTTGACATCCTTTATTCATGTACAAAACCACCCCTCTAGACAGCAGTTAGATTTAAGAACGCGAATTTAGCAGGTAATATAATACGATTGATCTGATCTTTGAGTAATGCTGCCTATTTTGTGTAACTGTACACACCTTAATTTTTCTTCTTTAAACGTGTTAATTGTAATGCTACACGGCTAAATGAGGCACTGAGTTATCTTACATCGTGCATGACACGGAAATCGGTGTCATTTCATCCTCATAAAGCGTGTACGATGTTATTTTGCATTCTTAAATCGTCTCACTTTACACTGATTTGCAGGTCAGTAATGTCTTGAGAGTCGCAGAACCATGTACTTGTACTCCGTAAAACAGTGTCATTTTATCCAGTGCACTCCCACGCAGTATAATTTTTATCGCAGAACCGAGTAACAGACACACGTAGGGGTTAATGTACACTTTCGCACAGTGTACAGAAATCCCAGAGATGTACGTTCATATCTATTTGAAATGCAAAGTGACCTTGTGACGAGTCCGTCTGCATTGGGGAAAATGTCATTTGATCGCAATCGGGTAATGTTACACTAATATTCGAAACGTCTTTTTCTTTTTCGTGTAAGCTTACACTAATACCCTGAGGGATACCCTATAGGGCCGGGGATACGTGGCTTGCATCCCCCGTACGAACTTATGTTTGGGCGGGATGCTCTAAAATGTGTACACACAAGCGTGAAAGCCTCTCAGCATATTGTAGTTCTGTAATTCAAGGGAAAGACATCATGTTTCAACGGCAGACTGTATTTGTTTACTTCAAACTTTGAGTAAACTTTGTTTACGTTTCGTCCATAAACATCCTGAAAACTAAAGCCACTCCACTATGTTTGACACAGGCACTCAGAGCTACACAGAGACTGGTCAGTAAGACACTCGGCACTACACAGAGACTGGTCAGTGCGGCACTCGGCACTACACAGAGACTGGTCAGTAAGGCACTCGGCACTACACAGAGACTGGTCAGTGGGACACTCGGCACTACGCAGAGACTGGTCAGTAAGGCACTCGGCACTACACAGAGACTGGTCAGTGGGACACTCGGCACTACACAGAGACTGGTCAGTGGGGCACTCAGCGCCACGCCACGCCACTTCACTTCACTTCACTCCACTACACTCCAAACTACAACCTCACTCGAGGTCAGTGAGCTGTTTGACGCGTGACAGCCGCTGGTGGATCCGGTTAGGCAGCGGCGCCCCTCATTTTGGAAAATCTCTTTGCTGATGAGAGCGGCTAGGCTTCCCCCACGGTGCGGGGACGGGTGTTTCAGGTGAAACACCAGGAAGCTAGCCGCCCACATCAGCAGCTGCTCACTCTTCATGGAGCCCTCAAAATCCATTATGCTCACGCCTCCAACGTGAAGGGCGCCACACATCACCATTGAGCTTTTCGGCGTGGTGGCTGCCACTTCCTCAACAAACACTCTTGCGCCATCCAGATGTATGAACTCGAGGAAGCTGTGTACTTTTTCTTCGTCCGTATCTGCAAGGCAATTTTAAGGTCAGATAATGAAGCATGCTACTGAAAATTATCATTTAAAAAATAAGGCTTTATAACACCCAGGGGCATGTGAAATTTCAAAGGTTCATTGATGTCAGAATCTTCACTACAGTTCCGCCGGTGCCACTCAACAACGTGAAAATGACAGTACTCGCGTCTGGTTGCAGTACAGCAACGGAAGCAAATAATAATTTGGGGGAGGGGGCGTAAGGGCTCTTTGCTTTATACAGCTGATGGTCGATATAAAAGCTGCCTCTATAGTTGTCCTCGCCCTCTTGTTCAAACACCTTGCAATAGTTTTGGCCGCTCCCAATCTGGTAAATGGTTGCATTCCATGTTGTGAGTAACTAAAGCATTCATTCCCGATTATATCTAAAATCCCTTTTATGCTCTTCTAGCCTGGTTTTTAATCCCCTGTGTGCTTCCCCATGGCATGACTTATGACACCCATTGCATGGAACTGCATAAATAATGCTGTTCGGTTAGGGTTTTCTATTTTAGGATGTTTGCCGAAAATATCACTTATTTTTCCCCTGACTTTTCAATTAGGTAACAGCATACCTGCCTGCTTCATATTTTTGTTTAATATTTTAGTTTTAGATAATCTAGGGACGGTGAGAACCCTCTTGCGTTCCTTTTTCTTTGAAACTTTATTTTGAGGGGGAGAGGGGGAGAGCTATCATGTAATTGGAGAGGTAGCTTATATTAGGTCTGTCGAGCACCCAAATTACACGTCCCACCTCCCCCCCCCAGGAGGAGAGGCAGACATGGGTTTGCCCCCCTAAAACTCGGGTCTGCGTCCACACATGCGCCCAGCCACAGAATCGAGGGTGGCCAATGGTGCGCAAGGGCGGCCCACGTTGAAGTGGGAGCCCTGGTGCTGCAAAAGAGCAGCAAGTAGTGGAGAAATGGTGAACAATCATGCAGAAGAGGGCAGCCAAAAGTAGGCGAGGATGGTCCATGTTGCAGTGGGGCGCCCAAGGGCCGAACAAGGCAGCAAAACGTAGAATATGGGCACTAGACCAAGTCGTCAGAAAATAATTTCCGATTTCGGATTAAGAGTAGTGATTTTATTATGTCATGACATGTTGCAAACATGATGCCAGCAAAACAAATCCGATGAATCTACGTTTAATGGGCACGGAACGGCCTTTTCTGCAGGCATGTTTTCAGTAGGCTGGCGTTGAAGTCTCCATTGACTTGACAATGCATTGTTGTCAGTATCCTTGCAGCACGGTGACTTGGTTACCAACATCAAAACGTCGGATCTATTTGTAGCCAGGCGCATTAATTGGGCAATGCCTGTTGATGTTTTTTACCAATACAGAATACAGAATGCACTGGATACCCGGGAAGCTGCTGAGAGACCAAGGCACCCTCTGGCCCTCTCCTGGTCACCCCATTGTATTGAAGATAGGGGAATTTCTCGACTTTGAACCTTAACAACCTTGGCAATTGTTGACGTTTAAAGGGAATGTGGCACCTTGGTCGAATCCTGGAATTTAGTGCAATTAGGGGTACTTTTAGCCAAAAATCATGAAAAAATCCCTGATTTCTCTGACTACGGAAGCTTCGAGTTTCAAGACAAATGAGATATTGAGTACCGGGTATTCCGGCATGCTTTACAACTTGGCTATCTCAGTCAAAATCACGTTATAAAGGTGCCACATTCCCTTTAACAATGCACCAACATTTTGGATTATACGGTATCGCCAACTCTCCTCCTGTTGGGAGGGATAGTCAGGTTGTTCTCATTCACTGTCCCTGACGGGGATTGGAACCCGGAACCTATGGTGCAGGACACAGATGTGCTGCCTACTGCAACATAGCACCCACCCCCTTCCCCTCCACCCTTGATAACTTTGGCTGGTCAGCTGGTTGAGCGTTTTCTCTTGTTGAGCACCTACTCAGATTTGGGTTTGGCTACGAGCGTGGTTTGTATGTAAGACCTTAGGCTGTCCTGTGGTATGCTATCCTGTGCTCACTCTGAGCCTTCCTGCCGAGAAGATCAAGATGTTGCAGACTACTTCCATGGAAGTTGTTGACTTACTCGTTCATGGTCAGGGCGTGGAACTGTGTGTGAATGAGGTAATGGCCGGCTCCGAGGCAGAGACGGCGGATTCCATTTTCGAGAAGTGGTGCAAGATTTTCTGGAGGGGGCGCCTTCCTCCCCAGGGGGCGCCATCATCTCTTGGGGGGCGCCTTTGCTATCCAATGGCGTTCTGCAGAAACTCTTTGGACTCGGCGTGCGAGGCCACTTGGGGTGGTTTATTTCTAATATTCCGAAAAATAGGTATTTTAGATTTCGCGTAAACTCAGTCGTATCGGATTGGCATCAGCAACAGAGTAGCATAGCCCAGGATTCTGCGATATTCATAGCCTTGTTTACAGTTATGACCAATGATATTGCAGACACTTCCCGCAAACATACGTCACGTGTTTTTCGTTGAAGACTTCACAATATGTGTGACAGTGTCTACTACAGCAGCTGCGCAGAGGCGGCTGCATCCTGGCCTTGACATATTGCAGCAATGGATCACACGCAATGGACTGAAATTTTCAAGTTCAAAGACATAGTGCATGCACTTTTATAATAGACATTGAGACTGAATACCCGATTTTGTAAATTCGCGGAAATCCGAGCGACGTTGTAGCAGAAACCAGATTTATCAGGCTCACACTCGATAAGCTTTCATATGTGCCACACCTGAAGGATTTCCGCAAAAACATGTTTCGATACGCTGAAAATACTGAAGGTGTTGACGAGGATGAGACACCGTGCAGATAGAGAAATGTTTCTCATGCTATACACGTTATACGCTTATCGCCTATATATACGTTATGCGCACGTTATACGCTCATTGTTATACGCTACGTTATAAGCTTCTTATGCTGTATAGATCACTTATTCGTCCGAAGATCGAGTACGGCTGTGTCAGAGCCGCATGACGAAATCCATGGAGCGAAGCGGATTGAGATTTCTCAAGAGGCTCTATTCTGGCCGTTTGGCGGTTCTGACAGTTGATACCAGGGCTCTGCAATTGTGTAGGGTGATTGCCCTTTTACGCTAGACGCCCAAAATAAGACCCCCGAATTTAAATTCAAAATAGTTTTTGAGAAATTTTGGAACAAATGTTTTCAATTTTGCATTTTTATCATTTCTTTTTCTTAAGCGACGAACTTGTAATTTGCCTCCTTTTGAATAAGCAACAAGGCCACCTAAGAAAAAAGTTCGAACTGGTCCGACAATATTTATTACGCCAAAACGCAGTATTTCTAGTACAAGCAAAAAAGATATTGAAATTTGACAGCCGACTTGTCAGCTCGAAATGTCAGAAGGCACGCTTCAGTTAGTTTAAAGACAGCCACGTGGAGGCAGCTACGTCAATTTTCTTGTGCTTAGGCATAGTTTCCAGTGGAAAACGTAAAATTCTGACCTAGTTTTTGCCATTTTGCCGGAGGACTACATTTTTGCTCATTTCATTTAAATCTTAATCTCTCGCGATCTAATGCGCCGATTTGACTTTTCATTTCAAATAATGAAAGAACATTGCTTCCGCTTGATAATATTCGGAGATGGATATCGTGATAATAAAATTCATTGTCTTATATGTATAAATATAATTTTAGTAAAAAACCTTTTATTTGCAGCTTTTCGGTTCAGAGCACATGTCATTCACAAGCTCAGAATTGACATGGCTGAATAGGAAAATTAATAGCAGTCATTCAATTCATTTACAATACCCACTTATCTCCAACGGCTTTCGAGTAATTCGTCCGAAAGGGTATTTCAAGGAGCTAAATTTCTCGGAACATGTTTGCTTCTCACCATGGTTTCAAGTCCTCAAAATGAATGGAAGTGGATGCAATTTGGCATAAAGCTAGCTTAGGGTCCTGGGTCGCCGATACAAGTGATTCTAGGCGAATCTAATGTTTGGTTCGTCTTCTAGAAGCAGCTTTATACCATGCCTTTTCTGTACGAACACAACACCCGGCGCCACGATCACGGCATCGTTTTGATTGCGTGATACCGGCCAGTGACCTCCTGACGGGTCACAGGTGTAGGGTTAGTGGGAGTCGGTACAGTGTGGCGCAGTGGTCTAGTGATTAGAGGTCCTGTCTCGTGATGAGGGGTGCGCAGGTCGAATCCGGGGTTGACTGCGGGATATTTACTATTTATTTCAAAGAAAAGAATGATGGCACTGACCTACAGGTTTATGAAGAGATACATTGAGAATGAAATATGGTTGATTTCAGCACATTGTCATGCGGCTCTCCTGCGCCGGTGGGGGGTTATCCCAGGTCGCAGACCGGGCTTGCGTATGAGGCCACTCCTTAGTCCGCGAAAAAGATTATCGATATGTCCGTCATCTCGCTATCAGAATAGTAACAGGAGCGTTCCAAGCTTCACCCATAATAAGCATGCTAGTGGAAATTAGTGAAATACCGCTACAAATGCGCAGTAAGATACTCGCTTTGCATTAAGCCATTAAAAGGAATGTGGCACCTTTAGAACGTGATTTTAACTGAGATAGCCAAGTTGCAAAGCAAATCGGAAAACCAGGTGCTCTATATATCATTTGTCTTGGAACTCGATTTTTCCGTAGAAAAAAAAAACTAAAACCTACCCGAAATGTACCTCTCATGTACCTCTCGCCAGGCGGCCATTGTTGTGAGCTGCTGGTGTGACGACATATGCTGACATCACGATAAGCATCAGCCAATCGAAGCCCTTGAAGTGTTTCGAGTATGGTAGTGGTTGCCAGATCATGACATCATCCAGAGGCAGATATTTATTCATTTTTCTAGAGGAGTATTTTAAAAATAAAAGCATTGAGCTTGTTGTACATTTTTCAGAGAAATCATGAGTGGTTTCATTATTTTCGGCTAAAAGTACGCCTAATTACACAAAATTCCAGGATTTTACCAAGGTGCCACGTTCCCTTTAAAATAAGTCACCAACACGCCCCACATACCAAACATTTTTTGGCGACGCCTACCTCAGTCAGATAGACAGTGGCTCGCGTTTTGCAACCCGTCACCAGGGAGTGAGAGTCTGTGCCTGGCTGGCACAGGCTGGTATCGACAGCAATCTCGTCGAACCACATGAAGCAGCTGTTATTGAACCATAGCTCATCTCGGCAGTTAACACGAACACAACCTACGCCAACAAAGCAAAAATTTGCCTCCTGAACCGACGCGCCAATATTTTATGAACTTGCTTGCGGAGCCGTTCGAAAACCATGTCTGTTTCTATATAGACGGTTGCAAAAGAAAGTGACAATGGCACAGGGCGTGCATTTGTTGGTGACGATGTAGAGAAGTTTTCTAGTTTACCTTACGAAGGATCCATTTTTACTTCAGAGCTGTACTCCTTTTTTTGCTGTTTGGACCAGGTGTCTAAGCTGATGGTGAGGAAGTTTGCGATTTTTACCGATTCGCTGTCTTATCTGCAGACATTGAAGCCATTTTATTTCTATAATGCGTCGTCACCTTGGCAGGCCATGCTGAAGATGACTGGATCTTCTGTGTGCACTGATTAGTCCAGTAGGAAGACACAGGCAGCTTGGATGGCTACCATCTCAGCCTGAAAACTCGAGCAGAGCGAGCCTGCTGGTCGCCTGAGCTCATGCTGGGCTCTGTCTGGTGACTCGATGAAGACCCAGCTCCCCCGCTCGTGACCCCTCCGTGCACTGACCCGTCGGTCCACACCCATGTGGCACATTGAGTCAGGGAAGCGAGGTGGGGGAGAGCTACTCGCTTCTTCCGGACAGGTAGCGCTCCTGATGTCAGTGGGCCCACGTCTAGTTGAAATGTGACTCACTCTCCTGATACCCACAGTGGAAGACGTCGAGGAAGGAAAGACTCGATGGGGAGGGAGATGCCTGCTTGATCCCACATGTCTTTGCCCACCTGCCGCCACCCGGTCACCGAGGAGAGTCGAGAGGGCGCTGTCGCCTCCGCACGTCTTCACAGAGGGTCTTCAGGCGGCAGGGTATGGAATTTCACCAGCAGTCGGGTCGCGAGTACCCTCCTTCTGGCCGCTACGCGGGGAGTCTTAACTCGGCTGGGAGTGGAGTGGGTGCATCCTGTGATGATACGCGCCGACGCTCTCATTTTGCGTTCCAGCAGCTCGACATGAAATGGCGGTGTGGCGTGGAGCCATGCTGCGGCCGCTTACTCCATCGCTCCTCTCACGTAGCCAGTAGCGACGGTTCGGAGGTGCTGTTCGTGCAGCCCCCAGTTGCAGCCGGACAGTTGACGTAGGTGGGAGATGCGGGGGTGGACCTTCTCCCACAGTCTCTTACAGTGTGGACCGAAATGGAGGAGCCGATCGATGGTGACGTCAAGTAGCTGTAGGGTGTCTCCAGCAGTGACAGACTTCCCGTCGACCTTAAAATTGAAGGGATCGGCGTCTCTGGCCCACTGGGACATCACCAGTACTTGGATCTTGGCTCCTGATACCACCATTTTGTGCTGTCGGGTCCACTTCATGAGGGTGCCAGCAGCAGCTTTATTGCGCCCGGTCCTTGGCGACTTGGATGTTGTTGCCCGTGCAGAGAGCCGCCGTATCATCGGCGTACATGTAGGGGAGCATCCGGGAACCGCGCAGAGTGCGTCTACCAGCCGAGCCGCCCATACAAAATAAAACTGGCGATAAGACACTTCCTTACGGCAGGCCAGTTCGGAAAATGCGCTCACTGGAAAGCACACCATTTAGTTCCACCTGGACTCTTCGGTCCTGGAGTCACTGCCAAATCCAGGCCACCGTGCAATTTGACAGCCCCATCTACAGCAGGCGAACGCGTAGCAGGTGGTGGTCCACTACGTCGTACGCGTGTGCGAAATCAAACGCGACGAGGATGTATTTCTGCGCGGTCTGTCCATCGGGAGGGCGGCTGTGTCTCGATTTGGGCATGCACAGTGCACGCTCACCTCTTCTCTTAAGTGAGTCCTGAACTTGACCTGAAGGCGATGGTTGATGGTATAAGTGGATGGTCAGTGATAAAATATACTCGTTTTATCAATCTGAATGGTCTTTTCACTTCGATCTGAACACTGCACATGATCATTAAACGCGCAAATCATAGCCAATAAACGAAAAAAATTACCAATTCATCAAGAGAGTACTTGGACACGTTGAAGCTGTTTTCTTTTTATTCTAGTAGGTCCCATTGTAGTGGCGGCGATATCCCGGTGGCTGGCCAGGAGCCCCCGAGGACGTGCGGGCCTCGAAACCTGGTAAACGCGGCTTAGTTTTGGTTGCTGGGTTGGTCTGACCGTGTGTGGTGTGTGACGTCCGTCAGTTTGTTCTGGCGCCCGCAGTGGCGCCATCCGTGAGGGGAACAACCAGCGCCATCTCGTCCCGCGCAGTTCACCAACCGCCGCTCCTCACAGGCCGGTGTAGACCTCAGAAGATGTATTATAACCGGTTACTACCGAAAGCACGTTAGGTATCAGACAATGCATCAAATTTAAACGGCGGATTGCACGCTGATCAAGCCCCACAACACTAATAACACTAGCGAGGCTATCATGGGCTGCCTTCTGGACGACTTCCATTTTACACGCACACAGCCGAGATCTAATAATAGCACATGTTCTGAAACTGCTCAAGGATAAATATCTGCAAGACCACAAGCGACGATAGTATATCAGATAACGATATTCATGATGCGGTCACAACCAGGCTCAAAATCTCTCGGAACCCCTGTCCAATTGCAGAGATGCTTAACGCACTATTCGAGAACACTTGTCACGCGCAGTCATCTCGCGAACACTTAACCCCCGCCCGAAAGTACATACCTGAAATTGTTTCTTGCCGCACACATGTCACCGCCACAACACTCAACAGCCGAATCCGCGCTCTGACCCAGCGGGCGAGGGCCACCCGACGTCACGTGACCTGCACGGCTCGCTCGAGGGAGCAGGCTGGATTAGAGGTGACAAGGACGGGAGCAGGAGGAAACAGTTTGGCCCCGACGGCCGAACCTACACCCATTTATGTCACAAATCGCACATGCCTATTCCTGCCATGATCTATTTCAGCATTCAATCACATGGCTACCAAAATTATCTTAACCGAAAACCGAATACCATAGGCGCCCTTTGGGTGAAAAGTTGATGGTGAAGTGCCCACTTTGAGGCTCCGCGTTTCCCCCCCACCTTACTAAAATTCTAGATCCGCCCATACGCGGATCCAGGGGGCAAAGGGGAGGGGCAGATGCAGCCCCCGATCGATCCTTGGCGCCCCCTGAAATGGTCACGGCGCCCCCTGAAAGGTCGATGGCACTCGCCTGAAGTGGCGCTTCCCACTCTACCCCAGGATGCGAAAATCGGTGCTCACCGATAGGATTTTACGCCCACCTGGTAGGTTTTTCCGGTCAAAAGTGGCGCCCCCTGCTCCGGATGGCGCCCCCCGGGAAGGTGCTCCCCCTCCGATTGGCAATCCTGGATCTGCCTATGGATCCGTCACTGTTCAAGAGCAAACAATTCACAGAAAAGGCAGGAAGATATAAAATGTTAGCGGGGAGTGGTGCGGCAAAGATAATTGATGATGCTAACAAATTGTTTAGTTATGTGGATAAAATAATTGGGTCGCCACACGGGATTGGAAGGGGACTCCTGCCTTCTTATGAGATGGGCAGTGTGCTAAAAATATATCGTCAAGTCAATATCAAATTATCAACATTTAGTTTTATACAGTGCACTGTTCACTGCAGTGATACAAAAGTGCTCTGTCCTTTTTCTGTGGGTTTATGACACCCGGTAGGGTTCGTTTTAGCCTCAAATATGGCTTTTGTGGTATTTATTTGGCCATTTGGCCGCCCCGGTTGCTCGGTTGGTAGAGCGTCGGGCTCCGGCCCGCTGCTGAGAAGCATGCAGTGGCAGTGCATGTCCAGGCTTGAGATCGGTTCCCCTGAGACGCTCCGGCGCTCAATCGTTTGTCCGACGTAGGTCGGCTGGCAACTGACTGATGAGAGGGTGACCTGAGCGAGGCGGCCATCCCTGTGCTTTGTAGGAGGTTAAACTTTGGCTTCTAAATCAACCCTTCATTGCGGGCGTTACTCGTTCGGGTGGTGGGGTCGGGGTCTCCGTGACAAGTCCCTTGAGGACTTTAATGAAACTCAGACTCCAACAGCCGTACTGGGAAGAACTTGGACGAAATTTATAAAAAAACAAGATTTTTTAGTGCAAATACAATTTGAACCTTTTGGCCTTTTCGCAAACCCGGTTTGGCCTTTTTCCGTTGAAAAAAAAACCCGCAGTCCTGGGCAGCATCTCTAATCTTTAGAATATGGAATAACAAAAATTAGGAGACATTTTTTAACACTAGCACGTCTAAATTTTATTAACGCCCCCTCCAAATGGGGGTTTGATCCCCCGAAGACATTATAATGGCCAGCACAAGAAAATCTCCACCGCCCCGCCTCCACTGAGTTTTCCTTAAAAAATGTTCTGCTGTCCTTTCCAGGGGGCGCCTTTCCTATCCATGGGTGCTTATTCTTTCCAGAGGGGGCGCCTTTGCTCTCGGGGGGGGGCGCCTTTTGCTATCCAGGGATGCCTGTGCTAACCAGGGGTGCATATGATATCAAGGGGCGCCGTTGATCTTCTTCGGAGGCGTCTCTGCTGTCCAGGAGGCGCCTGCGCTATCCAGGGGCACCTATGCTATCCAGAGACCCGGATCCTTTACTCAGGGGCGGGGGCCGCCTTTTGCTGTCCAGGGGTGCCTGTGCTAACCAGGGGCGCATATGCTATCCCGGGGTGCCGTTGCTCTTCTTTAGGGGCGTCTCTGCCGTCCAGGGGTGCCTATGCTATCCAGAGGGTGTGTTCTGTCCATGGGGCGCTTTTGGTATCAAAGGGCGTAATTGCTGTTTTGGGGGCGCCTATCCTATCCAGAGGGCGCCCCTGCTGTCCAGGGAGCGCGATTGCTATTAAAGGGAGCTTATGATATCCAGAGGGGTGCCTTTGCTCTATGGGGGAGGGGGCGCCTCTTAGTGTACAGGAGTGCCTGTGCTAACCAGAGGGCGCCTATGCTATTCAGGGGCGTCGTTACTCCTCAATTGGGGGTGCCTTTTTCTGTCCAGGGGCGCCTCTGCTGTCTAGAGGTCGCCTTTGCTATCCAGAGGGGCGCTTTTACTCAAGGGGGTGGGCACCTTTTGCTGTCCAGGGTGCAGCTTTGATGTCAGGGGGCGCCATTCATATTTGAAACTGTATTTTATTTTACACATACGCTTTTCAAGGGCGCCTATGCTATCCAGAGGGGCGCCTTTACTCAAGGGGGGCGCCTTTTGCTTTCCAGGGCGCAGTTGCTTTCCAGGGCTACCCCTTCAGACAGGCGATGTGTCTGATTTTCTCTTGACCGGCCGGGGGCGCCGGCAAAATCCGGGGGTGCCACCCAAATCCGTGAGGGCCTCCCCGTACGAGGTCAAAACCAGGTGTGCAAAAATATACTATTGTACACCATCATTTTTTCAAGGTGTGCAACTGCACACCCTGTCCTGCGGAATCCGCCGTCCCTGCCGCCGTTGTTCTCGGGATGGGGGGGGTTTCTCTCTTATCTCTCCAGGGGGCGCCTTTCTTATCAAAGGGCGCCTATGTTGTCCAGGGGGCGCCTTTTCTCTGCGGAGGGCGCCTTTTGCTGTCAAGGGGTGCCTGTGCTAACCAGGGGGCGCATGTGATATGTAGGGGCGCCGTTTCTCTTCTTCGGAGGCGCCTCAGCTGTCCAGGAGGCGCCTACGCTTTTCAAGGGCGCCTATGCTATCCAGAGGGGCGCCTTTACTCAAGGGGGGCGCCTTTTTGCTTTCCAGGGCGCAGTTTTGATGTCAAGGTGCGTCATTCATGTATGAAAATGTCTTTTTCACAGAGGATCCTACCTCTTCAGGTAGGCGGTAATTAGGCTTGATTTTCTCTGACCGGCCGGGGGCGCCGGTTGAGGCCTGGGGGGGGCGCCTCCTGGGCAAAGCCAAAACAAGTGGTGCAAAAAGATACTTTTGCACCACTTGAAAAAAATCGAGTGGTGCAACTGCACCACTTGCACCCTGGAGTCCGCCGTCCCTGCTCCGAGGCTGTGTTCGGATACGACAGGAGGGACGGGTTCATCAGGGCTAGGCTCACTCACAGGCAGATGACCGGCAAAGTGAGGCCCGAGAAAGACCACGCAATGGTATGCTTATAGAAAAAATGGATAACAAGTAAAGCTTATGTCTAATGTACTACGGAATCGATGTGTATTGTGTGATATATGTAGGATATTCGAGTGCCAGCTTATCCGCAAATATATGATGGTTATTAAGACATACAGCATTAAGCTTGCGTCAAACAAATAGATACGGCAAACAAATAGAATTAGTTGTCGATCCGGTTTCTTTCGGAACTGTGTGTCTCAAAATGCCCAAGACGCAGGGTAGCATACCTACAGCCTCCAGTCTGATCATGTGATTATTACATTACTACAGTGTCTTACTCCAAGGTCTCACATACAAACCACGCTCGTAGCCAGACCCAAATATGAGTAGGTGCTCAACTAGAGAAAACGCTCAACCAGCTGACCAGCCAGTTATTACGGGTAGAGGGGGAGTAGGCAGCACATCTGTGTCCTGCACCATAGGTTCCGGGTTCCAATCCCGGGCAAATACAGTGAATGAGAACAACCTGACTATCCCTCCCAACAGGATGAGAGTTGGCGACACCGTATAATCCAAAAGGTTGGTGTGTTGTTAAAGGGAATGTGGCACCTTTTTAACGTGATTTTGACTGAGATAGCCAAATTGTAAAGCATGCCGGAAAATCCGGTATTCAATATCTCATTTGTCTTGAAACTCGAAGCTTCCGTAGATAAAAGCTAAAACCTACCTGAAATGTACCCCTCATATACCATGAGAAGCAGGCCACAGTTGTCAGTTTTTGGTGTGGCGACATATGCTGACGTCACGGTGAGTATCAGCCAATCGAAGCCCTTGAAGCCTATTGAATATGGTAGTGGCTACCAGCTCATGACATCATCCACAGGCAGATATCTATTTTCCCATAGAGGCGCATTTAAAAAAATAAAAATATTGAGCTTATTGTACATTTTTCAGAGAAATCAGGGATGTTTCCATGATTTCCGGCTAAGAGTACCCCTAATAACACTAAATTCCAGGATTCGACCAAGGTGCCACATTCCCTTTAAATGTTAACAATTTCCAAAGTTGTTAACCCGCGCCCCACCGGGGGTCCGGCGCCACCTTCGCCCCACCGGGGGCCATCGATGGCCCCCTCTAACTCCGAAAATATGCGCGTTAGCGCAAATCTGCAAAGTGCAATAGAAAGCTCGTGTGAATTCAGTAAGAAATTACTTAGCATGTTTTAGTGCTCAGGTCAATGGTTTGACCTCCAGAGGTCAAATTAGGTCAAGATCGGCTATTTTCACTCAAATATGCAATGATTAAGCAAACTGGTCATAACTCTTATGTCATTAGAGCTATTGAGACCTGGTAAGTTCATTTGATAGGAAATTGCCAGTACTTTTTCCGCTATGTGGAACGTAAGGACCTCCCGCCAGTGGTTTGACCTCCAGAGGTCACCTCGTGACCTAATATGACCTGAGGTCACGAAAGGTCACAAAGTGACCTTGCCGTATATCAAATGAAAGCCAGTGACAAGACAAACACGATGGTGTTTGCTTCACCGCTCTAGCTTAATTAGGTCAAAAGTTATTGTCAAAATACTGTTTTTGACCTCTGTTGACCTTGGATGACCTTGGAAAAGTCAAAGGGTAAATATGACCCCTGGGATCCGTGAAAGGGTGTCCAAAAACGCTGTTCTGAGCAGTCTGAGTATTTGCAATCATTTTTGTGGCTTTTATATCATGAAACAGGTTTTCCCCATGCTTTTCCAATTGGAGAGGTCGCCTCGTGACCTGACCTCAGGGCACGAAATCGAAAAATCCCGGATATACACCTTGTAGACCCTGGAGGGGTCATGAAGTGTAGGAAGTTTCAAATCGATCGACTTTGAAATGTAGCTCTTACAGAGCTCTAAAGTTGAAGTGAGGTGACCTTTGTTGACCTCGTCTGGTGACCTGACCTTGGGTGACCCGGGGTAAAAAATTTCAGGGATGATGGGAAAATGATGCAGTGAGAGGTAGAGCCCTCAATCGCGGTGCTGCACCTCGTCGTTTTTCTGCTATCCCGGAAAAACCTTAGGGGAGGCCATCGATGGCCCCGGTGGGGCGAGGGTTAAGGTTCAAAACTCGGGAAATCCCCTATCTTCAATACAAAGGGGTGACCAGGAGAAGGCCAGAGGGTGGCATGGCCTCTCAGCAGCTGCCCGGGTATCCAGCGCATCCGCCTGGCTGCAAATAGATCCGACGTTTTGATATTCGTAACCAAGTTACCGTACTGCAATGATACTGACAACAGTGCATCGTGAAGTCAATGGAGACTTTAACGCCGTCCTGCTGAAAACATGCCTTCAGAAAAGGCCGTTCCGCGCCCATTAAACGTAGATTCATCGGATTTGTTTTGCTTGCATCATGTTTGCAACATATCCTGACATAATAAAATTACTACTCTTAATCCGAAATCGGAAATTATTTTCTGACGACTTGGTCTAATGGGCACCTCGCCACAAAATAGAGGGCAGCCGGAGGCAAGTGAAGGCGGCCCATGTTGAAGAGGGAACCCCTGGGGTTGCAAAAGAGCAACCAATAGTGGAGAAAGAGCGAACAATCGTGTTGAAGAGGACGGCCAAAGGAAGATGAGATTAGTCCATATTGCAGTAGCACGCCCAGGACTGAAAAAGGGCGGCCAGTCGTGGAGCATAGGCACCCAATCACAAAGGAGAGGGCGGCCAAAAATCGATGAAGGCGGTCCATGTTGAAGTGGGGCGCCCAATGGTATGCCAGGGGAAGCTGATTCAAAATTAGGAGTGGCTCACAGTGGGAAAAGTCAGATTCGAATGACTGTTCCTTTGTGTTTGATCTAGCATTCTCTGTTCGTTCTCAATGTGTCGCCAATTTCGGGCGCCATCAGTGACCGAAATCGGCAAGGGCGGCCCTTGGGTCCTAAAGAGGTTGTCACCGCCCCCTCTTGATCTGTCTCTGAGCCTGTGTCAGTAAAAAATACAGCAAGGGACAAAAATAGTAAATAAATATATAGGCTAATAAATAAATATATAATATAAATTAAATAAATATAAATCAAATTATTTTAAATTATTTTAAATTAAATTAAGTAAATATAAATATAATATTAATTAAAAAAATAATAAAAGCTAGGACAAAACGACAAAAAATATTTCAATTTGACACCACCATGTCTAGAAAAATCTAAAACTTTGTCTCCGGGGTAGTTTTGGGCCAGAAACACGCCTGTGTGAATCTTAGCTTCCTCCGACCAACAGTGACCGAGTTATAGCCCGAGGCATTTTCGGGAGGTCACCTTGTAGACTCATCTTTGATGCTTCATAACTCAAGAACGCATACCCTGATTAACAGGTTTTGTATATCATTGAACTCGTCTTGAATTATACCTTGTTTTGAAAAAGGAAAATTTCAAAATTTTAAAATTTTTGACTTTTAATTTATTTGATCTTTTCTTTTTGACCTAGCTTGACCTCTTCGCAGTTGAAATTGCCCCTTTAGACACCTCAAAAATTTTTCTTCATAAAATATCTTTCGATAGAAAAATTAAACAAATGCGTTTTTGCAATAAGTTCCAAATATTTAGCACCTAAGGTAGGTATGTAAACGGTTTTTGACCACTGCGGTAGTACAGCCTTCTGTTAAACGCCGCAAACATAGCGATTGCTCTTGCAATCGGTTGCTGGCAATCATATTGCTTTGTCTTTACGAAATTTTCATCGTGTAAGTGTCAGAATTTATGACAATTAACACGCGCCCACCCGAGGGGGTGGGCTACCGGCCTCCTCAGGTATCTACAGGTAGTAAAAAAAAAAACACCTTCGCGCAGCGTCACCGTACTCCATCTACCTCTAACACAACATTTTTCAACTTCTGAAAAAGTAATTTAGGTCAACTGGGAGGTGGTAGGTACTGTAAATACTGAGGGCCAGCTGTCAACTGACTGGTGAGGGGGTGACCTGAGGTAGACGGTCGTCGTTATGCCTTGTGGGACTTTCAACTTTGGTTCCTTGATTAACACTTCATCGTGGGAGTTGCTCGTTTGGGTGGTGGGGTCGGGGTCTCCGTAAAAAGTCCCTTGATGACTCTAGTGAGACACTTACTCCTAAAACTGAGCTGGGAACAACTTAAACAATATTGATAAAAATAAAAATTGCAGTCATTAAAAGTGATAGAAAGGGATCCATTGTTTCGGGGGAGACGACGGCAAATGAACTTATTAATAATGGACCTTTTCAGCCTTAAACGAATATTTGCAAAGATGTTGCGATTTTATCCATAATTGAAACAAGTATAACTTATTATATTAGCACCACTAACTCACACAATTACATCGTTCCCGGAGATGGAAAAATAGTATCGATACAAGGTGACCCAGTGCAGCACAGCATACGTTTGAGAGGATTCATGCAATGTAAACAAACATGTCTGAAAGGCTTTCATTCCCAAAAAGTAATTTGTATCTGCTCATAAATGCGAAAAAATGTCCTGAAATTGTAACACATACGACTTTGCCACTTGAACAGGTTGCCTCATGATATTTTTACAAGGTGATCATTTCATAGCTGACACGGATCCCAGAATCCCAGATGAATGATGACACAGAGCACTGGGAGTGATGCCGCTAAATAGCCAGTTTTAATCACTACCGGATATGTTACATACAATCGTTTGGTCGTGTCACCTTTGAGGTTGCTCGAGGTCACAGTATTTCTTACAGGAACTAAGTGGAAACCTAAATTTTGTGGCATAATAGGTGACAGAGGAGAGCCGCAGAAAGAAATGTTCAGCACCATTGGAACACTCTTGTTGAGCCCAAACGGATTATGTATCTTATAATATTGCCTAGTCAAATGTCAAAATTAACCTGCTTTGACCTAGAGCCAGGCTTAGGTCTTCATGGTAAAACGAATATTAATCAAACTGCAGAGGCAAGTCAGACACGGCAACGTAAAAATAAAATCTAAATCGCAATTCTCAGCAATTCTCAATCCTCGCAAGTTATCAAAATTTACCAATTGCCCCATGCATTTCTAATGGAAAGATCATGACCCTGACCCTGCTCCCGGTTATCGATATAGAAATCCTGCTACGAACAATTATCTTGATCGGTGACCTTACTATGTAATGTGAATCTAACCACGATAGGCTAAATTTGATATTATTGATGCACCTCCCAAAGTTTTTTCGAGGTTAGGTCTCTTGACCTGGGTTGGCGGTCTGACCTGGTATGACCCAGACCTAAAAATTTTTCCAGAAGCTGCAAAAATTTCGAGTTAGAGATACATGAAGCACGGTGGCGCTGCGCGAAGGTGTTTTTTTTTACTACCTTTGGAAACCTGAAGAGGCCGGTTGCGCACCCCCTTGTGTGGGCGAGTGTTAATTCTCATATATTTTGACACTTGCACGATTAAACTTTCTTAAAGACAATGTCATATAATTGTAAGCAACCGATTACAAAAGCAATCGCTTTGTTTGCGGCGTTTAACATAAGGCTGTACTACCGCCTTGGTGAAAAACCGTCTGCATACCTACCTTAGGTGCTAAAAATTTGGAACTTACAGCAAAAACGCATTTTTTTATTTTTTCTATCAAAATATATTTTATGAACAAAATTTTTTAAGGTGTCTAAAGGGGCAATTTCAACTGCGAAAAGGTCAAGCTAGGTCAAAAAGAAAAGGTCAAACAAATTAAAAGTAAAAAATTTTCAAATTTTGAAATTTTCTTTTTTTCAAAATAAAGTATAGTTCAAGTACGGACAATGACGAGTTCAATGATATAAAAAACTTGTTAATCAGGCAATGATTTTTGGAGTTATGAAGCATCAAAGATAAGTCTACAAGGTGACCTCCCGAAAATGCCTCGGGCTATAACTCGGTCACCGTTGGTCGGAGGGGGCTAAGATTCTCACAGGCGTGTTTCTGGCCCAAAAATACCCCGGACACGAAGTTTCAGATTTTTTCTAGATATGGTGGTGTCAAGCCTTGGTCGATCTGTCCTGGAATGCCCCAGCAGTTAATTTTGGACTGCCTCTCGGCGAATTGGTTTGCAGATTTTCAGCGTGTGGATTAGACATAGTTAAAGATCCAGGGGGTCAGAACCCCCCTGGATTTTGGACCCCCATAGACTTTGTGTTGGGCTTCTATTACCGTGCCAGCGTTAAGCCATCTAGGACTCCCCCCCCCCACGTCGAGATGAGATCTCCAGCCTTGGCGTTAGGCAATAATTTTGCCTGTTTATGAAGCCTAAGCACGTATGGCCGAGCATTATGCATTGCAGTTTATTCCACCATAGGCGGAGCTCTGCCTTCAAATTTGGAATGACAAAATGGGTGTGCTACTCTCCAATGAGAGACCATGGATATGTTTGTGCTTCAGAAAGATACTTGGGCGCGTCATTGGACACAACACCTAACAGTTGAGGAGCAGTACCTACCCTTCCGAAGGGGCTGGTTGCCAAAAACTTAGTACAACGAGCCATATCTTTCATATATAGTAAGTCCCGTCCATGCATTTCAACTCAATCACAGCGAATAGGTACAAAGAAATCGAAAAAAACTTACCATTAGAAGACACCAAACACTCCGACCACAAGGTTCAGCACTTTCGCGCGCAATGGCGGTCCCAAATAAAGGCTTGATACAAACGTGTTGCTTTACATTAAAAATCCAGACACTTTGCCTATTTTTCAGGTATTTCGATGAGTAATCCAATGATAAGCGTGTGAATTGAACCGTGCTTATCTGGAAAATGAGTAGCTTGTTCCAAATGTACGGCAAAATGGAGCACATAAACCAATTGTGTGTTATTAAATGCTGTTTCCTCTCATTTTCAAACACATTAATTTTTTGGCTGTAAATTTACACGGTATTGGAACTGATATTGTTATGCGCAGTTCGGATTTGAAAATGTTGACTCTCGCAATAGTGTAACGAAGCTCATTTATGAAGTAAATGGTGTGAAGGGACACCATTTTCGCAAGCAATGACAAGGTAAGTGCATCACTACACGGTTTTGATTAAGCAATACCTGTTTTGTGTTGTATGATCCTCGGGTGGAGAACAAAAACTCAATTTACGTAAGCTGACCCAGAGGTGTAAGGATACACAATTTGGATTTTAGCGACTGCTTGTGAAATTGGTTGCAAGTGAATCGATTTCCAAGCAAAAGATGCTGCGAGAAGTGGATGATAGTTCAACTGATCACCTAAAGACGAATTAATCCGATTATAACATGTCAATAAATATGTTTGGGCATAATGGGAATCGTTTAAGCCATGTCAGAAAATTCAAAAAGTGTAAACTTTTTTACAGTGCACGATGAACGGCATCAGGGCAGGGATTCAGCGCCACCTTACACAAATTCGACCAGTTCCTCGCAACATCACCAAAGATACGGCGTTCCAAAAAAGCAAACAACACATTTAAGGCTAAATGCAATCTATACTCTGCCCAGGGAAATCCAAAGTCAAAGAGAAAGGAGGAGATAGCACCCCAGGACCTAAAGAAGATTCGGGACTATCTGAGTGCCGAAGAGACGGCTACAGATCCCCGTCGACTCAGCCAGGCGATCTGGTTCTTGTTAGCTTTCAATCTGGGGTGCTGAGGTCGGGAGATTTACAGACAGCTGCGGAAAAATTGCCTGTCATTCTCCGTAGACGACACCGGAAAAGAATACGTAACCATAGACCAAACACAAATAGAGGAAAATCATCAAGGCGGGCACTCTAAAGACGATCAAATAAGCGGAAGCACATGCATATACAACTGCAATATAGGGCCGCACACCCTCATCGGCCTCCTAAAACTGTACATTTCCAGGCTGCACGAAGCATCCGATTGGCTATTTCAGCAGTGCCGCACGAGAACAACTGATGGTCCCTGGTACAAGAATGAGCCGTTTTGGTGTGAACGCCCTAGGATCAATTATGAGGACAATCAGCCAGACAGCAGGCTTGAGCAGGATGTATACGAACCACTGTGTGCGCTCCACCACAATCACGGTCCTCTTCAATGCAGGCGTGGACGTGACAAACATTCAATCAAGAACTGGCCACAGAAGCCTCCAGGGACTGCAGCCTTACATAGGCAACCCCACAGCAGCTAAGAAGCGAGAGGAAGCGGCTATTCTCCACGATGCGCTGGGCTGTGAGAGTAGCCAGAGCCCACAGCACGTCAAACAGCACATAGCGCTCGAAAGGAACCAGGAACACACTGGACAGCACCATAAACTGATGCCTGGACAGTTCACCAACTGTGTTTTCAATATCACCGTGAATCACAAAGCGCAGTAGTCAGTCAAAAGTTCTGTTGTAGGCTCAAGTGTGCGGTATGAAGCATATGTTGCCGTGCAAAGAATCTGATTTGGATGAACTGGAATGATCAATAAAGCATTGATTGTTAAAAAATAGTTTACTTTCTACACGCACGCATTTATCTTGTGAATACCCAAAAAACATATCATGCCCCTTTTTATTTTTCCAAACCCCAAAAGAAACCCTTTAACGATGACGGGAAGCCGAAAGCGACCTTTCCGCTAAAGACAGATGCACCGAAAATCATGCTACTTACACGTAATGCATGGTTTTGGGTGTATTAATGGATTTTGCATACTCGTCGCTGATTAGAGCACTCGTGTGGTTAATACACTCGCTCCGCTCGTGCATTAACCACACTCGTGCTCTAATCAAGCGACTCGTGCGCTAAATCCATTAATACATCCAAAACCATGCATTAAGTATTGGTATTGACAAAATAAATTATTAAATTCTAAAGCTATCCTCCTATATATTTACAGAGATAACTTACCCTATGAACAAATTTATTGAAAAAGTGTCTCTCCGGACTGCTTTAAGAAGCACTTGTAAATCCTGTCTACAAGTCCG
Organism: Lepas anatifera; assembly: GCA_034440635.1. NCBI lineage: Eukaryota > Metazoa > Arthropoda > Thecostraca > Lepadidae > Lepas > Lepas anatifera. Next base: position 102,318 of record JAOTON010000404.1, on the reverse strand, counting down.
GATGTAAGAAAAAATTTGAAAACCATCAGCCATTATCTATCCTACCTGTAATGTCAAAAGTACTTGAATGAATCATGAATGACAACTTTTTCGGTCATTTAGAGCAAAACAGTCTCGTATATCGCTTTCAGTTCGGATTCAGAAAAAAACACTTAACATATATGCCGGTCTCCCTTATTCATGATTCACATCTCACAAAAAAACAAGATTCCTGTTGGATTGTTTTTGAACAATCCAACAATGCGTGAAGTTTTCGACACTCTTAACATTCAATGTCTCTAAAGAAAATGTGGTGCTATGGTATAATAAACCAACTTTGAAAATATTTCAATCATACCTTCAAGGGGATGAGGTGGCTTAGTGGATAGCACCCTTGTCTTCTAAGCCACCGGTCCCGGGTTCAAGTCCCGGCGGAGCCCTGAATAAGTCGATCTGATCCCCAAAATCCCTTCCAACAGGGTGAGAGTTGGCGACGCCGTATGACCCTGGCAGTCGGAGCGTCGTTAAACCCCAACAATTATTATAATCATACCTTCAAAATAGAAAACAAGCTACTGAGCCGGAAAGTGTAACCTCCGAAACTAAGACTATAACCATTGGCATACCACAGGGCTCTATTTTGGGCCAAAATTGTTTAACCTCTATATATATATATATGTATGTAAACGACCTTTATAAAGCAACTAGCGTGAACACTTTCTATAATTTTGCTGACGATACCGGCATCTTATATTCAGGGGACACACTTGAGACTGTTGAAAAGACAATCCATGAGAAACCCCCATTAATTTTCAATTGGCTGTCTACTAAGCAACTCACATTAAACATCGCCAAAACCCATTTTCAAATCTATTCACTTAATGATCGAAATCCTGACACTAATGTATTGTTTGGTTCCCAAAATATATCCAGGTCTTCAACATATAAATATTTGGGAGTTTTCATTAGATGAAAACTTTAAATGGAGAAGCCACATTAACAGAAAAGATATATCAGCAAAATCACTGGTGCTACCACTAGAGCAAAATTTATGTTGCCCTGAAAGTATTTACTACTGTTCTATTAGACTCTTGTCGTTACTCACTTGGGGGCGCGGTAGTGGAGTGGTCAGCGTAGCTGGCTTCCATTCAGCCGACCCGGGTTCAAGGCCCGGCGGCTTCCCTGAACAAGGAGCAAGCTGGCTCCCGAGAAACCCTTCCAACAGGGAAAGAGTGGGCGGCGCCATATGACCCTGGCAGTTGGTGCGTCAATAAGCCCCAAAAATTATTATTCGTTACTCACTTGAGCTATTGCAATATTATTTGGGCCAGTAATTATTCCTTAAATTTGATAAAAAATAATCAATATTCACAAAACATTATACGAATTACTGGCTCCACATAGAGCCCCCAGTAGCCCACTGTTCAAGGAGCTGCAGCTCTTATAATTCTTAATCTACGAATTTAATATATAGGAATATAATATCTACAAATTGTTTTCTACGATATCCGTATCGTTTGACAACAGAAAATAATCCTGCTTCACAACTGTGTTTCTTGTCAAATAGTTATGCTCAAAATTTGGAGTTATTTACCCCCTTGAAAACATAGTAACCAGACAAGCGCTACATTTTAAACTGTCAATAGCCCTCACAAATTATAGAGAATTTTCATTCGAGTTGCTAAGATGTTCCCTGGCCTCTCCCCTCGAATCCGGAAATATGAAAAACACTGAAGATTATATATTCGGGCACAGCCCTTAATCAGAATCGTGGAGTAAATATCAATAATTCTCAGTCCTAGTATAGCCAGACCTCGAATTCAGCTGTGTCCGAATATATAATCTTCAGTGTTTTTTTATATTTCCGGATTCCAGGGGATGGGCCAGGGAACATCTTAGCAAATCATCATCATGCTCCTCGCCGCAGCACTTCCAAACTTATCAACGTTAGAATTTTCATTCACTGTATCATGTTGGAGAGAATGGAACGAAACTATTGCCAGCAGAATTCCTAACTTAACCGATATACCAATCTCTAAACCACTCATAAAAATTTCTAAACCACATATTTTTCGGTGCTTACTAATCTTTCAGGCTCGTCCTTTGCATCATACTAGTAGGTCAGAAATGTTTTTTAGCATTGCATGCTTGCCTGACTAAGTTGCTTATTTGTGCTCTGTCGATACTCTTCATTCAATCCTGCATGCTTTTGTCTTTTTTCCTTGTCTCTTTTGTCTTTTTTGTTTCTTTTTTGCATCACCTTCAGCCGTTGCGAAGTTTTCCACTATAGTGTAACAGAGTAACATTATTCAAGCTGGACTGGTCACTTGCCTAAGCTTATACTCGGTTAGGATGTTTGTCAAGGTTATTGTCCTTTATGTCCTGACCTGAGGAAATATTTGCAACCAGCTCATCCAGCCAATGAATAATTTCGCGGACGTAATTTTTTTAATATAAAAAGTAGTCAAATTTCGAGTGTTCTTAGCTTTTCACCTCTGCGTGGAATATGTTTACCTCCGAGAAGTAGAAAAATAATTTATTTTCAATAAAGATGAATGTACCTCGATGTCCTGAAAGTAGTGGCGGATATAAAGGGGCTCAAGCCCCCCCTCAAAATAACAGCGTCTATCGTTAATGCATAGGCAGAAACTGATTCGAGGTAATGGTGAGGGAGGCTCCAGCCCCTTAGCCCTTCCCCTTGAAATGAAGTTATGGATCCCCCACTGCTTGCAAGTACTGCTTATCTAGGCTAAAAACATCATTGCACCTTTGGTATATATGCTTGGAATTGCTTTTTAGAGGGTGAAGTTAATAAAACAGTGTCAATATGTAAAAGTATACAGTTTTGGAGGCATTAAGTCCTGTTGATATCTAGTCATGGATGTGTTCCTAAGGAACAGGTATGTGGTGGTGTATGGGAAGAGCATTCGACTTCCTTGGCACAATCCCGGGTTTAAATGGAGTGTCCCACTTTTATAATGGGTTTTGTACTGAGATAGCAGTTTTGTAGAGTGTATTGAGAAACCACTATCGGCATATTTAATTTCACCCAAAGCTCTCGGTATAAAATTTATGCCGGCTTTAAAGTTCAAAGTAAAGGGGCCTGCTGGCTTATTTCCAACCCTGAATACATCTCTCCCATACGCTGAAAATACCATTCTAGCAAGTGAACCAGCATGCAAATGCTTGTCCACCGGCATGTTAGACAAAAAGTGGTCCAGTTCAGGGCGTATTGGGTCAAAATTAGGCCAGTAACAGCAATAAACATCATATCCCGTACTTGTGCAAATAAGGGTTAAAAATCCAACTCTGAAATTGCTTCCTTACATCAGACATATGCATAATCTTTCTACCACTGAATAAACTCGGCTACCGTAATGACACCTGACGTGCAGTTCTTGAACCAGTGCTTCTTGTACTGCATGCTATTTTCGCCGTGCAGAAATGCTTTGAATGGAGCTTATAGCGAGTCTATGATCAACGTTTGGGATTTCACTGATTATCCACAGTGTTATTTTTATGACGTCACATATTGTTGGAAAAGAGGATATATTTATGTTTTTAGCGCATTGAATTGGGGTAAAATTCTGTTTCCTGGTTGGTTTTCAGATCTCTCTTGTTCTTAAAATGTTCTTTTTAGGATTTTCACAAAGTGGTCCACTCCCTTTAATTCCTCGGTCGGGTATTCCACATAAGTTTTTTCCCGATTACCATAATACCGTTCCAACTGGGGAGAGTAGGCGAAATAATATGGCCCCAGCAGTCGGCGTGTCGTAAAGCACGAAATGTTGCTTTGACACTGGGAGTATGAATGATCTTGTCTCCTTGATCTGCCTATGGATGAAGTTCTATCTATTTGGCCCTGTAACCTTTGATCAAATAGGCTGGGATGAGCGGCCCTGTTGATCACTGACGTATGTACGCCTGCCAATCGCCTGCTGGTTCAGGGATTTCGGCACGCCTCGGTGCGGGACTGACGTACGCCTGCCAATATCCAGCCGGTTCGGGGCTTTCAGCCTCGGGGCCAATCACCTGCCGGTTCAGGGCTTTCAGCCTCGGGGCCAATCGCCTGCTGGTTCGGGGCTTTCAGCCTCGGGGCCTCGTTGTGGGCTGCGTCGGAGTTTACGAACGTTTTTCTGTGAGGAAGGCGTTTGACTTTTGAGTTTACGTTTGTCTCTGTAGCAGTAATATATGAATCTTGGATTTCCGTGACCAGAGGGAGGGGGGGTGTTTCAAGGTTATTCTGATCAGTTTCAATGGCATGTCGCATGTAACGTTTCTTAGATAGTAAGTTGAGTTGGATTTGTACCTCTTGCGTCATGGATGTCACTTTTCTTGGGATTTCACAGTGGATTTCATTGTTGTGTAGCTTAAGTAAGGAGGCAGTTGCATAGTAAAATTAAGGGAATTGTTTCTTGAATGTAATGCTGGGACGAATGGGTAATTAGGGTGTGTTGTGAGTCAGCACCGATTTCGAAGCGCAGTTTATCTACACGGTTTGTTGATGGTGGCGGGCCATGTGGACTGGCTGAAGCGAGATAAGCAACTGGATCCTGCGCTGTTTTTACTGCTGTTGCGACAATTGCTGCGGTTGGTGTACCGCAATAAACGCGGCACTGCTCATTTCGCCACCAGGTGCATGTGTACTGCACGCACTAGCCATTGTGACAGTAAATTATTGATACGCTGACCAGTACAATAGCAATGAATCCACACGAAAATCTTACTATTTCCCCTGTTTTACTTTGGTTCACGTGTGCTCCCATTCAGACACACTCTTACATCCACATTCAAGCTTCAGATTGAGCCACACTTTATTACCGCTGGATAAAACAGAATCCATCGGCGAGCCCCACTGATATTAGCTCTTCCTCAAGTGTATCTGTGTCGCAGCCTTGCCCTCTGCAGTTTGTCTATCGTTTCGGCCATGGTGTCTCTGTCGGTGGCAGCCCGGTGGGTGCTTCGGCTCCAGTCTGTGGCCAGAGAGAACTGCCTGCCGTCCAGAGCACGCGCCCCTCCGCCAACCAGCAGCTCGATGATCGCCTGGTACAGACACAAGTCGTTTCACACTTTTTTCATAGTATCGACGACGAAAAGAGCGCTAAAATTATGCATTGGGATAGCGTGCAGATCTGAGGTGAAGGTACCGAGCGGCAGGTTTCGCATCGATATGTTAGTGTCAGAATCATTCAGAAGGGAAAGTCTAATCCTATTTCCGTCAAGAGGGGGGGATTGTGGATTTTACATACCCTTAATGTTTTCTTGGGATCTCTTCAAAATGGTTTATGATAGGCGTCAGAAACTTTCTTACCTTTCAAAACTAAATTAGACAGATTCTCCTAAGAGTTTTGAGCTAATATATTTCTCATGGGTGGATCTCTGGTTTGATATTTAGGGAAATATGTTCGCAAACTGTGAGTTAGCGTATACGGTACACTATTTTTGGAACAAAGACTGAGGGTAGTCTAACAATACTGAGGGTAGTAAGAATGTAAGGAGACTTCAAGTGACAGTCCATCTACATTTTCATATTAATTTGTTTGTCAAAGGCGATTACAGCAACTCAAAATCAAGCAGAGGAAGTTTCTAATGCAGTGGAATGGTACTCTTACAGAGTGAAAATATACATTTGCTTGCAGGACAGCCGGAAGGCATGAAAGTAGCCATATCATACTTCAAAATATGCATGCTCCTGGTAAAGCATGCACGGCAAGACCAGACGGAGCGAGTATCCAAATAAGCCGACGGCTACCACCTGCTGCTTGCCTTTAACTTGTTGTTACGTTGTTATATGCCCCTCCCCCGTGGTGCAGCTGGCAAAGGTGCCATGCTTGGGTGTGGAAGGCTGCTGGATCAAGGCTGACCTGTGGCAGCCTTTTCCGCGGCCGCCTCCCACCCAGGAGATAGCTAGAGATAGATCAACGCCGTGCCAGCCGGCATTCCTGTTTGTGGGTGCAAGGCCTGATCGGCATTTAAAGTGATCGCAGAGTGTTGTGGGAATGAACTAGGATCCTAGAAAGATGAGGAAACAAAAGATGGTAAAAGCGTTAAAATACTTAAAACCCACCCGTCGGAAAAAGGAAAAAAGCTAAAATCTAAAATCATAAGACGAAGGCAGCCAAAAAAAGCCAAAGTCCAGAAACTAAAAAGTCTAAGCCCTCACAAGGGTCTAGACGGTTAAACCCGGTTAGAAGTTTGGACCCTCCGTGGGTTTAAACGTTTAAGTTTCTGAACTTTGGCTTTTTTGGCTGTCTTCGTCTTATAATTTTAGAAATTAGCTGTTTTTCCCTTTTTGACGACGGGCGGGTTTCAGGTCTTCTAGCACTTAACTGTCTTTTGTTCTATCATTTTTAGGATCTTGGGTTATTCCCACAACACTCTGCGGTTTATGGCAGGTCTTCCGAGAATGTATTATTTAATGTGATCCACCGGTCTGGCCTCCCTCCCGCGGCCCTCTTGTTAGGGCTCGGCCTGTGCCGGGCGCTGCGGCTTGGAGAGACTGGAGCAGCCTATGGCCCTCCCAGTGCGGTGTCGCTGTCCCGTAAGGGTGCCGGCAAATGGAAACTTCCGCTCTGTACATAGTTTGAGTGCGCTGTATGAATGAGACAAGCTACAACACAAAATGTTCCCAGGGAAGGGAGCGCAAAAAGTATTTAAAAGAAATCGTTTTGATATATGTATATTTATATACTTACATATATAATACACTCTGCAAGTAAAAAATTTTGAAGTTTAGGCTCTGATTTCTGATCTAAATTTAAAAAATATATATATGCATATATATAGTATACGATACTACAAATCATAACAATAAGGCACCCGCACCTGCAAAAAAAACTTTCAACTCAGATTGGTCAGGATTCTGGATCCCCGACACCTTTTATAAATTTATACTTGAGCCCTAATTTTATGCATCGAATTTCATTAATTGCGCCGTGGAATTCAGTCTTCTTTCATGTTTTGGATCCCAAGAAATCATTTTCCATGTGCAGACTTTAGGGGAAAGCATGTGTATTGCGCACCCCTAAGGGAAATCACTTGCTAGACGAATGTCTCCTATTCAATCTCGCTACCGTGGATTAAATGACAAAATTTGATCATTTTTTGTTATTGAGAAAACAATTCCTGGCCTGAAAATAGCGTGTTCTAAGAGTGAATTCCAGTTTGAGTGAAACTATGCAAAGGGCGCATTTGCCAAAGTGTGACGGTAATTGCGCCCGGGGGAGGGCGCATTTAGATTTAATTGCGCCCTTCCGTCAAACCATGTCAAGTCAATGGCACAGTAGAAATAAGCATTAGTATAAGACCAAATGGGCCTCGGGCATCTCCCAAGTTTTTCATCTGGAGGGCTTGGAAGTCATTTTATTGTGGTATTCTTGCATTCACAATGACTTGTAATAATACAATCACACTCATACGGAAAGGCTTTGGATTTGATTTTTCAACATATCTTTGGATAGGGCGCATTTGACCAGGGCGCAATTATTTTTTGCATTTGAATCAGAGATGTCTGCCTTAAAAAATATCCACCAAGGGGAATTTATAATTGTTGCTTTCAGAATATGCAATGCAATTCTGGCTTTGAAATTAAAACCTTCGATTTTGGATTGCGACAGCCGTATTCTTATTTTTCCGGTTCATAAACCCGTGCAGATTTAAAGGGAATGTGGCACCTTCACAACGTGATTTTAACTGAAATAGCCAAGTTGTAAAGCAGGTCGGAAAACCCGGTACTCCATATTTAATTTGTCTTGGAACTCGATATTTCCGTAGAAAAAATCTAAAACCTACCTGACACCAGCCCCGCTCAGCCCCCGTCGCCGACGGCCATTGTTGTGAGCTACTGGTGTGACGACATATGCTGACGTCACGATGAGCATCAGCCAATCGAAGCCCTTGAAGCGTTTCAAGTATGGTAGTGGTTGCCAGATCGTTACATCATCATCATAGGCTGATATTTATTTCTTTTTCTAGAGGAGTATTTTTAAAAACCAAATATTGAGCTTATTGTACATTTTTCAGATAGATCGTGAGTGGTTTAATTATTTTCTACTAAAAGTACGCATAATAACACTAAATTCCAGGATTCGACCAAGGTGCCACATTCCCTTTAAGGAAGTACTGAATTTATTTTGCTAGCTGATTAAAATACATTCTTATGTACGAATTCATTGAAACGTTGGGAAAATGTATGAATTGGAGGTGAGAACTGGATTAAATTTCCCAAAACAAACTGCCACTAGTACCTTTCTCTGTTATAAGGGGGGCGCAATTAGTTAGGAGGGCGCAATACACACACTTTCCCCTACAACGCCGGCGTCACGGAAGTAGCTTTACGTCTATGCAACAATGGCGCAAAATCAGGAAGCACAATATGTTTTTGGTCCAATAGGCGTAGGAACCGCGGGGGCCAGGGGGGCCACTGGCCCCCCACTTTTCAGTGATGGGCCCCCGCAACGGAGATAAGAATATCAAGAACTGTAATATCAAGCAAGAAACTCTAACTGGCCCATAGCTTGCCCCGGAACTCAGGGCATTTTTTAAGGAAAAATCAGTGGGGGGCATTTCTTGGGCTGGCAATTATAGTGTCTTTAGGGGATCAAGACCCCATTTGGAGTCGGGGGGGAATACAACTTAGAGGCGTCAGTGTTAAAAAAATTCCCCAATTTTTGTGTTCTTCTATCTTCTAAAGATTATAGATGCTGCCCAGTGCTGCCATTTTTTCGCCGGAGAAAGGCCAAACTGAGTTATAAAAACGTTCAAAAGGGGTTATTTTCCACAAAATGGCAAAATAAACACCACAAAACCCAGACTTGAGGCTAAAACGACCAGAAAAGCTACCTGTATCACCGTTTAAAACTAATTGTTGACGGTTTGATAATGACTTGACGCAGTATTCTTTTTTAGCACACTACCCAGCTAGTAGGAAGCCAGGAGTGCCCTTCCAATCCCGGGTGGCCATCAATGATTTTATCCACAGAACCAGAAAATGTTTTAGCATCATCAATTATCTTGGTCACACCACTCTCCGCTAACATTTAATATTTTTCTTGTTTTTCCAACTGTGAATTTTTGCTCTCGAAGAGTGGTGGATCTAGGATTTTGATAATTGGGGGAGGGTGGGGCCTCAGAGGATGCACTTTGCCGCCAACTTACCCGCGTTCAATATTACATTGGTGCTGAAAAGAAACACCGATTAAAAAACGACCCGGTTTATTATCATCGAGCGTTTGAGGTCAGTTTACTCTGATTAGGCTGATTAATGTACACTCTAAAAACATACACTGCAACGGAGAGTTTTAATTATTTGTTTTCATAATTACTTCTAATAATCGAAATAGGTACCTTTAATTTGTACTCTAATCTGGAACAATATTTGAATCAGCATTCAATCACTACAATAATTTAGTTCCTCTTTGCACAAACATCACTAGGCTTATGTTTTTTGTCTAAGAAAGACCTCCTCGTTTTACACTTCGCGACTTTTCCTCTTTCATATCCGCTTACCACTGCATCATTTCCACTCATCACCGCGGATCACCTCTTAGAGACACTGCACAACTTTCTTAACACGCGCACTGGAGGGGGTCTCGGAGGCCAGCCCCCACCTATTTTTCTGAGGTGGCCGGAGAACCGTTCATGGCCAAAAACGATAACCTTACCTAGCTGATGGCCTCTGTGACTTGTTACTAAATCTGATTTAAACAATGATCACCCACCATTGGTTAGCTTATACCCTGAGGAGCACCCAGTGAAAAATTAGAATATGTTTTTAAATTTTAAGTATAAAGAGGTCACAAGGTCATGAGGTCAAAACCTGACCTGAAGGAAAAGTTTATTTTTTCTTATATGAACCTATGTGGGTATCTTCTATTCAGCGATATCCATACAAATCAATTTAGATCAGCCACTTTTAAGAGATGAAATTATTTCTGATTCAATGTTTGTGTTAGCTTTGAAACCTTCATGACCTCTTTGACCTTTTAACCTGAAAATAGGCCCAATTGTTCTTTTGTATAGAGGGCCTTGAGTAAAAGTTTGGTGGAAATCTGAGGAGTGGGTCATGTTGGACTTTTTCCTACCTGGACGATTTGTCCTGGAATGACCCATCTATATCCCGAGAGTGGCTAACAAAAGCATCGCTACGGGGGTGGGGGGGGGTTGAAATCCCTTTACTGTTCGGAAAAGGGCACATTCGATATCTGTGCTGGAATACTATTGGATATGCTTAAATCAAGTGAAAATATAGGTTATAACTACCTCACCACTGTTATTCCGGGTTCTTGTAGAAAATCCTTGACGACGCCCTGGATGCTGGACAAAGATAGGTACATAAACGATTCATATCAGGCCCATTGAGGCAGTTCAAAAGCTCTTTGCTATTTGTTGCACTTAGCTAGAATGATTTCATCTTTGTTTCTTCTCCACGACTAGACTAACCTCCACGCGTCGTGATCAACACTCTGTGGAATGCAGAACTGCAACGCGGTGGTTCAAGCTCAGAACTGTAGCGAAAACAAAATGGTACGGCTCCACCCACGTGTTAGTTGTAGTAAAAAAATACCTTCTTATATCACAGAAACACACTCAAATGAAAATCAGAGGAATGAAAACATTACTTTAGCGTAGTTAAGTTAGCAAATGTCTCGTTTTAATCTATTCGCAGAATTTTTTCACCACAGGAGAGTAAGACTATTCTTGAGGCAGTTTGCGAGTCCCATAGAAATACTCTGCAGAATGCATGTACTTATAAATTTACCCCTTTGCATTTTCAGCACGAATGGAACTGTCCCGTGCTAAAATAGCACAGAAATTAAATTACCACACGCTTGTAATGTTACACTTTTAATGCTGAGATTAAGGCAGTTGTCAGAATAGATTTACTAAAAAATTCTAGACAAATGCTTAAAAATTGGGTATTTTATGACTAGACAGATTGGAATTCTACGCTCGAGGAGTTGTTTTTTCAGTGTAAGTGTATAGTTTACGTATGCTCACACCACAATAATAAATAAATAGGTTGAGCACTTCACACCGCTACACCAGCAACCAGTCTGACGCGCTTTGCCTACACCGTTTCCCGCCTAATCCACGAACGAGCGCCGACAACTCACCACTGGCCACGTATGAAATGAAAGCATCGTCATCATCATCATAGTTTGAGTTTAGGAGCGCGTCGACATCATAGGTCATATGGCGCCCGTGAGAGCACCATGCAATCCCACGGTTCTGGCTGAGACGTGGGCTTCTGGACGGAAATGAAACACGATGTTCGATTGGTTGTTGGCTATCTCTAGCGTTAGGATTAGATAGGGCTGCTTTGCTGGGATTTTCCGTAACTACGCACTTTGTTTCGTTTTTGCACGATGGAGTAGATAGCTACTGGTGGAAATATGTTGACACAATTTTGGACTGTCAATTTGGGACGAGCAATAGAACAAAATCATTATTATTAGGCGGTGTCTTCTTGTTTTCGTTAGGCGAGTTTGCGTTTGTTCAATTTTGAGGGATCTCTTTTCTATCAGAAGCCGTTTCACTGGGGGGCATTTTCCGGGCACTGGGGGGGCATTTCGGCCGACTGGGGGAAAATGCCCCCAGTTAACATGTTAAAAAATGGCCTGCCGGAACTCCGTTAAACTTACCTGTACCCCTAAACTAAGTTGAGGTCCTATGAGTCTATTTTAAGGTCCCCTCAGCTTCTGGGGGCCCCTGAACTGGTCTCTGATGCCATACGAGCTAATCTGGGCCACTTGAGCTGAACTGAGCGCCCCTGAGGTGGTTTGGGCAGCATGAACTGTTCTAGGATGCCTAAACTGAGCTAGGAGCCGTGACCTTGAACAGGGCCCTGTGAGTTGGCCAGGCCCTATATCCACCGACCTGGGGGCCCCTGAGCTGAGCTGGGACCGTAAAGTTAATATTGTCCCTTGTGCTAATCTGGATTCCCTGTGATGCACAGAAGACCCTAAGCTGATCTGAGGCCCCTGCACAGTAATAGGGCCCCTGCCTTGAAATTGGGTTGTAAGCTTTAATTGAAACTCTGAACTGTTCTGAAACCCCATATATGCCGACAAGGGGCCCCTGGATGATCCGGGCCCTTAAGCTTATCTGGTCATCAGAGCTAATATTGGACTCTGTGTTGAACTGAGAGCCCCTGAGATGGTCTGGGACCCCCTATAAGGCTTTACAGCCACTGACCACTGAGCTTGAATGGGCCCCATGAGATGTTCTGACAGTGGCGTAGCCAGGGGAGGGGGTCCCTGGGGTCCGCGGACCCCCATGGGCTGACCTTATGCACTAAAAACACGACCATTGATCTCGGGGCCCCCTGAGCTTGGTCTCGGGGGCTCTCCCGAGCTTGGTCTCAGGAGACCCCCCGATAATCGGTATCGAGGGCTCCAGAATACCGAATATTGATCTTGGGGGACCCTTAGGTTCAGTCTCAGGGCCCCCGAGCTTGGTCTCAGGGTCCCCGAGCTTAGTCTCAGGGGACCCCCAAGCTTGGTCTCAGGGGTGCCCCCAAGATTGGTCTCAGGCCCCCTCTCCCCGAGCTTAGTGTCAGGGGGCCCTCGAGCTTGGTCTCAGGGGGCATCCGAGGGTATCTGATGCATAAGGCTGACCGTATGCACTGGAAAACACCAGCATTGGTCTCGGGGACCCCTGATCTTGGTCTCAGAGGGCTCCCGAGCTTGGTCTCAGGGGACCCCCGATCATCGGTATCGAGGGCTCTGGAATACCAAACATTGATCACGGGGGCCCCTGAGCTTGGTCCCAGGGGCCCCCGAACTTGGTCTCAGGGGACAACCGAGCTTGGTCTCATGGACCTTTCGATGTTTGGTCTCATGGGCCTTTCGATCTTGGTCTCACGGGGTCTCAAGCTTGGTCTCAGGGAACCCCCGAGCTTGGTGTCAGGGGGCCCTCGAGCTTGGTCCCAGGAAGCATCCGAGCTTGGTCTCAGGGTCCCCTCAAGCTTGGTCTCAGGGGCCCCCGAGCTTAGTCTCAGGGGTTCAGGGCCCCCCTCGGGGTGCACCCGACTATTGATATCGAGGGACTCATGAGTGAGGCACGAGCATTGATCTCATGGACGCAGAGTTTGGTCTCAGGGGCCCCCAAGCCTGGGTTCAGGACCCCCGAGTATCGGTATTGAGGGACTCCAGAGTACCGAGCATTAGTCTTGGGGGGCCTCGAAATATTGATCTTGAGGGCCCCGGAACATCGGTGTCAAGTTACTCCCGAGAAAAGCGCGAGCATGGGTCTAAGGGTGCCCCTGAGCCTGATCTAAGTGGCAACCCGAGCTTGGTCTTAGGAGCCCCCGGGCATTAGTATCATGGGGCTCCGGAGTATTGGTCTGGGGGAGAAATTATTTTAGGGGCCTCCAAATGGTGATTTCGGAGGGCCCCCGAAAGTGTGGATGCAGTGGTGTAGCCAAGGGGGCCCTAGGCGTCCGCGGACCCCCCTTGGGCCAATCTGAACCACTGCAAAGAATTCTCTGATCACGGGGCCCCAGAGTCAGTCTCAGGGGCCCCTGAAGATTTGTTCTCAGGGCGTCCCGAGTTGGCCTCAAGGCCCCCGCCCTGAGAGTCAGCCTCAAGGCCCCCCGAAAGCAGATTTCTGGGGCCCCCAGAGGGTTGGTCTCAGGGGCCCCAAAAGTCGGTATCAGGGGCCCCGGGAGTCTGTCTCAGGGAAGGTGGGGGGGGCGACCTAGTCTCAGGGGCCCCCAGGGAGTGGTTCTCAGGGCCTCGCAAAAGTCTATTTCAGGGGGGCCTCCGAGAGTCAGTCTCAGGAACGCCAAAGACTCAGTCTCAGAGGTGATTCCACCCACCCCCCCCCGGGTGTTTGTCTCAGGGGCGCCCTTAAGTAAGTCTCAGAGGGCTGTTGGAAGTCATTCCCAGTCCCCCTCCCCCCACCCCAAAGACAGCCTCAGGGGACCCCAAGAGCTAATCTGGATGGCCACAATAGTCAGTCTCAGCCCCCCCTCCAGAGTAAATCTGGGGGGCCCAATAATTAGTCTCAGAGGTGCTGCCGAATAACTAATCTCAGGAGCCCCGAGATATTCTCAGGGGCACCCAGTTTTGATCAAGAGGCGCCGTGAATCGGTCTCAGAGACCCCCTGAGATCTAATCAGGAGAGCGGCCGAAAATTAGCTTTGTTAGTGCCGCCAAGTGTTGCTCTTAGGTGATGATGATGATGTTTCCGGCACTCGGCAGCTGCCATATGGGAGACGCCTCGTCAGAGGCGTCCCAGCCGCCGGATGAAGGCCGCCAGCCGAGGCGGATCGCCCAGCGCCTCTTGAATTGTCGGGTCGTCCCGGCCAAAGAGCTCTTAGGTGGCCCCAGAGCTCGAATAAAAATTTTCAAAATCATATGCCTCGGAAAAATGTATCTACCCCTATCGTGTACTAAAAAGACAAATTGAAACATGTCCATCAGGCACCATTATCGAAGGAAAGGTAAAAATTAAACTAATTTTACCATAAGAGCAAATCAAACAGGGAATTTGGCACTTCAGTCAATTTTTAATCTATTAGCTTAACACCAAAAACTACATTCCTAAATATTCTGAAATAATCAATCTTTAAATATTTTCGTAGGAAACCAGACAAACAAGGGTAATGAAAGAAATCGATGAGCATAATCCTCAAAGGAAAAATAGGTATGAAAGGTTGAAAATAACAATGACAGAGAGATCCAAGGCGACAGATATCTCAGGCACCTTTTGTCTTGGTAATTTGCTCGTTTACAAGATAGCAAGGGTAGGAAAGTAACTGGATCTCAACAGGATCTATCGACGGAATAGAGGTTATGTAACGTTCGGGACACACTACATGTCCTTTGTATTTTTTTGTTTTTTTCCGTTTCTTTTGAAATTTCCTGATTAAAGATTTTATGGATTCGACACTGGGAAATAATTGCTAATCATTTCCCGTAGAAGATAATTTCTACGTACTCAAAACGACTGACCTTCAATAACTTCATGTCTGATTACCAGAATAAATTGAGGTAGACTCGGGTGTAACATCATGCGCGCATCAACATTGAACTTCCCGAAATATGGCACAAAGCTGTTATTATAGCCACGCTACCATATAAGGTATGGGCAATCCTTAATATTTGGTGACCTTATTTTACCAACATTTGGTCGGATCGAAAAAATCAAGCTATAAACAAAATAAGAATAAATGCTTAAAAAGGCACAACGAAATTTCCTTCATGTGAATGTTAAAATACTATACCAAAGATATAGGAGATGGGCCCCGGTTACTAAGGGGACCCCCGCACATAGGCCCTAAATGCCTACGTCCGTGGCCAATATTACTTTTCGTGGAAAATTCCTTCGCAATACCGCAAATTCCCCCCGATTTTTGGACAAAGGAGCTCATTTGACAGATAATTGAACAGTGCATAAAACTTGCATTCGACATATAAGTTTTATTTTACATGGGCGTAATCAGGACAGTGAAAAGAGGGGCATTTGGAGCAACTTAATCCAGCCTAAGGTGTCCGTAAAATATTTTGCAGATGTTGTCGTGGCGCCATGAATTGTGACCAAATTGTAGTTTGAAACACTGCAAACAATAAACATGTAATCCATGAACAACGATACAGCAATCTTGGTCTGCCATAAATTCATAAGCGTCACCACGAGCAACAAAACGGGAGGCATCATAAATGTGTATTTGAGCTTGGTTTTTCTTTCTAAGCCAGCTTTTTGGTATAATTGTAACACCTTTTCTGCATGGGAATGTTCTATTATAACCGGTATTCGAGTGATTATTAACAACCACACTGGAGAGGGGTCCGACATTAACGCGCACAGGATGGGGGGCTGGTAAGCCCCCTGAGATATCGGAAACTTAGAAGCTTAAGAAATGCCGATTGGGGAGTGGGTGGGGACTATGGCGATCTACATCATAACTAATTTTCATTGACCTAGGTCTATATTGTCATGGTCAAACGAGGTCAGTCAATTTTTGGCCATGCTTGGGACCTGTTGGGAAATGCCCTGATAATGCGTGGAAAAAGCCGGAAGTAAGCTAAAGCCGGACCACGGTCATAGAGGTTATGTCGCAAAGAATCTTTACTTCATTTTTGAGGTCTAGGTCATTCAAGGTCATCGACCTATGGCGTCAAAATATGGTATATTCCCTATTATGCACACTTAAAGTAGCAATATAGCAAACCTTGTGCTGGAAAGGAGGATTGACCTTTACCCATGATCTTTAACCTTGACCTTTGACCTTGAACTTACAACTGGGTTACCTTTACTATGACGTCATAGCATAATATACGTCAGACTGGGACACGTAAAGCACCGGGGTCAATGACCTTGAAATTGCTGGTATGACTTTGAACTTTGACCTCGACCTTTACGTGAGGTGACCTTGACATATCATCCCGTCTATATGACACTGTGACGTCACCACTTGGTCTCCAATGCAAGCAAATCGGTTCGACTGCGTGTTCGCGGCGATTTCAAAATGTAGGTCTGACTTTAGAAGCCTATAAATCAAACAATTTTCGACAAATTTTCAAAATTATTTCACTATTCGACGCGCTGTTAAATTTTCTCAAATGCGACCGATTCCCGTGTTTTGGCTAAGAGCGGTTCTCCGGTCGTCCCGGAAAAAAATAGTTGGGAGAGTATCCGAGGCCCCTCCAGTGCGCGTGTTAACACGCAGAGTAGAAGAAAGGGGTAGAATATATCCCTACCTTGTGTTTCCTCAACAAAGCATATCAAAATATCAGTCCGTGAAAGTCAGTACGTTTCTCTCCCCCCACCCCGCCCACCCTCCGCTACATATGATATCGCGGTATCGCCAACTATGGGACGTTGGTCACCTGAGCAGCCCGAGCGTCATCTTGCGTCAGTTCGTGACAGTGGGAAGGGCGAGGAAATTCGATTCCCGATTGGATCCCTAGGACACCTCGGAACTCCGATGTTTACGGCGACCGTTCATTTGGATGAAAAGGTATGACTGGTATTCACCATATGTGGTTTAACGTGTGATATGCAGCAAAACAGGATACTTAGGTATCGTTTTTTGCTGTCCCGGCATTGCTTGAAGGTGTTATAATAAATGTCTGAATCCCGGGATTACGAGAGGCTTAATCCCGTGATTGGGGCTTTTTGAAAATAGGCGGATCTCAATCCCGAGATTGACATACCTAGCAGGAACATTTTTCATGCAATAAATGGTTCGTTGTCGGCAGTCCCTCCGGGTATTTGCGTAACAGTCAACACAGCAATCAATACACAAATTTAGACGGTTATAGTGTTTTGAAATTGTATAAACCAATTTCAGCACTTCTCGGCATTTCTTATAGCATCGTTCTCTGATAGTCCACTCAAATTGCTCATTCTTGGCCGGTCCATGCCTCTATTCGGTAACCCACGGCGTTGCGTTAGCACCGCAGTGGCCTGGTTGGAGCCACAACCTGAGTTATTATATGTCATCTGGAGCGCGGGGCTGCAAGTGGACGCAAGATATTTTGACTTTCCCTTGTAGAGCAAATCCTGGGGAATCGTTTGATGGTAGTCTTATGCTGGGCCGATGCTGGCCAAGTTTTAAATCCCTCTCTTTGTATTTGTAAATCGAACAGTTTTTGAGATATGCAGTACACTGAGAGAATGGTCTATAAAATAGTTGTCAAAACTATTTTTGCATTATTTTATACCAAAACCCATTGCAAAGGGCTCACACAACAGTGGTATTGCCATACTTTGACCTGTTCTTGCTTTCATGGTCGATTTTAAGCATAATGAAATGTACGTAGTTTTCGCTGCAGATCTCTAGTCCGCGGGTGGCGCACCCGAGTGCTTACTTCAAGCAACTCTACAAAGACTTCCAGAGCACGGTTTGTGTTTTCCATGCCTGTTTCAAGTGCAGTGAAGAAATCTCTATCAGTATATGTGCTCAGGAAATGATTTAGAAAAAGCTGCATTTTCGTAATATTGGCCACGGACGGAGGCATTTAGGGCCTATGTGCCCCGGTCTGGGGCCCCCGACGGTAGTCGGACCCCTCCTTGGCCGAATCCTGCAACGCCACTGTGTTCTGAGACTCTATATCAGACACCCTGGGACACCCTAAGCCTAGGTGGGGCCCTGAGCTAATCGGGGTACCCCTTTGCTTAACTGGGGCCTCTGATCTGGTATGGGGGCCCTGAACTCGTCTAAGGTCCCTGGGCTAAGCTGGGGGCCGTGAGCTTGAATGGAGCCCCCTGAGCTGGTATGAGAGAGGACCCTATATCAGCCGATCTGGGCCCCTGAGCTGAGCTGGCCTGTGCTGAACAAGAGCCCTTGAGCTGGTCTGGGGCCCCTGAACTGTTCTAGCGTCATTGAGCTAAGCTGGGATCCGTGAGCTTGAACAAACCCCTTGAGTTGTTTTGAGACCCTACATAAGTCGACCTGGGGACCCCCGAGCTGAACCGGGCCCCTAAGCTAATCTGGCACCGTGTGCGAATCTGGGGCTCCACTGTGATGAGCTTCTAGGGGTCCTGTGCTTATGTAGGGTCCCTTGATAAGCTGGTCCCGAGGCTAATGCACTGGTCTGGGCCCTTGAGCTGACTGATCTAGGTTCCTGAGCCATGGTCTGGACCTTGGGGCCCTCCGAGATAATTTGACGGCCCCTGGGCGGCATAGGCATAGGAACCGGGGGTCAGGGGGATACTGCCCCCCCTTTTGAGGTGGGCCCCCGCAACGTATATGCAAATATCAGCAAGTACGCTGCCTGCAAGCCCTTGGAGGGGTAGCGCTTCGTGAAAAAACCAAGGCACCTACTACCCGAGTGTTTCCAAATGAGTCCCGAGAACTGGTCCCAATCAAACTCCATCCCATATCAATCCCAACACAAAGCATGAATCGGATACGGACCCCGCATCAAATGCCGAGCAACAGTCGTCCCTGAGCCATTGAAAGGCATGACGTCCTTCGATGCCAGGGTTACACTGAGAAAAACTGAGTCCTCTTTTAGGTTTATGAGACCAAAAAAGGTTTCATTTTCCCTATTCAAATCAGACAACACGTTTTGAGTCTTATTTTAAGCCTCAGGTGAGACCATATTTTCGAGTCCCTTTTTTGGTCTCGAATGAGACCAATAACCACCTTATGCAGCTTGCAAAGTAGACTCAGATGAAACCCTTTTCTATTTGATGAGTCCCTTTTTGCCACTATAAATATGTCCCTTGGTCTCGTGCAAGACTCATATGAAGCCTGTTTTATTTGGCGAGTCCCTTTTTTCGACTATAAATCTGCCCCTTGGTCTCATTGACCCCGCATGTTGAAACCTTTTCTAAGACTCACGTGATCCTTAATTCGTATGGAGCAGATTTTCTCCCGTTTCTGAAATCATTTTCTGGTAGTATAATAATTTTAATGTTTTATTTCATGACTCATGACATCTCTTTGAACTTCCTGCAGTTCTTTTGGCCAAGTATTGCCAAAATAGAAACATGCAGTCATTGCATCACCATGGCTGCCACCAAGAGCTTATTGCACCAACAAACTAAAACTCCATAAACAGTCAGCTCAGCTCCGGGTCAGCTCTGCCACAACATCCACAAACTCAAACTAATGGTATTGTTTATTGCCCAACAATCGTCATCGAAAGGCGTTATAATGTTATACCTACTTATTTAGTTTGTTTAACATTGTTTTTGTACTAACCTGAAGATGAGTGTACCAAACTTAATAATGCACGAAATGAATATGTTTGCTAGCCTAATATTTAGACTAACAGAAGAACAGCGGAAAACAGCGAGAATGGTAGCGAACACCCATACATTTCCTTCGTGTTTAACAATATTTGAATTGCTCATTGCTGTAGTATTGCTCACAGCTGTCTCCACTCTTTAATGCCACAACACGTTGGCCCAGTACAACACGTCACTGTAGGTCCAGAAAAGCGGTCATTTTAAGGCCCCGTACTTTACAGCTGACACTTTGCACCTCTTTGACATTCAGGCAGGTACGCTGGATGAATTGCAGGACCACGTTTGCGCTTCCCGCTACCCTCTGGGCAAAGACGGTGTGGGCTGCTGCCCAGAGCAGGAACCCGGGGAGAGCACCGTCGTACTCCGCCATCGCCTCTCCCTCGCAGTGGAGCACACCGCCAACCATGGTGATACGCACCACTGTGACGATGGAGGGCGCCTTCATGGCGTCCAGAAGAGCCCGAAGGGTGTCCTCGTCTGAAAACAGTACAGACAAATGCTTAAAATTTTGCACAATCCCTGCTAATCACTCACATGGTCAGGGGACGGCTACCCGCCTCGGTAGACCTATCCGATTTTCTCATATTGATCAAAAACGGAAACGCCGAATTTTTTTACCTGAATGGTCATGTCATATATCATCTATCACTTATATATCATTTGAATGTGTAGCCATTCTAAGGTTTCCGATACCCATGTCCATACACGCTTCTGCGAATATGACCAGCATTCTTGAAGTCTGCATACGGCTCTGCACACTGAAACCCCCAAAGCTCGCTAGCCTTCATACACCTCTGCGCACTAAAAACCCCATCCTCAGTAGCCTGAGTAGGGGAACGCACCGAATTGCGGACACTTAAGCACTTGGCGGTGAAAAACGTTGCGTGGTCTACAGTGCAGGTTTTGATGGAACTGGAACATGGTAAACATGTGATAAGAAATAATGGTCGAGTATTTCGAACAATTCCCTACCTTCAACACCCCTCATTAATTTGTTAAAAACACTTGAGTGTCACGCCCGCGGCGTCCACTCACGGCCGGAATATCGGACGGCAATGTGGCTCTGTCGGTAATTTCGGACACAACAATGAAAAACTGTTGCTGCTCAGGTTAACCCCCCCCCACTCTCTCAAACCCTCCAAAATCACCTATCCTTAAAGCAAAACTGCTACGTCATGGCATCTCATCACTGAAGGTCGCATTCCCGAAGGAAGCGGGCACTGTACCTGAACTCGACGATTCCTGGCTAGGATCCAAGCTGCCTCCCAGAGGCTGGGTTTAGCTCCAAATGTCATCTTGACTTCAATATTTGGCCACCGCTGGCTTCCAGGGGCCGCACGTCTGACATCCCTCATAAAAGATCTTCACTCTCATCCAGTGACCCAAAATAGGTTTTGCGCTAGGTCGAGGAAAATTCAGCTCGGAATGTATGGCAGTGAGTGGAAAATTCCCTCAAAATGTATGGAGGAGTAAAGTTTTCCAATTTGGGTACTCAGGTGGTAAACTCCAGAGCCCTTGTTTGAACTGAAGGATGGATATTTCCTTTAATTTTCTCAAAGTAAATATTTTTAAATCGTCCCCAAGCAGCATTCTTTGACTATTACCATGTGAAAATTTGGGTTAAGCAGGTAAATCTTTACCAACTGAAACCCCTGATGCAGTCTCCAATTATTTTTAAGGAATTGGTGAATTGCCACAAATAAAAAACTTTTGGGGGCCTCTGAGACCAACCTTCGGGGAAAGAACTCTGGGAGCCACCAAGACTAACATTTGTGGGATGAAGATCAACCCTTGGGGGCTTCCCCAGACCAACTCTTGTGCCCCTCCCTCCTCTCCCACACGACCAGCTCTAAAGGGCCCCTGAGACGAAATATCGGGGCCCCCTTAGACCAACTCTGCAGAGGGACCTCCGAGACCGGCAGGTGGTGAAAAAGAAAAGATTTTTCATGCAATACCTAGTGCCAAAATTAATTATCTAAGCATACACTGTATAGTTTTCTGTCCGGGACAACGCCCCTCCCATACCTATACCTATAGTTATCGGAATTTTGGAGGCCACTCCTGACCTCAATCACTGCACCTCGCATACACCTATGCTAGGGCCCAGTAGACCGTTTACACTTAACTAACCCAGACGAAACTACAAACTTCTATCATGGCAATAAACTCTTCCAGACTCTTGCTAAAAGTTTCTTTTCTTTACCTGTCAATTCCCCTGCTCCTCTTCACATATATACTCCCCTTCATATGAATATGCAGCTTCATCAATCTAATACAGCCTTCTTCTGTTGTTTCTTCCTTTCGTCTACAATCAGCCATGCGCGGCGGGTTGCGACAGCGTCAGAGCGACTACTACTTTAAATTTCTGATCGCTTGCCGGTTGCCGGTCGCATGAGCTACATAATTTGTATTTAAAAATTGCTCTAAATTAATTTTCTAAATCCTTATTTATTAGAAAATTATACAACTAAAAGCACACAAAGAGGAAAATTAACAATGTTTTGTCAATAACGAATATGAAATCTACCTTTCAAAAAGCCTAAAGATGCCGCTTTTATTTACTAGATGTAAAGACGGCGTTTTGGTTAGTCCACGCCGTAGACCAGCCATACAAAAAGTGCCGATGTTTGAAGGGTAACTGGATGCATTCTTGTTGCCCAAAAAATAATTTAATGAAAATGTAGAGTTTCAATGTATTCAAGTACCGGGCTCTTTAGTTCAACTTAAATATCTGCGTATTTATGCCTAGGGTGTCGTAGGGTGTCGTAGTGGATTTGGGTGTCACACGGCGTGACGCAGCAATGAAGGGCTAATATGGATAAAAATTATTTTCTTCGCAATAAATGGTCAATTTTCTACGATACAATTAAAAAATATGCTGCTTAGCATACAAATTTCAAGATAATTGCTTTTAACAGCAAGATGACCAAAAATGGTTTTTCACTATTCTCGGTACCAGAAATACAAAAACAACTTTCAAGGACATAAGCCTAGAAATCATATGCACACATAAACTGCTTTCCAGAAATGTATCTTCAAAGCGGTCAGCTCATTTTTTGGCAACACAAGGCTAGGGTGTCTAATTTTCCACTCACCAATTTTGTGAGTGGTGGAATTTAGTGGCGGTGTTCACCCATTGGAACTTTCTCCGGTGGGGCAGGGGGGCACTGTGCGTCTTGCCCGCGCCAGAATTTCGATTCTGTTGTTCCACTGAAATCGGTGGAGATAAGGATGCCAGGTATAACTGACCAGAAAAATAGAAATCGCCAGATTCTCCTTCAGAAAAGCGAAAGAAGCGCATAAGAGCCGAGTTAATTTGGCGATCTTCTAGTCGATTCTGCTGCTCTCTTTTCCGGTGGACGTTGGTAGAGGAGGCAATGGAACTGGCCTTGTAGTAAGTATTGTTGAGTAAAATTCAATAGTAGTAAGTAGGTATTGTTGGAAGTGAGTGGAAAATTCAGCAAAAAATAAATAAAAGTGAGTGGAAAATTCTGCTTGACTGGGTGTCGTTCTGCACCCAGCACCCCAGGTTTTGGGACACTGCTCTCATCACGCCTCGCCGGTTTTCCCCTCCCCTTTAACTGAATCACTCTCAGAAATAAGTCACATTCTTGAACTTCGCGAAAATTACGGCTCTGCTGAGCTGAATCCAAAGAGAGAGGGAGTAAAGCCAAATCCGGATAATTACATGGTTAAAAGACAATTCGCTTTCCACTGGGCTCCTTACATGTCTGCCTCGCAGGCCACTGGTCTTTCAACTTCCCACTCAAATTAAAATTCCGTACTGGCACGTGCCGACAGCAACAATAACATTACCGGACGGTTCCTCTGGTTACGGAGTTCAACAACCTTGAAAGATTATAGGTACGCAAATAACTGGGTCAGTGCCGGAAATTAAACTGATTTGTGGTTTTGAACGATTAAAAATTCTAATATTCCCCTCCGTCCCAGTAATATTGGTTAAACATTGATAAAATCAAATTTTGTATCTTATTACTTACAGCCTCAAACGCTAGCGCCGAAGTGGCCAGTGGCCAAAAAGCAAACTTCTGATATTTACGCGATCAACAGATAGAAGCACCTGGCGGTGATCGAACTGAATCGATCTGCTGGGCACTGCATCTGTGCACTCAGGGGCCTGTCATCCCTATTTCCGTAACGCGTCAACTTCTACGCATGACGTCACCGAATTGACCAATCAGCGGTGAGCATGAACTTGAACATCGCCGCCATATTTGTTGTATTGTGCGGCGCTGCGGAGATGTTTTGTTGTGTGTGTGCCGCTGAGACAGTTGGAATTGAGGGCATTGAGTATATTTCAGAGAGATAACAGGGTGAGGTAGTTGTAATTAAAGTGTGTTCTGAACTTAAAGTGCCGATTTTTTGACAGTGAAGTATTCAGGATGGGCAGCTTCTCAGTGGCTGAGGGTAACTCCACCAACAACCGGAAGAGTCCAGAGCTATCGTTCCTAGGTGAGTGTGGAGTGGGTCCACAAGTGTGCCCGTGCTGATGCCATAAATGTGATGACGGCAAGAATATGCTCCAAAAATTTCGCTGAAGCAGACTTTGATCCCTCTTGTCTCCTGAAAAGGTCACTCGGTATGAAAAGCAAGATGATTTTGAAGGATGATGCTCTGCCATCAGTCAATTTGTCAATGAGGTAGGTGCATATTTAATCAATTTACTTCTGGATTTCTTTGGTGGTTGAAGTTGAAGTTTTGAGGAAAGAGGCCAATCACGGCCTGTAACTTCCATCTGCTCTTTCAGACGTTCTTTGCTCCAAAAATGCAAAAATGCTCCAAAAATTTCGCTGAAGCAGACTTTGATCCCTCTTGTCTCCTGAAAAGGTCACTTGGTATGAAAAGCAAGATGATTTTGAAGGATGATGCTCTGCCATTAGTCAATTTGTCAATGATGTAGGTGCATATTTAATCAATTTATTTCTGGATTTCTTTGGTGGTTGAAGTTGAAGTTTTGAGGAAAGAGGTCAATCACGGCCTTTAACTTCCATCTGCTCTTTCAAACGTTCTTTTGGCAACACTAGGATAGTACATGGGATGACAAATATCTTTTAGGACAAAGATATTTGACAGACAGCATATGGAAATGTGTAGAAACTATCATCTGGACTTTTCCTGAAAATGACTTGTGTTTTCCTTATTTACGAAGAATGATTGGCATAAAAAGTACTTTTGAAACCTCAATGTAATGGCACAAACCTACCCTTCAATTTCAATGTACGGTAAAACACAGCAAATTTATGGCATTTTGCAGTTTTCCCTTAATAGGTAACTTTGTTGTTCGCAAATGGATGAGCCAGAATCTTTGCGGGCAAGAAGTGTAGTTCTTCAGCTATCACTTGCAGGGAAGTTCTGAAATGTTGGTTCCAGTGGCAAATTTTATTTTGTTGTCAAAGAGATGGCCAAAGTTGTACTTTTTCAACTCTGTACCACCCTCTTGGCTTCTGATTTATTCAGTCTACAGACAAATCATGAGACTCATATAAACTTCTTTATTCCATGGAAAGTATTTGAAAAGTGTTTCAGTATTTTAGAGCATGTATTTCACTAAATTTCTATTTTCAGGGAGTGAAAAAAACAAAATGCCCCTCTCATCGTATTATCTCGGGGATATCAATTCTCACACGACTTTTCATCACTGATCTCCTATGCCATTTCCACTTTTTTGTCATCACCAATCTTTTTCATCTCAACCTGCAGCTTTTGGCCTGGTATCACCCCCCCTCCCACACACCACTTTACGCCTGGACTTTGAGCCTCCTGCTATCTCAGTGTTCCAAATCCCAGGGTGCTGGGTGGAGAGCGACACGGGGCAAGCTGAATTTTCTACTGACGTCTGTTATTTTAGTCAAATTTACGTTTTCTTTTCTGGTATATCTTTTTAAGCACAATTAAAAAAATTCTGGTGTGTAAAAACCTGTCAAAAGTACATGTGGTTGTATGAAAATTTTGATAAAAAAGTTATTCCTAAACTTTAATAAGGGTTTTGATCAGCTTTCACTTTATCAAACTTCTTAGCTATCCACTTGCCCACTTTATTTTCCAAGATGAATTTTACAAACAGCCTAGTGCTAATCAGTTTTGAAAAACGGCAGCATCAAATCAAAACCTCTTAGCCTGAGGGATAGGAGTCATGGATATGAAAAAGGAAACAGCATTGTTAGGACTGGACTAGGCCTCTGTGTTTTATTAGATGATGAAATAATGATTTTGAAGCCACACAAGAAGTTTGCAAAAATTGGAGAACTAGCCGGAATCCTGCCATCTCAGCATGAGAGTAGAACTTTGGAGCCCATAGGATAGGAGTCATGGGCCTGGAGAAGGAAACATAATTGTTATGATTGGACTGGGCACCAGTATATTACTAAATGATAAAACAATGTTTTTAAGCGACAAAAGAAGGCTGCTTAAGGCTATAGAGCCAGCCAGGATTTGTGTGGTGTGATTTGTTTCATCATTTGTGTTTGGTAGTCGAGTGGACCGAAGTTGTAATTTTCTGAGTACAAATATGATTGCAACATTGACCACCCCTACTGGAACAAAATATTGTGCATGGAACAGGATTAGTTTTTTATATTCCTTACCTCAATCTATGTCCTCCATGTCGTCGTATGATTATCGCTTTAGGGTCGGAGTCCGTTCTCACATGGCTCATTTGGTTATACCTCTTCCCTGAAATGTCTCATACATTATCCTAGCAAGTTTATATTTTCGTCATTAAATAAAACTATCTATAAAACATCTGCTACTTCCTGTAGTCACTAGCACTATAGCTCTCCTTATTAAATGCAGTGCACATAGTGGACTATCTCTCCCGCCATAAGTTTTGACAGAACACCTTATCAAAAAATTTCCATAAAACAATGTAACATGTTTTTGGTGGTGGACTAAAGTTGCCCCCATGGACCAAGGTTGCTCAGTTTTACGGTACTGGGATGTTTTCTTTCACTCGGCCAGTTCTAGTCTGACTTGAATCCTGAATGATAGCACCACGAGAAGACAAGAAGTGTGATTCCATTGACTACAGGCTCAACAGAAAACTTCAGCGATGGATGGATGCATCAGCAACGCAAACCCAATGGAACAAGAATTATTGCGTCTGGACTAGAGGTGGGACTTTCTAGGCCCGGGGGCCCGGGGCAAAAGCCCGGCCCAGGCCCGCGGGCTTTGACCGGGCCTGAAGGCCTGATTTAAGCCAATGTCGGGCTGATAACGGGCTTCACCCAGGCTCATTCCGGGCTTCAACTAAACTGGGACTTCAAGTCAATTTTCTGTAAGTTAAATAAGCCTTTTTCAGTACAGACCTAGTTTTTTCCACTGAAACATAATCTTATTCATGCACCAGCAGCTTTTGAAAATGCATTTACAATTAATTTTGAGACTTTTAGACATACATCAGGAATGTAAAAGCATGAAGCTCTAGCTTTCTATCTGTTACTCATGCCAGGGTCAAAAGCAAGTTACTTAAACCTGAATTAATATTTAAAATCAAATATTGAATAATGCCTACAGTTGCACACATCCATGCCGTACTGTCATCTTATGAATATCCTAATTACTTTAAAATTTTCAAGTCATATATGGGTGAACAAAATATAAATTGTGATAGCATATTTGTTACTTCCATATTGTCAGTATACCATTTCAAAGGAAGTCATTTAACCAATTTGCTGCTAACATATTGATATTAACACCTAGCTCTAGCTAGAAAATTCTTTCGAGAAGCTTTCTGCTCCAGGTAAAAAGAAAATGTTATCTATGGAGCCATTCCCATGTCCTCTACGAAAAATGGTGAAGTAAATATGTCAGGTACAAACTATCTAGTGGGGGCCCATAATTGTCAAATTGGCCTGGTAACTCTAGCTGCAAGAACAAATGTTGATAAGTTTGACCCTTCCACAGCTTCATCTTGCTCTTTCATTGCCCAAAAGATGCAAAATCCACTCAGAAAGGGCTAGTATAAGCATGGAAATAGCCACAAAGAAAACATGTTTTTGATCGAAGTACTTCAAAACATATAAATTAGTCAGTTGTGGGGAGATACTGGGGAGAGCAGTCAGCCTTAGAAGGAACCTCTGAAATTACACCAAAACATGAATATACTTTACAGTATGTGTTGCATTTTCCTTGTGGAGATACTTCCCTGGCCGCTATGAAATACAACTTCTATTATAAGCTTTGAACTTGAACATAACAGCACTTCCCTCCCACCACACTAAAGGTATTATCGCAGTAGGTGGATCACATCTCGCGGTTCAAAAGGATTACATCAGAAGGTCCACTGATCAAAGGGTCTAATGTTCAAAGGTTCTACCCTGTGAAAGTTAGACCTTTTGAATAAGAAGTCCACAAACAAGTGCACAAAAAGTAGCCTATTCTCAGGAACAAAAGAAATGCACCACACACTTTGTGCTTATTTTTTAAATCTGTGAAATTTTAAAATATATTTTCAAAAGTCTTGAAATATTTTCGCTGAAATAAACTTACTATTCTGGTAAATTTTGGTGAAAAATGTTTTCATAAATGATTGCTCTAATGTAGACAAGCACGGCGCTTCAGATACCTACTAAGCGCAAGCCCGTCAAATACAACAAAGCAAACAGAAATAGTGTTCAAGCCCAAATGGTGATGTGGATGGGATTGAGTTGTTTTTTTGTGTCAGATTTACTTTTTGGTGGAGATTGGTGCAATATTTTTATTCAATGTTTGGTGCGAACCTGTGGAAAACTAGTGGTTCCTTATCAAGATAGTTCTTTATGGCTGGTGGTTTGATAATTGTATATGGCTGATGGGCCTTGTTCATGTTGGCCTGTTGGCTTACCTACTTTCCAGACCGGGCTGACCCAAGCAGAACATTCTTTTAACTATCTTCCAAGCTGTTTAGTGACTAAACTAAAAGAAAATGTTCACATGTATCAATTGAGGGACAATGTGAAGGAGTTTTGGTTCCTTCACAGCCATTCCGCCATGATATTCTGAAAAGTTTTAGCTGAAAACTTGTCACTGCTCTCTCCTCTATTTATAAACATTATTGGAACTCAATTGTGAGGCTCGTGCCAGCATATAATGATTTATAAAAGTGCAAAGATGGAGGAAATGTCTGACATGAGTGGACTTATTTCATCCCGATTCTTATAGCTGCCATGTGCATACCTCTATCTAGAATACCCTTTGTTTTTATAAGGTGATGCTGGTCATTACCTGAAGTAAGCTTGCATCATAAGCAAGCCATGTTTCATACTGTGTTTTTCAGTATCATTTTCTGCTGAATTATTAAGATAGCTGAGGCTACTGATGCTACATGCACCTTTTTGATATGGTTTTGGGTGAAACCAAAACTTTTTACAGGATAAATTGGCTTAAAACATATATTTGAAACAGCTTTAAAGTAAATAAATTTTGTATATAGTCGTTAATGGTTTTCCATGATACCGGGCCTTCCCGGGCTTGATAATCCATTTCTTCCACTAACCGGGCTTGTGACGGGCTTCTAAAATCAGCAGCCGGCCGGGCCCGGGCCCGGGCCTGCAAAATTGCCTGAAACTCCCACCTCTAGTCTGGACCACCAAGTTTGTCTATTCTGTAACTGCTGTCACTGGCTGACCTGTTTGCGGTAACAGCTAGCACAGGCGGTTGGGTGGCGGCAATTACGTTCAGACCCATCGTAACTCAGAAAAAAGTGTTGATGTATTTAAAAGAATTACAAGAATCGGCTGCCCTGAACCAAATCGCGGGGAAATTTGGGTTTCAAGAAGTGAAGTTTTGCGTGCTGTTGCTGTCATATGCGGATCCAGGGGTGGAAAATGGGGCACATGCCTCCCCATCCCCATCAACCTCTATGGTGCTCCCAAAAATATCCATGCCGCACCCCTGAAATATAGATTACATATTTCCTGTCCCCTGAAAGTGGAAATTTGCGCCTCGATAGGATTTGAAACCCATCAGGTTTTAGAGTTCCTTGGATATGCACCCACCTAAAATGTACCCCCCCCACCCCACCCCGGTATCGGCATTCGGTAGATTAAAACGGCCATTCGGTTCGGTTTTTGGTATATTTCCAAAATATTACCGAATGATTTGGTGCTTTGGTCCTGTATATTAAAAAAGCCTTATAAATAAAGACCGTTTTGAAATCCTTTTAATATACTCTAGAACCCTTGAAACACATATTATAAATCTTAAAAATTAATTATTTAATTATGCTGCATTCTGAGGGATACTCATTACCAATGTCATCATGGCATTGTCCAGTAACAATCACACAATGTATCTTAGTCGCACATTATAGCCCTTTTAGCCTCACACTTCCACAAGAACACAAAACACTCGTCATCATTTCATCGTCGTACTTATCTCATCGTATGATTATCGCTTTAGGGTCGGAGTCCCTTCTTTATTTTCTTTTTGGAGCTGTGTC
The DNA here is from genome assembly GCA_034440635.1 of Lepas anatifera. Classification (NCBI taxonomy): domain Eukaryota; kingdom Metazoa; phylum Arthropoda; class Thecostraca; family Lepadidae; genus Lepas; species Lepas anatifera. The sequence continues at coordinate 72,194 of JAOTON010000404.1, read as the reverse complement.
TGTTCTTCGTGTGTCTCGCGGTGTCAGGCAGAGCATTCCGCGTTCTTTGCAGCTCGACGCAGGAATATTTTATTATTATGTTCTACGTTAGGTGGTCTCGCGTTGGCTATTTGTGTTACGGTGGTGTCAGTTGATGCGCGTGTTGTCCTGCATAAAACCCCAGACTTTTTTGATGAGGGTTTTATTTTTATGTGGGCCTTCGGTTTGGTGAACGAGTTTGTGGATGGCTAAAGAGTTGATTCTTGAGATGAGGGGTTGAGATGAGCTCACTTAAGCTTGGCCGTCCTAGCTCCCGTCTGGTTTTGCTGAGTCTTGTAGGTTCTGGTTAGTGACTGGAGCTTTCACGGTCAATTAGTATCGCAAATGCGGACACACGAGGACTTCTACTAAGGTTTTGGTGGTTTTCTAGGGAGAATGTGAACCAGCTTGTGAATGGAGATAGGCGCACCAAAGCATTGCTTTGTAGTAATGGATGTTTTCTTGCTCCCCTATCAGATGTTTATCATGTGCCATTCCAATTATATTCACTGTTTCAGCAGATTTTAGCGTTGTGTTTGAAAATTGCCTGCTAAATTATTAGTTTAAATAAAAATGCAAAAATAATGATATAAAAATCACTACATTTAAGACCTCTATATTATTTATTCTGTGTATTTCTAAGCCTTCTGCGACCATTTTTAAGGCTTATAAATATATTTCCAGCGTTAGAAATAATAAATAGCTATATTTGGCTACGGTTTTGTGTACCTATGCAACTGGGAAAAATGATTATTCCTCGAAACGGGAAATTCAAATCTTCCGCAAACTCATTCGGTAGATTCATTCGGTATCGGTACCGCTAGTACCGAAATACCGAACTCAATTCCTTAGTGCCAGCTCTGATTTTCTTAACAATCCGTTGAAAGGGGTTATGTGCCTGCTCAATAAATGAATATTGATTTGAAACGCTCAAACTCGCCCAGTGGATATTCACTGCACGACCGAAAGCCATTCGGTTTCGGCAGAGGCTCAGTACCGAAGGTTCGGTAGCGGTAGATAAATCTAAGACTGGTAGTACCGAAATACCGATTTCAAAATCTCAATCCCAGCCCTGAGTTTCTGAGCAGCTGGTTGAATGCGTGGGTATTAACGTAAACCGCTTTGGCTTACCCCAGGGATAAAAACTCCATGCTTCGACCGCGGTTCGAACACTCCAACTTGTGAATTGTAGACCGCCGCTCTACCGACTGCGCTACGGTGCAATGCAGGCGTCCGGTGCGCGTCACGAAAGCTGTGGCTCACATTTGCAGGACTTAGGAAAGTTAGCATTTTGAGGCATTCTTGTGCGTCTGACCAAAAAACACGAAATAAAACATGGAAAGGGCACAGAACGGGTCTTCCAGTAAATACAATTATTTTGTCCTAACGTACATATGCTGGGCACAGCAGTCATTGGAAAATGGCTGAAGTATACACATAAGCCTTATGGAGCCGAAGTCTGCATACTTGTGACGTCATGCTATGACGTCACGATTGGCTTGAAACTCCGGATGACCGTACCTGGTATGTATGGCCTTGTGTGCACTGCTGGGCACTGCATCGGCGCCTCTGTGCACTGCATCCTCATTTGGATCCCCTGTCTCAGGTGGCTGAAGACACCTTTGGCCATTTCCAAATTAAACCCCATATTCTTGATGTCCTGAACGCGCCTATGTGGATTACATCCCATCTACACCACAATTCTGGAGTACCTAAGAACGCTTCTGCGTACTGCACCTACCTTTGAAGGGTTTTCTATATTCATGTTCATGATTTAACATTGAATAATTTTGAAAAGCATGACTTCACAGTGAATTTAAAAATGGTCATGCAATTATTTGCTGCAAAGTCTATGACAAATATTTATAATGCACAACACTTAAGCACATTGTCACCGAAGACTTACCGTGCGATGTCCCGGACGTATCAACACAACACCACAGCACAAAAAAATGGCGTCGATGTTTGAGTTGCGCTCAGTTTCTTCACCTGATCGCGCATGCGCTTTTGCCGATCAAGTAGTCCTTTTTTGGCCTCAGCGGAGACCACTGGCTTGAACTTTGAGATGAGTCCAGTTTTAGGACTCGTGTGAGTCTCTTTCTGTTCTGCTCATCTGAGTTTGCTGTTGAGTGCGGTTTTAAGTATAGATTGAGACCAGACATTGGCACTGAGTCCAAAAAATCGGGAGCACGTGAGAAACGAAAGGAAACATTTTTAAACTGCTTTCTCAGTGTATATGGCGTCGCCAACTCTTTCCCTGTTGGGAGGGGTTTCTTGGGAGTCAAATTGCTCCTTGCACAAGGAATCTGCCGTGCCTTAAACCCGGGTTGGTCGCGTGGAAAGCAAGGTTGCTGACCACTATATCACCACGCCCACACCTCCACAGCATCACAAAGCTGGCCATCAAGTACCTACATTGCACTTGCAGTCATGCTGGAGCTCTGCATTTTAGGCATCGAAATATAGCTAGACGTATTTATTGTGATCAGCCTTTACCTAAATCAATCTCTACTGATAGAAAGAAGGGATCCGTGACAGCCTAAATAAATGTTCCCATTTTTGTCATTAAATGAGCAAAATTTTGATTAGGCATAGCGAAGTGAGGCTGTTTGTTATCAAAGCATTGTCTGTAGTTTTCTAAAGAGTTTTTAATTTTGTAAATATGATAAAAGGGCCTAAACATATGTAAATATAAGAAATGCACTCGTGGTAAAAAACGATTGAAATCCTCCAAAAGAGCTTAAAAGTGTATTTCGTATTTGAAAAGGGTCTAGGTAAAAAAAATGTTTTTTGCGTTTTACCATGATTTATTAGATCATAATAGGTACAAATCAAAATCATAGGGCAAAATTTAATTCCTCAATTTTCCATACGTTGGCATCCTATTGTGCATGCGTGCTTTATTGACACCAAACAATCTAACTAATTTTTTTATAATTATGGGCCCCATGGACTGGGGCCCCCCTTGAGGTGGGCCCCCTCTAAGGTTGCCCCCCACTTTTCAAACCGTTCCTACGCCCCTGTTTGGTCCCATTTGGTCCCATAGATCCGATAGATTGGCAATTATTCTTCATGACTTACCCAAATATAACACCAAAGTCATAATTTGTTCCATGTATGTCTGCGTTCGCTTGCTGGCTATCGCTCGCATGTTTTCAAGTAATTTTAAATGAGTTTTAAAGAAACTTGTAGTTGAAAGTGGTCATACAGTGGAAGGTGCCATTGTTTTGGAATACCAATCAATGCTAATTTTGACAGGCTCACAAATGCAGCTACAGCACTAAAGAAAGTAGCACGCTCACCAAGTAAGCAGCGCTACTGCAGAAATAAGGATCCATCGCAGTTAGAAAAGATGGCGCTGCTTTCGTACCTATTGTGGCTATGACAGAGCTAAATCGAGATATTGTGCGGAACTGTTATAACCTGATATGATAAAATAGCTAACACCCGCCCCGGTGGGCCTCAGAGACCTTCGCCCTGGTGGGGGAAACGTTCAAACACCCCCCCCCAATGAACTCGACACCTGTGCGTGATAGCGAAAAAACGCGAAATCCGGTGGATTGCTTATAAAAATTCATGAAGAAACTACACCAGTTACTTTTTGACTCAGGTCATTATTGAGGTCATGACAGGTCAAAGAAGGTGACATGTTAAAGAATAGTTTCTGGGCTCTAGCGTCTGATAGAGTTGAGTTAGACTCCTTTTTCTCGTTACGGCAAATCGAATGATCAAAGTATATGATAAATGAAAGCATATGACTGTACTAGGACAAAACACAACAATGACCTAACCTGGGGTCAGGTCAAGGCCACCATCTGATCTAGCATAGTCAATATGCATTAGGGTGGGTTGATTTTGCAATTTTATTTTTGATCCCCGCTCCCCGGGCAATTTCTGATGTCTTGGCACCCAGTGATCACGAATCAGGCCAAACAAAGTTTATTTGATCATTTTTCGTGCTGGCGAAAACGAATAGTTCACTTCGGAAAACTTGATTTTTGAGCCAAAGTGCTTCCTGCTGCTAGGAATAACAAATTAAAATTTTGAAAAAATACACGCTGATTAGCTCGTTTATTATCTACAAAATGACACCATTCCAACAGATCTGAGCCTCTCCATAATCTAGAAGCAAGAACAAATGTTGCATAGGTTCCCGCGTATTGCGTCACGCTGGCCACGATGTTACTGCCGCTGGGCGTCGTTTCACGGCCTTCTGAGCGGCGCTGAGTCTCCAGGGCCGATTGAGTAAATTTGTCCTGCTTCCTGTCTGTATCAAGCTTGGAAAACTTCGTCTGACTGCATTGCTTGTCTGGCGGTAAAAAACATTGATTTTAATAATTAAAAAATTGCAGCACAAGCCCCACACGCACTGCTGTTCACCTTAGCGTGATTTAAAGAAAGAGATATGATAGATATGCGCCAAGGCAACAAATATTGATTCTGTCATGCTGGTTCAAAGAGGCCCACTTTTCTCGCTGAATATTTGAGCTTACCTGTCCTAGATACATACCGTGTTTACAATTCTTGAGATGTATGGTAAGTTTGAAAGCATGATTAGTTTGAAGAAGTCAATTTGTGACGTTTTCTAAATATCAGCGCCCGCAAACGGAATGTGAAGTATCATGAAGTGTTTCAAGTGGCGGCATACGACCTGCCCCACAACAAGCTTCCTCTGAATCTGGATATGATCGGAAGCGTTTTGCAAATCAGTGCGCAACAAAATGGAGTTCAGAATTCCAGTAAAAAGAACATCATAAGTCATATTGCGGGTGAAACCATCTCTGTGTGGGATAGGGCTTCTATCCCGACCATGAGAAAAGACAAGATCCTAGTTCAGATAAACTGCCTGTGGAAGGATATGGACTACGCTAGAAAAGGTGAGCCACACAGCTGGAAGAAGGCGGCTAAGGGCCGGATTCGCGCCAGGCTAGATAGTCTATGTAATATCTCCTCTGCTGCCAGAGTGCCGGAGCACCTGGAAAGCATTGCATTCTTGAGAGACCAGCGCTCGGACCGCCGGATGACCGGCCCAGTAGACACTCAACGCCGCCAGTGCCAAGTCATGCGCCCACTCAATCCCTGTACCAGCAGTTTTCGGGCCTCGATCCGCTGCCCAATCAGCTAATCGAACCATAAGATCGGTCACCCTGGATGAAATAATGGCAAGGGACGAAGGAAGTCCCGCCCATGCCGGTGCCACCGCTAGCCTCAGGGTCACCGACGTCCGCATCTGGCCCCTCCGCTACAGCCAGCTCCGCTGCTGTTATCTCGGCCGTCAGTTACGACCCAGATTGTTATCCCGCAACTCCTCGCGGATCTCACCTCATTGCGGACACCGGATCTCAGCTCCTTGGTGGAGGCCGTAGTTGCAGCCAGCATTGGCACCAGGAAAAACATGCTTTCTTTCCAGCAAAAAACCTCAATGTTTTCTATCCAGCAGGCTTCTGTCGTAACACGGTCCACACTTCGTACGGCCTTGGACAGGACAAGAAAGAGAAAATTCCAAAAAGTGTGATAACCGCAGATAACAGCAGCAGAGCTGGCTGCAGCGGAGGGGCCAGATGCGGACGTCGGTGAGGCTGAGGCCAGCGGCAGCGGTCTCAGCAGCGGCGGCACCGGCATGGCCGGGATTTCCATCATCGCTTGCCATCCATTCATCCAGGTGACCGATCTTATGGCTCGATTAGCTGATTGGGCAGCGGATCGAGGCCCGAAGACTACTGGCACAGGGATTGACGGGGCGGATGACTTGGCACTGGCGGCGTTGAGTGTAGGCTCCCTTGCTGTCGTCCTCCGCGCTTGCCTTTTTAAGGGAATGTGGCACCTTCATAACATGATTTTAACTAAGATAGCCAAGTTGTAAAGCAAGTCGGAAAACCCGATACTCCATGTATCATTTGTCTTGGAACTCCACATTTCCGTAGAAAAAAAGCTAAAACCTACTTGACACCAACCCCTCATCAACCTCTCGCCGGGCGGCCATTGTTGTGAGCTGCTGGTGTGACGACATATGCTGACGTCACGATGAGCATCAGCCAATCGAAGCCCTTGAAGCATTTCAAGTATGGTAGTGGTTGCCAGATCATGACATCATCCACAGGCAGATATTTATGGATTTTCCTAGAGGAGTATTTTTAAAAACAAAATATTGAGCTTATTGAACATTTTTCAGAGAAATCGTGAGTGGTTTCATTATTTTTGGCTGAAAGTACGCCTAATTTCACTAAATTCCAGGATTGTACCAAGGTGCCACATTCCCTTTAACCCTTGCCGCGGTGGCGGGTACGAGCCACGTTCGCCCTGGTGGGGGGCTAAAAAAGACCCCCACGATCTCAAAAACTAAGAGAGCTAGAAAAAAGAGCAAAATGGCAACGGAAAGCTCTTCAAAAATTATATCGAAAATACTTCAGTCATTTTTCTTTTCAGGTCAATATCAAGGTCACCAGAGGTCAAAATAGGTCAAAATCGCTAATATGAGGTGTACTAAGCAAACCTCATATATCTCAGACACTATGATAGCTAGAAACATTTTCTAACACCATTCGAAGGCTCTTGAGCTGCTCTTTCATTATAGTGGCATTCATTTCCGTGTCAGGTCAAAGCCTAGGAAGCTACAGGTCACTGAATATCGGGCATATTCTTGGGAATGTCCATAGCCACCCATGCAAAATGACGTTTCCTTTTTCGCTAATAACTTCCAAACCAGACAAGATACAGCCATGGTTGATGCACCATTGCAATCTTCTCGTCAATACGAATCGAATGATATATAATATTGCTATGTCAGGTCAAATTTAAGAATTTGACCTGACCCAGGTCAGCGGTCTGACTTAAATTGACCTGGTATAGTCATGATGCATATCATTTGACTTGCAGTGGCTATACAAACACTTTGGTGACAAAATAAAAGTTATATTTTAGTTTATTCCAAATTTACAGAGTAAAACACCAAAAAATGCTTATTTGACCTAACGTGACCTTTTAAAGGTCACAAGTCAAAATTTTTGGCATCAACTTCAGAAATGGGCAAAAAGCAGGTCGTAACCGATTTTTCAAGTTGATTCCATCCATACTTACTGAGAAAAGCTCATTTCGTGATTTTCCCCATGTATTTACAATGGGGAGGTCATGCTCTGCACATGACCTTAGGTCACCAATATCGAAAATCCCGGAACAAATGTTGTAGCTCCTGGTGAGCCCAATATGTGGTATGAGTTTCAACTTGATCGATTAACACTTCTTTTAGTTATGCGGCCCTAAACATTTTTTGAGGTGAGGTCACTTTACCTGGCCTGGTGACCTGACCTGATATGACCTTGAGCTAAAATTTTCAGGAAAGATGTAAAAATGATGGAGGAATAGCTAGACTAAGTTTGGCGGCGCTGCGCGCCGCCGTTTTTTTGGTCACTTTGGAAAACCCGAGTGGGGGTCTAAAAAGACCCTCCACCCGGGCAAAGGTTAATCTGCCAACGCAATCGCTCCATGGTGACACCGTCTACTGGGCCAAGCGTCATCCGGCGGTCCGAGCGCTGGTCTCTCAAGAATGCAATGCTTTCCGGGTGCTCCGGCACTCTGGCAGCCGAGGAGATATTACATAGACTATCTAGCCTGGCCGCGAATCCGGCCCTTAGCCGCCTTGTTCCAGCTGTGTGGCTCACCTTTTCTAGCGTAGTCCATATCCTTCCACAGGCTGTTTATCTGAACTAGGACCTTGTCTTTTCTCATGGTCGGGATAGATGCCCGATCCCACACAGAGATGGTTTCACCCGCAATATGACCTATGATGTTCTTTTTACTGGAATTCTGAACTCCATTTTGTGGCGCACTGATTTGCAAAACGCTTCCGATCATATCCAGATTCAGAGGAAGCTTGTTGTGAGGCAGGTCGTATGCCGCCACTTGAAACACTTCATGATACTTCACATTCCGTTTGCGGGCGCTGATATTTAGAAAACGTCACAAATTGACTTCTTCAAACTAATCAGGCTTTCAAACTTACCATACATCTCAAGAATTGTAAACACGGTATGTATCTAGGACAGGTAAGCTCAAATATTCAGCGAGAAAAGTGGGCCTCTTTGAACCAGCATGACAGAATCAATATTTGTTGCCTTGGCGCATATCTATCATATCTCTTTCTTTAAATCACGCTAAGGTGAACAGCAGTGCGTGTGGGACTTGTGCTGCAATTTTTTAATTATTAAAATCAATGTTTTTTACCGCCAGACAAGCAATGCAGTCAGACGAAGTTTTCCAAGCTTGATACAGACAGGAAGCAGGACAAATTTACTCAATCGGCCCTGGAGACTCAGCGCCGCTCAGAAGGCCGTGAAACGACGCCCAGCGGCAGTAACATCGTGGCCAGCGTGACGCAATACGCGGGAACCTATGCAACATTTGTTCTTGCTTCTAGATTATGGAGAGGCTCAGATCTGTTGAAATGGTGTCATTTTGTAGATAATAAACGAGTTAATCAGCATGTATTTTTTGAAATTTTTAATTTATTATTCCTAGCAGCAGGAAGCAATTTGGCTCAAAAATCATGTTTTTTTCGCCGCAAACTTTTCGTTTTCACCAGCACGAAAAATGATCAAATAAACTTTGTTTGGCCTGATTCGGGATCACTGGGTTCCAAGACATCAGAAATTGCCCGGGGAGCGGGGATCAAAAATAAAAATGCAGAATCAACCCACCCTAATATGCATATCAATCGACTCGCAAGAACATCTCCACGTAACGATATCAAAATAAAAATTTTATCGTCATTTCCTGCAAAGTTATTGACCCAAGTTTGAAAACCTGCTTAAGTAGCTCTAGATGACCTCTCAGAGGTCACAGGTCCAAACTTGCAAGATGAACCAATAAAGGGGCCTAGCATACCATGATTTAGAGAATATAAAATTATTCCAAGTGGTATTTACAAAAAGAGAACAATTTTGCGGCCAATTTCCGTTTTCACCATGCATTTCCAATGGAGAGGTCATGATCCGTACTTGACCGTAGGCCATGGATATGAAATATCACGCAATAAATTTTGTACTTCCGGTGGGCCCATTATGTGGTATAAGTTTCAAATCGATGGATTCACTCTTTTCTTGTTTATGTCATCTTTTATTTTAACTTTTGAGGTGAGGTCACTTGACCTGCACTGGTGACCTGAACTGACATGGCCCAACCTTAAAATGATGAATTATAGTGAAAGTTGCGAAATCTGTCAAATATGTGTGCCAAGTGGGGCGGCGCTTTGCGCCGCTGTTTTTCGTGCCGTCGGAAAAACCCGAAGGGGCGTTCAAGCATCCCCCACCGGGGCGAGGGTTAAGATGTATCTAAATGTGACACGGGACATTTATTTCTTCTTTTCCGGGAAATAAACAAATACTGCTGCAAACGTTTGCAATGAACACTTCTACTTACTCGGTTGGAAATGACACAGTAGCTGTCCAAAGGAGGCGGTGGTTGGAGGGGAGGGGCAGTGGCCATCGAGAGTCAGAATCTCAGGGCGGAAAACATAGACTTTTCAGCCCATTTCTTTCTAGTCAACGCCATAAAGTTAGTATAAAAAATTCGCACCTTGGGGAAGGGGCAGTTTACCTCCTGTCTCCCGATGGTTCCACTCATAGGGGAGCTGCTAACTGGGGGACATTCCAAACTATCTCTTCGCGACCCAGAGGGATGGGCTAACGCTGGCACTGCAATACAATCCCTATACAAAGGTTATGTGAGACCCAAAATCTAGGGAGGGGCCCTGATCCCCCATTATCCTTGACAGGCACAGGAAGGTGGAATGGGACAAGTTCATGTACAAGTTTCGTGCAAAATACCGTGATTACAGTTAAGAAAAAGAAGGTGCAATAGCGTAAGCCTTAAGCAGCTTGGACATTGTCACATGGGCATGGCAGTTCGTGGGTCAACCAGCTCCGAACAATGTGAAATCGGACATTGTTACAGAAATAACCCAAGCTTAGAATAAGTTGGCTTTGATCTCACCTGTATGTTTTGAATGGCAAAGACGACGAAAGCGAGGAAAGTCAGTGAGAGCAGCGCCGTTTCCAGCGCGTGTGAGTACTCGTACCCACCTGAGACGTAGCCTGACCGGCCGGAGACTGGGTACTCGGGCTCGTTTAAGCCGTACCCCGAACTGCCTGAAACTGAGAGAAGGATCCTCACATTCTGAATGGACCCTCTCACAGCGCCCTGGCAGTGCCAGACTGGAGCGGTTGGAAAGGCATACCTTCTGAACTATTCAGGGTGCTGTTTGAATAACTGTGACCTCTGAGGTTTGTATTTATTTTCAACACCTGGCTAACATCAGGGCAACAATGATTTCCCAATAGACTAAGCAAGTAGGCTTCAAAACAACATGTTGTAAACTCACGGGCACAAAAAACAAAGCTCACACGACCTAGAGCCTCTTCCTCACCTTGATCACTAGTCAAGTGAACACGCGTTTGTTTATGGCGATGTCGAACACGCTGGGGTAGGTGGGACGCGCCATATAATGCTCCTGAAACCGCCATCATATTTGGCCTCTCCATTGCCTCTTGAACAGGCCTCGTTTGAACAACTCTCTTGTTCGGCCATACAAAAAGCCCTTCTTTTTGCTTCATTTCTCCTCTTGCTTTGTCCAAGCCTCTTTTGTGATTTTCCCCTATCATTAGCAGACACCTATTCGTTTAAGCATCTTGCTTTCAAAGTCCAGTCCAAACTCCGGCCGGCGGAGTTGGTTGGAGAGCAGCTTTAGCTCGGCAGTTGGGTAACAGCACGCACCGGTCACCGTTACTGTGGAAAGCACAGCCTGTTCCCAATTGAGCACGCTGAAGAGATGGTTTCTAGTTTGCTGGCTGAGAGCAGAGTGCAGCGTGCACCCGGTATATGGGGCTGTGTAGCACTTGTGGCCGCGGGCCGACCCCACTGGCGGTGCGCCGCCGTCGCCGGCAGCGGATGCACTCCTGCCATTCGTCACAGGGTGTGGGCGTGCGTGCCGAACGATGCATCACGGCACCGCTGCACAGTGTTCTAAGGGAGGCTAAAATGGGGATATTATTCGAATTTTGACTATTTTTAAAACTGATTTTGATGTTTGCAACTAGTAGCAAAATTATAATTTTGCTACTAATAATAATAATTTTCAGACACTGATAATTATCAGTGTCTGAAAATGTCAAATAAAAAATGTGAGGCCTTTGAAGTCGACGCAACAAGGCATCAAACTGTTGCCTTTGAATCTCTCGCCACACAACACAACAAAGGCCAAGATCAATGCTCACATTCGGTGCCTTTTTGTAGGCTAAGAAAACGTACAAGATGAGACAAACCAGGGTTCATTAGAAAGCTTAAAACATTGAGAATCCGATTGTGCAAACAGTTTTCTCCACTGATCAATAAAACTATATTTGGAGAGTAAAATATGTACTATATACATTTCCCATACATTTTGAGACTTTGTCAATTGTCGATAAGCATACAAAGAATTGCGTCGTCTGCCCCACCATGAGACTACTTTTTAACTATAGCAAGATGTTTCGTCTACTTGCCCTGCAAGTTTCAGCTGCGTCACGCTGCGGCAGTGGTAGTGGCGACATATTATACAAGGGCATGCCGCGCGCGCTGTCGGTCGGGGGCGGCGACCGTCGGGGAGATATGCCTGGAGGCTTGGAGAGGGTGGGCCGGGACACGGCGAAAGTGCAGTGAATTGGTTACAATGAATTAAATGAGCACTTGTTGCTGAAATCGCTTGTCGCCTGGACTTTTTAACCTACTGTCGTTGACATCTTCACCCAACAATTGTGAAAAAGTGCAATGGTTACAGTATGGGAAAACCAAGCTTTCAATTGATGTCTCATGACACTAGCATGCCCAGTAACCATTCGTAGAATCGCAGCTAGTATTTGCACAGGCCATTGTCCAACCTCACGATAGGGTAAGAACCGAGATACATAAATCAACCCTTCCTCGTTTGCAAAGCTCACTTGAAATAACATCAGAGAATAGAGTCTCACAGCAGGCACACGCACTTGTCGCATTTTTTATCGTCACTTGAAATTCGAAGTGAACGCTGTAAACATGGAGGTGCGAATTAGTGCAGAAACACGGGTCAACCTGCTTATAGCTGATACGGCATTTGGACTTGGGAATTTCATTGAAAAAGAGAACGAGCAGCTCACTGATCTTTACCAAGTGTAAGTACACAGAGAGTGGCATAAAACGTGAGGCAGGTTCATTGGAAAAATCGTTCTGTGCGATCGACGCAACGCCAATTCCGTAAAAAATTTAGTCCGGTCATGGACCAAGCCACGGTTGCATATTTATTCTGCAGGAATCTGATACCATTTTTCTGGTGTACGAACAAACATATCACCGTTGAATGTGATCAATTTCGTCTTCATGGTTACATGCAGTAAGGCACCCAAGGGGAGGGGGTAGTTATATACAATATAACCGGAACTATAGCAGACTTTGGGCAGAAATGAGGATTTGACCTTGAAAAACAACTTTGAACTTGGCCTGTAACCCTGACCATAAGTAGCCTTAGCATTTAAGTCATAGCATAACATACGTCATACTGAGTAATGCCTGACCGGAATACTGCGGTCAATGACCTTGAAATGGGACCTTGAAATGGGACCTTTGACCTTGACCTTGACTTCCATGTGGGTTAATATTGACATATAACCTGATTATATGATGTTATGACGTCACCACTCGGTCCACAGTGCAGGCGACTTGGTGCGCCCACCCGAGTGCGACGGTCTCAAAATATAAGTCTGACTGCGAAGACCTATCTGTAAAAAAATACAGACCGATTTTCAAATTTCTCAACAAATCGACGCGCTCACAACTGCTCTCAAATGTGACCGAGTAGCGTTTTCCGGCGGCAAACAGTTCTCTGGTGTTGTGTTGTGTAATGCGCCAGCATTGAAATTCGTGCGCCAGCTTTGTAAAAGTTCCAATTAACTGCCGACAGCAGCGTTGCATAAATATATTGTGTGTTATCAGAACCGACAGCGCTGCATTGTTTTGATTCGTCCTTAAATAAACAAAACTTCCGGCTTAAACACGTGTCTCAGAGCATGGTGTATATTTCCGAGTAATAACCGGAACGAGTTGCGTGCTACCGATAATTAATGGTAAGCATAATAGACGCAACATATTTTGGCGACCAGTTGTAGCTCTTCCCAGAGAATTGAGCCTGCTTCCGTGCCATTATGGATGTTTTAGGAGGTGCCCCCGCGCCATATTTAGCCGCACCTGGCCCTGCGCCGGTCCCGTGGGCCACGTGGTTGCGTCAGTTCGACGTATATCTGCAAGCCATTGGTGGTGACGTGTTCCCCCAACCCAGGCAATTAGCACTCCTCATGCACTGTCTAGGATGTGAAGGCCAGCGGATAGCTGATACTCTGCCTGTTCTGACCAAGTTGGAAGGCGAGTGAGACCTTGCCCACCTGAAGCGAAAGCTTACCAGCTTTTTCGGGCCCAAGACAAACGTGGTTGGTGAGCGATGCCGTTTCCATAGCCGCCACCAGCAGCCTCAAGAAACAACTGCCCAATGGGTAACTGTCCTTCGTGGCCTAGCCGCAACCTGCGACTATGGCGACAAGTCGGAAGAATTTATCAGAGACCAGGTGGTTGAGAAGACACGTTCTCCTACCTTGCGCCAACGCCTGCTGATGGAGGATGGGCTGTCGCTGGAGAAGACTCTCTGCATTGCAGAGACAGTGGAAACTGCTGCTCGGGAAGCCAGTTTTCTGCAGTCAGCTACCCAAGTGACAGCTAGCCAGCCCGTAGAGGTAAACTACGCATACCAGGGTAAGCCTCGCCCACCCCGCTCCAGAGCCAGAGGTAAGCGCCAGCAAGTTTCGCACCCTGGACCTAGCCAGTACTCTGGTGGTGGTGCTCCGTCGCAGCCCCATCACCCACCTGTGAAGTGCCAAAGGTGTGGGCTTCACCCCCATGCTGTCAATGTGTGCCCTGCAAGAAGTGCCGTGTGCCACCAGTGTGGTCGGCAAGGACACTGGACATCCATGTGCCACAGCAAGAGGACAGCTGCAGGCATGCATGCTGTGCGAGCACTGGAGATTCTCTCTGTGGGGACTGCTCAGTTAAGCGCTCCAGTTCAAGTGGCAGGCAAAGACATTGAGATGGTAGTCGACACTGGGTCAAGTGTATCGATCCTGCCCAAGAGTGTGTTAACTGGTGTGCTGCTTGTCCAAACCGCAGAGCAACTGTGTTCCTACCAAGTGGGAAGGTACAAGTGTTAGGTGTGGCAGATGTGTTAGTTAGGTACAAGGGGCTAGAGAAGAGTGTTAGTGTGTATGTTGTGCCCCATGGCCGTCCCATCATGGGTTTGGATATGATGCGTTTGTTCGAAGTTAGCGTTGTGAGTAACCAAGTGTGTGCTGTCGCTCAGGAACCTCATCCTCCAACCCAACCTGAACCTGCCGAGAAGGTGCAAACCCAGCAAGAAGCTGCTCCTATCCGTGGGTACCAGCATCGCATCACCATCAACCCCAACATCCCTCCTGTCCGCCAACCTCTCCGTCAACTGCCGTGGTCGGTAAGGGATCAGGTGAGAGAGCGTTTGGATAGGATGGAGCAGGCAGGTGTGATCGAGAATGTTGATGCGTCTGAGTGGGTGTCTCCCTTAGTGGTAACTAAGAAGCGTAATGGAGACATACGTGTATGTGTAGACCTCAGACAAGCGAACAGAGCTGTGATTATAGATGGGTATCCTCTACCCAACATAGAGGACATGCTTCACAGGTTCCGAGGTTCAAGCGTCTTCACAAAGTTTGACCTCCAGGATGCCTACCACCAGGTGGATCTTCATGGTGCAGGACGCTATCGAGACGGCGCGGATCCTGAAGAAACCCAGAGCTGGATACCTGCGCGAGTTTTTGAAAAACTACGGCGCTACCCCTCACCCGGCGACAGGTCTGACCCCGTTCAGGGTCATGAGGGGCCGCGAGATGCGCACAGCCCTCGACGTTTTGGGTCTGCAACAGGACTCGGAGGCAGTACGGGTAAACCCCGAGCGCGTTCAGCGCTACCAGGCTGCCTACAAAGCGCGCTACGACAGGCGCGCTGGCAAAGCGCCTCAGTGGGAGGCCGGCGACACGGTGCGTGTCAGGTGCCGTCGAACTGGAAAGTTCACGGGCTCACAGGCTGCAAAAGTGGACGCACACACGGGCCCGCTCAGTTACCGGCTCCAAGACGGCCGACGTGTCCACGCGCGAGATCTCGTGACTGCGCGACCTGGAAACCACGTCGATCCGAGCGCGGAGACCTGGTTTGACGCTCGCTCAGTCCCTGTGCGCTCTGCGTCGCCAGCTGGACTAGAGCCTGCAGGGCCAGACAGCCCAGTGACGCCTGAGCCCCAGCTAACACCCTGTCCTACCCTCAGGCCAGATCCGGTGACACCACCCATCAGGCGTAGCGAGCGAGTCATTAGGGCTCCTTTGAGGTATTTGCCGAGTTAGGCTGATGTGTTACGATGTTCAGCGAGTTGTGTTGTTGGCTGGCCTTTCATGGTTAAGGTCGTAGCCGTAGACCTTTATTTTTGAGGGGGGCGGATGTTGTGTTGTGTAATGCGCCAGCATTGATATTCGTGCGCCAGATTTGTAAAAGTTCCAATTAACTGCCGACAGCAGCGTTGCATAAATATATTGTGTGCTATCAGAACCGACAGCGCTGCATTGTTTTGATTCGTCCTTAAATAAACAAAACTTCCGGCTTAAACACGTGTCGCAGAGCATGGTGTATATTTCCGAGTAATAACCGGAACGAGTTGCGTGCTACCGATAATTAATGGTAAGCATCATAGACGCAACATCTGGCTACTTTGGAAAATAGGTGGGGGGCACTTTAGGGCCCCTCCACTGCGTGTGTTAAGCGAGGGTCAAATAACGTCTTCGATGTCGAGCATATCTCGCGTATTCTCTTGAAGTGACTGGACACCCATGCAAAGCCCCCTTATCATATATAAATATAGTTATTTTTGCTACTGACCTAGGGTCAAATACTCGACAGCCATACCCGCTGTGGTCAGGTCTTGACATTCATATATTGTCCACATAATCTGTGGGAAAAGAGCTTTCGATTGATACCAAAATTATTGATCTGGGATTCATACTTCCTGAGTTATTTTCGTTAGAACACCGTGCGCTGGGTTCACCACAGGGCAGCCAATTATCAGCGGTACCCGCGTCGAGCGCAAATCACGAGCCCGAGTCCTTGCCCGAAACGGCGCGCCGTGCCGTATAGGAATCGACCGAGACGCGGCTGAAGATGTATGTTATCTATCGTCTGTTGATACCCAGTACCTTCAAGCAGATGTTTCAAAATGAATGCTCCCTTTTCTGCAGTTCTTACCAATGGACTTAAAAAACCATGCGAAACAGATGTTTGATACAACAGGTAGGTTAGAATATCCAATCCCTTCAACACAACACCTTGGGCTGTTAGCTTAAGTTGTGGTGTGACTCGAGACGTGTCTATCTACTGCCCACATTTTTGAGACAATAAAGCACTTTTCTTAATAATTTCTGCAGTTGTCCTCAAAATTTCAAGTAGGGGAGACCAGGGCAAAGCAGACAGCGGGGCAAAGCGGAAAAAGCTTAATAACTTTCTGCAAAGTGCTGCAATCTGCCCTACATGTGTGTCATACTGAGTGTTACTTAGCAACGCATCCGGCGCATCTTTGTCAGCTGTCTCCTCATTTCGCTTCCAGCGCGGTGGAAAAAGGTGGGGTTTATACAGCCCTCTCCAAAGTTAGTTGGCAGCAATATACTGTTACGGCGTACAAATGCGACTGCTCCATAGGGCTTACGCGTTAAATTGCTCATTTTCAACCACGTGCTAGCCACAGCCTATGGCTGTTGGAAAAAAAATATAACGTCGTCATTGGAAGGCTTATTTCCTGCCCTTTCCACTTTTCATTTGGCATTTTTACGTCAGATGTACAGAAATGCCTAAAAAATCGATTTCCCAGAACCATGCAAATGTAAGCCGCAAATTTTCCGGCGTACACCCCGTACGCCGGCGGTCGCGTGACGCAGCGGTTAGAGCGATGGTCTAGAAATCAGACGATGGTGAGTTTGAATCCCAGTTTTGGCTTCGGCTTTTAACCACTCGGGTGGAGTACTGCGAGTGATATGGTTGTTTTTACTCAATCAAGTGAGTGCTTAGAACTCTTCGTGAGCATTCAGATGTTTCACTACATGACCGAAGATGACGTGCATTTGGATGGAAAACAGCTCTGGCGATAGCTCGGCATCTTAACGCTCCTTTTAATGTATTTAGCAATTTGTTTTCCTAAAGAAAGTTTTAACTGATTTTATTGAACACATTTTCAACTATGCAAGCATCTTCTCACTCTGCAAGTGTAGTGATTTACATAAATCTTCGTACTTTTGTCTTGCGTCGGTATCGTATAATGTGCGTCAGTTATTAAAAGGCTTCTGATATGGCTCCTGCGTGAAACACACATTTTGGAAGAGCATGGGAATAAGTCGAAAGTATCGCTGTCGATTATTCTGGACGATAGATTAATGAAGAATTCTCTGATTCTTCTGTATGCGGATGGAAGGTGGTAGAAGCTGATCTGGCTCTATCAGTAAGGTACGGCGATTTCCTCTTCTATAGCCCACGCGGGATTTAAGCTCGATATTTGTAAGACATGTTTCTCAGCACTTTATCATGAAATGATTGTGAATTGACGTCTATGTGGAAATGTAAACTTCACAGTTTTCATAATTTGTGTACACTTATCAGAAACGGCCCAGCACAAATTTCCGACGGAGAACGTGACGTTGTGCTAAGGCATCCGTCAGGGCCAAATACATACATTTTGCGGCTAGCACCGATAATTCTCTGATGCTCGCGTTCCCTAATGTGCAGAACGACTACAAAAGCTTCCTTCATCGAGCAAGCTACAAGAGGATACTCACCTTGACCCAAGTACATTCCGCATTGTTCACAACATTAAGTGTAACATAAATTCACAGACCCTCGCAAGGAAGCTTTCAAGAGTCATTTATGTATGTGCATACATGTGCTACTATGTACATGTTCCGGAAATTATTATTGCACATTTTCCGAGCCATATTATTAAAATTGAACTCTGAAAAATGCTGAAAGACGACCAGAAGCAAAACCCAAGACATGACATGAATTCCACTTCACAGCAGGAAACCACTGCTGGATGTTCGCAGTGTGGAAAACTTAACAAAAGAAAAAGACACATCATATGCAGTCTCTGCCATCGACCTTGGCACCTCTCATGTGTGAAACTAACGAGGGCACAGGCTGACGTCCTAAGTCATTAGTGGTGTCCCACCTGCATAGATAATTCAACTAGCTTCAATCAGCCCACAAATACGAATGTGGAAGAAACGCCGTCTGAGCAGGTTTCCTCCGAAGGCTTCGGTTTGGCAAGATCCTTGGCATCTCTTAAGCTGACTAACCGAGTCCTGAGGAGGATACCTAGGGGTGCCAGAATCCTAGCCGCCGATGCCCTGACACATTTGCTAACAACTGCCCTGAGTGATCTGTCGGCGCGGAGCTGGGAAAAGCTCCTGCAGTTTGGTCCTATTGCACTGGCTGTCCCATCAGGTGGCTCAGAAGTATCTTTGACGACCAAATTGAAGCGTCAGATATCTAGTTATATGGAAGACAAAACCATCCAATCCAACCTTCTTGAAACTGAACAAAAATGGCGAGAAGGAAGGACTGCCGTCTCACGCACAGAGCATCTTAAGCGTAGTGTAGCAGCCAAGCTAGCAGACACAAACATCAAAGGGGCGATCCGTCTTTTAACATCCAGGGACGAGATCGCTCCCCACTCTGACGATGTCGTAGAGACCTTAAGGCATAAACATCCGCCAGCGCCGGAAGACCTCTGTCTGCCAGCTGCACCTGACAGCAGTGACAGCGCCTATACAGCAACAGAGGCGGAGGTGGTGGCAGCAATAGCCTCCTTTAATACGGGATCAAGCGCTGGTCTGGACGCGCTAAGACCAGCACATCTCAAAGACCTGACGAGCCGTGCCGCTTCAGAAGCTGGTACACGCCTGATCACAGCATTAACTGTCCTAACAAACAAGGCTCTAAGAGGTGAAATTCCTGCATTTGCGAGGGAAGCCTCCTTCGGCGCATCCTTAACCGCCCTGAAAAAGCCAGGTGAAGGTATAAGGCCTATCGCCGTGGGCTCTGTTTTCCGTAGGCTGGCAGCTAAAGTTGGCCTAAAGCCCATCAGCTCAGCATTAGGTCTTGAGCTCTGCCCCATCCAACTGGGGTTCGGAACACCGGGAGGATGTGAGGCAGCCGCCCATGCATCTCACCTCTACATGGCCAACATGGAAGATGAAGAGATAATAGTTAAAGTGGACATGAAGAATGCCTTCAACTCTCTACGCAGAGATCATTTTCTCCGTGCAGTTCTGGAGCATGCCCCGTCACTTTATCCTCTTCTTTATCAAGCATACCATAGGCCCACTCCTATATACTTTGGCCGCACAGAACTCCACTCAGAGACAGGTATCCAACAAGGCGACCCGTGTGGGCCTGCCATCTTCGCCCTCATAATACAGCCAGTCACTAGCCTTGTCATATCAGCATTCAATTGCTGGTACTTGGACGACGGCACGATCGGCGGAGATGTAGCCAGCGTTAGCGCCGACCTGACAATGCTCTTGCCAGCAATGAGCGCCATTGGCTTACAAGTAAACGCTGAGAAGTGCCAAATAATCCTTCCAAAGGCCCCATCTGAGAAGGCAGAGTGTTTCACACCGGGAGACATCCTAAATATTATCCCTGGGTCCTCCATACTAAAGGAAGAAGAGCAAACCGTTCTCGGAGCACCTATGACTGTAACAGCTACCGATAAAATAATCAGGAAGAAAAGTGGAGAGCTGGAGCTCATGATCCAACGTCTAAAATATATTGACGCCCACACTTCACTTCTTTTGCTGAGGAACTGTCTGTGGCTGCCGAAATTGCAGTACATCCTACGGGTCTCACCCGCTTACCAACTACCAGAACTACTGCAGGCTCTCGACAGTAGCCTTATGGCTGCCGTCACTGATGTTACCAACACCAAGTTTCAAGAAGCTAACTGGACTCAAGCCGTCCTCCCAACACGCTACGGTGGACTTGGTCTTCGCCGCACAGAAGACGTCGCCCTCCCCAGCTTTATTGCATCCATACATGGCTGCCGCCAATTGATATCATCTTTGCTTCCTGAACGCTTAGCACAGATATCGGTGCAGGAGTACGGGACAGCCCTAGAAGCATGGGAGCAAAATGCGAACGGGGCAGATGTTCCAGAGGAGAACGCGAGGAGTAGTCAAAAACACTGGGATGGAATCCTTTCCGAACAAACATTCCTAAAACTTCTCTTCGAGGCAAACCAGTTCACCCGAGCCCGCCTCTTGAGCGCCCGCACCTCTGAAAGCGGGGCCTGGCTGCGCGCTATCCCCTCATCCAGCCTCGGCACGCTCCTTGGCGATGCCACACTGAGAATTGCCGTAGCGCTACGCGTTGGCGCAGATGTGTGCATCCCTCACCAATGTCGTTGCGGCTCTACGGCGGACACCAAAGGCTACCACGCCCTCACATGTCGCCTCAGCGCAGGCCGCCTTCCCCGTCATGCAGCCCTCAATGACATCGTAAGACGATCCCTACAGACTGCAGGCCTTCCATCCATCCTGGAACCTCCTGGCCTGGATCGCGGGGATGGTAAAAGGCCAGACGGTATGACGGTGTTCCCATTCTCCCGGGGAAGAGCCTGGTGTGGGATGCAACTTCTGTTAACACGTACGCCGCAACAAATATCGGGCAAGCAGCAACATCAGCAGGAGCCGTGGCAGAAGAAGCCGAAGAGAGGAAAAGGAAAAAATATGCGGATCTAATGCAACGATTCCAGTTTCATCCAGTTGCATTTGAAACTGGTGGAGCCTGCGGCCTAACCACCAAGGCCTTCATCCGTGAGCTAGGTTCTCGCCTTACAGTTGTCTCTGGTGACCGCCGCGAAACTGAATGGCTGCTTCAACGGTTTTCTTTGGCCATTGCTCGCGGGAACGCTGCCTCAATTATTCTCGCTTCGCATGCCACTACATTTCCAGGAAAACGAGAGCTCACCAGGCCAGTGCAGGTTCAGGAGAACCAAACGAAGGGTGCACCGAACACGCAGATGCCAACCTGCTCAGGCGTTTCTTGTTCACCTCGCGAAACAACAAATATTGGCCTTTTCACAGCAGTTCCAGGAGAGCCAACAAAAACCAAGTGGCCACTGCAAGAAACACCTGACACCCCCGCGAGCCGACTAGAAAAATACCGTCTAGTATTCAAGGAAATGGCAGGCAGGTCCCCCGGAACGGAAACCGAGCACGCGACGGAACAACTTCCGGAGGAAGCAGGCCCTAGTCGGGACCCGATGTCGGATCCAGAATTGGCTAGGTACCTTAAGCGGGTAAAGGGGCATCAAAACACTTTCGTCGGTCTCCCCGCATGTACGGCGACTCCAAGAACAGCGGCAAGGAGTGCGGGTCGCCGCCGGTGCCGACGGTGACGCCATGCACCACACCCCGCCGCTGCAGCCCTCGGTCCGCGCTGGAAGCGTGATGCACGTTTTGTGGTTTCGTCTCACTGTATTCTAGCGTCCCAGGCACACAACACACTCACACACGTCCATCCTCAGCCACGCACCGTCTCTCTCTCCCTCTCCGTCGCCGTCGACGCGCCACAGGACCGGCTCCCCAACAGGGCCTCTCGGCCAAGGCCACGACGGCGGCGACTCCAAACTACAACAATACCCCTCTCACTATGAGTTTCCGCCCCGGAAACTACCTACAACGTTGAAAACTCTGTTCTCTAAGCAGCACTAAGCAGCAACATACTGCTAAGAAAAAAAAACAATGAAACAAGTAAGTTAAACAGAGATTGCTCAGCGGCAGAAAAGAGAGTGACATGAAAACACATCGCATACGGTGAGCTCAGCCATTTCGTGTCGCCTATCGATTACAAAAATATGACGGGGCGTTATTACGGCCGTAAATAACAACCTGACATAGACGTGTAATTCCAATTCCAACTGCATACATTCCGGAGCTCACTTGCGGTGGCTAATGAGCATTCGACAGTGCTTTAGACGTGAAATACAGTGAAAAGGAAAAGACACACTCTCACCCAAATCTGCAATCAGTCAAAATCAGGCCAAACAGACATGGCACAGCGATTTGTGAATTTACAAGTTCACATGTATGGACATACTATGGGATCAACACCCTTACTGTCACAGGCCATCCCCATCATATCCGAACCTTTCTGGTGGACGAATTTGTCTCCCTGACCGCGTATGAACGGGGGTCCTCTTGCCTGACTGGGGAGGGGGCTCTCCCTGAACAGAAGTATCGAACGGGGAGTCGGGTTGGGAAGGCTGTAACCCGACAGGGGGAGGGTGTGGGTTTGGGACAGTGGGGTGTGAGGGCAAAGGCCAGGTTCGGTCCGGGACAGGGTCGGACCGTGATCGGAACCAGGGCCTGGGTGCTGACGGTGACTTTTGCGGCTGTACCGCGGGCCTGGGAGAAGCGGGTGCCGCCACACTGGGCTTCTCCGGGCTAGAGCGACAGGGTTTGAGCCTGTTGTGGTGGACGACGGTCTCCGTGGTGCCCCCCTCCTTGGCGATGCGGTACGTCCAGTTCCGCAATCGCCCCACCACGCGAAAGGGGCCTGTCCGCCGCGAGGCCAACTTGCGGACCTCCCCGCCTTTGACGGCCTGTCGTCGGAGCCACACCCGGTCTCCGACGTCATAGCTGTTTTCGACGATCCGTGCGTCGTGCCGCAGCTTGCTCTTGTCGTGAGCCGCTTCGCTATTGCGGCGAATCATTGTGTCTGTACGGGTGAGAACTCTCTGGAGACCCGCCAGATATTCTAGCGTATCTATGGGAACCCGTCCAACAGCGCTTCCAGCGTCCTGAATCGGCTGATACTTGAGTGAAATCGGAAGTGGCGCCGGTCGCCCAAAGACGCTTTCATACGGCGACAGGCCAGTCGCTGCGCTGGTGTTCGCGTTAAACGCCAGGGCTGCAGCGCTCAGATACTGCGGCCAGTGTCGCTGCTCGCCTCTGGACAATTTGGCCACTGTGTCGATAAGGAATTGATGACTTTTCTCGCAGTAAGAATTTCCTTGAGGGTGATAGGCCGTGGTAGTACTTTGGTGGATGCCTAAGGAGTCATAGAAAAGGGAAGCAACCTGACCAACAAAGTTTCGCCCTTGATCACTGTGGATGGTTTTTGGCACTCCGAAAACACCTACAATGCCGTTCATAAGAACTTTCACAATTTCAGACGCTTCTTGTGTTTTTAAGGGGAATGCCCACACAAAGCGAGTAAATGCATCGATGCAGGTCAGAATGTAGCGATAACCGTCCGGGTCACTGACAGGAAGACCTGTGACCAGATCAATGTCAAGTCGGTCCAGAAAGTTAGCACACTGTAGGGAACCCAGTGGTGCTTTTGGGGGATGTGGTGGATCCTTACGAAGGGCGCATTCCACACACTGTTGGCAAAATGCCTTGACATCTGCCTGCAGTCCTGGCCAGTAAAACTGGCGCCGCACAGCGCTCTCCAGTTTTGCTGAACCCTGATGTCCTCCGCCAAACCCACAGTGGCACTGTTCCATGATTTCTCTGCGTAAGTGCTGGGGCACCACGATTTGTAGACACGCGGGAGCCCCTCTCTCGGGCTGCACCCGTCGGTACAACACAGGGTTATCATCGCCATGCAAGACAAGACGTCGCCATTCTCTCAGTAGTCTAGCAGCTCCAGGGGAGTGCTGGTTCTTTTCCTCGGGACGAACACGGCGGCTTTTCCATGCTTTTATCTCTCTGATACTGTCGTCTCTATCCTGCTCTCGTTTAAAATCCGCGATGGTGAATGAGATAATACCAGCTTCCGCTGCTTCTGCCTCAGCCGCACCAGGCATCGAGACCGACGCACAGCTGACCGCAGCGATGTTATCCTGCGTCCCAGCTGATCGGACTGTAACCTCCGCGGCCAAGGACGGAGCGCCATCCTGTGCAGATCCCTGGTCAGTGTGTGCGCTCTCGTGAGGCGGAGCCACTGCAGCGGCGGTCCAGCGCGCTGGACCCGGCTCGCCCGGCTCTGCCGAAGCCTGAACAGTTCCCTGCCCGGCTGGGACAGCGCCGTGCGCTGTGACTGGCAGGGACACTGCGCCGTCACTAGGACAGGAGAGGTTGGACAGGGATGGTTGCTGCTCAACTTCCTCTCTATCCGTCTCAAAAACTGGCTCGCACACCCATCGATACCTGGTTTCCTGAACAGAGATCGGATGAGGGTAGCGAGACAGAGCATCGCCATCACTATGGAGCGTTCCCCGTCGATGCACGATGTCAAACTCGAGTTCAGACAGTTGGAATAACCATCGAGCGAGCTGACCGGTAGGCTCTTTGAAGTTGAACAGCCACTGCAGAGCGGAATGATCAGTGCGCAGCACAAAGCGACGACCAATGAGATATTGTTTCAAGTTCTGAACTGCCCACACGACTGCCAACAGCTCACGTTTCGTCACGCTGTACTGCCGCTCCGATTTAGTCAGAGCGCGGCTGGCGTAAGCAAGGACATTCTGGCCTTGCATTAAGCAAGCGCCAAGTCCTGTGCCACTAGCGTCTGTGTCAAGCACAAACGGAGGGGCTGATGCCTCGAACATGGGAAATGCCAGAACAGGGGCAGACACGAGCGCAGCCTTTAACTGTTCGAACGCGTTTTGCTGCTCAGAGCCCCAGCTAAATGGCCTGTGTTTCTCCGTCAGCTTGGTCATGGGCTTCGCCATCAGCGCATAACCACGAATGTGACGCCTGAGATAACCACACAGCCCCAGAAACACTCTTACTTCTTTCGCATTTGACGGCGTGGGCCATTCCTGTATCACCCTGACCTTTTCTGGATCACACTCAATACCAGCAGCGCTGACCTTAAACCCCAGAAACTTTACTTCCTCCTGACATAACCTGAGCTTTTTCAGGGACAGAGTCAGCCCTGCTTGTCGCAGCGCCTGAAGAACGGCTCTGAGGTTCTCATGCATTTCAGTCAACGTGGTGGCCAGGATCAGAAGGTCATCAAAATACTGGACATATGTGTGCGCGGGTACCCCGGCCAGGACCAGCCTGAGAGCCCGGTTAAACGAATGAGGTATCCCTTGAAGGCCGTATGGTGCAGTAGTGTACCGGAACAGGCCGAATTCCGTAGCCACCGTGGCCTTGGCAGCATCTTTTTGGCTCAAAGGTAACTGATGATAGGCCTGCACCAGGTCAATGGATGTGAAGTACGTAGCCCCACTGAGTTTCGTCAGACTGGTGTCAATTCGGGGAATCACCTGAACAGAAGGAGTGGTTATTCTATTTAGGCGACGGAAATCTCCACAGATTCGGATTTGGCCCCCATTAGGCCGTTTGACTAGCACCAGGGGACTAGACCATTCAGAGTCGGCCACTGGCTCTAAAACCCCCTTGTTCACGAGTTCCGTCAGCTGCTCCCTAACTTGTTTTGACAGGTGCCCCGGGGTAGGCCTTGGTCCTTGAAATACTGGGGGGTGGTCACCGGTAGGGATAGCGTGCTCTGCAACGGTAGTACGCCCCAACCCTGTAAACACATCCTGATACTCTGTCAAGAGCTTTGCGAAATTTGATCGGGCCGGTTCGTCCAGATGTCCCACTTTATCATCGACCGAAAACGGGTCCGGTGCTGCTACTGGCCCCCCAAAAGCCGAATCATCAAGAGCTTCAAACTCAGCAATGCGAGCCCCCTCATACAACGTGATATCGGTGTCACCCCAATTGCCAACTCTAACAGGAACCGTATTTTCACGTACGGTGACAGCCACCCGAGCAATACAAAGGCCTGTATTGTTTTCGCGGGCAGGTTCTACCACTCCCTGCTCTTGGCTTACTGGGTCACGTGACACACACACGGGAAACGTCACATTTGCAGACATCACTACTTCACTATTCGCGGATATAACTACGGTTCTACTGGCAGTGACTACACCTTGGTCACATATGTGCTGCGCCTGGGCCGGGTTAGCACTCAGCTTTAGTGTTTCTCCATACACACTCACTTCACCATTAAACATATCCACCACGGCTTGTGACGCTGTCAATAGGTCGGCACCCAGTAAGCACTGTTCACACAATGCGTGGGCAACGTAAACACAGGTGCGTGTGTGAAATTTGCCAATCACCGCGTCCACTACAGCCCGCCCGGTTATAGAGCTGCATTGTTTATTATCGGCGAGCTTTACCGGCTTGTCCAGGGGAAGTAGACGTGCTTTTGACGGCAGCACATCACGATGCACAATGGTAGCGTCCGCCCCGCTATCTACCAACGCTAAAACATCACGGTCACCTAATGTGATCGTAAGGTACCGACCTGGTGTTGTCTTTACTGGAGCCGCGGTATGGTTCACTCCCTCACCGGACCGCTGTGCTGCTGTGCTGGCTGCAGTCGCGGCTGCTGTGGCAGCGGCTGCAGCTGCGGCTGCGGCGTCTGCTGCTGCTGCTGCTGCTGCCGTTGCGGCTGATGTCGCTGCTGCTGCTGCCTCTGCGGCGCTTGCGGCATCACCGGAGCAAGTTGCCGTTGGAACTGGTGCCCCTGCAGCGGCTGTGGCAGGTAGTGCAGTTGCTGTCCAAAGGGGAGTCCGTTCATGGCCTGCCTCGGCTCCCCCCTCGCGATAGGCCAGGCGGCGTTTCCCCATGAGCTTGAGTCACGGCCGCGACCTCGGCAGACGGGGCTGAGATGGCCGCGTTTCTCGCACACCCCACAGATATCGCGCCGGAACGCACATCTGGCGCGCAGATGGCCGGGGAGTCCGCAGCTGAAACAAGTCGGACCCGCGCCGCTCTGCGCTGGCGCTGGTGGTTCAGCCACGTGGTCCGTGGTCCCTGCCCGTCGGCATGTGATGGACTGCTGTACCCCGACAGAGTTTTCGGCGCGTTCCAAACCTGTGATAATTGCCACTGCTTCCTCCAGCGTGTTGACTGCTGCCTTGAGCAGTTCCCTCTGAAAGTCTGTAGGTAACAGTTTTTGGAGGTGCAGAAGTTTCATGTTGGCCAAATCGTCCGGTTTGGAGATCGTCGGGTAGGCGACCGGTAAAAGAGAGGAGATCCGCAGCGGTGTCTTTTCCACATCTCCGTCGTAATATAATCCGTCGAGTTTTCGCACTGCACTGATGGGGTCGAGGTCTCCTCCCAGCAGTTTTGACACCTCTTTCTCTAAGTCTTTCAGGGTGGCCGTCGGTGTCTCCGTGCACTTCTGTCTGATACTGTCTCTAGCATCACCGGTCACAAAAAACCGCAAGTTCGACACTAATTTATCTTCGTTCCACTTTTTGATTTGAGCTCCGTACACTCTGTAATCTTCCAGCCACTCTGACCAGGCTCGGGCGCTCCCAGAACTAAATTTGTCGATCACTACGTTGTCTGCCATGTTGTCACAGTTTTATATCAAATCAAAGTCGTATCCCACCGGCTGTCACCATTTTTGTGGTTTCGTCTCACTGTATTCTAGCGTCCCAGGCACACAACACACTCACACACGTCCATCCTCAGCCACGCACCGTCTCTCTCTCTCCTCTCCGTCGCCGTCGACGCGCCACAGGACCGGCTCCCCAACAGGGCCTCTCGGCCAAGGCCACGACGGCGGCGACTCCAAACTAATTTGAAAATATTAGTCAATATTTCAAATATAATAATAATAGTCAATAACCAAAGTACACAAAAAACAATATAACAGGAACTCAATCCGCGTTCAATTAAAAAACAACAAATCCATCCCAGAAATAGCAACCAACCGACATACCCAAGGCAGGAAAAAGTCCCAATATAAAAACCACCAGTACAAAAACACCCCAACATACACATCACGCACAGAAACAAGTCGTCCGCAAATCCTCAAGACCAGACCGGAGCACCTAAGAAGGAAAAGCGGCACAACACCAAAAACACACGCCCAAAAACCGCGAGCTGCCAGGGCAAAGCGAGCGGAAAAGTCAATGGCACGGGTACTACAACGCGGCAAAGGCAGCCGGGGCTATGGGGGCGGGTGTCTGAAAGCATGGCGTCCGACCAGCAAGTCAAAAAACTGACCAACACCAAGGGACAGGCCATTGCCCCAGTCGACAAAATTCACTGGGGCAAATTACAACACAGGCGCCGATGCCAATGAAAGAGGAAAGTACAGAAAGCTCTGAAATAAATGCTTAGCTTATTGTAAAAAAAGCACACAGGGGCCTAAAGCTAAGTTCTCTTTTATAAAAGACTCAGAATAAGCGCATTTCTCACATGAAACAATTATTTATCAGGTTTTGATGACTAACATTGCCCAATCGGAAGCTGCCGCGGAGAATGTTTTAACTTTTGCGGCTTAAGCCATATGTTTCTGAGCACTGCTTTCGTAGTTATGCGCCACTGACTTCTACTCACTTAGCTGGGTTACATGAGCAACCAAAGATAGAGACTTTGTTACCCACTTCCCAAATTGGAAGAAGTGGACAAAATGGAATACCAATGGGTCAAAGCAAGGAATGCCAGTAGTTATGTAAAAATAATAATAATTGTCCGGCTTAATGACGCACCAACCACCAATAGAGGAGGCAGCATGGTTCCCTGTTTCATTTTGGTTTATAATTCCCTCTCTGACCCGCCCCTGCTGATTTTGTATCATTTGGGGCGCCTGGACACTATTTTGGCTGTTAGCGAAACCGTTTCAAACAACACCGGCTAATATAACAATGATAATAAAACGTCATAAGCGGATCCCGGGGGCGGGCAAGGGGGCAAGTGTTCCCCCTGATCGACCCTCGGCACACCCTGAAATGATCACGGTACCCCCCTGAAAGGTCGATGGCGCCCCCTCAAATGTCGCTTCCCACCCCTCCCCTAGGATGCGAAAATCGGCACCCACCGATAGGATTTTGCACCCATCTGATAGGGTTTTCCCGTCAAAAGTGGCGAACCCGGACCGGATGGCGCCCTACCCCCCCCCCCCACCTTCCCCCCGAAGGTGTTCCCCCCGATCGGTAATCCTAGATTTGTCTATGTAAAACGCCAACAGGGAAAGCAGGAATTTCTTAACTTTTCTCTGGTCAAATACCAATGGATGTAAAAGACATTTCTGTCCGAACTACTTTCTTAAATATAATAAACGCAACGACGAACTCTGGCCATTTTAAGACCAATACCTGTCCTCAATCTTCCGTGTCTGCGTAAAACTGCGTAGATAGTGATAATCTGCAATTTTTACACGACGGTACTTTTTTAATTTCCACGTTTGCGGGGAAAACATGATTTTTAGGTGCCTGAGATAAAGCTTTTTTATGTTTTTCATATTGTATGTGAACTATATTCATTATGTGTGAACTAAAACTCCATCTCTAGACCAAAACCACAATGAAGGAAACAAAAAGGCTAAGCAGAGAGCGGATAAGGATAACAATGAGCTATAAAAAATCAGGAAAGGGTAAAACACAGCGTTTCGGTCCAAGAAAATCTTCAGGTGGACTACACCTGCATGCAACTATATGCATCTAGACAAAACTACATGCATCTCTCTTACAATGCAGCTAAAAACGTGCACACACACACACACACACACACACACACACACACACACACACACACACACACACACACACACACACACACACACACACAACACACACACACACACACACACACACACACACACACACACACACACACACACACACACACACACACACACACACACACACACACACACACACACACACACACACACACACACACACACACACACACACACACACACACACACACACACAATCCCAACTTGGCAAGACTAATCAGCTTGGGGAATTGCACTTATATTGAATCCCACTATGTCCAAGTGGGATACCAGTTCTGGTTCAGTACCCACAGACAAAATATTCAAACTCTCTGTCAGGAGTCATGCTATTCTGCAAACTTTTGCAGCCCATTGTAAATATCTCAAATTTAGTACCTAGTCCTACCTAACTTTTTTCTCATCTATTTCTTAACTAATTTATAACTTAAAGGCTCAGTTTCCATGGGCTAGAGACGATTCAGATACACCTGAGAATCAGGATACAACAATCACAGTTTCCATGGCACTTTGGCTGGTTACAAAAGGATCTGTAACTGATAGAACACTTCAATCTTGAATTTGTCAACATTTCTGGTACACCATTTAAGTTTTCTTTCACTCTCCCTTCACATGTGTTAAAAGTTTTGTTTAAGGGTTAACTGTTCTGTTGATGAATTGTGTTAATGATTTTTTGCTGAAGTGTTGATACAATTTTGTTTAGTTTAGTTTTGTCTGCAAAAAGAAAGTTATACCCTCTCCAGTCTACTCTCCTTTATCTCTGCACTGTTAGGGAAATCTTTACCATCACAATGCCAAATATTGCCAGATCTTGTTGGATGTGGATTTACAAGAATTGGATTGAAAAATGTTTCCCATTACCAAAAGCTCTAACCATATTGATTGCATCCGAAAACTATGTGTGGCCACGCTCAAGACTGTGAATTGAAACTGGGACCATTTTTTACACCTATAAAAAGTACTGCGACTCAAAACCCAGTCTGCAAAGTATGGCAGCAGGCCAGATGAGTCGCACCAGCCATCCAAAATTATCGCACCAGCCTAAAAAATTGCACCAATCTGCCATATACCAGGAAGAAAAACGCATATATTTCTAACCACATGATGCAATACTACCTCTCTTATTAGTTAGTTAAGGACTTTTTATATCCTGTGTCTTCATAACTATTCAGCCTTTTTTTGGTTTTCAGTTTCACTTCCTCGCACCAGTCTTGCAAATTCGCACCAGGTTGATAAAATTCATACCATTCGCTCCTGTCTCCAAGGGCACTCGCACCGACGAGATCTCATCGAAAATGCCTACTTTGCACACTGGTCAATAACCTAAAAAATCACTCTTAGAAGTTAAGCAATCTTGACAGCTGGAAATAGCTCGCTCCTGGTACCCAAGACACATCACATATGGAAGTTTTCACAAGTTAGAATCTCAAGAATTCACACTAAATAAGTTTTTTATCACAGCTGCAGCAGGACAAAAAAATACTATTTTTCTTTTCTAACTCAGAAATAATTTTTTGGATCACTCAATGCTGCCTTGATATCAGAGTCCACATGCCAAACGTCTAGCAGAACACACCAAAAACAAGGAATTTGTTCCAGCTTATACTACAGTTAATGTTGCAGCCGCTCAACAAAAAATATAAACACTACTGAAACCTTGCACAGGTTTAACTGCATTCATCTCACTTCATCTCTATTTTGGTTTACAGAGTGCAATCTAGGTGCTGCTAGTCTTTGAAATAAAGCAAACCATGCAACCAGAGTTGTTAGCTTTAGGTAACCAAAATCAGTCAGTGTGGAACCAGAATACAAACTTACCTGCCTAGATTGAACTTCTGACCAACACTCAGGAAGGAAGGGAGGCTTTTCCAAAAATTGGAATCCAATCACTTGTTTTAAAAAGCCGCAAGAACTCACTCTATTTAGTGAGATCACTTTTTGGCACATAAATATGGCCCAACACGAAGTATCTTGACTCCTGAGGAACAAAAATATGTTTTCCTTATAAAAGATCAGAGTGAGAGGGTTCAAAGTGAATGCAATCAATCTCATAAGTTTTTGTAACTCAAATCACATCTGCTGCAAACCAAAGTGTCTAATAAATAGCTTTGCAACAAACTAAGTGCGTCCGATACCTAATTGTTGTCAATTTCTATTGAAAACTGAGTGAACAAAAAGCGCAGAGTTTGCCGCTATTTTGGAGCGCCCATATTTAGTCTTAGTTTGGTAGAAGTTTGGAAGAATCTACCAGTTTGTCCTAAACGATAGAGACATAATACATTTAATTTTCTTTTCTTAGGTTTTAGCTGCTGTTTTTATCATGTTGAGCTATTCTTTTAATTTTTAAAAGAAAATTGTGCTAATATAGCGATATTTTTGCATTTTTTATCTGCTTACCTAGCGGTTTGCACTACTAAACTTTGGTGTACCCGTCCTCTATTACCCTGGGGTTTATAGGCTGTTAGCTGGCTTTTGCACTACACGTCGTGGTCTTCAAAACCACATCCGAGCAACACGGATTTTGTTTCATTGAACTGCTGGAAACCAGTACGGGACCCTTGATTGTTTAGAAAAACCTCGCCTCGATTTGTCACTCTTGTGATGTCTCTAGGGTGTCCCAAAATATCACTTCTTCGTCTGTGCAAGCTTGCCGGTTGACGCTGCATTCTCCTTTGAGTTAATAATGAGCATGCAAAATTTTGAATCGATACTTTGAGGTTTGGTCCCCCCACTCTCTAAAACTGATGAAAATTGAAAACGTTGTATTGGCTTTAAAATAGGTTCATTTGAAAGTGGATCTAAGCAGTTATGTACAATTGTAGATTAAAATTATAACAAAACTGAAAAGTATATATGCCAAATATCTTGCAAATAACTAATCGGGGTAAAATAAGCCAGTCCAGTTTGCCCCGTGCTTGGGGCAAAGTGGTCAAAATAACTTTGGTTTACATTTTTGGTTTCCTGTGCAGATGCAGAGCTGCAAAAATTCGGGCTCTCGGGTCATAAAATGCCCGACAGATTTTAGTGCACGGTATGGTCCTGCGACAGATCTTACAATCTGTGAGAAAAAAAATATTGAAAGGAAACAGAAAATATTTTTGTTCTAAAAAATCTCAATATTAGAATTGTCACCTCTTTCACTCAACAAGTTTTTCATGAATCTGCACCTCTCCCATATCAAGCCAGTGTGCGGCAAGAACCGATGTAAAATCGAGGGACTTATGAATCGAGGGACATTTGAATAGAGGGCCAAATGCACAGAGGGTCTTTTCGAGGGACTTATGAATCGAGGGACCTTTGAATAGAGGGCCTTATGCACAGAGGGCCTTTTAAACATCACCCAGAAAATCCTCTGCTGGAAAAATTCCTTCACCGGCCTGTCGGGCCCGATTTGTATTCCATAGCACGCGACAGCTTGGCCCGACAGGCCGCCGTAAAGGCCTTCAGACAGGCAAAACAGTTTTTTTCCTTTGTTTCCTTCGTTTGGAAGTACGCTCAACGCTGCCGCAAGGGCGCTGTTTGAACAGCGCCCTTGCGGCAAAGCCGGTGTAAAAGGTATCTCTGGTTTGAAAAGCAGCCATGCGGTTTGGTGTGTTGCGTTATGGATATGGTGGAGGCCAAGGCCCTAGAATCCCGTGGTGTGGTGGAGGGAATACGTTGCAAGGTTGTGTTCTTGCATTACTTTGGTATACATCT
The DNA here is from genome assembly GCA_034440635.1 of Lepas anatifera. Classification (NCBI taxonomy): domain Eukaryota; kingdom Metazoa; phylum Arthropoda; class Thecostraca; family Lepadidae; genus Lepas; species Lepas anatifera. Next base: position 38,807 of record JAOTON010000404.1, on the reverse strand, counting down.
TGAGTAAACTGGTTGAGCCTGGATTTCATCGTCCATAGTTGAAGGGCTGATAAATGGCTCCGATTAAACTGAAGCCCCTTCCACCGTCCCGTGTCAAGCTTAAATGTGGATTTGAGGGATGTGGGTATTTTGGCGAAAAACGTTTTTTTAGGAGCATCAGCGAATCAAGCATTCTGGGCTGCCCTGCAAGTTCAGGAACAGTGGTTTTGGCCAAGGAGGTCGTTTTGAAGCATGGGTCAAACAGCGGGCAGATCAGAACAGTGGGGAGAAAACAAACAAGTAAGTGATGTGGTGTTCGTTGTAATTTCGGCAGCTTACATTTATTTCCACACAGTATGTTATGCTCACTGTTGATCAATAATTTTAAATGATATTGATAAGGGAAAAATGAATTTTACCAGCAGACTGGTCAAATTAGACTAAAACATTTGATTTTCCCTTCCGTCTTCTTTTAAATCCAATGCCTGTTTGTCCAGAATTAACCACAAAAGTTGCTTACCTTCATCAGTGGATTTGTAGATGCCAAAGAAACAAAACTCTTCACCTTTCCACATTAATTTGAGTTTTAAGTACCAAACTATATCTCCCATTTCATTTTATTCACTTACCTAAATATGCCTATGATCTATGTCAAGGGGACAAAGATATAACAAAAACACAGCCTACTGCAACCTTTACTCATTCCTTTTACTCATAACTTCCTTTGAAACATGATATTTATTTGACATTTACTATATAACTGACTTAAGGTTATTTATTAGCCTCATGAACTTCAGATCCTAAACTACGTACCCTCATGGAAATGAGCACGGCAATGCATAAAAAACTTTGAAACAGCCAACAGCTTCAAAATTTAGGATTTTTCATGTAAACATGTATTTATAAGTCATGGAAAGCTAATATTACATGTTTTTATTCAACTGCAAGTAGCCATGATCCTTAAAAAACACTTTCAAATATAAAAAGTACCCCTCCAATCTTGTTTGTCTGGCCATCAGAGCAAAATCCATATATAAATTTTGGGGTTCCTTCCAAATTACCCCCTCCCACCTCCAAAAAAACTGAAATCATGAAAATCTGCAGAAGCTGGCATAAGTAACAACATGGTATGGGAACCAGGTCAGCTTTCTTCCATTGCCAACTATGTTTTTAAGTATTCTGGGCTGGACTATGTAACCTAATAACAAAATATCACTTATTCTCATTCTAGTGCAGCATTTTTTTGTCAATGGCAGCTGCAGAGGACTGAAAAAGGGGAGCTGCTTTTCATGTTATTGTATATTTCCACCTGTGACCTAAATCATCTGAATTCAAGACTGAGTCTTATTCAAGACCAGGGTTGGCAAATTTAAGCCACGTTCTGGTTTAAACCGGTTTAAACCATGGATTAAACCGGCTGGCATAAATTAATTTATGCCACCCTGGTTTAAACCACTTATCATGACAATAATAAAAGCCACTCACGTTAAGTTCTCGCGAGAACTGTTTTTCATATTTTCAAAAATAATATGGAACTTAAAGTATAAATGCCGATTTCATGTTCATAATTGCTTACTGATCTTCAACATATATTTTTGGAGTGTCACAAACGCTAACAAAAACCCTAGCACAAGCTAACCTATCATTAACATTTTAACAAATACCTTTGCATTCCAATAACCAAGCACCAAATGATATTGGCCAACATCCACTAAAAGACCACCAAAAAAGCACGCTATAGTAAATGGCCTAAGTTTGAACATTGCCAAAATTCTAACCACCAACTTTCAAATGCAAAGCTGTCTTTCTGGCACAGGGCCCTGCGCGGCCGTCATTAAGCCGACATGATGCAGTCGAGCAATGTGATATGTTGCTGCTCAATGAATGTTTTTTTGTATAGGAATTTGTCACGCTTTGTGTGAGACCAATACAGTTTTGCCTGGTTTGGAATTGTTTTAATGACTATGTAAAGTCCAAATAGCAAACCAACCATAATAGCGAAAGAATATGTGACCTATCTCCACATCCAGGTAAAGCGCTGTGATTACCTGAACTGTTGAAACAGTATCACATTCACCTGTTCGCAACAGTATGCTCCAGCTTGCCATTATTAATCAACATTGACTTTGTGCTCAGCCAACTTGATGGATGACATGCTCAACTCAGATTCTTCAAACAATATGCAAATTGATAGTATTGTGCAGTTCTCACCTATCCATCTTTGACATGAAAGGGTGTTCTTGGATTGAATGGGTCTTTCATTGATTCTGAATTTAAGCCGGCTTTTATTAATTTAAGCCGGTTTAAACCGCCTTAAATCAATAAAAGCCACTGGCTGGCATAAATTCAATTTAAGCCGGCTTTTTTCCAACCCTGTTCAAGACCCATTAGAGCTGACTTTGACACACACTATTTGTATGCTGTACGTCCACAAATCTCAAATTACATCTAATAATAAATTTCCTTTACCAATGGTGACTCCAGAAAATGAGAATTGGTGGTTCGGTATTCAATTTGTGATAGGTTTCTGCCGATAACCTTAATTTCCTGAGCGCGTCTGATAATTGAAAACCCGAAGAACAGTCTCAGTTCTAGAGTTTTGAAAATTAATAGACTTGTGTCATTCCACTTAGATTTGCCATAGGCGGCTTCAGAGCACGAAAATAAGGATATCACACATATAAGGATCAGAGCACAAAAATAAGGATAATGATATCCATTGGTGCCAAACTAGAAGTTTTTTATGCTAATTTTAGTATTTTCTATTAAGAATGCGGAAAATGAGTAGGAACATTTTACCAATTGAATGGGTTTTAGACAATTTTAATAGTCCTATCCTAACCACCCGACAGGTTTGGAGGTTTTTTCGAAAGTGCCCGACAGATTTGATATTTTTTACAGCTCTGTGCAGATGTCTTGTATTTTTTTGCCTTTTTGTCCCCTCTATTGTCTTCAGAATTGAACATGGGCCAAAATCATGGTACCTAACACACAAAATCGGGATTAAAAGTTCTTCAGAATTGAGCAAATATCACTAGGGTGACCGCTTTGCCCTGATCTCCCCTACTTGTTTCAGATCCGGCCACCAAACCAGTTCAAGTGAGCCTACTTCCAAAAATATTACAACTGACACGAGTGAAAACAGATTCAATTTATTGGTGTGATACTCTTATGACGTTATAGTACCGCCGAGTAGCATAAGCTACGGCAACACAATTTTTCATATTGATGACCTAGGTTCAGGTATGGGCTGAGCAAGAAGATGACTTTTCTACTGGGAATGTATAAAGAAAATTCAAAATGTCCGAAAAATATATATATATATATATATATATATATATTCTTTACTAGATGCTACATATGATGATTTCTAAAAATATTTGTAGCTCAGGTCACTCGAAAGCATAGGCGGCTGACTAGGATGGGGCACCGTGCCCTCTTAATTAATCATTAAAGGGGGTACTGTGTCTCCCTTAAGTGATGAATTTTAAACCTAGCCCTGTGGCGTTGACTGAAAAGAAACTGGTTGAAAAGTTCATGGTGCCCCCCCCTTCATTCTGGACCCTCAGATCCTCAGACTCGGGTTAATAACTGAGTAAGGAATGGGGATAGATATATTATTTTGACATCACTGATTTGATTTGTAATTTCCAGTCGATAGGTGTGTATAATGACAATATTAAACAAGAAAGTGACCTTGGCCTGCCCTTTGGCCAGGCTAACTGTAAATGATGACATAGTCCAGTCATATTATAGGTATTCAATTATATTTTTCATAATGAGAGGGATATAGAAATACCTTAGAAACGACTCCAACTGAACAGGGTCAGAAGTTAAGGCCAACAGCTGTTCTTATCCTATCACTTTCTTTGACCAGTTCTGATCTCAATACTTCCTTAGCCCAAAAGGGACTAATACAGTTTCTTAATCAATATGAAGGGGGTTTCTACCGTGGTTGGCGTTTTTGGCTATCTTGCATCGGAGCCGAACTCGAGGGAGGCCTTCGTCCCCCGTCCTCACTGGTGCCAAGGTTGGTTGAAAGTTCACTGGGGTAGGAAATGATGTTGTCAAAGGATTATGCTAGGTCAAGGATAGATATACGTCAGATCAACAATTGACGAAGCTGGAATGGGTTGAATAACATTGGCAACATCATTGTTAACTATTTTGGTCCAATAAGAAGGATGGGTCCGGATTTGTCTACTTCAATCAGGTATTTGCACTTTGGAGGCATACGATTTGCAGCAGCTTTGAAACTTGTATTGTAAACCGTCATCAAACAGTACATCGTTTCACAGTAATTTATTTCAAAGAATGCTTAGAATCTTAAAGATTGTTCACCGGATGTGTACATCTATGTGTTTGATGTTTTTCTGGAGTGAAACAGTTCCAGACCGAGGCTAAAGTTCTCGCTGAGCATAGTCATGTATTTCAGTCCATGAGATCTGCAGGGTGATAACTCCCCTTTCCCCCTTTCAATCCAAACCCAGTTCCATATCACCATCGTCCGTCTTATCCTCGAACCTCGGATTCGCTCTCTGCATTCTCGCCATCTGCAGTTTCAGCGCCTCATCCAGCAGGTCAGTCAGCACATTCACAGTGTCCTGCACCGGATCCAGTGGGAGAACATTCCTTCCCAGGGACCTGGCGGCTCCGAGCGTGAGCTGCGGAAGCAGCACGTTCAGCAGGAAGAGGGCGAAGGCCATCAGAGCCAGAGCGCTGAGCGCGGCATCAATGCTGCCAGTCCCTCCGTGGCCGTAGCCCCCGGAGGAATGGTCATATCCCGATGAGCGCCCGTGGTGAAACCCCAGTGCGAGGTCACTCTTCACTTCAGAACAGTTGTACATACATGAATGAGATTTCTAGTCTTACGAGACATGCATGGTCAGTTTTCACAGTTATATCACTGTCAACAAGGTCCAAGCGCTGGGGACAGGATTCTCCAAAGAATCATTGGGCGGATAGCATCGTTCCAAAATGGCTAGAATGCAGCGCCAGCTATATCACATTCACAATCGTACAAAAGCAACAGCAAAAATACATCCTCGCGGGTCATTCGAGCTCAATAATTGTAAGCGAGCACAAAATATGATTTAAATCAATCTGTTGTATCCTCTCTGTTCCAGCAAAGTATGTTGTTTGCTATTGGTGTACACCGGCGCTGGCAGTGGCAGGCATTCGTCACGGTGATTTCACTGTTCTTGCACTTGGCTTGCTTGGTGCTTGGCTGTTTCCACGGGCCTGAGTCGTCATGCCTCACTTGTTGTCACTGTTAAGCCTGCATTTTCTGTCCTCCTTTTTGCATGCTTCTCACTGTCGGTAAAACAGCGTGATCGTCTATGAACAGATTTCCCTTCACTTCTTCATTCGATCTCACAGTTAGCACAAACAGCAGAGAAACAGAAAGAAGCTTGTGGTGGCGGGGAGTCAACGCCTACTTGCAACAGGCCAGTGCAGCTTCTGGGACTCTCGCGCCCAAGTGATCTCCATCCCAGACTGCAGGCAAATGATCCACTGGAGTTATGGACACCTCTTCACGTCCCGTGCACCGTTTGCTCATCTTATGCTCCGTTCCGCTTCTGGGCTCGGCGCCGCTGTTTTCAACGACACGCAGTCACGAAAAGGGCTGTATGGTGAGTTGCCTCAACGGTGCTAGTCACGAAACGTGTTACAGTGGCTCCTGACTCTGTATTTCAGTCCCGTACTGATGTGTTCAGCAAGGCATTACAATTGGGGACCAACAGCACAACTGTAGGCAGCTGTTGCTTTGTCCAGCGGAAGAATTGACAAATAATATCTAGATTTCAGTTTTTGTGCAGCTTAAGTAGGAAGTACTCCATTCATGACAAATTTTTAGAAGTTATAACCAATGAACGCTTTAGATAGGTCAAAACACAAAAATGACCTGACTTCAGATCAGATCAAGGTCACTATCCAACTTAACATATTCAATATGCATATCAATCGACTCGCAATACCACTCCAAGCGTAATGGTATCAACATAAAAGCCCTACCGTCATTTCCTGCAAAGTTATTGACCCAAGTCTTAAACCTGCTCAGGTAACCCCAGATGAACTCTCAAAGGTCCAAGGTAAAAAATTGAAACATGAAGCTGCCAGTGGTGGAGCTTCCATAGATGCACATTAGGCACTGCCTAGCCACTTTTAAATGTCGAAGTAGGGGAAAGTGGGGGTCATGGACACCGTGGGTAAGACGGACACCCCCTGTTTGGGACGAACTGACAGTGTCACGACCGGGAAAAGCGTGTAATACGCTTCCTTTTAGCGCGCGTCGGTCGCATAGCAGCGTTGGGTCCAGTGAGCTTTCTAGGTTTTATACAATTTCCATAATAGTAAAAACTATAACTCATGTGTTTTTTTCACGATGAAATTCGTAAGGCCATTGCACGGATGTTTCTATAGATACTTTACTGGTACTACGTAATAAAGTTCTTCAAGATGTTACATTTTGTTCACCGCAGTCGCTGACTGTGTAATCGCAATGACGTTCAATTCATATCCAAGTTTGTTTAGGAAGAGCCAAGTGGGGTAAGACGGACATCACGTGTGGGGCAATATGGACATGGTGCCCATGTTATACCGCACGAGAGTATATTTAATTTCATATCATATAAGTTTAACACGCGCATTGACGGGGGGCGGGTACCCGCCCCCCCCTCGGGTTTTTCGGAGACAGAAGAAAAATGGCGGCGCGTAGCGCCGCCGTACTTGGTGTTCCTTTTTCCTCATCATTTTTACAACTTCTGTGAAAATTTTAAGGTGAGGTCATCTCAGGTCAGGTCACCAGTACAGGTCAAGTGACCCGACCTCAAAAAAGTTTAAGATAGCATAAGTCGGAGCAGGGTGAACTTATCCGATTGAAACTCATATCACATAATGGCCCCACTAAGTTCTCTAACATATGTTCCGGTATTTTTGATATCGATGACCTAAGGTCAGGTACGAGGCATGACCTCTCCATTGGAAATACATGGGAAAAATGGTTTTTACGGAATAACTCTGTAACGGATGCTGATAGAGCATTTATTTTAGCTGCATTAGACTCGCCTGGGCTTTGCGGTTCTAATGATATGCATTTTATATAATTTGACGTTGATCTGACCTCAGGTCAGGTCAAATCCTTGATTTGACCTAGCAAGGTCAAATTATATATCATTCGATTCGGCTTGCTAAGAGGATTCATATGGTTCAAGTCGTTTTGCTCTATCTTTACTTGTTCAGATGTAATGCCCGAAAAACTGAATTTTACATGTTATCCCTATAACGGGCATGTTTTGACCTCTCGTGACCTTAAATGTGACCTGAAAAAAATGGTTCAAATGTTTTCGATGGAGAAGTGGATGGGCAGCCCAACGCCGTTTACCGTTTTTCGATACCTATCGTGGTTCTCGGAATCTTAGGGGGAGCGGGTACCCGCCCCCCGTCAATGCGAAGGTGGCTCAGACCCCCGTCAATGCGCGTGTTAAATAAGTAAAGGCTGATGGCTGGGGGCAGGGGACACAGGGCCCGAAGTGCTGGAGAGCATATAATCAAATTTGGTGGTCCTCCAGGGGCAGGTGTACCCGTCGACCCTCATTGCCAATTGAAATATTCATGGTGCCCCCCTGAGATATTGATGGGCCCCCTAAAGTGTCGCTTCCAACCCCTCCCCTCAGGAGCGTGATGACGTTCACTTTGGCAGCGTAAATGCAAAGTAACATCGCGACTTATGAGTTCTTTGGTTGCCGCCACCGAATGGAGCAGGGAAGCGCACAGGAAAACTCTAAATGGTGTTTTTGTATTACAACAAATTTTTCTGAACATCCTCACAGGTGAGATGCCCTGAGACGGCAAAACATATTTATTGCAATCCCAAACTGCGCTGACATTTCATCCTCCCCTACCCGTCCCGGCTGTGCTGGGCCGGTCGGTCACCAGGCATCGCAGCTTACAGCAGTCGGGCACGCCCGCTGGTGCCTTGCATTGTGGGCAGTGGGCTTGTTACATTGGAGTGAGTCTAGCTACTGGGCTTATATCTCCGTTTGTCAGAGACCGTACTTTCTACGTGACCTGATGGGACCCCACGTAACGAGCACAGCTGGAGACCGAACGCTCTTAACCTCTGCGAGGGAATTTCGCACCCAGGATTTTTTAGGTCGGGGGAGAGGGGGGGTTGGGGCAGCTGACGAGAGGGGGCAGCAGGCCGGTAGAGGGAGTGGTATTTTGCTTCAGGGGACGCACTTGTTCGCCCAAATAGCGGCCAATTTTCGCATCTTGGGGGGATGAAAGCGATGAATTGTTTGCTCCACAGACCTAGTGTAATTTTTTAGGGGCGGCTTGTTGGGTGCAGGGGCAGCAAAGTCGGTGTAGGGGGCGGCATGTTGGGTACAGGGGCGGCAGTCAGTGTAGTACTGCCTCTAAAAGTCAAGTGAAGGTTCATCCTTCCCTCGATAGGCACCTTCGGCGCTCCACATGGATGGGAGCGGCACCTTGGAGCCAAAGCATTGGGGGGACCGGGCCCGCTGCCTCCCATCTGGGTGCGCGCCCGCCCCCCCATCCGGATGGCGCCTCCCCGCAAGATACCCGGCCCCCTGATCGGCGATCCTGGATCGACCTATGCACAATTCCACGACAGCCCTTGATACTTTTATCCACCGTCATTAAAAAATTAAGAACCTTTGACGGGTTTTTAACGGAATTTTGACCATTTGACGGAAAAACTAAGAAAATACCCCTTCCCCGCGACGGGCGACAGTCGCCTAGTGGGTGGATGCAGATGGAAATCTTCAAGGCCTGGTTCGATCACTTTGTTCATCTTGTCCATCTTTCGCCATGGTGTGACCATGTTACTCCATTAAATGGGCGAAATGGACTTTTGCTACTTTTTTCTAAACTTTGCGCAAATTTTGATATGATAATTACAGACACATGGCTGCTTGCAAAGTGGTAGATAAATGTCTGAAGTATCTCTACAGCCAAAATAGGAGCGAAACAAGCTCATTAAGTCATCGAAAACTCACACCATCGTTACGGTGTCCCTGACCCCCCACTTTCCCCTATGTATGTACTTTATGTGGAGTAAATCTAATTTGACCCGATGTTTAAGCTACAGAGAATATTCTTTTTTCGGATGACTGGGTCAAAGAGCCGATGATTTGTATCTCTGAAAATCCACGTTCGCAGTTCATACCTTCAACAAATATGAAATAGGGCATTTCGCGATTCCGCTGAATCTGCCTAACCCCGTGGAAAATCTAACGTGTGCTTTTTGATTGACGTCTCTAAAACCTCATTCATGCAGACGGGAATACTGATCTCTTTTTTCTTTCTTCTTGCAAACGTACAAATTTCACCCTGTGACCTTTTCCTTCTTTTCGTTTTGCTTTTTTTTTGCTTTTTTGACTTGGGTTTACTCCTTAAACCTACCGCCTAGTTAATTTGTGGTCAACTCTTTGACTGTGTGACTTCTTTACTTTTCGAATTTGGTTTCCCCTCCCCCGCCCCCCGACCTACCGGCTAAATCCTCCACTTAGTGTGAAACCTGCTGAAAATATTATATTTAACCCTCACCCCGGTGGGGGGGGTGATAACTCACTCGGGTTTTTCCGGCGGCATGAAAAGCGATGTACTTGACATATCTTATCTTTAATCAATCCCGTAACTTTCCCAGAAAAGTTTAAGTTTGGGTCATCTCAAGTCAGGTTATCAGTGCAGGCCAAGTGACCGAACATCCAAAAATGTTTAAGGTGGCATAAGTAAGAAAAGGGTGAATGCATCGAATTGACACCTATGGGGCATTCCAGGACAGATCGACCAAGGCTTGACACCACCATATCTAGAAAAAATCTGAAACTATGTCCCCGGGGTAGTTTTGGGCCAGAAACACGCCTGTGAGAATCTTAGCCCCACCGACCAACGGTGACCGAGTTATAGCCCGAGGCATTTTCGGGAGGTCACCTTGTAGACTCATCTTTGATGCTTCATAACTGAAAAGCGCATAGCCTGATTATCAATTTTTGTATATCATTGAAATCGTCTTGAACTATACCTTATTTTGAAAAAAGAAAATTTAGAAATTTGAAAATTTTTTACTTTTAATTTGTTTGACCTTTTCTTTTCTGACCTAGCTTGACTTTTTCGCAGTTAAAATTGCCCTCTTAGACACTTAAAAATTTGTCTTCATAAAATATATTTCGATAGAAAAAATAAAAAATGCGTTCTTGCTATAAGATCTAAATATTACGCACCTAAGGTAGGTGTGCAGACGGTTTTTGACTACTGCGGTAGTACAGCCTTATGTTTAACGCCGCAAACAAAGCGATTGCTTTTGTAATCAGTTGCTTGCAATCATATGGCATTGTCGTTACGAAATTTTCGTCGTGCAAGTGTCAAAATATATGAGAATTAACACGCGCCCACACAAGGGGGTGGGCAACCGGCCTCTTCAGGTTTCCACAGGTAGCAAAAAACACCCTCGCGCAGCGCCACCGTACTTCATGTATGTACATCTTCCTCGAAATTTGTTCAGCTTCTGGCAAAACTTTAGGTCTAGGTTATACCAGGTCAAGCCGCCAACCCAGGTCAAGAGACCTAACCTAGAAAAAAATTGGTAAGTGCATCAAATATACCAAATTTAGCCTATCGTGGTTAGATTCACATTACATAGTAAGGTCGCCGAGCAAGATAATTTTTCGTAGCAGGATTTCTATGTCGATAACCGGGAGCATGGTCAGGGTCATGATCTTTCCATTAGAAATGCATGGGGCAATTGGTAAATTTTGATAACTTGAGAGAATTGAGAATTGCCGAGAATTGCGATGGAGGTTTTATTTTTACGTTGTCGTGTCTGGCTTGCCACTGCAGTTTGATTAATATTCTTTTTACCATAAAGACCTAAGCTTGGCTCTAGGTCAAAGCAGGTTAATTTTGGCATTTGACTAGGCAATATTATAAGATACATAATCCGTTGATAAGTTTTGAAGTGCTGCGGCGAGGAGCATGATTATGAGTTGCTAAGATGTTTCCTGGCCTCTCCCCTCGAATCCGAAAATGTAAAAAACACTGAAGATTATATATTCGGGCACAGCCCTTCATCAGAATCGTGGAGTAAATGTCAATAATTCTCAGTCCTAGTATAGCCAGACCTCGAACTCGAGGTCTGGCTATACTAGGACTGAGAATTATTAATATTTACTCCACGATTCTGATGACGGGCTGTGCCCGAATATATAATCTTCAGTGTTTTTTACATTTCCGGATTCAAGGGGAGAGGCCAGGGAACATCTTAGCAAGATACATAATCCGTTTGGGCTCAACAAGAGTGTTCTAATGGTGCTGAACATTTCTTTCTACGGCTCTCCTCTGTCACCTATTATGCCACAAAATTTAGGTTACCACTTAGTTCCTGTAAGAAATACTGTGACCTCGAGCAACCTCAAAGGTGACACTACCAAACGATTGTATGTAACATATTCGGTAGTGATTAAAACTGGCTGTTTAGCGGCATCACTCCCAGTGCACTGTGTAATTATTCATCTGGGATTCTGGGATCCGTGTCAGCTATGAAATGATCACCTTGTAAAAATATCATGAGGCAACCTGTTCAAGTGACCAAGTCGAATGCGTCACAATTTCATGACATTTTTTCGCATATATGAGCAGATTCAAATTACTTTTATTTTTCCTCAAAGTACTGTAGACTGCAGACTCAAATTACTATTTTTCCATCTCGGGGACGATGTAAGTGTGTGAGTTAGTGGTGCTCATAGGATAAGTTATACTTGTTTCAATTATGGCTTAAGTCGCGACATATTTGTAAATTTTCGTTTAAGGCTGAAAGGTTCATTATTAATAAGTTTATTTGCCCTCGTCTCTCTTGAAAGAATGGATCCCTTTCTATCACTTTTAATGGCTGCAATTTTTATTTTTATAAATATTGCCCAATTGTTTCCAGTTCAGTTTTAGGAGTAGGTGTCTCACTAGAGTCATCAAGGGACTTTTTACGGAGACCCCGACCCCACCACCCAAACGAGCAGCCCCCACGATGAAGTGTTAATCAATGGACCAAAGTTGAAAGTCCCACAAGGCATAACGACGACCGTCTACCTCAGGTCACCCCCTTCACCAGTCAGTTGCCAGCTGGCCTTCAGTAGTTACGGTACCTACCACCTCCCAGTTGAACTAAATTATTTTTCCAGAAGTTGCAAAATGTTGTGTTAGAGATAGACGGAGTACGGTGGCGCTGCGGAAAGGTGTATTTTTACTACCTGTAGAGACCCGAGGAGGCCGGTTGCCCACCCCCTCGGGTGGGCGTGTGTTAATTGTCATAAATTCTGACACTTGCACAATGAAAATTTCGTAAGGACAAAGCAATATGATTGCCAGCAAACGATTACAAAAACAATCACTATGTTTGCGGCGTTAAACATAAGGCTGTACTACCGCAGTGGTCAAAAACCGTCTACATACTTACCTTAGGTGCTAAATATTTGGAACTTATAGCAAGAACGCATTTTTTTCCATCGAAAGATATTTTATGAAGAAAAATTTTTGAGGTGTCTAAAAAGGAAATTTCACCTGCGAAAAGGTCAAGCTAGGTCAAAAATGAAAAGGTCAAACAAATTAAAAGTAAAAAATATTCAAATTTTGAAATTTTCTTTTCTTCAAAATAAAGTATAGTTCAAGACGAGTTCAATGATATACCAAACTTCTTAATCAGGCTATGCGTTTTTGACTTATGAAGCATCAAAGATGAGTCTACAAGGTGAAGTTCCGAAAATTCCTCGGGCTATAACTCAGTCACCGTTGGTCGGAGGGGGCTAAGATGCTCACAGGCGTGTTTCTGGCCCAAAACTACCCCTGAGACAAAGTTTCAGATTTTTTCTAGACATGGTTGTGTCAAATTGAAATATTTTTGGTCTTTTTGTCCTGGAATGCCCCCTATACCACATAGCACTTGTATTACATAGCCCACTGAGTACTGCAAAATATATTCCGGGATTTTTCATATCGATGACCTAGGATCATTTACGGATCATGACATCTCCATTGGAAATGCATGGAGAAAACGAAAATTGGCAGAACAATTGCTCTAGGGGTCATTATATGACAAATCGTCCAGGCGAGCTCACCATCACCCCTTTGATTTCTACCAAATGTTTTACCCAAGGACCCCTATATAAAATAAGAATTTGAGCCCATTTTCAGCTCTCCGGTCAAACAGTTCACGAGATAGAAGTCATCAAAATTTCGAGGTCAACGCCAACATCGACGGAAAAATAATGTTGTATCTTAAAAGTGGCTGATTGAAATAATTTAAAATTGATATCAATGTAAAGTAGATACAACCAGCCATGTAATAAAATACAAAAATTTGACTTAAGGCCAGATTTCACCTCGTGACCTTTCATTTAAATTGATAATTTTTAAAAGTCCTATTTTCAATTTTTTACATTGGGGATCCTCATGGTATATAATAAGCTAAATGTAATAATAATAAGGTAACCTATAATGGTAATAAGCTAAATAGTGGTAGGTGATTTTTGTAGCTCAGATTTCATAAGAGGCCACAGAGGTCATTACTTAGGGCAAAACACTCACGGAAAGTATCATTCATGCGGATATGCTACAAAATGACTGATATGGATGTCAAATGAAAGCCGGTCAATTACCTACCACAGATGTTGTACCAAAATTTGTGTCCTGGATCTAAAATAGCCTTTGCAACCTGATTAAATGACCTAGCTTGACCTTAAATGGCATTTACAAGAAAAGTGCGCATATACGCCGTTACCGATTTCATTTCAAGGCTTGAGAGGTTCATGGTGCTTCGGATATAATGAGAGCATTAAAAAGTCATACAGACCTCACATGCCCTTAATTCTTAGCTTACCTACAACCAAATCACGCAAAAATAGTGCAGGTCAAATAAGGCAAAGCATAAGTATCACGCAAGATCGGTATGACTTAAAGAAATAAGCTGAACATATTCGAAACGCCATGAGCCTATTAAGCCATCAAATCAAATCCGTTACAACGCATTTGAATACTTTTCTTTTAACACCCTCCAAGCCACCTTCGCATGGTGGGCCTCCAAGCCACCTCCGCATGGTGGGCCTCCAAGCCACCTTCGCATGGTGGGGGGTGCTCGAACACCCCTACCCTCGAACTCGGCACCTATGCAAGATAGCTAAAAAAATCTAACGCTGGTGGATAGCTCATGCAAACTCATTACGAAGCTATACGAGTCACTTTTTGGCTCAGGTCAATGTAAAGGTCATGACAGGTCAAAGAATTTGGCATGTCAGAGTAGAGTTGATGGCTCTAGCGGCTGACAGAGTTGAGTTAGAATCAATTTGTAGACATCACTCGGTTTTTCTCGTTACAGCAAATCGAATGATGTTATATATGACTATACTAGGTTAAAATATGCAAATTTCCTGACCTGAGGTCAGGTCAAGGTCACTTTCTGTTTCAAGCATAGTAAATATGCATATCAATCGACTCGCAATAACACTCTAAACGTAACGGTACCAAATAAATGCTCTATCGTCATGTCCTGCAAAGTTATTGGCCCACGTCTGAAAATCTGCTTAAGTAGTCCAGATGACCTCTCAGAGGTCACAGGTCAAAAATTGTAACTTGAACCTGGAAAGGGGCCCAATAAACCACGATTTGCAGAATACGAAGGTATCTAAGCTGTATCTACACAATTACAGCCCAATTCCTGTTTTCCCGATGCATTTCCAATGGAGAGGTTATGATCTGTATTTAACCCTAGGTCATCGATATAAAAAATAACAGAACATTTTGTGTAACGCTCGGTAGGCCCATTATGTGATATGGGTTTTAATTGGACATATTAACCCTGTTCCTGCTTATGCTATCTTAAACATTTTTTAGGTGAGGTCACTTGACCTGCAGTGGTGACCTGACATGAGATGATTCGAGGTTAAATTTTGGGAAAAGACGTAGAATTGATCAAGAATAAGGTGTTCCAAGTATGGCGGCGCCGTTCTAGGTGCCGCTGGGAAACCCCAAGGGGTGTTCAAGTACCCCCCCCTTCCCACCGGGGCGAGGGTTAAATGTTGTTCAAGGTCAAACTAGGTCATTTCAGGCTACAAGAGTCAGTTTAGATCCATGACTCACACGATGGAATGAAATCTGTGGGAGGTAAGTGATCAGCCATAATTTGTCATCCATATCAGCTTTGTTGTAGCATGTGACATTTAAGGTCAAGTTAGGTAATTTAATCAGGTTTCAAGGCTCATTTCAGATCCAAGGCACACATAATGGTACGAAATCTCTTGCAAGTAAGTGGTCAGCTTTCATTTGACATCCATACTCGCCATGTTGTACCGTATCCGCACGACAAGTACTTTCAATGAGCGTTTTTCCCTACGTGATGATCTCTTTGACCTGTTACTAAATCTGAGTTACAAAAAACCGCCCACTACGGGATAGCTTATACCCTAAAGACCACTCAGTGAAAAATATTGAAAATACGACTTTACAAACAAAAATGAATCTAAAGAAAAGGTCACAAGGTCACGAGGTCAAAACCTGACCTGATGCCAATATTTTTATTTTTATGTGGTCTTTTACATCTTCTATCCATTGGTAGCCGTTGAAATTAATTTCGACTAGCCACTTTTAAGATACAATATTATTTCTGTTTTAATGTTTGCGTTAACCTCAAAATTTTGATGACCTCTATCTGGTGACCTCTTTGGCCTTGGGACCTGAAAATGAATCCAAATTTTTATTTGATATAGGGAACCTTGGGTGCAGGGGCGCAGCCAGAGCTTTGGTATGGGGGGGGGGGCACACCAACTTTGAGGGACATCTCGGGGAAAAAGGGCACTTTTTAACGTAACCTAAAAAAACTTGCTATATCTTTGTTTATATCATTTTTTGGGCATCTTTGGTTAAATAAACTTTGGTTCAATAACAATCTTTGGTTCAATAACAATGCATATAAATCATTGACGGAAAAGGAAAACTCGATTAAAGCCGAAAAAAGGAAACAAATATCACCAAAATGTCATGGAAGTAGCCAAAACACGATTTTTTGGAAAGATTTAAGGAAAAATCAGCCAACTCATGCAAGTACTTAACATCAGAGAAATCAGCGGAGCATGTGACATCTGTTATATTGTGCAGGTTAAGGCACATTGGAGTCGAAAATTCATTTGTTATGCCCACTGGTTTTTCGTGACGAGTGAGCCCTGGCTGAACGCGGATTAAGTTCCTTGCCTCCCACAATCGCCGTGGGACGAGCAGTAGCATAGTGTCTTTGGAAGAACACATTTTTGCTGCCGGAAAAATTTGGGAGATACCTTTTGAACGCGTTCATTAACCCTCGCCCCACCGGGGCCCCTAAGGTTTTTCCGGGATAGCAGAAAAACGACGAGGCGCAGCACCACGGTTGAGGGCTCTACCTCTCACTGCATTATTTTCCCATCATCCCTGAAATGTTTTACCTTGGGTCACCTAAGGTCAGGTCACCAGACGAGGTCAACCAAGGTCATCTCACTTCAACTTTAGAGCTCTGTAAGAGCTACATTTCAAAGTCGATCGATTTGAAACCTCTTACACTTCATGACCCCTCCAGGGTCTACAAGGTGTATATCCGGGATTTTTTCGATTTCGTGCCCTGAGGTCAGGTCACGAGGCGACCTCTTCTATTGGAAAAGCATGGGGAAAAGCTGTTTCCTGATATAAAAGCCACAAAAATGATTGCAAATACTCAGAATGCTCACAACAGCGTTTTTGGATACCGTTTCACGGATCCCAGGGGTCATATTTGCCCTTTGACTTTTCCAAGGTCATCCAAGGTCACCAGAGGTCACAAACAGTATTTTGACAATAACTTTTGACCTAATTAAGCTAGAGCGCTGAAAAAAACACCATCGTGTTTGTCTTGTCACTGGCTTTCATTTGATATACAGCAAGATCACTTTTTGACCTTTCGTGACCTCAGGTCATATTAGGTCAGGAGGTGACCTCTGGAGGTCAAACCACTGGCGGGAGGTCTTTACGTTCCACATAGCAGAAAAAGAACTGGCAATTTTCTATCAAATTTACTTTACCAGGCCTCAATAGCTCTAATGACATAAGAGTTATGCCCAGTTTGCTTCAACATTGCATATTTGAGTGAAAATAGCCGATCTTGACCTAATTTGACCTCTGGAGGTCAAACCATTGACCTGAGCACTAAAACATGTGAAGTAATTTCTGACTGAATTCACGCAAGTTTTCTATTGCACTTTGCAGATTTGCGCTAACGCCCATACGGAGTTTGAGGGGGGCCATCGATGCCCCCCGTGGGGCGAAGGCGGCGCCGGACCCCCGGTGGGGCGCGGGTTAAGTTCCATATTCTCAAAGATCGGTCCCAGTTAAGAGTAAGTAAAAGGTGAACAGGCTGGTGGTTTGGATGGGAATGGTGTGACAGGGCTGAAAATTGTGAAAACTAGTTCTTCATTTAAATTAATTAGTAGAAATCCTGGTTTAGGGGACTGTGCTCTGAGCTCAGGGGCAAATGGCTTTTTATCATCCCTTCCCAGAATCCACCAGTATAATAAGCAATTTATATAACCAGGGGTGCCTAGGTATCACAAGCCGTTTTAGAGATTCCTTATTCCTCGTTAGCTCCGTTTTACAAGGGGAGTTTCCATTGTGTTCTTATTTCCCATCTATTCAAGACCAGCTCTGTGTCACCAAGATGGGCTCTTTGGTGTGGCTGTGAATTATGGTTGCGTAGCGGTTAGGATCTTGTCGTGGGCGATGAAGATACTTTTTGTACTAAGTCCAATTTATTTTCCCACGTTTAGCCTGGCGTTGTGAACAGGCCGTAACTCAGCAGCAGTTCCAACACTCTGCACTGTCAGCAGCCTCCTCGTCACCACTGGTCACATATCACGGAGCTGACCGGCAGAACTTCCCCGTCGCAATGGCGAATGCGAAACACGACTGTCTACTCAGCGCTGAAGGCGGCTGTTTATATACGGTTTGATACCGGATGCTGATGAGTTGACTGAGAACATTTCATCATCCAGAAATGAGGGCAACTGTGGATTTCCGAGAATACTGGGTACCAGAGTACGCCAGGTGTCTGCGAACTGGGGTGTGATGGGGTCTAATCTTGCAATGCAATATCCTGTCGGCACTTCAGATCTGCATAGCACTAATGGAAGTCCATTAGTTTTGTGGGCGCTTTGAACTCAATGACTGCCATTCCCATGCCAAAGGCACGAGGATTTGGCGTCTTGGCCTTGAAGCGGTCACCTCTAAGCAGGGTTAACGCTCGGCGCGACCACGTGGATTGGCACATGTCGGTGCAAGTTTGCGAACATGTCGGTGCAAGTACTCTAGCTTGCTCTGACTGGGTTTAAAGCATTAGGTTTGACTATGGAGAGGGCTGTTTTAAGCTTTATGAATTCAGAAATTTAGTAGTTTTAAAGGGGTGAATAAAATCTTTATTACACTCTGGGGCCTCCAAGTGTGGATCAGAGGCCTCCAGAGTAGCTTCCCCCATCCCCCCAGTTGTGTCTCTAGGGACTAGACTAGCTCAGTGACCCCGCCCCGAGATGATGGGAGTTGGCCTTGTGTTCTTAATATCTGTCTATTCAAGACCACCTGAGGGGCCCCTGATGTAGATCAGGGCCACAGAGCAGCTCATGCTTCACCCAGGGACTAGACTAGCTCATTCGTCCCAGAGATGAGGCCATCAGACTAGCTCAATGGGCCACAGATAGACTCATAGGGCCTTAAACCAGTTCACGAAGCCAAAAACAGTTTAAGGCGCCAGATCACCTCAGGGGGCCTCAAGCCAACTTAAGGGGCTCTCACAAGCTCAGCGCCCGGACCAGCTCAGGGCACCCTCAGAACCTAGATCCGCTCTTGAGCCCCAGATCAGCTCTTGGGGCCCCAGATCAGTTCAGGGGCCTCAAGTCATGTCAGGGGGCAAGATCAAGTCAGGGGCACTAATTCAGCTTAGGAATCCCTCACCAGCTGGGGGCCCAATCAGTTCAAAAGCCCCAGAGCTGCTCAGGGGACACCAGATGCCCATAGGGCACCATATCAGCTTCGGGGACAAACGATCAGATCAGTGGTCCCCGACCAGCTCGGGAATACCAGATCAAGTCAGGAGGCACTTAACCCGCGCCCTGCCGGCGGTGCTGTTTTTTCCTCCTCTCGCCGTTTCAATGCGAATATCTGCATCCAACTAACCTTCCCGATGATAATGCTCGGGGTAGCTGTTCCTATGTCAATTCTGCATCATTCCCGACAAACAGAAAGTAGACACCTTTTTAACTTTTTGCGTAAAGCGAAAGTTATTGAGATGATGTTCGCGCTTTTTTTACAGCGGGCCCGTGCCGCGGCCCGCTGGGGCCCGCGACAGCCTCTGACACAGACCGGGCTCGTCAGCGCAGGCGGCAGGTAGAAAGGTGACAATTTCAGTGGTTTGGTCAGCTGATAGCGATCGAGGGGACGATAAGGACACACGTGAAAATACGGAACAATGGCCCAGCCAGCATCTCTAACGCTTGCTTCCTGGAACACGTCCCCAGACGGCATGGCGACAGCGCCAGGGGGCTCGACATCAGCAGGGGCTAATGGGGTAAGAGGGGTGGTCTCAGGCCACCCTCCTTGTATCATGGCTACCCAGGGGAGATTTCCACGCCAAACTTGACGTTGTGCCAGGTTCGCAGCTGGATGGCAAAGGGACAATTTGCGGTGTAATAGGGTAGCCAACGGATGGGGATGTAAAAAGATCCATTGGTAGTAATGGGGCAATTATCCCTAGCCTTTTAGTTCCTTGAATTCTCCTGTACATCTTATTGAATACTCATGTGATTTAAAAAATTGAATGACGAAAATTATACACACCCTCTCTTTATGCATGCCTAGACTACGATATTTCCTTTTTATTTAGCTGTTTCTGACATCACGTCACTCTGTGAAAACTCGTGTCCGAATTCCCCGAAAACATCCCTTTCCTATGGATGCCATTTTCTTTCATCTATAGCCAGGTACAGCGCATGTCAGTACGGCTAGGTTTAGCGAACCGAGGTGCGATCTTTCCGTCAGTATCCAAGACAAGACTATGCACGAAAAATCTAAATATGTCAAATTAATTCCCGGAGAATCCATATGTTCACAATGTGTATAAGTACAATGTAGAGGGGACTGCGACAGTTGTTTGCTAGGACATAGGCGTAGGAACCGGGGGGGCCAGGGGGCCACTGGCCCCCCACTTTTCTGGGATGGGCCCCCGCAACGGAGATAAGAATATCAACAACTGTAATATCAAGCAAGAAACTCAAACTGTCCCGATAGCTTGCCCCGGAACCCCGTTAAAATTACCTGTGCCCCTAAACTAAGTTGAGGTCCTATGAGTTGATTTTAAGTTCCCCTAAGCTTCTCGGGGCCCCTGAACTGGCCTCTGATGCCATACGAGCTAATCTGGGCCCTTTGAGCTGAACTGAGCGCCCCTGAGGTGGTTTGGGCAGCATGAACTGTTCTAGGATGCCTAAACTGAGCTAGGAGCCGTAACCTTAAACAGGGCCCCGTGAGTTGGCCAGAACCTATATCCACCGACTTGGGGGCCCCTGAGCTGAGCTGGGACCGTAAAGTTAATATTGCCCCTTGAGCTAATCTGGATCCCCTGTGATGCACAGAAGACCCTAAACCTATCTGAGGCCCCTCCACAGGAATAGGGCCACTGCTCTGAAATTTGGTTATAAGCTTTAATTGAAACCCTGAACTGTTCTGAAGCCCCAAATATGCCGACAAGGGGCCCTGGATGAGCCGGGCCCTTAAGTTTATCTGGTCATCAGAGCTAATATGGGCCTCTGTGTTCAACTGAGGGCCCCTGAGATGGTCTGGGACCCCTATAAGGCTTTACAGCCACTGACCGGGCGGCCGAGAGCTTGAATGGGCTCCTTGAGATGTTCTGACAGTGGTGTAGCCAGGGGAGGGGGTCTCAGGGGTCCGCGGACCCCCTTAGGCTGACCTTATGCACTAAACATTGGTGGTTTTGCGCTACTGCGCATGCGCAGTGCACAGGTCCCTGATTGGTTGATTCAGAGGTGCAGTGGCCAGATTTTGACACTGCCCCGAAAACGATAGCCTTAGCTTTATTTTTGGCCAGGCCAAAATGAGATACAGCGGGGCGCGTCATGCCAGGGACCCCAGCGGGGCGCGTGTCAATTTGATAAAACCACCCCTACATCCCAAGTTTTAGCCGAATCGGCCGAAGTAATTCAATGACATATTCGCATCTCCGGGAAGGGGGACCCTCGATAGCGACCAGTTTTGTGAGGTCACGAAACTGGTCGCTACCTTGGGATGTAGGGGGGGTAAAACCACCCCTTCATCCCAAGTTTTAGCCGAATCGGCCGAAAAATTCAATGACATAATCGCATCTCCGGGAAGGGGGGACCCTCGATAGCGACCAGTTTTGTGTGGTCTGCACGACGTCCAAAATTTCCTCGCTGCCACGTTCAGTTCATAAAACAACCCTTACATGCCAACTTTCAGCCAAATTGGCCAAAAAAATCATATGCGCACCTCCGGAATGGAGGACCCTCGATAGAGACTGGCTTTGTCACGTCAGCACGTCCAAAACTTTCACCCTGCTGACTTTAGTTTATAACATAACCCCTACATACCAATTTTCAGCCAAATCGGCCCGCTGCTTGCAGATATTTAACTTTATTCTTTAACACTAATGCATAGGGTATCTTCACACTGGGCGTGCCTGTTTTTATTGAAGAGCATCATGAGCACCAATAATACTATCACTCCATGAGACGTTACCCCATTCCCGAAAACGGTACCCTTAGCTGCATTTTTTGGGCACTGCAAGCATGATAAGTGTTCCATTGCTTTAACATTTATTCATAGAATAGCTTCAAATTGAGGGTGCCCGTGTGTACAGAAGGGCTCTTTTTGCACGTATGACCATATCACTCAAGTAGATGGTGTCAGTAATCGTCGTTTCAGTACGTAAAGGGGTTATCTATTCGAACATGGACTGTATACTCTCCAAAAATTCAGTTTTGAAGCAGTGTCGGACCGCACTCAAGGTCACGTGGCACGCGCTAGGTAGCACCCAAAGGGTTTCAAATGCTTTCATTTGAAACGTAACCCCTCTGGGTACAAACGACGCAAGTTTCGTCAAAAACGTTACCATACAATGGCAGCGATTTCTCGAGAACCTATTCGCTTCTCCGGAATGGAAGACCCTTGATAGTGAATGGTTGTGTGACGTCTGCACGTGCAAAACTCGCACCTTCCTGTGTTCAGTTCATTAAAGCCCCAAAAGGCAATTTGGCAGAAAATGACAACTTTGTATCTCCGGAACGGAGGATCCTCGATAGAGATTGGCTTTGTCACGTGAGCACGTGCGAAACGTCCACTCTGCTGACTTTAGTACATAACATAACCCCTACATACCAAATTTCAGCCGAATCGGCCAACTGGTTGGAGAGATATAGCCCATTGGGGTTATGCGCTACTGCGCATGCGCAGTGCCCCAGTCACTGATTGGCTGATTCAGAGAGGTGTAGTGGCAGGCTTGTGGGAATGTCCCCGAAAACGGTAGCCGTAACTTTATTTGTTTGTCCTTGCAAGTATCATAAGTGTTCCATTGCTTTAACACTAATCCATAGGGTATCTTCACACTGGGGGTGCCGCTCTTTATAGCAGAGGGCCGTTTGCACCTATAATCCTATCCCTCCATTAGATGTGACCCAATTACCAAAAACGGTGGACGTAGCTTCATTTGTTTGGCCACACAAACATCATAAGTTTCCCACTGCTTTAACACTAATTAATAGAATATCTTCAAACTGAGGGTGCCCGTGTGTAGAAAGGGGCACTGTTTGCACCTATGACCATCTCATTGTATCAGATCGTTCCAGTAATTGTCGTTTCAGTACGTAAAGGGGCTTTCTGTACGAACAGGAACCGTATGCTGTCCGAAAATTAAGTTTTGGAAGGGTGCCGGTGCACACTCAAGGTCATGTGGCACGCGCTAGGGGCCCCCAAAGGGTTTCAAATGGTTTCATTTGAAACGTAACCCCTCTGGGTACAAACGAGGCAAGTTTCGTCAAAAATGTTCCCATACCGTAGCAGCCAGGGGCGTGTAAACCCAAAAAATTAAAAAATCCCCAACAATTTTAAAAACCTCCAAAAATCTCCTTGATGAGGAACCTTTATCGAAACAAGTGTAGGGCAGGTAAAGTGTGTTAGTGGTCATAGCCGCACTGCAGGTGTTAGTTTTACCCCATCTTGAAAGGCCTGGGTGCTGTATGGGTGACCAATCCAGCTGCAGGGGAAAACATATATTTTAAAGGTTTTGCGCAGTGGAGGACCCCTGGCCAATCTCATATTACCCAATAACCACCCATCCACTGGCCCCAGGCATTGTGTCCATGCATGCATACACTTATTGGGCCAACGTGCCACCGGTGCCCCACCGGGGCCCCCTCTAGGGGGTAAAGTGGAGATTTTTGGGCTGCAAGGTCATTTTCAAGGTCAAATTGCACGAAATTTCGAGTTTTCCCAGATATACCACCTATACCCCGTAATACCCGAAGGTACCGACTAACACCCCATGGAGGTTCATTAAATTCCATGAGGCCAATTTTTTTAAATTTCATTTGTTTAATTTGTCGAAAAATCTCCATACACTTAACACGTAAAATTTCACGTGCAGATTGCACGTGCAAACCAATTTTCCTGGGGTAGTGACCCATATCACAGGGTACGTCCCCATGGGTACCCTATCATATTAAAAAAGGAACAAAATCGTACGACGCAATTTTCAGCAAATTGACCATCTTTGTGTCCGTAATGTTAAACCCCATAGGAAAAAAGGGGTGTTGATTGCACGTGCTTCATAGTTTTCCTGGGGTGGTGACCTATGCCAAAGAATAGATCACCATCGGGACCCTATCTCTAGTAAAAATCATCAAAATCGTACGAGCCGTTTGCGAGGGTATCAAGGTGCCCCGATCTGCAACAAGTAGAGAAAAACCCTCCCTGATGAGTTAGCTCAGTTGATTTTCAATGGAAAATCTCAATTCTAAAGAATAGAGCTTTTCAACATTTGCAATCACCTTCGGTTACGTGGGGGCGACGCCTTTAGGGGCATCGCGGAACCGAAGGTGATTGCTCGAGCACCTATTCGATTCTCCGGAACGGAAGACCCTAGTTTTGTGACGTGTGCACGTGCAAAACTTGCACCCTACTAATTTCAGTTCATTAAACCCCAACAGAACAATTCGGCGGAAAATGACAAATACAAATCTCCGGAACCGAGGACCCCCGATAGAGGATAGCTTTGTCACGTGAGCACGTGCAAAACCTCCACCTTGCTGACTTTAGTTCAAAACACATCCCCTACATACAAATTTTCAGCCGAATCGGCCCACTGGTTGGAGAGATATAGCCCATTGGGGTTATGCGCTACTGCGCATGCGCAGTGCCCCAGTCACTGATTGGCTGATTCAAAGAGGTGTAGTGGCAGGCTTGTGGGAATGTCCCCGAAAACGGTAGCCGTAACTCTATTTGTTTGTTCTTGCAAGTATCATAAGTGTTCCATTGCTTTAACACTAATCCATAGGGTATCTTCACACTGGGGGTGCCGCTCTTTATAGCAGAGGGCCGTTTGCACCTATAATCCTATCCCTCCGTTAGATGTGACCCAATTACCAAAAACGGTGGACGTAGCTTCATTTGTTTGGCCACACAAACATCGTAAGTATCCCACTGCTTTAACACTAATTAATAGAATATCTTCAAACTGAGGGTGCCCGTGTGTAGAAAGGGGCACTGTTTGCACCTATGACCATCTCATTGTATCAGATCGTGCCAGTAATTGTCGTTTCAGTACGTAAAGGGGCTTTCTGTACGAACAGGAACCGTATGCTGTCCGAAAATTAAGTTTTGGAAGGGTGCCGGTGCACACTCAAGGTCACGTGGCACGCGCTAGGGGCCCCCAAAGGGTTTCAAATGGTTTCATTTGAAACGTAACCCCTCTGGGTACAAACGAGGCAAGTTTCGTCAAAAACGTTCCCATACCGTAGCAGCCAGGGGCGTGTGAACCCAAAAAATTAGAAAATCTCCAACAATTTTAAAAACCTCCAAAAATCTCCTTGATGAGGAACCTTTATCGAAACAAGTGTAGGGCAGGTAAAGTGTGTTAGTGGTCATAGTCGCACTGCAGGTGTTAGTTTTACCCCATTTTGAAAGGCCTGGGTGCTGTATGGGTGACCAATCCAGCTGCAGGGGAAAACATATACTTTAAAGGTTTTGCGCAGTGGAGGACCCCTGGCCAATCTCATATTACCCAATAACCACCCATCCACTGGCCCCAGGCATTGTGTCCATGCATGCATACACTTATTGGGCCAACGTGCCACCGGTGCCCCACCGGGGCCCCCTCTAGGGGGTAAAGTGGAGATTTTTGGGCTGCAAGGTCATTTTCAAGGTCAAATTGCACGAAATTTCGAGTTTTCCCAGATATACCACCTATACCCCGTAATACCCGAAGGTACCGACTAACACCCCATGGAGGTTCATTAAATTCCATTAGGCCAATTTTTTTAAATTTCATTTGTTCAATTTGTCGAAAAATCTCCATACACTAAACACGTAAAATTTCACGTGCAGATTGCACGTGCAAACCAGTTTTCCTGGGGTAGTGACCCATATCACAGGGTACGTCCCCATGGGTACCCTATCATATTAAAAAAGGAACAAAATCGTAGGACGCAATTTTCAGCAAATTGACCATCTTTGTTTCCGTAATGTTAAACCCCATAGGAAAAAGGGGTGTCGATTGCACGTGCTTCGGAGTTTTCCTGGGGTGGTGACCTATGCCAAAGAATAGATCACCATCGGGACCCTATCTCTAGAAAAAATCATCAAAATCGTACAAGCCGTTTGCGAGGGTATCAAGGTTCCCCGATATTCGACACGTAGAGAAAATCCCTCCCTGATGAGTTAGCTCAGTTGATTTTCAATGGAAAATCTCAATGCTAAAGCATAGCGATTTTCTGCATTTGCAATCACCTTCGGTTACGTGGGGGCGACGCCTTTAGGGGCATCGCGGGACCGAAGGTGATTGTTCAAGCACCTTTTCGCTTCTCCGGAACGGAAGACCCTTGACAGTCAATTTTGAAGATGCCTGCACGTGCAAACCTTGCACCTTCCTGTTTTCAGTTCATAAAACCCCCACAGATCAATTTGGCAGAAAATAACAAATTTGCATCTCCGGAACAGAAGACCCTCGACAGACACTGGTTTTGTCACGTGAGCAAGCGCAAAACTTCCACCTTGCTGACTTTAGTTCATAACATAACCCCTACATACCAAATTTCAGCCGAATCGGCCCACTGGTTGGAAAGATATAGCCCATTGGGGTTATGCACTACTGCGCATGCGCAGTGCCCCGGTCACTGATTGGCTGTTTCAGAGAGGTGTAGTAGCAGGCTTGTGGCACTGTTCCCGAAAACGGTAGGCGTAGCTCTATTTGTTTGGCCCTGCAAGTATCATAAGTGTTCCATTGCTTTAACACTAATGCTTAGGGTATCTTCACACTGGGGGTGCCTTAGTTTATAGCAAAGGGCCGTTTGCACCTATAATCCTATCACTTCATCAGATGTGACCCCAATACCACAAACGGTACCCGTAGCTCTATTTGTTTGTCAGTGGAAGCCTCATAAGTGTTCCGTTGCTTTAACACTAGTCCATAGGGTATCTTCAAACTGGGGGTGCCCGTGTGTACAGAGGGTCACTTTTTGCACCTATAACCGTCTCACTCCATCAGATGGTGTCAGTCAACGTCATTTCAGTACGTAAAGCGGCTATCTGTACGAACAGAGACCGTATACCCTCTCAAAATTCAGTTTTGGAGTGGTGCCCGTCTGCGTTCAAGGTCACGTGGCACGCGCTAGGGGCACCCAAATGATTTCCGATGGTTTCATATGACTCATAACCTCTCTGGGTACAAACGAGGCAAGTTTCGTCAAAAACGGGCCCATACAGTCGCAGCCAGGGGCTTGTGTACTCCAAAAAGGAGAAAATCTCCAGAAATTTTAGAAACCTCTAAAAATCTCCTTAATGGGGGACCTTTTTCAAAACAAGTGTAGAGCAGGTAAAGTATGCTAGTGGTAATAGTTGCACCGCAGGTGTTAGTTTTACCCCATCTTTAAAGGCCTGGGTGCTATAGGGGCCACCCACCCGACTGGAGAGGAAAAAATATATTCTAAAGGTTTTGCGCAGTGGAGGACCCCTGGCCAATCTCATACTACCCATTAACCACCCATCCAGTGGCCCCAGGCATTGTGTCCATGGATGCATGCACTTTTGGCCCAAGGGGCCACCGGTGCCCACCGGGGCCTCCTCTAGGGGGCAAAAATGAGATTTTTGGGCTGCAAGGTCAATTTCAAGGTCAAATTGCACTAAATTAAGGATTTTCCCAGATATACCATCCATACCCCCCAGTAGTCGAAGGTACCGACTAACACCTCAAAGAGTTTCAGAAAAATCGTTGGCGCCATTTTTGAGAAAATTTTAATTTTTTAATTTTCCGAAAAATCTCCGCAGACTTAACACGTAAAATTTCACGTGCAGATTGCACGTGCTTCGAAGTTTTCCTGGGGTAGTGACCCATATCACGGGGTAGGTCCCCATGGGTACCATATCATATTAAAAAAGGAACAAAATCTATCGAGCCGATTTTCAGCAAATTGGCCATCTTTGTTTCCGTAATGTTAAACCCTATGGAAAAAAGGGGTGTCGATTGCACGTGCATCGGAGTTTTCCTGGGGTAGTGACCTATGCCACAAAGTAGATCACCATCGGGACCCTAACTCTAGAAAAAATCATCAAAATCGTACGAGCCGTTTGGGCTGGTACCAACTATCCCCGATCTCATGCAGTTGATGGAAACATGTCCCTGATGAGTTAGCTCAGTTGATTTTCAATGGAAAATCTCAATTCTAAAGAATAGAGCTTTTCAGCGTTTGCAATCACCTTCGGTATGACGTGGGGGCGACGCCTTTAGGGGCATCGCGGGACCGAAGGTGATTGTTCAAGCACCTTTTCGCTTCTCCGGAACGGAAGACCCTTGACAGTCAATTTTGAAGATGCCTGCACGTGCAAACCTTGCACCTTCCTGTTTTCAGTTCATAAAACCCCCACAGATCAATTCGGCAGAAAATAACAAATTTGCATCTCCGGAACGGAAGACCCTCGACAGAGACTGGTTTTGTCACGTGAGCAAGCGCAAAACTTCCACCTTGCTGACTTTAGTTCATAACATAACCCCTACATACCAAATTTCAGCCGAATCGGCCCACTGGTTGGAAAGATATAGCCCATTGGGGTTATGCACTACTGCGCATGCGCAGTGCCCCGGTCACTGATTGGCTGTTTCAGAGAGGTGTAGTAGCAGGCTTGTGGCACTGTTCCCGAAAACGGTAGGCGTAGCTCTATTTGTTTGGCCCTGCAAGTATCATAAGTGTTCCATTGCTTTAACACTAATGCTTAGGGTATCTTCACACTGGGGGTGCCTTAGTTTATAGCAAAGGGCCGTTTGCACCTATAATCCTATCACTTCATCAGATGTGACCCCAATACCACAAACGGTACCCGTAGCTCTATTTGTTTGTCAGTGGAAGCCTCATAAGTGTTCCGTTGCTTTAACACTAGTCCATAGGGTATCTTCAAACTGGGGGTGCCCGTGTGTACAGAGGGTCACTTTTTGCACCTATAACCGTCTCACTCCATCAGATGGTGTTAGTCAACGTCATTTCAGTACGTAAAACGGCTATCTGTACGAACAGAGACCGTATACCCTCCCAAAATTCAGTTTTGGAGGGGTGCCCGTCTGCGTTCAAGGTCACGTGGCACGCGCTAGGGGGCACCCAAATGATTTCCGATGGTTTCATATGACTCATAACCTCTCTGGGTACAAACGAGGCAAGTTTCGTCAAAAACAGGCCCATACAGTCGCAGCCAGGGGCTTGTGTACTCCAAAAAGGAGAAAATCTCCAGAAATTTTAGAAACCTCTAAAAATCTCCTTAATGGGGGACCTTTTTCAAAACAAGTGTAGAGCAGGTAAAGTATGCTAGTGGTAATAGTTGCACCGCAGGTGTTAGTTTTACCCCATCTTTAAAGGCCTGGGTGCTATAGGGGCCACCCACCCGACTGGAGAGGAAAAATATATTCTAAAGGTTTTGCGCAGTGGAGGACCCCTGGCCAATCTCATACTACCCATTAACCACCCATCCAGTGGCCCCAGGCATTGTGTCCATGGATGCATGCACTTTTTGGCCCAAGGGGCCACCGGTGCCCCACCGGGGCCTCCTCTAGGGGGCAAAAATGAGATTTTTGGGCTGCAAGGTCAATTTCAAGGTCAAATTGCACTCAATTAAGGATTTTCCCAGATATACCACCCATACCCCCAGTAGTCGAAGGTACCGACTAACACCTCAAAGAGTTTCAGAAAAATCGTTGGCGCCATTTTTGAGAAAATTTTAATTCTTTAATTTTCCGAAAAATCTCCGTACACTTAACACGTAAAATTTCACGTGCAGATTGCACGTGCTTCGAAGTTTTCCTGGGGTAGTGACCCATATCACAGGGTAGGTCCCCATGGGTACCATATCATATTAAAAAAGGAACAAAATCTATCGAGCCGATTTTCAGCAAATTGGCCATCTTTGTTTCCGTAATGTTAAACCCTATGGAAAAAAGGGGTGTCGATTGCACGTGCATCGGAGTTTTCCTGGGGTAGTGACCTATGCCACAAAGTAGATCACCATCGGGACCCTAACTCTAGAAAAAATCATCAAAATCGTACGAGCCGTTTGGGCTGGTACCAACTATCCCCGATCTCCAACAAGTAGTGAAAACATCTCCCTGATGAGTTAGCTCAGTTGATTTTCAATGGAAAATCTCAATTCTAAAGAATAGAGCTTTTCGGCATTTGCAATCACCTTCGGTAACCTATGCACAAAGTAGATCACCATCGGGACCCAACTCTAGAAAAAATCATCAAAATCTAGAGCCGTTTGGGCTGGTACCAACTATCCCCGATCTCATGCAGTTGATGGAAACATGTCCCTGATGAGTTAGCTCAGTTGATTTTCAATGGAAAATCTCAATTCTAATTTGCAATCACCTTCGGTATGACCTATGCCACAAAGTAGATCACCATCAGGACCCTAACTCTAGAAAAAATCATCAAAATCGTACGAGCCGTTTGGGCTGGTACCAACTATCCCCGATCTCATGCAGTTGATGGAAACATGTCCCTGATGAGTTAGCTCAGTTGATTTTCAATGGAAAATCTCAATTCTAAAGAATAGAGCTTTTCAGCATTTGCAATCACCTTCGGTACGTGGGGGCGACGCCTTTAGGGGCATCGCGGGACCGAAGGTGATTGTTCGAGCACCTATTCGCTTCTCCGGAACGGAAGACCCTTAATAGTGAATAGTTGTCTGAGGTCTGCCCGTGCATAACTTGCGCCTTCCTGTTTTCAGTTCATAAAACCGCCACTGAACAATTCGGCAGAAAATGACAAATTTGAATCTCCGGAACGGAGGACCCTCGATAAAGACTGGCTTTGTCACGTGAGCACGTGCAAAACTTCCACCTTGCTGACTTTAGTTCATAACATAACCCCTACATACCAAATTTCAGCCGAATCGGCCCACTGGTTGGAAAGATATAGCCCATTGGGGTTATGCGCTACTGCGCATGCGCAGTGCCCCGGTAACTGATTGGCTGTTTCAGAGAGGTGTAGTAGCAGGCTTGTGGCACTGCTCCCGAAAACGGTAGGCGTAGCTCTATTTGTTTGGCCCTGCAAGTATCATAAGTGTTCCATTGCTTTAACACTAATGCTTAGGGTATCTTCACACTGGGGGTGCCCTAGTTTATAGCAAAGGGCCGTTTGCACCTATAATCCTATCACTTCATCAGATGTGACCCCAATACCACAAACGGTACCCGTAGCTATATTTGTTTGTCAGTGGAAGCCTCATAAGTATTCCGTTGCTTTAACACTAATCCATAGGGTATCTTCAAACTGGGGGTGCCGGTGTGTACAGAGGGGCACTGTTTGCTCCTATGACCATCTGATTCAAAAAGATGGTGTCAGTAATCGTCGTTTCAGTACGTAAAAGGGCTATCTGTACGAACAGAGACCGTATACCCTCCCAAAATTCAGTTTTGGAGGGGTGCCCGTCTGCATTCAAGGTCACGTGGCACGCGCTAGGGGGACCCAAATGATTTCCGATGGTTTCATATGACTCATAACCTCTCTGGGTACAAACGAGGCAAGTTTCGTCAAAAATAGGCCCATACAGTCGCAGCCAGGGGCTTGTGTACTCCAAAAAGGAGAAAATCTCCAGAAATTTTAGAACCCTCTAAAAATCTCCTTAATGGGGGACCTTTATCAAAACAAGTGTAGGGCAGGTAAAGTATGCTAGTAGTAATAGTTGCACTGCAGGTGTTAGTTTTACCCCATCTTTAAAGGCCTGGGTGCTATAGGGGCCACCCACCCGACTGGAGAGGAAAAAATATATTTTAAAGGTTTTGCGCAGTGGAGGACCCCTGGCCAATCTCATACTACCCATTAACCACCCATCCAGTGGCCCCAGGCATTGTGTCCATGGATGCATACACTTTTTGGCCCAAGGGGCCACCGGTGCCCCACCGGGGCCTCCTCTAGGGGGCAAAAATGAGATTTTTGGGCTGCAAGGTCAATTTCAAGGTCAAATTGCACTCAATTTAGGATTTTCCCAGATATACCACCCATACCCCCTAGTAGTCAAAGGTACCGACTAACACCTCAAAGAGTTTCAGAAAAATCGTTGGCGCCATTTTTGAGAAAATTTTATTTCTTTAATTTTCCGAAAAATCTCCGCAGACTTAACACGTAAAATTTCACGTGCAGATTGCACGTGCTTCGAAGTTTTCCTGGGGTAGTGACCCATATCACGGGGTAGGTCCCCATGGGTACCATATCATATTAAAAAGGAACAAAATCTATCGAGCCGATTTTCAGCAAATTGGCCATCTTTGTTTCCGTAATGTTAAACCCTATGGAAAAAGGGGTGTCGATTGCACGTGCATCGGAGTTTTCCTGGGGTAGTGACCTATGCCACAAAGTAGATCACCATCGGGACCCTAACTCTAGAAAAAATCATCAAAATCGTACGAGCCGTTTGGGCTGGTACCAACTATCCCCGATCTCATGCAGTTGATGGAAACATGTCCCTGATGAGTTAGCTCAGTTGATTTTCAATGGAAAATCTCAATTCTAAAGAATAGAGCTTTTCAGCATTTGCAATCACCTTCGGTACGTGGGGGCGACGCCTTTAGGGGCATCGCGGGACCGAAGGTGATTGCTCAAGCACCTACTCACTTCTCCGGAACGGAAGACCCTTAATAGTTAATTTTTGCAAATTGGCCAATAAAGTCATATGCGCATCTCCGGAATGGAAGACCCTCGTAGCGATTTTGACCATTGACAATCGCCTTCGGTTACGAACATGGACTGTATACTCTCCAAAAATTCAGTTTTGAAGCGGTGGCGGACCGCACTCAAGGTCACGTGGCACGCCCTAGGTGGCACCCAAGGGGTTTCAAATGCTTTCATTTGAAACGTAACCCCTCTGGGTACAAACGAGGCAAGTTTCGTCAAAAACGTTACCATACAGTGGCAGCGATTGCTCGAGCACCTATTCGCTTCTCCGGAATGGAAGACCCTTGATAGTGAATGGTTGTGTGACGTATGCACGTGCAAAACTCGCACCTTCCTGTGTTCAGTTCATTAAAGCCCCAAAAGGCAATTTGGCAGAAAATGACAAATTTGTATCATCGGAACGGAGGATCCTCGGTAGAGATTGGCTTTGTCACGTGAGCACGTGCGAAACGTCCACCCTGCTGACTTTAGTACATAACATAACCCCTACATACCAAATTTCAGCCGAATCGGCCCACTGGTTGGAGAGATATAGCCCATTGGGGTTATGCGCTACTGCGCATGCGCAGTGCCCCAGTCACTGATTGGCTGATTCAGAAAGGTGTAGTGGCAGGCTTGTGGGAATGTCCCCGAAAACGGTAGCCGTAACTCTATTTGTTTGTCCTTGCAAGTATCATAAGTGTTCCATTGCTTTAACACTAATCCATAGGGTATCTTCACACTGGGGGTGCCGCTCTTTATAGCAGAGTGCCGTTTGCACCTATAATCCTATCCCTCCGTTAGATGTGACCCAATTACCAAAAACGGTGGACGTAGCTTCATTTGTTTGGCCACACAAATATCATAAGTTTCCCACTGCTTTAACACTAATTAATAGAATATCTTCAAACTGAGGGTGCCCGTGTGTAGAAAGGGGCACTGTTTGCACCTATGACCATCTCATTGTATCAGATCGTGCCAGTAATTGTCATTTCAGTACGTAAAGGGGCTTTCTGTACGAACAGGAACCGTATGCTGTCCGAAAATTAAGTTTTGGAAGGGTGCCGGTGCACACTCAAGGTCACGTGGCACGCGCTAGGGGGCCCCAAAGGGTTTCAAATGGTTTCATTTGAAACGTAACCCCTCTGGGTACAAACGAGGCAAGTTTCGTCAAAAACGTTCCCATACCGTAGCAGCCAGGGGCGTGTGAACCCAAAAAATTAGAAAATCTCCAACAATTTTAAAAACCTCCAAAAATCTCCTTGATGAGGAACCTTTATCGAAACAAGTGTAGGGCAGGTAAAGTGTGTTAGTGGTCATAGTCGCACTGCAGGTGTTAGTTTTACCCCATTTTGAAAGGCCTGGGTGCTGTATGGGTGACCAATCCAGCTGCAGGGGAAAACATATACTTTAAAGGTTTTGCGCAGTGGAGGACCCCTGGCCAATCTCATATTACCCAATAACCACCCATCCACTGGCCCCAGGCATTGTGTCCATGCATGCATACACTTATTGGGCCAACGTGCCACCGGTGCCCCACCGGGGCCCCCTCTAGGGGGTAAAGTGGAGATTTTTGGGCTGCAAGGTCATTTTCAAGGTCAAATTGCACGAAATTTCGAGTTTTCCCAGATATACCACCTATACCCCGTAATACCCGAAGGTACCGACTAACACCCCATGGAGGTTCATTAAATTCCATTAGGCCAATTTTTTTAAATTTCATTTGTTTAATTTGTCGAAAAATCTCCATACACTAAACACGTAAAATTTCACGTGCAGATTGCACGTGCAAACCAGTTTTCCTGGGGTAGTGACCCATATCACAGGGTACGTCCCCATGGGTACCCTATCATATTAAAAAAGGAACAAAATCGTAGGACGCAATTTTCAGCAAATTGACCATCTTTGTTTCCGTAATGTTAAACCCCATAGGAAAAAAGGGGTGTCGATTGCACGTGCTTCGGAGTTTTCCTGGGGTGGTGACCTATGCCAAAGAATAGATCACCATCGGGACCCTATCTCTAGAAAAAATCATCAAAATCGTACAAGCCGTTTGCGAGGGTATCAAGGTTCCCCGATATTCGACACGTAGAGAAAAACCCTCCCTGATGAGTTAGCTCAGTTGATTTTCAATGGAAAATCTCAATGCTAAAGCATAGCGATTTTCTGCATTTGCAATCACCTTCGGTTACGTGGGGGCGACGCCTTTAGGGGCATCGCGGGACCGAAGGTGATTGTTCAAGCACCTTTTCGCTTCTCCGGAACGGAAGACCCTTGACAGTCAATTTTGAAGATGCCTGCACGTGCAAACCTTGCACCTTCCTGTTTTCAGTTCATAAAACCCCCACAGATCAATTTGGCAGAAAATAACAAATTTGCATCTCCGGAACAGAAGACCCTCGATAGAGACTGGTTTTGTCACGTGAGCAAGCGCAAAACTTCCACCTTGCTGACTTTAGTTCATAACATAACCCCTACATACCAAATTTCAGCCGAATCGGCCCACTGGTTGGAAAGATATAGCCCATTGGGGTTATGCACTACTGCGCATGCGCAGTGCCCCGGTCACTGATTGGCTGTTTCAGAGAGGTGTAGTAGCAGGCTTGTGGCACTGTTCCCGAAAACGGTAGGCGTAGCTCTATTTGTTTGGCCCTGCAAGTATCATAAGTGTTCCATTGCTTTAACACTAATGCTTAGGGTATCTTCACACTGGGGGTGCCTTAGTTTATAGCAAAGGGCCGTTTGCACCTATAATCCTATCACTTCATCAGATGTGACCCCAATACCACAAACGGTACCCGTAGCTCTATTTGTTTGTCAGTGGAAGCCTCATAAGTGTTCCGTTGCTTTAACACTAGTCCATAGGGTATCTTCAAACTGGGGGTGCCCGTGTGTACAGAGGGTCACTTTTTGCACCTATAACCGTCTCACTCCATCAGATGGTGTCAGTCAACGTCATTTCAGTACGTAAAAGCGGCTATCTGTACGAACAGAGACCGTATACCCTCTCAAAATTCAGTTTTGGAGTGGTGCCCGTCTGCGTTCAAGGTCACGTGGCACGCGCTAGGGGGCACCCAAATGATTTCCGATGGTTTCATATGACTCATAACCTCTCTGGGTACAAACGAGGCAAGTTTCGTCAAAAACAGGCCCATACAGTCGCAGCCAGGGGCTTGTGTACTCCAAAAAGGAGAAAATCTCCAGAAATTTTAGAAACCTCTAAAAATCTCCTTAATGGGGGACCTTTTTCAAAACAAGTGTAGAGCAGGTAAAGTATGCTAGTGGTAATAGTTGCACCGCAGGTGTTAGTTTTACCCCATCTTTAAAGGCCTGGGTGCTATAGGGGCCACCCACCCGACTGGAGAGGAAAAAATATATTCTAAAGGTTTTGCGCAGTGGAGGACCCCTGGCCAATCTCATACTACCCATTAACCACCCATCCAGTGGCCCCAGGCATTGTGTCCATGGATGCATGCACTTTTTGGCCCAAGGGGCCACCGGTGCCCCACCGGGGCCTCCTCTAGGGGGCAAAAATGAGATTTTTGGGCTGCAAGGTCAATTTCAAGGTCAAATTGCACTAAATTAAGGATTTTCCCAGATATACCATCCATACCCCCAGTAGTCGAAGGTACCGACTAACACCTCAAAGAGTTTCAGAAAAATCGTTGGCGCCATTTTTAAGAAAATTTTAATTTTTAATTTTCCGAAAAATCTCCGTAGACTTAACACGTAAAATTTCACGTGCAGATTGCACGTGCTTCGAAGTTTTCCTGGGGTAGTGACCCATATCACGGGGTAGGTCCCCATGGGTACCATATCATATTAAAAAAGGAACAAAATCTATCGAGCCGATTTTCAGCAAATTGGCCATCTTTGTTTCCGTAATGTTAAACCCTATGGAAAAAGGGGTGTCGATTGCACGTGCATCGGAGTTTTCCTGGGGTAGTGACCTATGCCACAAAGTAGATCACCATCGGGACCCTAACTCTAGAAAAAATCATCAAAATCGTACGAGCCGTTTGGGCTGGTACCAACTATCCCCGATCTCATGCAGTTGATGGAAACATGTCCCTGATGAGTTAGCTCAGTTGATTTTCAATGGAAAAGCTCAATTCTAAAGAATAGAGCTTTTCAGCGTTTGCAATCACCTTCGGTATGACCTATGCCACAAAGTAGATCACCATCGGGACCCTAACTCTAGAAAAAATCATCAAAATCGTACGAGCCGTTTGGGCTGGTACCAACTATCCCCGATCTCATGCAGTTGATGGAAACATGTCCCTGATGAGTTAGCTCAGTTGATTTTCAATGGAAAATCTCAATTCTAAAGAATAGAGCTTTTCAGCATTTGCAATCACCTTCGGTACGTGGGGGCGACGCCTTTAGGGGCATCGCGGGACCGAAGGTGATTGCTCGAGCACCTATTCGCTTCTCCGGAACGGAAGACCCTTAATAGTGAATAGTTGTCTGAGGTCTGCCCGTGCATAACTTGCGCCTTCCTGTTTTCAGTTCATAAAACCGCCACTGAACAATTCGGCAGAAAATGACAAATTTGAATCTCCGGAACGGAGGACCCTCGATAAAGACTGGCTTTGTCACGTGAGCACGTGCAAAACTTCCACCTTGCTGACTTTAGTTCATAACATAACCCCTACATACCAAATTTCAGCCGAATCGGCCCACTGGTTGGAAAGATATAGCCCATTGGGGTTATGCGCTACTGCGCATGCGCAGTGCCCCGGTAACTGATTGGCTGTTTCAGAGAGGTGTAGTAGCAGGCTTGTGGCACTGCTCCCGAAAACGGTAGGCGTAGCTCTATTTGTTTGGCCCTGCAAGTATCATAAGTGTTCCATTGCTTTAACACTAATGCTTAGGGTATCTTCACACTGGGGGTGCCCTAGTTTATAGCAAAGGGCCGTTTGCACCTATAATCCTATCACTTCATCAGATGTGACCCCAATACCACAAACGGTACCCGTAGCTATATTTGTTTGTCAGTGGAAGCCTCATAAGTATTCCGTTGCTTTAACACTAATCCATAGGGTATCTTCAAACTGGGGGTGCCGGTGTGTACAGAGGGGCACTGTTTGCTCCTATGACCATCTGATTCAAAAAGATGGTGTCAGTAATCGTCGTTTCAGTACGTAAAAGGGCTATCTGTACGAACAGAGACCGTATACCCTCCCAAAATTCAGTTTTGGAGGGGTGCCCGTCTGCATTCAAGGTCACGTGGCACGCGCTAGGGGGACCCAAATGATTTCCGATGGTTTCATATGACTCATAACCTCTCTGGGTACAAACGAGGCAAGTTTCGTCAAAAATAGGCCCATACAGTCGCAGCCAGGGGCTTGTGTACTCCAAAAAGGAGAAAATCTCCAGAAATTTTAGAAACCTCTAAAAATCTCCTTAATGGGGGACCTTTATCAAAACAAGTATAGGGCAGGTAAAGTATGCTAGTAGTAATAGTTGCACTGCAGGTGTTAGTTTTACCCCATCTTTAAAGGCCTGGGTGCTATAGGGGCCACCCACCCGACTGGAGAGGAAAAAATATATTTTAAAGGTTTTGCGCAGTGGAG
This sequence comes from Lepas anatifera, assembly GCA_034440635.1. Classification (NCBI taxonomy): domain Eukaryota; kingdom Metazoa; phylum Arthropoda; class Thecostraca; family Lepadidae; genus Lepas; species Lepas anatifera. Next base: position 763 of record JAOTON010000404.1, on the reverse strand, counting down.
GACCCCTGGCCAATCTCATACTACCCATTAACCACCCATCCAGTGGCCCCAGGCATTGTGTCCATGGATGCATACACGTTTTGGCCCAAGGGGCCACCGGTGCCCCACCGGGGCCTCCTCTAGGGGGCAAAAATGAGATTTTTGGGCTGCAAGGTCAATTTCAAGGTCAAATTGCACTCAATTTAGGATTTTCCCAGATATACCACCCATACCCCCTAGTAGTCAAAGGTACCGACTAACACCTCAAAGAGTTTCAGAAAAATCGTTGGCGCCATTTTTGAGAAAATTTTAATTCTTTAATTTTCCGAAAAATCTCCGCAGACTTAACACGTAAAATTTCACGTGCAGATTGCACGTGCTTCGAAGTTTTCCTGGGGTAGTGACCCATATCACGGGGTAGGTCCCCATGGGTACCATATCATATTAAAAAGGAACAAAATCTATCGAGCCGATTTTCAGCAAATTGGCCATCTTTGTTTCCGTAATGTTAAACCCTATGGAAAAAGGGGTGTCGATTGCACGTGCATCGGAGTTTTCCTGGGGTAGTGACCTATGCCACAAAGTAGATCACCATCGGGACCCTAACTCTAGAAAAAAATCATCAAAATCGTACGAGCCGTTTGGGCTGGTACCAACTATCCCCGATCTCATGCAGTTGATGGAAACATGTCCCTGATGAGTTAGCTCAGTTGATTTTCAATGGAAAATCTCAATTCTAAAGAATAGAGCTTTTCAGCATTTGCAATCACCTTCGGTACGTGGG